>ML681982.1:46111909-46404559 GCA_007922195.1 Podocnemis expansa | reverse complement strand
CCTAGTTGTTTGTGGACCCTGGTCAATGGTGGAAGGCTGAATGTGGACCGGCTCGCAAAATTTGAGTACCCCTGGCCTATGCCCACGCCTCCAAGGCCTCTTAAGGAGAGAGGAAAGCCTGCTTTCCTCTCAGGTAAAAGGTTTCCTTGTGAATGGCAGTGCTCCCCGATGCCTAGCACAGCACCGAGAGAAGCTTCCCTGAAGGCTCTAGGCAATATCGCCCTAGGCCAGGCTCAGAAGTGCAGTAGGCAGCGCTCCACTTCCCCAGTGCCATCTATATGGCCTGGCGCTGAACCTCCCACGCTGCGAGGAAAGCTCTCAGTCTCCAAGCTTGGAGGAGATCACCCCATCTAGGAAAGCCCCTTAACGGTACCGTCCACATGAATGATCGGTGCTGAGAGAAATCTCTCCTCAGTGGACCCACTACAGTACCAAAGAGCCTGCCATCATTAACCCAGATAGGGAACTAAACCCCAGGCCAGGATTCTACAGAGAGCACATCATGGCCCATTTCAATCTGCTGCGCAGGGTTGCTGTGCACACAGGCCTAGAGGCTGAACCAGTTGGTGGGGTCCAAGACCCCCATTCAATCTGGGTGTTTCATCCCCACTGGACACGGTAGTTGTGCCCTTGCACCCTAGTGTGCTTGGACTTGCCAGATCCCAATGGCAATACCCTGCCTCAATTTCCCCGGTGTCTGACATAGCAGGTACCAGGTCCCACTGGAGGAATTTTCCTTCCTCTCAGGTCACCCAAGCCCAAGTCCCATGAGTAGTTGAGGCTGCCCTAAGGCATGGTGTAGAACCTTCTATAGACCCCATGCCAGAGTCCAGGGGGGCCAGACAGATGGAGATCCTGAGTAGAAAGGTGTATTCAACCTCGACCTTCCAGCTGCATATAGTGAACCACCAGGCATTGGTGGCTAGATATACCTCTGATATTTGGGACTCCCTAAGGCGATTTATGGGCCTCCTTCCCCAGGATCAGAGGGAAGATTTCAAGCCCCTCCTTGAAGAAGGCTCCTTGGCATCCCACAATGCACTCCTAGTAACTTGGGGTGCCACAGATACAGCAAGCCGAGGAGTTGCCATGGCTGTTATGAGGCACGTGATGTGGCTCAAAGAAACAGGCCTACCTCAAACCACTCAACAGGCTATCCAGGACCTTCCCTTTGAGGAATGGTCCTTGTTTGCAAAGGACTCAGACGCTCTCCTAAGCAGCACTAGGGACCCCAGGTCAGACCTCTGATCTCTGGATATGCTCCCCTCTCAAACACTGAGCTGCCCTCTTAGCCCTCACCATTGTAGGGAGCATGAGATTCCCTAGTTAAGGTTCAAAATGAACCTATTGGGTGTCCCGAGCCATCGTGTTTGCAAGGCTCCCCGCCTTAGTCCACTGAACCACCTGTCCAAGTCTATAACACCTTCCACTCAGAGAGCTTGCCGAGAACCATCACCTTCAGACAGCCTCGTTCCTTCTTTAGGCAGAAGATCCCCAGGGTTTATCAGGGGGACCTGCAACTCGGATAGGGGCATCCAAACACATTCTATGCCTCTGTGCACCTCCACAGTACAATGGGTCATCTGACGAGGGACACCTATATCCCTATAGACGAAGAACCTTGCCTTTTTGCTATATGTCTAACCGGTTTTTCCCAGCAGTCTCTACTGCTTTCCTGGTACATGTGGGTAAATCGCCCCCTTGACCGTCTGCTTCCTATTTCCCCAGGGGTGCTCGGGGGGCTGATCCCCAAGACCTCACTCTTCCATTCTTAGTTCTCGCTTTTCTAGCTCTTCGCTTCAAACCCTAAGTCCTTTTCTCTCCACTCAGGTCCATAGTGTTTCGTAGCCTAGTTCAGTATGACTAGTGAGGGCATGATGAAGATCTGGCCAAGCCATGGGTCAACCCCACAGAGCTCAATCACAAGGCAGAATAAAACTCTTGTGGAGTCCTATAAAGATTAAGGTAGGACCCTTACAATTCTCTTAGAGGTTCCCATACTATAAGGTGAAACTGCTCGCATGCTAGCGCATGTCGGATGCCCTCACCTCTCAGTCATATGTGCCTGCTGTACACTGGGCTATTGGGTGACTGCTGTGTTGTTTCTCAGGAGGTGATATTCAATACACTTCCCTGCCTTCCTGCCCTCCTCCACCATTACCCTTTTCATTCCTGTCTAGCAAGGATCAGGACCTGAGCTGGTCATTGATCATTGGACAGCCAGAGCTGTAGCCTGCTCCACGTAGCGAATCTCTACACCTTCTGTTTTCCAGCAGGGCTACATCGAGTACCTGGGGTTCTTTCTTTCCCTCTGTCCCTTTTCTACAGATCAAGGAAGATTACCATCAAGGATCATCCATCTTTTTATAAGACCCTTTCAGAATAAACCGCTCTTTATCCGGGAACCCCGAAGAAACTTGATCCCCGAGGCTGCTAGGCTTGAAGGAAACACCTGTGGCTTCCTAACCTCTAATCCAATGGGATCCCTGTCATAGGGGGCTCATGGGCGGAGATACCCCTTGGCTGGTAGTGGTCATACTTCCCTACCCCTTTGCATTACCTAGGGTCGAACCCCTTCTGTCTCAGCTCGCTCCTCCTGACCATACTGGTGCGCATTTTTCAGCCAAGGGAGGATAGTTTTCTCACCAAATACATGAGCATTGCCCCCTTTGCAGGTTAGCTCATAGGTCATTGTTGTACCTCTCGCTTCTCCCCTTCCCCTCCTCAAGGTGTCGTGCCAACTCAGTGGGTAGAGATGGTGACTCTTGAGTTTAACTCTAAGGAGTTGACCTCCATGTTAGTTGCTACTCACTGATAGGTCTCTTAATGACCCTCCCATTTTACCCCATCATTAAGTCCTACTGGGACATCATAGTCCTGTACAAGCCACTGAAGAGAGTTAGATCCTTCCCCTTTCTCTATCTGGGTCTAGGGGTTGTTTTTCCCTAGGATGGTGCCGCCCTGGGGTTGTGGGGAGATGATGGGAAATTAGTAATAAGTATATGAAGACCCTCCCAGGACACCTGTATACTCAGGTACATGGGCTAGGGTACTACAACTGCCATTCTCCAGTCTCATCTCTCTTACCAAACTACTCGTTTCCTTATTGATTATGGTCCCTGTGGGTCTCAGCCCCTTGAGCACACAGAGACTTGGAGAGGTGAGTCACATACTTTGCTCCATGTTCTTCTCCTCTTAAGAGGTAAGGCGGTTGGATGCGCAATGAGATTATCCTCAAACTTGTTGCTATATTTGTCCCTCTTCTTTGAGCCCTCAACCTCGATGAATTAAGGTGGGTCCTCAGTACTTGGGGTCTCGCTTGCACATCCCCTTAGTTCATGTTACCAAGAAGACAAAATCCCTTCTCCCTCCTGGGCCTCCCTTCCCATGTTATCGGGGCTTTCCCCCCCCTTCAGTGGTGCCCCTATTCTGTTACTTCGGGCCTCTGCATGTTCCTGGTGATATTTACCATTGCCTTTCCCAGGGGATCTGTAGGGAGGCTCTCCTTAGATGTCATGAACACTCCCATCCGTTTCCTCACCATAACCCCTAAGGCAGGTCTGCCTAGGTTGTATCTACCTTGCAGGGAGAATCAGCGTAGTGTTCGCCTGAAATTTTCAGGCTGCTGCGTACGGTCTTCTGGTTCTGGGGTAACTCATTTATAGCCCGAAGGAGGACCTTCTGCCCTCAAGATTACTACGCTTCGTTCCCCTATAGGAATACTTCTCCACCTTGGAGCCAGCCCTCACACCCCATCGTTGAGCCCTTCTTCATTTTCCCAGGGTGGGTGAGCTATTTCTCTACCCACCTTTAATAGTAGGGGTACAGTACAAACTATCAATGCCAATAGATAGCCCATCTTTGCCATTTCCCGCTGCCTGCAACTGAGCCACCACAGCCCGAGATTGAAGGTTTTTAGGCTCCAATGGGATAGTGCATCCCGCTCTCCATGAGGGGGATAGATCCCCCCCCCCCGCTTCCCTAGGTAGTTCTTAGCAGCAGACACTCAATATCTTCTATCGTTTGCTAAATGCAGTCCTACCTTGAACCCCCTAGGGTGATGAATAGGACATGATTGTGTAGGGACCAGTAGTGGCCCTGGCATGCATGGAATACTCAGGACAGTTTTCCTGCCCCCTTTGGCCAGGAAGTGACCCACTTACCTAATCTGTTTTACCTGTATAGTGCTCATAGAGCTTGGAGACGAGCAATTCTCTTTGCATAGGGACAAGGAGTCCCGAGCTTGTGACTGTTTCTCTTTCAGGAGTTGGGGTCCAGCTGGACTTGCCTGCCGAGCCTATGAACACAACCCACCTCAAGGTGCCTTGCAGTTTTCTCTAAATCTGCTTACAATGGGACTTCATAGAGTTATTTACCTTGGGCAGCCTCCTGCTGGAGCCTTGCCTATGGGGATTGCCATGCTGAAGGCGGAAAACTCGAACTCTGTCCACCATCCATAGTATGGCTAATAGTCACCTAATCTTGCAAGTATCTGAGCAGTGCTCAAACAAGAATGGTGGGTTACTCACCAGTTACCATCCTTCTTTGAGATGGACTGCTCGCGTATGTTCAGGGCCCCTCTGCCGTCCCTGCTATCCAGAGTTGGCTACTGAAAGGAGACTGGGGAGGCTCAGGGTTGGGGCCGTATATGTAGCCACAGGGAGTGGCCAGAGGGGGGCGTCGGCCACCAACCCTGCTCTGACAAGCTAGGGCAAAAAGCTTCTGTCCAATTGTGTGCTACAGCACGCAGACACCTAATACTGAATGTATGCAAGCAGCCTATCTTGAAGAAGGATCATTACTGGTACGTAACCCACTGTTCCCTCTCCCTGCATTGTTGTAGCCCCAGGGCCAGAGGAGTTCTGTGCCCCTGACAATTATTGGGGAAAGGCCCATGTCCCTGCTCGCCCCCCCGCATCCATGTGGTTTAATCAATTGAGTTTGATGACGCCATTCTGAATTGGACTGAGACCACTAATCCATTTCACATAGCTCACACAATGCCTGCCAGACAAATAATGTCTTTTCTCCCCACCGATATGGTTCAGATTTGAACTAGTGACCCAGAGATAAAAGGCTTTGGAGAGCAAAGCTTGTGAGTGATTCCCCTGAGGGATTCAATCCCTGCTAGAGCTTTTTTCCTGTATATTATATGTGCTGTTCTCCAAGCTCATCTAACTGGGCTCCTTAGTAAAAGAATTTTAAACATTAGAGCCATCTATGTATATAGAGTAGCCATTTGGAAAAAAAAGATTAACTTTATCCAGATATAATAAGGGAATGTTTTATACATATTATAAACTGATAAAAATAAATTTAACAAAAAAGGGACACACATTGATGAGATGATAGACTGCATCATACTCCACCCTAACATTTTCTTAAAGAAAAAAGGTTAGAGCTTTAATTTCTTCAAATGGGGGCTTCATTTATTTTTCCAAATTCTATATTGCCCAGCAGCCTTGAAGTTTTCAGCCAGCATGTCCTATTACAGGTGTTCCAGAGAAATGGAAGAAAATTTGAAAAATATTAGGAGAACAAAAGTTAGGGCCTATGAACAGGATGCTGGGTCAACATTGCCAAAAAGGGGTGGGGGGTAAATCAAACCCATAGTTGGATGATGTAACACTGGCAACAAACTAACAAAAAGGATATGTCTATACTATAGCTTATGCTTACCATCAAACTTTTAGTCTTCCCAAAGGCTCTTTCTTTCAGCTCTCCATTTGTGCTATCTCCTTTCCTTCCCTTTCCACTCTTATTTGCCGTTCTGTCTTTTTCAGGTCTCAGCAGGGTAGCAGAGTTAGTCTAATTCAGCAAAACAAACAGGGAGTCTGGTGGCACTTAAAAGACTAACAAATTTATTTCTAACATGATCTTTCATGGGAGAAAATCCCATTTTCTCAGATGCTTACACTACAGACTGATATTGATATAACTACATTGCTCGGGAGTGTGAAAATCAATACTCTTTGCTGTACCTTGCTGTTATACTGACCTGAACCCTACATTGTAGACAGCGTTATGTCTGCAGAAGAGCATCCCCTGTTGACTTAGCTACTGCCACTGGGGGAGGTGCTTTAAATAAGACAACAGGTGAACTCTCTCCTATCTGTTTAGGGCATCTTCATTAAAGCATTTACAGCAGCATAGGCACAGCTATGCTGATGCAGCATTTTAGGTGTAGACTTGCCCTCAGGGAGTTCTTGCAAGTGGTTCTAATTCACCACCAGATCTTGCTCCCCTCCAGTACCCAGGTGTTTTCTTTTAAATTCAATTACAAGGCAGCTGATGAGTCACAGATAAACTGCCTTCTGTGTTTTTAAAGGAGGAGTACCACAATCTGACAATCACATTGATTTCGGTGAAGCTTTTCTTAATTTTTTTGTCCAAGGAATTATCCAGGACAGATTCTTTTTTACTGTTTAAAATAGATCTGGTCAGTGACACCTATAGTAATGCTAATATTGGATAGAAAGGATTGGTGCAATAATAGACCAGCATAAAACTGTGATAGATGAGTGATTGAACAATGCTTACAGTAAACATTTTTTTGGCCCGGGCTTTGACCATACAGGGAAATTGACTGGAATAACTATTTTGGAATCAAGTATTTTTCAATAGCTATTTTGAAATAGTCCCCATGTGACCATGCTATTTGAAATAAGTTATCATCTTGGAGTAACTTCTCTGTTTACAATTTAGAGTAATTCTATAATGCAATCAATTTTATTCTGGCATACAGTGTCCATGTAGGGGAGACATTCCAGCATAGCTAATTTATACAAGAATAACTATTCCAGAATAGTTTATTCTGAAGTAATATACCTGTTAATTTCCTCCATGTAGATGAGGACTAGCAATTTTTCTTCTTGTGCTTTGGTTCAGTCTGAAAATTGAGACTTCCCATTGTTCAGATATATTTTGATTTGTAGTTACATCAGGCAAAGCATAAACACTTTGCATAGTGTGGTTGACATAAAACAGCCAACTTTTCATCAGTGTGAAATTAAAATCCACCTTTTTTTT
Source organism: Podocnemis expansa (assembly GCA_007922195.1). Classification (NCBI taxonomy): domain Eukaryota; kingdom Metazoa; phylum Chordata; order Testudines; family Podocnemididae; genus Podocnemis; species Podocnemis expansa. The sequence goes on along the minus strand of ML681982.1, from coordinate 46,397,530 downwards.
TTTCCACTAAAAAAGAAAATGAAGTCTCAGTATATCAATTGGGAACACTTTCTCTTTGTTGCTGACCTGTCCCTGCCCTTCTCAGTGATCCATAAACAGATGATTTTCTCTTTTTGTATAGTACTTTGGTTTTCTGAACTTGCTGTATTACACTAATTTCAGCTGTTGTGAAAATGTGGAAAATATTGGTTTGAATGTGTCCAGGCAAGTGCTTCTGGAATGTTAGTAGCCGTGTAAGATGGATCTACATTGGGAGACTAGCAATGGATTTGTTTCTTTTCTGGGTCCATTCCATTCTCCATTTTTTGTAATTTATGGATGATTTATAGGCTCTTGCCTGTGCATTGTCATATAACAACCTAAATTACATTAGATAGGAGCTTACTAACCAACATGTTTGAAATGGAAGAGTATATATAGCAGGCGTGGCCAAACTGTGGCTCAGGAGCCACATGTGGCTCTTGAATGAAAAAGTGTGGCTCATGGAAGAATGTCAGCAAATCAATTTAGTAGGTAAAAGTATATGGCTATGTGCCTCATTGTGGCTCTTGAAGGTTTAACAATCAACTTGGGTGGCTCTTGAGTTCCATAAGTTTGGCCACCCCTGATATATATGGTTGTTGTGTAAGACAAAGATCCAGACCGAAAGAGCAGTTTCTTTGGGAGAGCATGCTTAAAGCCTTTGTGTAATTTCTCGACATCAGCAGCAAGGGGCCAGGATTCAAAGGAGGAGACAGAAAACTCTACCATTCTTTCTTTTAGTAGGAGAACACTGATTTTGTTTAAAAACAAACCTTTCACCATATCTAAAACCTCTCACTACTGTAGCTGCTGGAGTGCCAATAGTCCCTGCTAGGGATGTGATGCTGCGCTGAATTGGTAGTTAAGTTGAGCTGCCCTGTGGGTGTACCCTATGATTTATTTAGTTTCCAATAGTGCCGCTTCTGACTGGACATTCTTTTTGCACTACATGGTGGATAATAACTGGGTAAGGAAGTTCCAAAATGGCTCCTGAAATACCCTCTGTTTTTTTTCTGTAAATATACTGTTGAACTTGTTGTCTGATTGTTGCCCATTTCCCCATCCCCCAAATGATTCTGCAAATGACTGTAAGCTACAGCCTGATCCAACTCTCACTGGCTGCCTCTTTGGATCTTGAAGTCAGTGGGAGTCTTCACAGGTTATCAGCAGAGCATAGAGAACAGGAAAGGGGTAAGAAAATGTAACAAAAAGGGAATCAAACAGGAAATGAAGCTGAGGGAGAAAATGGATGCCCAAGAGATTGGCAGCAGAATTTCTCTTGTAAAATATCGATAATTTGATCACAATGAGGGAAAGCATGGCACATGCAATTATTGTGACACAGAAAATCCTTGTTTTCAGTAACTTAAGGCTTTTAATGTGTCACTTTGAAACATTCAATGAGTTGTAAATACTTTTCTAAAACATACAATTCCTGTTTCTGCAGGGCTTCCAGTTCAGTATAACAGCAGTGCAAAACACAGAACTGTGAAGGCACTGCTCCTGGCATTTTTCTATTCTTTTCTTCCAGCAGAAGTTAAGAACAAAGCATCTAATATAGGGAGAGAAGATAGGCAGTATCTCAGCAATAGTTTTTGTGATTCATGGCAATTTTCAATTCAAGTGATTATTTATATATGAGTACACAGCATGATTGGCATTTCTCCTGGCAAACCCTCAGGTGGTGAAAGTCAGACTAAATATGAATGACATACAGAACTTACAAAATCAGCCAGAAATATTCCAGGGGAGAGGGCAGGGAGGGCAGGAAATTGAGACTACATTTTTTATCCCCTCCCCCTTTGAAGGTGTATTGGGGGGATAGCAAAATACAGATTCATTTAAGGTGATGCTAATAAATCCCTTTTTATAAATAAATTCCTTGGTTTACAACAAGAAGTTCTAACCAATCAGTTCAGAAATCAAACTTTGGAATCAAAATAATTATAAATGATGAATATATTCACATGAATGAAGCTTATAACAAGGGAATCCTTGCTGTGTTCCTTTTTTCTTTAGCTTTGTGTCAGATAAAGTACACTCAGGACATTAAAGGCTTCCATCACCTAGAAACAGGCAATTGAAATGGGGTTGCCTGGGAAACACCCAGGCTCATAGATTTTCATTTTGCTGCATCATGTATTTCTAGATGAAATTATTTTTAATCACAAAATTGGTTGCCTAGAAACAGCAACATAGTGGTGGTGGGGAAATCACACTTGATCTTCAGTCAGATCAAATAGAACTTACTTATTTAATTTTTACTAATTTCAGTGAGCAGATTTAAAAAAATACATGAGGTATTAGAAATTCTGCTTGTAAAAGTGATATGGAAATACGCATGCAGCTGTTTTAAATGCAGCTCACGTATTATCCAGTCTGCCTGCCAGTGGAAAAACCCCACCACTCCTCATGAGAGCTCCACTCTGATCAGTCTGAGAAGATTATACCTGCAACTTTAATAATTCACATTCCCTGTCTGCCTTGCAGGGACTTTTCCTCTTGCCTGGAAGACATGTGCTGCTGACTGGGGAGATCCCTCAATCTTTTGCTCGTGTTTTTAACAAAAAGTTCTTTCTTGACACTATCTCCTTAGAAAAAAGAAATCAGTATTTTTATCTTGTTCTTTTTAACAAGGAACCCAGCTGGGATAAAAGAGGTTTATGTGAGGTCCTTCCCTCAGGTTATGCAAGACTTTTTTTTTTTTTCCCCCCCTGTGGTATTAGATGAAAAGAAACTAGATTTGGCTGTCCTTGTCCCTCTCCTCCCACCCAGAATAAGAGAAACAGGGTCTTTGTGCCCTGAATACTTCGTTCTATCTGATTTTAGTTTTGCTGGCTTCTTTATGCCAGTAGGAAACATGTTTCAGAGATAAAGGCACTGCTGTTCTACATATCCCCTTTTTATTGGATCTGTTCACAATTTGCCAGTTCTGGCTTGCAGAGGTGTTGACTGGTAGACCAATCCAGTGTCCAGCAGACCCAGGACAGGAGGCTTCAAGGGTGACTAAAAACCATCTCTACATATAGTCTTCTCCTCACCTCACTTTATGCACCTCAGGCATAGCAGAGAAGCAGAACTAGTGGGTTTATTTAGTTTTTGATTAACAAAAAGAGGGTTTAGTGGCCATTATGGGAAAATAGCATTTGTAAATTTAGGATAGGTGGGTAACAGATCAGGCTTGGAGGAAAAAGAGAGTTGACGCAGCACAGGAGGCAAAGAAACACCATCAGACTTTTCGAAATAAAAAGAATTAGCCACGTGGTGCCCTGGGCTGGGATGTTGCATGATGGGAACACTTTTCTCTCCCTGTCCCCTGCTGCCTAACCCACTGCTCTGAAATGGCAGTTACCTCTCACTAGGTGTGGAGGACTGATAGCTCTGCCCTGTTACAAGGCCAGAGGCCTGGATCTGCTAGGTAGTTCTGGCTAGCTAGGAGACATACTCAAAAACCTGCTCCGTGCTGGCCTTGTCCAGAGGACCAGAGCTCTGGACTGTTAATTGCCTGTTTGTTGCCTGATGCAGCAACACAAGTGGCCTCTCTGCCCAACTGAAAGCATGGGACCCAGAGGTGTCACTGGTGCTGGGCATCCTGGGGCACATGCCCCGAACCCCAGCGCCGGTGCTCTGGATCTCTGGGCCGGAGATCTGGGGCTCAGGCCCTGGTGGCCACGGCCACTTCCGGCCCCGGCCCCAGCCAGGGATGTGGGGCCCGGCTGCCCACGGCCGCTTCCGGCCCTGTCCCCAGCTGGGGATGCGGGGCCTAGCAGCACGTGGCGGCACAGCAGCGCCTGGCCCTGTCCCTGGTCAAGGGGCAGGGCCTGCAGGCTGGGGGCAGGGCCTGCGGGCCAGGAGTGGGGCCTGAGCTCATGCCCCGGGTCCCTCCCCTGGCCAGCAATGCCCCTGATGGGACCACTGCACAGTGCATGAAATACAGGCAATATTTTATAAAATCTGATGTGTGTTAAGCAGATGGAAAGATTTTAAGGGCAACCTGTAGCAAATTGTAGTACATAATAAACTTCAAAGCGTCTGACAAAGTGGGATTTTTCTCCCACAAAAGCTCATGTGATAAATCTGTTAGTCTTTAAAAGTGCCACAGGACTCCTTGTTTGTTTTCCTTTCCACCATGATTATTTTTGTAACTGCTGACTGGGGACAAAAGAACCTTAGCAACCATGCTTCATGTAAAAGGGATATGGTCACATAAGAGGCTCAAAACAAACAAGGAGTCTTGTGGCACTACTAACAAATTTATTTATCACATGCGTTTTCATGGGAGAAATCCCACTTCACCAGATGCGTGAAGCTTCAAAGCATCTAACAAAGTAGGATTTCTCCCAAAAAAGCTCATGCAATAAATAACTTTGTTAGTCTTGAAAAGTGCCATAAGATTCTCATTTAGTTTTGCTGAACTAGCCTAACACAGCTACCCCTCTGGAACTTGTCAACATAAGAGACTTTGTAGATTGTGATAAAGGATAAGCCTTGGAAAGTTTAACTCTAAATTTAAAATTCCTGCACATTTTTTTTCTTGTTTTCAGTGTACATAGATGTCAATTATCCTTACTTTCATTTATGTATTTTTAGTGTTTGTGCATGATTACTAGAATATTGTTTAAATCCATCACGCTAAAAAAAAAAATTCTGTGAACTGTACTGCTCGTTTCATTCGTAAGCAATTGTAGTTCTAGAATAGAGAAGAAACAAACATTTGTTCCAGGACACAGATTTGTTCTTAGCCGCAGTTAACCCTCGGTTAAACTACCACTACTATTTCTTAGATTTAAACACAACTAGGAACAGATGTTAAAGAAATTAAAGTGGAGAACTATCTGGACAGTCCTTGCTCAATAGCTGTTAGATGGCTTTGTTTTTGGCCTTTGCCTTGAAAAATATCTTGTTGACAGCTCTTCTGCTGCTCACTTTCTCCATGATGACCAGACACCTCAAAAGATAAGAAGGGAGAATATAAATACAAACAAAAAGTGGGTAAAATTGCCATTACCTGTTAAAAATGATCAGAAAGGATCATTGCAGAAGGTTTTTGGATGTGGTTGAGGCATTGTTTTATAAAATCCCATTAGCTAACAAGCTCTCCCTGCCTCTCTGTGAGACCAACAATACATGATCTTATGTCCTGATTTATTGTTGCAAGCACCATGATAATGGTCTGACAAATCTTACTTCTATTGGGAAGCATTATGTGGTAACTTTTATCCATAGGTGTATTCAATGAATTCCATTGGCTAGTGTTTAATTGTGTGTCAAATAATTAAGGAAAAAAACCCCCAAACCCCTTATCACTTATTTTTTTTATTTTATTTTTTATTTTTATTTTATTTTATTTTATTCACTAATCATCCCCTCACATTCCTATGAGATACTGTGCAGGTTGTAAAGTTCCGAAAGGGTAGTACTGTTGGTCTAGTTTAGCAAAACAAACAAGGAGTCTGCCGGTGCTTTTAAAGACTAACAAATTTATTTATTGCATGAGCTTTTGTGGGAGAAAATGGGGCCGTAACTACGGCGGGGTGAAAGGGCCAAGGCCCCAGCCACCAATTTGAAAGGGCACCAGACCCTTTCCTGGCCCCAAAGAGGAATGTGCCTTAAAGGCACATTCCTCAGGGAGCCAGGGAAGGTGCTCCCCACCCAGCTCCAGCTGTGGCAGGGTAGGGAACCCCTGCTCGCCTCTACCACGGCAGCAGGGAAAGGGAAACCCCACCTGGCTCCGATGGTGGCGGGGGAAGAGGTCCCCCCCAACTCTCTGGCCACGGTGGGGGAAGGGGTTCCTCCCCCAGCTCTCTGGCTGCTGCAGAGTAGGGAACTCCCTGCCTGGCTCTGGTTGCTGGAGGAGGTGGATAGATGGGCCTGGGATTGGGGTCCAGGTGCAGGAGGGCGCCTCTGGGGCTGTTAGCCCTGGGCGCCGCTATCTCTAGTTATGGCCCTGGAAGAAAATCCCACTGTCAGATGCTTAAAAATGGGTAACTTACAGAATGGGTGGAAAATAAATGCAGGGAAGTGTAAGTCATAGGATCAGATCTGACTGTACCAGCAAATCAGTGCAGTTATTGGGTATGTACACACGAGGCTTTTACTTTGAAACAACACTGGTTGTTTTGAAATAAAAGTCTCTATGTCCACATGACGTTTTCTTGTTTCAAAAGGAGGGAGCTCCTCATTTTGAAACAAGAGCCCTCCTTTTGAAACAGCTTAAACCACTTTGGTTTTGAAAGGAGGGTTATTTCAAAGCCAGTTGTTTCGAAATAACGCCGTTTGGATATGTTATTTCAAAACAAGGACTGTTTCAAAATAACAAGGACCTTCCTCCCAGGGTGCATAACACCTTGGGAGGAAGGTCCCTCCCCCAGCACCCTGGCCAGGGATTAGCAAGGGGGCAGGGCCGGGGACGCCCCGCGCCCGGGATTCCCTGGCATGCCTGCCCCCCGCTTCTGCTGGGGGCAGGGCCGGGGGCATCCCACCCCTGGGATTCCCTGGTATGTCCCAGCACCGCCCCCGGCAGGAGCGGGGGGGGGCAGGGAATCCCAGGGCCAGCCCTGCACAAGCCCCCTCCCCTACCGGCTCTTCCCCTGTCTCGAAATAGCAGGTCCACTGTGTGGACCTGCTGTTTTGTTTCCCTTATTTCAAAATAGGTTTTATTGATTTCGAAGTAAGTCATTTCAAAATAAGGGCTTTATTTTGAAATGACTTGTTTCAAAATAACTTATTTCGAAACGGGGCCCTACATGTGGACATAGCCATTGAGATTCAAACAGTGAAGAACAGCATATAGGAGGGAAGTAGAAAAGCAAAATTACCTGTTGCAATGGTGAGAAAAGCCCATAGTTTCTATTCAGCTCTAAGCTGACGGTGTCAAATCTGCATATGAATTCCACTTTTGCAGTTTCTCATTGAAGCTTTGATTTGTTATCCGTTTGCCTGAGTACGGCTAGTAACAGATCATTAATGGAATAATCAGGAAGATTGATGTGTTCCTCTATTGGTTTTTGAATGTTATTTCTGATGTCAGATTTGTGCCTATTTATTCTTGTGCAGAGACTGTCCTATTTGTCCAATGTATAAAGTGGCGAAGGGAAGGTCATTTCTGGCACGTGATGGAATAAATCACATTGGCGGATGAGCAGGTGAATGAGCCTTTGACGAAATAGCTGGCTTGATTAAGTCCTATGACATTGTCTTTTGTGCAACTATGTGGGCAAAGCTGGCAGCATGGTTTGTTGCTGGGACAGGTGCCCACTTTAATGGTTTTGTTGTTTGACTGGTAGTTGCTGTATCTGCTTAAGGTTGGGGGGCTCTCTGTAAATGAGGAGACGTCTGCTACTCAGAGACTGAGAGAGTGAGGGATCATCTTGTGGAAGAGGCTGAAAGTCCTTGATGCTGTGCTATAGAGGTTTGACTTAGAGATTGTAGGTGATGACCAATGGCATTTGGTTGTTTTCTTTCTTGGGCTTCTTCTGTAGTAGTTGACTTCTGGGTATCCATCTGGCTCTGTCAGTCTGTTTCTTCACTTCTCCAAGTGGATATTGTAGTTTTAAGAGCACTCGATAGAGATCCTAAAGGTGTCTGTCTCTGAAGGATCAGAACAAATGCAGTTACATGGGTCTTAGCTGTAGACAGTGGATTGAGTGGTGTGTCCTGGATGGAAGCTCAAGGGATATAGGTAGTTGTAGCAGTCTGTAAGTTTTTGGAATAGGGTGATGTTAATGTGTCCATCATTAATTTGTATGGTAGTGTCCAGGAAGTGGCTCTCCTTTGCAGGACCATACCTAGGGGAGTGTGAGGCCTGGGGCCAACTGGCTTATGGGGGGGGTCCCTACCCATCCTTCACATGGGGAGGACAGGTCAGGTCGGCCCAAAGGCCAGGCCCTACGCTCCCAACCCTCTTTGAGCTAGCCACTCTGCTCCAGGGGTTAAAGTAAGGGGAAACGCACTGGAACACCATTCTGGGGCCCGCCAGTGTTCTGGGGGCCTTAAAAATAGAAAAATGGGGCAGAATGCTGCATTTCAATGTGTTCCCCCTTAAGCCCTGTAGACCTGCCAGCAGGGAGCTGTGGCAGACTGGGAGTTTTTAAATCTCCCACCCTGAGCATGCTCAAGGTGGGAGCAGCCTGTGACCAGGTAGCCGCTCCCAGCCCCCAGCCAAAACTTTGCTGACCAGCCTGCCACGGTGCTACTGCTGCTTGGCACTAAGTCCAGCACAGATGCAGTGCTGCTGCCACCAGCAGAGCAGGGACAAGTAGAAATAGACGAGGTAAGGCCTCAGTTCAGCCTGGGGGAGCCCCACAGTGGGGCTGGGGGAAGCGGCACAGTGGGCGCTCCCAAGCTGTGGATGGAGCTGCTGCATCCCAGAGCACTCCCCTGGGGACAGGGATGGTCCTTACCACTGGGCGTTTGGGGGGTGGGGAGCTGGCCTCTGAGTCAGGGAGCATGGAGCTGCTGGGGGACAGGGAATGCTGCTGGGAATTGGGTGGGGTAGGGTGTGTGTGGCGTGGGGGGTGTGTGTGTGTGTGGCATGGGGTGGTGTGTGTGAAGTGGGGGGTGTGTGTGTGTGCGTGCAATGGAGTGATAACTGATGCATGTGATACTGAGAAGTGGTTGCAAATGCCTACCTGGGCTGGGGCCTGCACATGCATGAAGAGGGCCTGGAGAATAGCAGAAGGGGGCCCAGAGATTCAGAGGGTTCTGGGGCCCATCAAATTATGCTGTTACCACTTCTCTGCCCCTAGGGATAGGGTGGGCTGGCTCAGGAGCAGACCAGGCATTTCTGCTTTACCTCCCTACTCCTGGGCCAGCCCAGACCAGAGGCTGGGTTCCATACTCCTGTCCCCCAGCAGCTTTGCACTTCAAGGGGCAGTGGGATGAGCAGGGCAGTGTGGGACTCACAGAACTGTGGGGCCAGGAACAATCACCCCCTCTTGGCCTCCCCCCCAGGACAGCTCTGCTCCTGTGTGGAGTGTTGCATGCTAAGGTTGATTGTGGAGTGTAAATTTGTTGAAATCTCTGTGGAAATCTTCAAGGGCTTCCTTTTCATGGGTCCAGATGATGAATATGTCATCAATTTAGCATAAGTAGAGGAGTGGTACTTGGGGATGAGATCAGAGGAAGCGTTGTTCTAAATCAGCCATAAAGACATTGGCATATTGTGGGCCATTTGGGTACCCATAGCAATGTCACTGACTTGAAAATATAAATTTTCTTCACATCTGGAATGGTTGTGGGTGAGTATAAAGTCACAAAGATCAGTCATGAGGTGTGTCACGATATCATCTGGGATAGTTCTCCTAAAGGCTTGTAATCTGTCCTTGCATGGGATGTTGGTGTGCAGAGCTACTATGTCCATAGCATCCGCTGTGGTGTTTTCTGGAAGGTCACCAATAGACAGAATTTTTCTCCAGAAGTCCATGGTGCCTTGAAGATACCTAGGAGTTTTGATAGCATAGGATCTAAGGAGAAAGTCTACATAACCAGATAAGACCATTGTAAGAGTGTGAATGGCTGAGTTGATGGGGTGTCCAGGGTTTTCAAGTTTATGGATTTTTGGTAGTAGAAAGAATATCACTGGTTGGGATTCTGAGAGTGTGTCTGTCTTGATTTGTTCTTGTGCTGCTTTGGGGAGTTTCTCGAGTAGTTCTTGTAGTTCCTTTTGATATTCCTCAGTGAGGTCTGAGAGAAATGGTTTGTAGAATGCTGTATTGGAGAGTTGTCTATAAGCCTCACAATTGTAATCTGATTTGTACATGATGATGACAGAACCTTGTTTGTCAGCCTCCTTGATGATAATGTCAAAGTTGTTTCTGAGGCTGTGGATGACATTGCCTTCTACATGGTTGAGGTTATGGCGTAAGGGATGTTCTTTGTCCATGATTTCAGCCTTTGCACAGTGGCGGAAGCAATCTATGTAGAAGTCTAGTCTGTTTTTCCAACTGTCAGGAGGAGTCCAAGTAGAATATTTTCTTCAAGTGTTGAGAAGTTATCTACAGGTTATTGCATTGTTCAGTGGTGTGGTGAAAATATTCCATGAGTCTGAGACAGCAAAAGTAGGCTTTCGGGTCACCACAGAATTGTATCTTATTTGTAAGGGTGATGGGGCAGAAAGAGTGCCCCTCAGATAGTGCAGATTACTCTGCTGGAATAAGTGTGTAGCACAAAAGATTAACAGTGTTGTTAGGTGGGTTGAGGCTGTTACTGATTTTGTCCCTTGTGGTAAATAGGAGTTTAGATAACATGGTATCTTTTTTCTTCTGTAGGAAAGCAAAGTGTTTGTTGTAGATGGATTTTCTCTTTTTTGTGAAGTCCGAAGCGCAGAACTTTGCACTTGTCCTTGTTGAACCTCATATGATTTCATTTGGCCCAATGCTCCAATTTGTTTAGGTCTCCCTGAATCCTATCCCTGCCCTCCAGCATGTTTACCATTCCCCCCAGCTTAGTGTTGTCCATGAATTTACTGAGCGTGCAATCTATCCCATCGTCCAGATCACTAATGAAGATGATGAACAGAACTGACCCGAGGACCAGCCCCTGGGGCACTCCACTAGTTACTGGTTGCCAACTAGACATTGAGACATTGATCCCTACCTGCTGAGCCCAATCTAGTGGCCAGTTTTCTATCTACCTTATGATCCATTCATGCAAACCATACTTGGTGACAAGAATGCTGTGGAAATCGTATCAAAAGCTTTGCTAAAGTTGAGGTATATCCCATTGATGGCTATTCCAGCATCCACATATCCCATCATCTCATCACAAAAGGCAATGAGGTTGGTTAGGCATGATTTGCCCTTGGTGAATCCATTCTGACTGCTCCTGATCACTCTATTTTCCTCCAAGTGTTTTGGAATGGATTTTTTGAGGACCTGCTCCATGATTTTTCCAGAGCTTGAGGTGAGGCTGATTGGTCTGTAGTTCCCCAGGTCCTCCTTTTTCCCTTTCTTGAAGATTGGCACTGTATTTGCCTTTTGCCAATCATCCAAGACCTCCCCCGTTTGCCATGAGTTCTCAGAGATAAAGGCCGGTGGCTGTGCAATCACATCAGCCAACTCCCTGAGTACACTCTAGTGCAGTTCATCTGGTCCCATCCTCTCATGCCAATCCAACTCTCTCAGTAGTCCCTAACCTGACCTTCCACTTCTCTCCATTGTGTCACCTAGCGTAGTAGCCTGGGAGCTGACCCTGCCTGTGAAAACCAAGGTAAAAAAAGCATTGAGTACTTCAGCCTTTTCTGCATCATCCGCCATGAGGATACCTGCCCTATTCAGTAAGGGACCTACATGATCCCTGATCCTCTTCTTGTTACTGATATACTTGAAGAACCCTTTCCTGTTATCCTTGACATCCCTTGCTAGCCGCAACTCCATATCTTTACATGGCTCCCTAGTCATCTGTCCAAGCTTCCACTTCTTGTAAGCTTCCCTTTTCTGTTTCAGCTCACCGCAGAGTTCTCTGCTAAGCCACACAGGGCACTTTACATATTTGCTGTTGTTTCTGCACATTAGAATGGTATCTTCCTTTGCCCTTAGTAGGGTTTCTTTAAAATACAGCCATCTCAGTTGGACTCCTTTTTGCTTCAGATTAGCCTCCCAAGGCTTTGTTTCAGTGTGTGAAAGAGAAATTGCTCCAACTATGGTATTATAAAAAGTTTCAGTTAAATGGTTGCTTTTTTAAATGTAACTTTCTTGCTGCCAGTTTTTTTATTTGATGTGACAAACAGGTGGAATTGTGGAGAGGAGGGTGGTAGAAATTCTGTTTCATGTGCTTCTCTCCTTTAAGTAGGCCAACTGACATCAGCTTTCTTTTATCAGTCCCAGTGCCTCCTGTCCCATTATACTGACAAATAAGAGAAAAACAGACCTTTCCCTGTCACTGTTTCTCACATGGTACTCTTTTTAACATATTTAGTCTATAGGAAAAGACTATTTCTGATGTACAAGATGATGTATAGCATTAAAGAGCTACATCATGCAAATATGCTAGTGTCTTGCTGAATACTGAAGCTGACCGAAGACTGCAAAACAGTATTTGGAAATGTTGCTGGAATTCAGAGTGGCTGTTCAGTTTGACAATTTCCAGAGGGGTAGCTGTGTTAGTCTGTGTACAGCAAAAACAGTGAAAGTCCTGTGGTACTTAATGACTAACAGATTTCTTTTGACTAAGTCGGTTGGAACTCGTGAAAGCTTATGCCCAAAGAAATCTGTTAGTCATTAAGGTGCCACAGGACTCTCATTGTTTTTTTTTCAGTTTGACAATGTTTATACCTCTTCCTTTTTGCCGTTGATGGACATGTTCTTGAATGGCTTTTTGTTCATGGTGACCATAAGTTTGCCAGCAGTCATCTACGCTGAAGACAAGGATTGTTTGTGGATGAGGAATAAAAGACGGTTAAACAAAATTAAGGAGGACACTGTTCTCTCTTTTCTCTGGGCATTTGGAATGTTCTTCTGCTAACAGCAGTAACAATGTAAAGCACCAGGACCCAGCAAAGACAGGCTGCATCTAAAGGATCCATCTTGGTGTTGGAAAAAATCACTCTAGAACAGGACTTGACAAAAACCCAGGAGTCAAGCCACCATGGCAACTGGGGTTTGTAACCTGGCTCCTCATTCTTCTGAGGAAATGCAGCAGTGGTGTGCCTGCTGGCAACCAAAAATAAAATTGCTGCCAATTTTGTTGAGCCCTGCTCTAGAAGACTCTATGGCTGTCTACACTTGGGGGGGGGGGCGCAGGTGGTCCTGGAAGTTGACTTTAAGTCAACCTTTTTAAGTCGACTGCAGGGTATGTCTGCCCTGGACACAGGGCAGATATCCCCGGGACACCACTCCCCCTCCCCTGCACCCGGTCCCGACTGGGTACCTGGAACACAATCGGTTCCAGGGGCTAAGGGACACAATCTGGCTCCTGCCCTCTGGCGAGGAGCTGGGAGCCGGGTCTGGTTCCCAGCCCCTCTCTGAGGGTGGCAGGGCCAGCAAATTGGGGCTAGGAGCTAGGAGAATCATCCGCCCCTCTGACTACTACCCCATGCTTCTCATCCATGTAGGAACCAATGATACTGTGAGAGGTGATCCTCGGCAGATCAAAGGTGACTTCAGGGCTCTGGGAGCGCGGGTGAAGGAGTTTGGAGCACAGGTGGTGTTCTCCTCGATTCTTCCGGTCAAGGGTAGAGGTCTGAGCAGAGACAGATGCATCCTGGAGATGAACGTTTGGCTGCGAAGATGGTGTTGTCAGGAGGGCTTTGGCTTCCTTGACCATGGGTTGCTGTTTCAGGAAGAAGGACTGCTAGGCAGAGATGGACTCCATCTTTCGAGGAAGGGGAAGAGCGTATTTGGACACAGACTGGCTGACCTAGTGAGGAGGGCTTTAAACTAGGTCTGAAGGGGGAAGGAGACCAAAGCCCACAGGTAAGTGACTATGTGGGAGACCAGGGGGATGGGATGGAACTTGGGGGGTGCCAGGACTGTAACTCCAGGGATAGAAGAGAGGATAATTGGAACATGCAGGGGGAATCAAATAACTTTCTTAGATGCTCTAATGAAGCCCTAATGCCTGAGGCAGGTGGGGGAGGTCAACACCAAAAGAAAATCCAGGGAGGTAGATACAATAGAATTGAAAATCAAAATGGGAAAGTAGGGCAATCAGCTGGGTATCTTAGGTGCCTATACACAAATGCAAGGAGCCTGGGAAACAAGCAGGAGGAATTGGTAGTACTAGCGCAGACAAAGAACTATGACATGATTGGGATAACAGAGACGTGGTGGAATAGTTTGCATGACTGGAGCTCTGCAATAGATGGGTATAGACTGTTCAGGAAGGACAGGCAGGGAAGGAAAGGGGGAGGAGTAGCACTATATGTAAAGGAGCTCTATGACTGCTCAGAGCTTCATTATGAAAGTGGAAACGAGCCAGTTGAAAGTCTGTGGGTTAAGTTTAGAGGGGAGAGCAACAAGGGGGATGTTGTGGTAGGTGTCTGCTACAGACCACCAGATCAGAAGGAGGAAGTGGATGAGGCATTCTGTGTACAACTAACAGAAGTTTCTAGAGCACAGGCCCTGGTTCTCATGGGGGACTTCAATTACCCTGACGACATCTGCTGGAAGGCCAATACAGCAGTGCACAGGCAATCCAGGAAGTTTCTGGAGAGTGTTGAGGACAACTTCCTGCTACAAATGCTGGAGCAACCAACTAGGGGCCTTGCACCTCTCGATCTGCTGCTCACAAATAGAGAAGAATTTATCAGGGAAGTAGAGGTCAATGGCAGCCTGGGTAGCAGTGACCATGAAATGATTGAGTTCAAGTTGATGATTAAAGGAAAGAAGGAAAGAAGCAAAACACAGACCCTGGACTTCAGAAAAGCTGATTTTGCCTTCCTCGGGGAACTGATGGGCAGGATCCCTTGGGAGGCTGATCTGAAGGTGAAAGGTGTCCAAGAGAGTTGGGTGCATTTTAAAGAAACCCTGCTAAGGGCACAGGAAGATACAATTCCGATAAGGAGAAAGCACAGCAAATGTGGAAGGCGCCCACTGTGGCTTAACAGAGAGCTCTGCACTGAGCTGAAGCATAAAAAGGACGCTTACAGGAAGTGGAAGCTAGGACAGATGACTAAGGAGGCATATAAAGACATTGCTCGGGACTGCAGGGATAAAATCAGAAAGGCCAAAGGACAAATGGAGTTGCGACTAGCAAGGGATGTGAAGGATAACAGGAAGGGGTTCTACAAGTATATCAATAACAAGAAGAGGATCAGGGATGGTGTAGGTCCCTTACTGAATGGGGCAGGCATCCTCGTGACAGAGGATGAGGAAAAAGCTGAAGTGCTCAATGCTTTTTTTACTTCTGTTTTCACAAGCAGGGTCAGCTCCCAGCCCACTACACTAGGTACGGGAGACTGGGGAGAAGAAGAGAGGCCCTTGGTGACAGAAGGTCAGGTTAGGGACTGCTTAAAGAAACTAGATGTGCACAAGTCCATGGGACCGGATGAACTGCATCCGAGGGTGCTGAGGGAGCTGGCTGATGAGATAGCAGTACCGTTGGCCATTATCTTTGAAAACTTGTGGCGAACGGGGGAGGTGCCAGAGGACTGGAAAAAAGCAAATATAGTACCTATCTTCAAGAAAGGCAAAAAGGAGGATCCAGGGAATTACAGACCTGTCAGCCTCACCTCAATCCCTGGAAAAATCATGGAGCAGCTTCTCAAAGAATCCATCCTGAAACACTTGGAGGAACGTAGAGTAATCAGAAACAGTCAGCATGGATTTACCAAGGGTAAATCATGCCTGACCAACCTCATCGCCTTCTATGATATGACTGGATTTGTGGATGCGGGAAGAGCCGTTGATGTGATATACCTTGACTTTAGCAAGGCTTTTGATACGGTTTCCCACAGCATTCTCATTGGCAAATTAAGGAAGTATGGGTTAGATGCGTGGACTGTAAGGTGGATAGAAAACTGGCTAGAACAACGGTTTCAGCGTGTAGGAATCAATGGCTCCATGTCAAGTTGGCAGGCAGTAACAAGTGGTGTGCCCCAGGGGTCGGTCCTGGTGCCAGTTCTGTTCAATGTTTTCATTTATGATCTGGATGATGGGATAGATTGCACATTTAGTAAGTTTGCAGATGATACCAAACTGGGGGGAACGGTAGACACCCTAGAGGGCAGGGACAGGATTCAGGGAGACCTAGACAAATTGGAGCAATGGGCCAAGAGGAATCTCATGAGGTTCAACAAGGACAAGTGTAAAATCCTGCACTTGGGACGAAAAAACCCCATGTACTGCTACAGGCTGGGGAGTGATCAGCTAAATAGCAGCACTGGAGAAAAGGACCTGGGAGTCATGGTGGATGGGAAGCTGGATATGAGTCAGCAGTGTGCTCTTGCTGCCAAAAAGGCCAATGGCATACTGGGCTGCATCAAAAGAAGTATTACCAGCAGATCAAGGGATGTGATCATTCCCCTCTATTCTGCACTAGTGAGGCCACATCTGGAATACTGTGTCCAGTTTTGGGCTCCCCACTACAAAAAGGACATGGACAAATTAGAGAGAGTCCAGAGGAGGGCAACCAAAATGATCAAAGGGCTGGAGCACAAGCCCTATGAAGAAAGACTGACGGAACTAGGCTTATTTAGCCTGCAGAAGAGAAGACTGAGGGGGGATTTGATAGCAACCTTCAACTACTTGAAGGGTTGCTCCAAGGAGGAGGGAGCTCGACTGTTCTCGGTAGTAACAGAGGGCAGAACGAGAAGCAATGGTTTCAAGTTACAGCTGGGGCGGTCCAGGCTGGATATTAGGAAAAACTTCCTTACTAGGCGAGTGGTGAAGTATTGGAATAAGCTGCCTAGGGAGGTGGTGGAATCTCCATCTCTGGAGGTGTTCAAGTCCCAGCTGGACAAAACCCTGACTGGGATGATCTAATGGGAGTGGTCCTGCTTTTTTTGGCAGGGGGTTGGACTAGATGACCTCGTGGGGTCCCTTCCAACCCTATGATTCTATGATATGGCTCCCACCCCTTCTCCACAGGCAGCAGAGGCTTGGAGCTGGCTCCTGCCAGCAGTGACAAGTGACCCAGGGCTAAATTCAGCCCCGGGTCACTTGTCACTGCTGGCAGGAGGCTGCAGAGTTGCTTGAGCAGGGGCTCTGCAGCCTGAAGAATTTTACGCCTGTGAAATTGACCAGGCTGCCGAGCCTCCTGCCGGCAGTGGTAAATGAACCGAGGTGGAATTTGGCCCGGGTCACTTGTCACTGCAGGCAGGAGCCGGCTCCAAACCCCTGCCAGCTGTGGAGAGGGGCTGGGAGTGTGATAGCACTTCACAGCCCCTCTCTGCAGGTGTCAGGGCAGCAGAGGGACTATTAGCCTGACTTGGCTCCAAGTCCCTCTCTGCAGCCAGGGGCACATGGTGTTGGCCTTTCCCTTGGCTGCTTGGGGAGCCAGCTTGTCCCCTGGCCACTTTCAAGCAGCCAGGGGTGGGGGGAAGTGGTATTTCCCCTCACCCCTGACCACTTGCAATTGGCCAGGGCAGGAGTGAGCTACCAGCCCCCGCCAACCGCTGAGGGGGGCGAAGAGCCTGATGGAGATCTCAGCCCCTCTCAGCAGGCTGCAGGGGCTAGGAACTGGCTTGGAGCCTATCTGGCTCCCAGTTGCTTGTGCCGCAGCCCAACCAGCTTGAAGGCTGGTTGATTTCACAGACTTTGCAGTATCAGGAAATAAAATATATTTTTCTTACCATCAGTTTGGTGTTTCATATCCTTACTGTACTAGTCTTTGCATAAATATCCATATTATGTGATCAAGGGTATTAATAAATTAGAGAGTTCATTATTTGTTGCTCATTAGTCCCATTTATATAGCTTCGATCAAAAGCAGAACAGGTGGAATCTAAGCCCTCAACAGTTGTAAAAATTAATAGTTCACAAAGAGTTCATAGGATGAAATCTGTTGACATAGATTATGAAGCAGATGCTTCATTATATTTAATACTTTTCTAGAATTTGGGGAGTAGTTCACAAATGATTCATAAGAAAGGGTCAAGTTTGTCAGACAATTATTCACAATCAATTATTTGACCCTTTAAAACCTAGCAGTCTGAAGGGCGAGTTCATCTAGGTCTACCATGCACATTGTAGATCACATTTTATTTCTAATGGACTATTCTCTTAAATGTAGCACTCTTCATCATCTGTTACTATTGTTCAAATATCAGGTTGGAATCTGCATGTTGTCTGACTTAATGTAGTATTTTGTTATCATGAAGTAGCAGAGCAATGTTTGTTACACCACTAATTTGCTGATGGGCAAACAACTATACTTCAGGATCTTTATCTTTTTGACCCAATGAATTGATACATACTGTATGCTATAACTCAATCTGGAATGCTCACTAACTATTTTTTATGTTCCTTGTGGCATACTTTGGATGCATACTCTAACTTTTATTTGGCATATTTGTCATTGGCCATTACCTGGCTCAGGAATGGTGTGTGTCTGTGTGGGGGCTGGTGCTTGAAAATTGAGAGAAATTCTTTCTCCCACCCCTCTCTACCCTTTGCCACCTGCCTTAAAAAAAATAGAATTAGACAGGGGAGTTGTCTACATATTTTTTAAAAGAATTTACCCTTTCTATAAGCGTGATTACAGCATTACATGCAGTTACTAAAATGAATTAAGGGACAAACAGGTCTGCATCTAGGAAATGGTAATGTTTTTGGCATTGGCATGATCATTACAGAAATTTTTGGGGCAAGAGCTGTGATCTAGAATCAAGTTACTAGACTGTATTCTCTTCACCCATCATCGCTCTCTTAATCTGCTACATGTTACATTCCCCCTCATTTCTTTCCTTCCAATTATCTTCACTCTTGTACTCCTGCTCTCTAATTCAGTGGTTCTCAACCACTGTGTCAGGACACGTTACTGTGTCGCCTCACAGCTGTAAGTGTGTTTTGGTGAGCTGGGGGGAATGGGCTGGTGTGTCCTGTAGGGTAGCAACACACTGCCAAGTGTGTCACAACCCTCATAAGGTTGAGGACCATTGCTCTAATCCAACAGAATCACAGGGCACCCAACTCCCTTGAATTCAGTGCGTTCCAAAGATGCCCAGCACTTCCTAGTATCAGACACTTAGTGTGTTTATGCTGCAGTGAAACACCAGACGCTGTCCTGTGTCAGCTGACTCAGGCTTCAGGGCTATAAAATTGTATTGTAGACACTGACTGGAGCCTAGCCTCTGGGATCCTCTATCTTCATGGGGTCCTAGAACGTGAGCTCCAGCCCAAGCCTGATGGCCTACATTGCAATTTTATAGCCCTGTAGCCTGACACAGCTATTGATGGGCCAGCTGCAGGTGGTTATTGCAGTCTAGAGGTACTCTAATTTACATATTTCTTCTCTCCGCACATCTCCTCCTTCATTGTGGTTATGACGGTGACAATGGTTATGTGAAGAGAACCACATTCCTGCAGAGCCACTTGCTGCTCTGACTGCATGCAATCTTTGTTTCTTAATCAAAGGAAAACAGGTCAGGCTTCTGACTATAATATGGCAGTAGCTGTGTTCAGTTTACAAATGTAATAGCTGTCCATTGCTGATGTTTGCAGTAGCGTCTTCACAAGATGTTTCCTGTCTCTCTAGTACTGTCTGGTGCTGTGTTGTTGCTGTTTTGTGAACAGTAACATGCTAGAATTCAGCGACAGAGAGAGAGAGCTTTTTAAAATGTTGTATTTAAAAGCTAGTGAGAAACAATGACATTAGTCCCATTAACATAATTAGAAAGATGAATCATCAGGCTTGATGCATGCATCCTTAATCAACTCTTTCTCCAGCTTATTTCTCCCATCTGTGTTCTCTGTTCAATCACTTGTGTTGAAAAACCATTGGATCCCTAGCCACTGCTTTTCAAGGTACACTATCTAGTTGCAGGCATTTCTTCAGATCTTGAATATTCACATTAAAGGAGTGGTTGTTAATAAACAGGTGACTTCAGGCAGTTGTGTAGTTGAGAAAAGGAATTTTCTTTTGATTATGGGGAGACATCAGGGTATATCCCATTAAAACTTAATGATTTGTTGTGGGGGAAAATCCAGTTACTACTTCTCGTATCCATATAGATACCTACTGCTTATTCCTGTAATACTTAAAATCTTACATCTGAGGATCTCAAAGCACTTTACACACAATTATAACTTAATTTACAGCAGTGATGTAAGATAGGGAAGATTTATCCTTGTTATGTAGCTGGGGATGTGTTTACAGAGAGAGATTATATTTACAGATATGTAATTGCTGTTTGCTTTTGTGTGACAGAACTGAGAATAGGATCCATCTTGCCAGAGTCTTACTCCTACATTTCGGTAATCGTTAGCCCATAGTTAGTTTATGCTTGATAAAAGTAAAACAACATACAGCATTTATAATAAAGCCTCTAGTTGGTGCTGAGTAAATCAGCATTTTTATGTATTTTATATGACAGAATTTGAAGAACAAACAAGGAGTCCTGTGGCACTTAATTTGAAGGGTGAGTTTGCTAAATTTACCAGTTTAGGTTCTCATAAAGGAGACTCTCAGCTGTGTGTGTGTGTGTGTGTGTGTGTGTGTGTGTGTGTGTGTATAATTACACATGCATGAAATATATGGCTCTATCCCTTTTCCTTGTAAACATAGCCTTGAAAATGTAAACCATTTACTAAGAGTGAACTATATGGCTGTATACTGGAACAGGAGGATGGAGGGGAATCCCAACAGATACCATTTATATAAAGGAGCAGGATAAGGCTGAGCTAGAACATTAAAAAAAAAAATCACCTTCTTCTCCTTGATCATGCCAACATGGGCAGAAACCGATTTATAGTCAGGGAGAGAGTGTGGCATAAAAGTGTTTCAAGGCTATCTCTGCTTATTTCCATTGACTGCGCTCTAAGTGTCCATGATTGTCCCACCAATGGTAGCGACAGCAAGGCACATGCACTTCTTGTGTCCTCCATGAAGTGTCTAGATGTACATGTGAGTATATTGTGTTACTCCTGTGAATGCCTTCTTCTTCCCTCTCTACCAGCTACTCCAGCAGCCTGCGAAGAAGAAAGGTGGTGGGACCAAGCTTCTGCTCCACTGAGTGAGAGTCTGTAACAATTATAGCCCACCTCGCTCCCTTTTGTTACACCCAGCTAGGCAGAGAGGAATCTTGGAGCCTGAGGAGCTCATACAGAGAGAAAGATTTGAGTGCTATTTTACTCTACCGGTCAACAGAGGCTTATTTCCCTATCTCACCCCCTGCTTTCACTTACTGAAAGAGAGATGCTCTCCTGTTATACCATGCCAGCAAGGGGAGACCTTGGCACACCTTGAAAACTGATTTCTAACAATAGCTCCTCTTGTGATGGTCTAGGACAGGTGGATATGTCCTGACAGCTTGTTTAACACCACTGCTGCCAGGAGAGTCTGCAACAATGAGTCTGTTACCACAGCTGCTGCTCTGAGAAATAGCTGCCACATAGGGAAGCCACCTAGAAGAGCTTCTGTGAGGAAATGGCTGGGGGGGGGGGGAGGGGACAGCAGATAAAAGGTTCAGGGCCAGATTTAGGAGCAGGTGACCCAGGTGACTGCCACAGTGTGCAGGGCTCAGTGTGCTGCCTTTTGCTGTGCTTCAGTTCTAGAAGGCAAAGGCATGAAAAGTAATCTTTTGAATTAAAGGACTAGGGCTAATCTCTCTGTTACGTTCCTTGCTCCATTTTGATCCTTCAAAACACTAACTGCTTTACATGTGGTCCAAGTTTTAAGACCCATCAGTTTAGCAAGTTTAGAAGCATCAGTTTCATAGCTAGACTTTTGGGATGTGTTGCAGGAGAAATCCAGGCTTGCATCCTTACCTGAAGTGTCTCACTGTGAAGATTTTAAAAATTAGTCCCTTTCCAGTTCCAGTGAGCCTTAAAGCCGGAGTTTCTGACTGATGTGCGTAAACAGTAAATTTCAGTCTGCTTCATGATGATATGAAATCCACTGAGAAAGCATGCCGCTGACTGAGGAGGTTTTAAAATATGTTTACCCAGGTACTTGTAGCTACTGCAGTTATTTTCTCTAGAGCAGTAGAAGATTTTTCTTAAAACAAGACCATAATACACAATATGCATCAACGAGTAGCTGATATGGTCCTAAGTCAACAAATAAAGCTGGAACCATCTGCCCAACATTGGAAGGAAGCCCACCAGGTTTCTGATGTGTGGAATCAGGAGGAAACAGTGACTAGTGAAGAACAAATTTATGGTAACTGATCCAGTCAGATCTTACTTTAAATTTCTGGGACAAATGAACAGAGTAGAACTAAATAAACTAGGAGTCCTGGGGCACTTCTAAAGACTAACAAATTTATTTAGTACATAAAGCTATGTGGGTACAATCCCACTTCATCAAATGCATGAAATGGAAGTATAGTATGTTAACTGTATACATACAGAGAAAGGTAGATCACAAGGTCAATTCAAACAGTTCCACAGGTATAGTCCACTAGCGTATCTCAGCAAAATAAACAAGTTGCTTGATTCAAACAGTGTGGAAGAGGGCCCTGTGAAAAACTTCTAATCAAAACATATATGTACTGCTAACACACTGTAG
The DNA here is from genome assembly GCA_007922195.1 of Podocnemis expansa. Lineage (NCBI taxonomy): Eukaryota > Metazoa > Chordata > Testudines > Podocnemididae > Podocnemis > Podocnemis expansa. The sequence goes on along the minus strand of ML681982.1, from coordinate 46,375,402 downwards.
TTTCCATTTCATGCATTTGGTGAAGTGGGATGGTGCCAGTGACAGCTTATGCACTAAATACGTTTGTTAGTCTTTAAAAGTCCTATGGGACTCCTTTTTTGTTTTGCTAACTAACATGGCTACCCTTCTGGAACCTGTCACAATGTAGAACTAATATAGCCTAAAAATTTACAGTAAATTTATCAGAGAAATCAAGCATTCATTTATTTCCATTTCAGTTTTTTTTCTTGCCAGGGACTTTATTACAAGTTAGCAAATCTACTTTTAATTTCTTTGCAATTAGAAAAAAGATTGAATGACACCTGTACATCCAATACATTTAAAATAAGGTGGATGACCTATAAATGGCCTTGTATAGAGCAGTGGTTCCTAACATTTTCTCTGCCATGGCACACCTTGCTACCTTTAATTAATTTGAGGCACACCACCATATAGTTTCCAAATGAACTCATGAATATTCATGAGCTATGAGCCAATCCACAGCTCTTTGAGTAGTTTTTCAAAAAATTTTTGCAGCACACTTGCTCAGGCCTGATGGCACACCTGTGTGCCATGGCACACCGGCTGGGAAATACTGATATACAGGAAAGTTACACCACAGTGTCATAGGCTGGCTGGCCCTTTGAGGCAAGTTGGACTCTGTCTTAACTATTAGGAGCTATCCCTCAGCCTTGCTGCTGATGAGCTAACAAGGTCAGAGCCAATTAGTGGCCCCAACAGAGAGTAATGGGCCTTAAATAGAAAGACTGATTCCAGCTGTGGTGATGAAGCAGCAAGAGCACTATTTACATGGAGCTGGGCACTCAGGTAAAGGGAGGGGGAAGAGAAATGAGGGGGTAGCAAGCTCCCATGTTTGCTGGGCTGTGGGGGATTCTTGGATCAGATGGGGGGCTGCAAAGTATAGGGCACCTGGGGGACCACAAATGTGGGCTTGGATCCTGGGTGTTGGTGGGCACTGAGTACCCTAGCTATGCCACTGGGAGAAACTTCTCTTCAGGAGAAGCTGATGGAGGTGATGTAGAGAGATTTTTTTTCCCTTCCCTTCTCTTCTCTGATATAGAATATGGGTTACTTATTGAACTAGAACAGTAGTTGGCAACCCAAAAGATAAGAAGAGCCATTTTAAAAAATTTTTTTCAATAACCAAGTGTTTAAAAAACTGCAATGGTTGTAGCCTCCTGGTGGGGGAGCTGGGACGGGGTGCCTGCCACAGGGTCTCCTGGTGTGTTGGAGGAAGCCTGAAACCAGGAGTGGGGGCCCCCTGCAGGGTCATTTCATGGTGGGAGCCCAGAACTCAGAGGAGTAAAGGTATAGCCAAAGAGCCACATATGACTCTGGAGCTGTAAGTTGCAGAACCCTGAACCAGAACAAAAGGTGGATTCTCTATAATTTGAAGTAACTAAATCAATATTTGAGGACTGCAGTAACTCAGCCAGAAGCTGTATGTATACTACATTGGTGGATGAGCAAGGCTCTGCAGTGTGCTGAGGCCCAGGCTACATGACCAGGATGAGCCCCTTTGGCCTTGAAGTCTTTATGAGCTTATGAGACTCAGGCACTATGGAGCAGCAGTTAAACTATAATTTGGAAGGCCCCGGAACTCTCCTAAATTTCTGGGCCCACATCCTGCAGGTCCAGGCCCCCTTCACCCACTCGAGCTACTGCTCCCCAGCCGAGCTACTGCCCCCATGTGCCTACCTCCCTCCCCAGCTGCTGCCCCCCACATGCCTGCCCCACCACCCCAGCTACTGTCCCCAGCCCCTGTCTTGCTGCTGGTCTCCCAAACCTTTTCCCAACCCCTTCCCAAACCCCCCCATCTTGCCACTGGTCCCCCAATGCTTTCCTTCCCCCCCCCCCGCCGTGCTGCACCATCTTCCCCTGCTGCCCAGGGCCATCCCCCTCCCCTGTGCCCTTTCCCCACCAGGGCGGCTTCCCTGTCCCTGAACCACCCTCCCAGGAGTCCCGTACCTGGCTATCATGCAGAGCAGCCTCGGCCTGGGCTGAGGCTCCCACACAAAGCCCACTCTGACTGAGCATGCTCAGAGGCTCGAAGCATGCTTGGTCAGAGCAGGCTCAGGGCAGGAGATTTAAAATCTCCCAGCTGATGCAGCTTCCTGCCCTGACAGAATGTGTTGGAACAGTGTTCCAGGGTCTACTATTTTTAGGGGCTCAGTGTTCCAGGCCCCCTAAAAATAGAAAATGGAGCCAGAATGCTGCATTCCAGTGCCTGCTATTTTTAAATGGTGGGCCCCAGAGCACAGCATTCTGGCGCCATTTTCTATTTTTAGGGGGCCTGGAACACTGAGACCCTAAACACAGTGGGCCCTAGAGTGCCATTCTGGCACATTCTGACTTACTTTAACCCCTGCTACAGAGTGCTCCTGTGAGGGAACCTTGAGCTATGGCACTACAAGGTAAGGGAATTGAAATCAAGCCCAGATGGGGCAAAGAACCTTTAGTTTATAGCTGAACTCTGGAAAGGGACTGAACTATTGTGTGACTTTGTGGAAGGGATGAGTCACAGAAGTGATGGAGGGTGGGGAAGACCCTGGATGAGAGTGGATATTGAGACTGAGAAAGTGGCTGATATAGAGAAGGTGGGAGGTGAAGTCCCCTGAAATGATGTGCCCCAGCACAAGGAGGTGCCCTAGATGTGCAGATGAGTTTTCATATAGTGTTACTATCCTGCTTTGGAGGTTTTGCTGAATTACATTTAACTCCTTAAAATCACATTGTTTTCCCCCCATACTTGGGGTTAAATCCTTTGCAACCTGTCAAGGTATCCTGGACATTCTGTATGGTTGGGTGGGATCTCTTCTTAGGTTACTAAGTATGCTATGTTCACACACAGGGGGTTGTTTCGATACAAGTTGTATCGAAATAACGCCTTATTTCGAAATAAGTTAATTCGAATTAATAGTTTGTTAATTTAAATTAAGGAAAAAAGCTCAAAGCGAAATAGCATGTTCAGACAACAGTTATTTCGAAACAAGTCACCGTTGTTTCGAAACAACATGTTCAGACGGCATTGTTTCGAAACAATCGTTTCGAAACAACGTCGTTTCGTCCCCACATGTGTTTAAGTTGTTTCGAAACAACAGTGCGTCGTGTGAACATGGCCCTTCTTATTTCGAAACAGCCTCTGTTTTTTGAAATAAGACTGCTGTGTGAACATACCCTATGTGTCAGTCAAAAGTATGTCTCTTCTCTCCTCCCCCCAACCCCTGGCCCTTCTCCCTACATTGCTAATAAAATCTACATCCTGATCAGGCCTGACTTTATCACCCTAACCTCTGCTAAGTAGCACTTTGTCACAAATAGTCTCATCAATGGGAATAAGGGAAGCAGACTTGGCCCTAAAGCTTGGGTACATTAGGCCCTGATTGGGTATGGGCTGGATTTGTGGGCTTATGTGGAGCACCATTGATTTCAACCCAGAGAGGTCTGCCCATAAGTTCTTTTTTCCAGGATTGGGGCCTCTTTTAATTAGAAAGGCTGTGCTGTAGGATAAAGGCATGATAAGCATGTGTTGAGATTGTTACAAGTGGTAAAGCTCTATATGAGGTATGAAGAGAACCCCAGCTGAGTGTCAATGAAATCTTTATATTACATCATGTTAAGATCTCATGTCAAGTATTGCTATTGGTGGCAATTTTTATCATGTGTTATGTGTAAGACACAAGTTTAGAGTATTAAATGGTTTGATGAGATTATAATTTTGGTAACCCTTTGCTTATCTAGTGCAAACTTTTGTGTGGAAGTGGTTCTTCCAGCATTCTAATACTCTTGAGGAGTTATTTCCATTCCTTCTTGATTTTCATGTAGTTAAAAAAAATCCTCTGAAGTAAAATTGGCAAAGCAATTTTTATCCATCTTTTACAGATGACCAGTTTACCAATTTTACTGGTATAGGTATATTCACAACTGTATCTTAATGTGATCTTGTGATCTGAAGAGAGCTTTTGTGGCCTTTATTATTATTTTTTTTAAAGAAATTGATGTGAAAACTTACTGTAGCTTTCAATATATCCTTCAAGTAGTCTATCTATCTTATAATAATATGATGTAGTCTATTTAGTGACACATGCAATAAAAGAACATAGACCACCTAAATAAAACACTCCTGTTGGAGTTCACAGCCAGGGCTAGATTAATACCCTTGTTGTCCCAGGACTATAAGATTTTGTGGGGCCCCTGTTTCCATCCAGCATTATCACCAGAATACATGAACAGAAGATGAGAGAAATTCAGGAACTACCTATGGCATCCTGAAATAGCCCTGTGATGGAGTGGATACCCCCCACACTAGGCAAGTCCTATATAGTGTATAAGAGAAGGAAGTCCCACCCCTTAAGGCCCTGATGGGCATGCTTGGACTGCTGCCCTAATATAAAAGGGAGCAACTCAGCTTAATCTGAGCCAACCAGTGAGAAGGAAGGATGCCCTCTGTAGGATCTTGACCAGGAGCTACCTCAGCCCCATCCTGGAAATAGGAGTGACCCCGGAGACTTAACCGAGGAACTAATATGTCTGGGGAACCACCTGGAGATGGACACCCAAGATCCCACAGATGCAGGAGACCCAGGAGAAGACCACAACAGATGGCCAGGTAGGAAGTAGCTCAGGGCCTTGGAAGGGAAGTCGGGAGTGGTACTGGATAGAGGTCAGTGTGTTTCAGTTTGGATCCCTGCTGACTTGGTGCCCTAACCCCGGCGCCAATAGGGTCCTGGGCTGGGGCTCAGTGGAGTGGGAGGGCCTGAGGCCCCTACCTGGGCACTGCATCCTTTATGTATAAACTTGTCTCCCTATTGACTCTGTGGTCACTAGGCCATACTGCCATGCCCTGAGGGCTGCATATTAACTGTGATAGTAACTCTGGCCATTAGGCCATGCTTCCCTGACCCAAAGGCCACATATTGACTGTGACAGTGACTCTATGGCCCATGAGGTCATGCTGCCCTGAGCCAAGGGCTGGGTATTGTTGGTGATTTTGACTCTGTGGTCACTAGACCATGCTGCCTGCACCCAAGGGCTATACAGAGTGTGTTATTGACTCTGGGCATTAGGCCATGCTGTCCTGATGCAAAGAGTTGGAAAGGGATAGCAGTGGAATCTTCCCTGCTCACGTTCCTGGTACCTTCCACAATGGGAGGTGCTAGGGAGGGCTTGCCCTGTGACAAGCCCAAAGAGCATTTCTTCACTTCATCACAACCTTACAGTGTAGCTGTGGATGGTCTAAGGCTAAGTATGTCATGTAAGGTGCTTTTGGAAAGCTCATGGGTATACTGGATGTTACTGTTATAGTGGCATATTTCTGCCACATCATATATATGTACAGAAATGAAACTCTGTTGTGTCATGACCCCAGCTGAAACAGAGTTATATTTCCACACTTAGAGGCATGCATACAAGAACAACACATCTTAAGCACCTTGGCTCAAAGAGAGAGATTATGCCCATTGCTGGACATGCATAATGGATGATCACCTGACCCCAAAGGGGAGAAGGTTCAAGGAAAACTTGCTTAAAGTAAGAGGGTCCTTTGCCTATGATTTTTCTCTAGATTCTATTTCCAAGCAACATCAAATACTGACACCTACCGGGACGGGGGAGGTATGGGGGAAGGAAGGGGAGTGGCTGTAAATCATCACAGCCAAACTTCTGTGGCAAGCTGAACATGACTGAAACAGTGATCTTAGTTTAGAATGTGACTTCTTTTTTTAGTTGATTATGGTTATCTCCTTGATCATTTGATTTTATATTAGACTAGTATTCACTTAAAATCTTACCATAGTCAATAAAGCTGCCTGTTTTATCAAAAGCAGTGCAATGTTGAATGAGAGAGCATGTAAGGCCTCACTGAGAGCAGAGATGGTGCATGTCAATTTCTTAGTTAAATTGATAGACAAGTACAAATGAGTTTGCAAGGCCCAATGGAACCTTGCAAGGCGTTAGTTCCCAGGGTTGCATCTAGGACTATGGGCATTTGTTGGGGGACTATCCCATGAGTGGCTAGTGAGAACGCTCTTCCACTGGTTGAGGGAACAATTACATTCAAGTGGCTGGGTATAAACTGACCCAGGTGTGGAGGTTCACACAGCAAGATGGGTAAGTCAGGGGTCTGGCATAGAGATTTGTGGTGGCACAGCAACATACCAGTCAGATTGCAAGAGGGGAATATCATAGGGCTAAAAATAAGCGGTCTTGTATATCATAGCCTAGAACATCATATTTTTGTGGTGTTCTCAACCTTTTCCTTGATGGTAATGGTAATTTTACTCTTACCAGTGTCCTTTTTAAAGTGCATATTTGGGCTCCAAAACCGTTGAACCATAAAGGGTTGATTCTGTCCGTTTTCAAACTTTTCCCTGGATTCAATAGGAGCAGACAGCCCCAATAAAATTTTCTATGAAAGTACAAAAAGCACAGACCAGATGGAAGCAAAACGAACTAATTTTTATGATCGATGCTATTAGGCTAGAAAGAGATAAGACTTCCTAATGATTACACACTTAAAGTATTGCCAAAAATTGAAATTGCTAGTAATCTCTTTCAGTTGCAGGCAGTGGGCAATACACTGATCAAAATGACACACAGCAATAGCCAGAATAACACTGAAAAAGAATGGGATTTCATCAATTGCCATGCTGCTAACAACCCATCTAACTGTGCATTCCTTATCTAATGTGCTGTGCTTTCAGGAAAAGAAGCTAGATGCAACATATGCTGCCTCCTTAATGTTACTTGGAAGATAGGCTATCTGAGAACCAATGATACAGCTCATCTGACTCTATTTATCCTAATGGCCTCATGGTGCTTAATGCAGCATGATAATACAGGCATAAACAGACTCATTTCTCCATTTGGGAGTAAACTTGGTGCACTGACAAATAATTACACAATAATACAAATAATGGAAACATAAATAAAGTAAACACCAGCACCAGATTGGGTCTGTGATCTTCACCTTCCTTCCCTCTCCTAGAAGAAATTAGCTTCACAGCTGGACAGAAGTAGCATCAGAACAATGTTTTTGGTTTTGATTTTGGAGTCTTCCTTCCACAATGCCTATCAGCTGTTCCCCTTCTCCCCATTAAAGAACTAAAGTGTAATTCTGTACCACACATCTGGTGCTGTCTGTTACTGTCTTTCAGTAGTGCAAAATAAGGCCCTGCTCCTGCAAGCCCCATAGCCCATGTGTAATGTTTAAAACCCCTTGATGCCAGTGGCACTACTAACATGCATAAGACTTAGCCTATGTGTGAACATGTTTACTGGATCAGCGCCTGAGTCGAAAACATCTCAAATTATTTTGGGGTGAACTTTGAGGCAGACAACTGAGGCCCAACAATAATATAGCAATTTGTCTGTAATCGTAGTGTGAGTAGTGTGACACTATAAACACACCTTTTGTCATGTCATACTCATGACCAAAACTCACTTGACCTTCAGTATTTCTGATTTATATCACTAGAATGTCATGATCTGTAATTTTATTGTTTGGCTAGGTACCAATAAATACAAAATTCTACAGGAATTCCTGTAGAAATCAGTTGCATCTATGAGGTTCTCAAGAAACTTCAGAGTTATTATAATGTACTCTGAACAATAATTTGTTTCCTCTTGAAAGCATGCTGCTCTTTACAGCACATATAATCTGCCCATTTTATTATTAAGTATTATAATGCTGATAGCAAAATAACGTGCTCAGACCAGTGTAGAGTGACAGTCATATTTCATGAGTATTCGGTTGCTAAATTAATTCTCTGACTTAAATATTAATTTACTGTGTTGGCTATATGGACATCACACCTACATCACCATACTTATTTTTATCTATTGGTTAATAAAAACCTAAATCATATACATATATTTTTTTATTTCTTCCATGACATCACAGTGCATTGAATCTGGACAAAAATGACTTTGTCTTGATGAATTTACTCTCAAAGGTTACCTCAAATTTTGTCTGGCTTTGTGGACTGATGCATATCCTCTAACAGTCATAATATTAAGAAAATTATTTTATTCAGCATCATGGTCGGGGTAACTGTTAGTCTGAGTGGCTATTTTTATATGCTTTAATCCAAATTTAATAATTCATACTATTTTAAAACAAACAAGGAGTCCAGTGGCACTTAAAGATTAACAAATTTATTTATTGCATGAGCTTCCGTGGGAGAAAATCCCACTTTGTCAGATGCTCTGAAAATGGGGGAACTTACAGAATGGGAGAAAATAAATTCAGGGAAGTGTAAGTCATGGGAACAGGTCTTACTCTAACAGCAAATCAAAACAGTTGTGAAGCTTCAAACACTGGGGAACAGCTTACAGAGGAAGATGAGGTCAAATCACCTGTTGTAATGAGAGAGAAATCCAATGTCCCTATTAAGTCCTGAGGCAATGCAACCAAATTTGCAAATAAATTCAATTTCAGCAGCTTCTTTTGAAGCCTTGATCTGGTATTCATCTCTCTGAGCACAGCAGTTAGCAAATCATTACTGGAGTGATCACAAAGATTGAAATGCTGACCCACAGGTTTTAGAATGTTGTGATTTCTGATGTCACAATCACTTTGGCATGCAGTGGTTCTGATTCAATATTTATGGAAGCCTTTCTGTAACTGGAATGGGAACTAAATGGAAAACATGGAAAAAGCCATCCTTTACAATTGTTGGTGCTTGTTTAAATAACATGCTCATAGTTGAACAGACACAGCAATAGGGTGATATCCTGGCCACAGCCAAGTTAAAAGGTACGAATCCTCTTGACTCCAAAAGGCAAAGGATATCACCAATGGTCCTTGCATTACTATATTGCAAGACCACCTGGAAAGGTCATATTTTTTTTATGCTTGTAGAGTGGCTATTACAGTGGAATCCCTAAACTGATCAAAGGAGTGTTGGGTTGTGGTGTGATGCTAATAATCAATCAGAATAGAATCTAAAACTTATGCAAACTCCTGTGTGGCTCATTGAGAGTTTATTATAGGGCATTTTAAATTCTTTAATGGGTATGTACACTGTTTCCAATTTAGATGGATTAATGTTGCTAGGCTTGCTAGAGGAAATGTGTTTTAAGGAAGAATTTGATCAAAGATCAGTCATTTTACTAAAGATCAAAATAAACACCTATGCTGTACCAGTACTAGATTTCTAGGTAGGCCCCCTCTGGCTGTTATAGTTTGGTGTCAGAAACACAAGCGTTTGGGTGTGATAAACTAGTACAAGGGGGACAGTATGCACAGAGCAGTAATGGGATAAATGTAGAGCTTTAAGCTTCCTTTGCCCATCAGTCCCTGACTTGTGTTGTATGACTTGGCTGTACCTAAGGATCTGAGCAACTGGGGAGTTGTTTGCTACTCCACAATTCAATCTGGCTCCTTAAAGAAGGAGGGCATTCCAAGAACCCAGCACGTATAGCTGTCTTACCTTGATTAGTACACTTCCCTGCCAATTTTGCAAGGCTATTTAGGGAACTGAGCAGAGAGACAAATTTCCTTTGGTGAGTGGCATTGATATGCGTATAATGCATTATATGGCTGAGTGTGTCTCCTTGTTCATGCTCACTTCTTGATACTTAGCTAAAAAAAAGCTATAGTACAGTAAGGAGGAGGTAGTCAGTCTCTTGGGTTATTACTACATGATGGATAGAGCAGTCCATGGAAAGTGCTCATCTTTGGACTAAGTGATTTGCTATTTGTGGAAAAATAAGTAAAGCTAATTTGTTCTCGGCTTCCTAAAACTACTGTATTTGCAGTGGGTTTATCTTAATGGCTAGTTGGTGCCAGCATTGCATAAGTGAAGCCAGTATTTTATAAAGTCTCACCCGGTTCCTCATGGCAGATTTTTCATTTTTGTTCTTATAGTTTCTAATCCTTAACATAAAATCTTGGCCTGGTTGCGCCATTGATGTGAGTGAGGATGTAACAAGGAGAACAACATTGTTACCAGAAGGCTCCCAAAACTTGAAGGGATAATATGTTGGTACGGTTGTAGCTGGTAAATTGTTGTAGTAATATTCACCATCTTACATCAATGACTCTTCTTTATTTTTTAACTAGTGTTAAGAGTCTGTACAAGACATGAACTGCTGCTGGAATGATCCTTTGGCCTAGTGTGTGTTTCATTTCTGCTGTGCATGTTGCTGAGCTTGCAAGTCCACTTGCTGTTTGTTTCTTTTTTGTACATTTTAATTTAAGAATAAGTATCTTAATCACAATTTTGTCTGTACCTTTTCTAAAATCAATTATTAAATGATTGGTCAGCTCTGAGGGATGTTTCAGAAAAAAATTACCAAACCTTTTTTTTTTAAGTTTTGCTATATGCATTTGAGTGTGTGTGTGTGTGTGTGTGTGTGTGTGTGTGTGTGTGTGTGTGTGTGTGAGTACATTCATTGATTCTCAGGTATAGTCAGTTGAGTGGTTTGGTTTTGTTTGTGGGTGTCTACTATGTTAGCACAGTTGAGACGTCTTTGTTTAAAGAAGGGCATAGTAAAGCCATAAAAATTAACAAGGTGGCTTGAATAGCTTTCGGTTTAAGTTTTTTGTTTTGTTTTTTAAACCTGATTTTTCCAGTTCTTGTGCTCATGTTGTAAATAAGAGATTTCAATGTTGTTTTACCCCCTCTTCCATCTCCCACAAAACTCGGTTCTGTTGGCTTTTGTGGACTGAAATGAGTTTTATTTAATACAGAAGAATAATGTTTTCAATCATGTGTTAAGTTTTCCTTTAGGAAACCTCAACTTATCTTTGAGAAGTCTAGATACACTAATAGGTCAGTTCAGCACTAACCCATTGTAGCAAGGGACTCTGGCCTCCCTCAGAGCCTGGGCCTGAGGAGGGGCCTGAATGCCCTCTTTGGCCAAACCCAGGCACTACAACCCTGAAGCCCTCAAAGCGGAGGAGCAGGGCTAGGATAGGAAGGGGAAGTATAAAAAGCGAGCCATGCAGCTCAGTTGGGGCTGAGCTTCCCTGAAGGAAGAATGCTCCCCTAGCCAGGCCATACCATGGGTCTCCGGCCAGAGGGCCCCCTGCCTGCCCAGCCAGAGGGCCTACCTAGTTTATTGGGGACTAAAGACTGGGAAGAAATGCCCCGGACTGTGAACTAGGGTAATTATCCTAGACAGCCTCATGGCCCCAACGGGCCACCCATTCCAGGGGACCTAGAGGAAACTGAAGACTGAGGACCCGCATGGGCCCTGGGAGATGGTGAACCCACAGGCTGCAGAGGGGTCATGCGACCTAGAGGAGCTAGCCTCTCCTGAGGACCCCTGTTCCCTTGAGAGACCACCAGGGGCAGAAAGACCCTGTGACCTTGAGAAGTTGCCTTCAGCTGAGGCCCCTGAGGCCTTCCCTGATCTGCCACTCATGGACAGTGAGGGACTTGTGGGGATTCCTTGAGCGATATACCTGCCGGACCCAGAGGAACCTTTTGGAGATAGGTACCCAGGCTCAGGGTGTGAGGAAGTGGCCATGGGGGAGCTAAGCCTGGTTCAGAGACTGCCTCCTACAGGTGTCAGCGCCTTGCAGCAGGAGCCCTGCTGACCCGGTGACTGTGACCAGTCACTGATAGGGCCCTGGGCTGGGACGCAGTGGTGTTGGGTGGGGCTGTGTCCCCCTGCTTCCGCTTTTCCTTGTGAGTTCTTCTTTTGTCAATCACCTGGAGTGTTATTACTGACTTAGTTGCTCACCTGCCTCGCCCGGAGGCTGGGGCCACTGACTTTGAGGGTCTGACCCCTCATAAGCCCAGCAGGGGGCTCGCTCCCCAGACCGTGACACCTATTAATCAAGGAAATGTATACAGCTACTTATTACTGGACACTTCACATCTGTAACTTTGTAGGAATTTGAGAGACCAACTAAAACAGTGGGTTCCTTAGCTAAACAAAGCAGCAGACACTTAACATTGCATTTCCAGAAAGAAAACAAATCTCATTTAAATCTGTATTGCTTGAGTCTAGAGTTCACGTGCCCTTTAAAACCAGGTTAATAAGAGCTGATCAGGTGTCGTCTTGTACATGGGAGCAAGATCAATATTTAGTAAAACTAGTGTAACTAAAAAAAGCCATTAAATAGCATGTGTCACCTTGAGTACTCAGAACTGAAACACACTTATACATTAAAAAGGTGCCCAAATAATTCTTTAATTCTCTTAATTACTATGAAAGGAACATTCTCTAAGGGATGTATTTAATTTGAAATCAGTCTAAGATATAAGAACCTTCTGTAACTTAAAAAAAAAATAGTGATAAAGAAGTTGCCAAGGCCTTGCTGCAAAGCTGAGACTATTAGTGGTTAAGCAAAGAAGAATAGAAGAAATGATGATAGGTGGTGTAGGTTTTAACGTTTTAATGTTTTTTCTGTATTGCTTTTATATTAAAGATAAAATGTGTGTCCTTAGAAAGAACTGTGCAGTAGATTAACAGTGGTAATCATACTGATAACCATTTCTGAAGAAAAAGCAACATGTGAACTCGACTGTAGAGTGAGATATCCAGTATCTATCCATAGCTGATTTGATTTGCTGTAGTAGACTCTCCAGGAGAATTCCCTGATGTCAGAATAGCCTCCTCAAATGGCTGTTATTTTCTTTGGAGGTCTCAGTATAGGCAGGATAACTCTTCAGCCCCGCTCAGAAAGGGGAGATGCAAGTCTTCACCCAAGAGGCAACGTTAGGGGAGCTGAAGTCAAAAGCCTGAGCATGGGAGGTGTTTCCATATCATAAGGGGGGAAATACAAGTGCAGTTGCCCTGAACTGTGACAGGCAGCATGATTGCAAAAGAAATGAGGATAAAGGAAGAAGCAGCAAAAGAATGTACAGAACCAACAGCAGACTGTTTGACAGAGAGAATTGCCCTGGCAATACCTATTACAAATCAACCATGGGTAGGTACTGTATACCATGCTCTAGCTCTACAGCCCTGTTCATGTATCGTATGCTATTTCACACCCTATGATTTGTTTATGCCTGGTAGTTTTAGCTATTCAAGCCCCTTCATCTTCTCTTTCCCCTTCCTCCAAGTTGCACAGAGATTGGCTTGCATAACTTCATTTCAGACATTAGGCCAACAGCAATGGCAAGCCTTCCTTGCTGCTAGACACCTGCTCCTGTGGAGTCCTGCCATGCCAGGCATTGATCCAGTGCTATGTGCCAGAATCACATTGTGAAATCACTTAACTTTCTTCACCGTTGCCAGATAGAGTGTAAGAAGAAGTCTTCCCCTCCTAAATTTGAAACTCTCCATATAATCCTAATTTCTGTCTTGATTTTGATTCAATCAGTATTAGAAAAGCAGGCACTCCTCATTATTGTCAAGATATTATTCTCTTAGCTGTGGTCTACACTACAGTGTGTTTCAGCAGCAGTCAAAGGGAGATACTTAATACTCAGGATAACTTGAGTATATCTTATTAAAATAACTTGAGTATCTCTTTGACTGCCTACCACCTGCTTACTGTGGTGTCTTCAGTGTGCTGAGTTGATGGAAAATGCCCTCCTGTTGACTCAGTCCTATGCTACTTGAGGGGGTGGTCTTCAGGGATCCACTTCATGATTGCCCAAGTGGGCCTACACAGACCCGCTCAGTTGATCTGGATGATCAATCTGATGGTGGCAAATTTGCTGCTGTCAATGAAGGCTTTCTTTTAGTATTGTTGGGTATAGCATTATATTTATTGCAATAAGCAGTCTTAATTCAGTACTGAGACTGCACTTTTCTCTAAATTACAGGATTGCTTGAATGCTGTAGTGTACTTGTGAAATCTATAACAGAAGTGCTTAATCTGAGCCATGACTTAGATGGACTTATTGTGGTAAGACTCTTGTATAGTGTTCCTAGATATCTAGGGAGTTGCAAGGTCTGAGTGTGTGCTCTGCAGCCTAAATAATCTTTATTGTGTTTTCCACTCTTTAGTCCTATCTCTTCTCTGTTGCAAAGGATACTACACAAACCTTCTAGGTTTTTCAAACCCTTCCGCTGTAATTTTATAAACAAACAAATAAGCAAAATGTGTTCAGACCAAAAGAATTACTCCTTGTAATTGTCTGTGCAATATGTTTAACTGTTGATATCCGAGTGAGACAAAATTACATCCAGTAACTTGTTCATGCTATATTCTGTGCTTGCCTCTGATGCCTGAAGGTTAGATTTCTTTACATTTCTTGCTTGTATAAAGCGATGCTGTGTGAGCTGTTTCAGAACACCATTAATTACATTTTTATCTCTCCACACACACCAGCCCCATAGAACAAATCTATTAAAGATTTAAAATGTAAATTAGCATGGGTTTGAAGCCTGACTTATGCAGATAAGTGACCACGCATGAGACTGCATGTTGTTCCTGAGGCTGAGAGCGAATACTTAATGTAAATTTATGAACGGAAAAAACTATTAAGTGTTTTTCCTCTTTAAACAAAGCTTTTGGAAGCTATTGGCTGCTAACATTTCCCTTTCAGATATGGCAAAATTACTGTAGATCAGGGGTCTAAAACATGCAGCCCGTGGGCTGCATGTGTCCCCTAAAGCTATTTCCTGCGGCCCACAATGACACGATCGTTACTGATATTTGCAATATCATTGTATGGAAATTTTTCAGTGGTGCAGCCCTTGGGCTAACGTACTGGTCCTCATGCGGCCCTCATGGTGATTAGAGTTTGGGACCACTGCTGTAGATATTATATAGTACAGATGTCTTACTATGCTGCTTATTTGGTATTAAAAATCTGACCACGTTGAAGGGAGATCAGCTTTTTTTTTTTAATCTTGATATTGCATTCACCACCAAGCCAGCTACTCTATCAAGGGCTCATTCACGTGCTCATCCGCTTGTGTGATTTGTGCCAGAAAGGCCCCCACACCTTATACATTGGACAAACAGGATAATCTCTGTGCAAAAGAATAAATAGTCACAAAACTGAAATCAGAAATCACAATACTCAAAACCCAGTTTCTGAGCACTTTCATCTTTCTAATCACTCTATGGACAACTTATTGACGATTGTGCTCAAGAAAGTCAATGGGACATCAAGACTTCAAAGAGAAAAAGCTGAAATAGAATTGATATGCAGATTTGATTGCATGAAAGCAGGATTAAATTGTGACTATGGCTTCTTTTCCCACTACAACAGATGATTTGACTTCATCCTCCTCTATATGCTGTTTCCCAGTGTTTGAATCTTAACAGCTGCTCTGATTTGCTGTTACTGTATGACCTGATCCCATGTCTTATGCTCCCTTGCATTATTTCCTACCGTTCTGTAAGTTTCCCCCATCTTCAAAGCATCTGACAAAGTAGGATTTTCTCCCATGGAAGCTCATGTGATAAATAAATCTGTTAGTCTTTAAGTGCCATGGGACTCCTTGCTTCTTTGGCTGGACTATACTAACATGGCTGTCTCTCTGGAACTATTTTGTATAGTACGCAATTGTATTTTTGGTAAAAATTGATAATAATGTGTAACTGTAAAGTTGGACTCACAAGTTACCATAAGGCAAAATTTCTGCTCACAAACTAAAATTTTGGCTCATGACATCCCAATCCTTAAAGAGAACATTGACTTTATGGATATTTTTGAACATATGCACAACAGTGGAAAGCAGCACTTATACGAGTGTCATGCGAGCAGCCAGCCACTATTTCTATCACTACTGTGCTCATGTGCTTTCAGTGGTAACAAATGTCAAATCACATTAAAAATTTGTGCTCTTTTTAGAGTGTGGGGGAGTGAAGGAGGAAAAGGAGACTAGGACTGAGAGCAGAGTATGTCCCAGTATAAATCTAGAGTAAAGCCCTGTAAATTAATGGCATTACTCTGAATTTACACCTTTTGTAACAGGACAGAATTCAGCCCATTGTACGTAATCATGAGTCATTGCTTTCCATAAAGTGTTTCACAGAGACAGATAATCCAGGGTATTAGGTGTGGAATGTATCTTTATCTTACCAGACTCAGGACATTTCTACAGTAAGATGACGACAAAACATTGAACAGTTTATAATCCTAATTAAGTTGCATTTTTTAGTATGGAAACCTGGTGAAATTTTATGCCTTTGAATCCATTCATCCATGGTGAATGATGGAGTCATTTTTTTCTTTAAAGTTAATGTCTTTGTTTACTGTGCAGTATTGATCTGAGGAAGGTTTAAGGTTCACTCTGGACAGACTAAAAGTGCTTCCTTTCTTTTCTGAGATAAAAATAGTTCTTTAAGTAGCTTAGTCTTTTATCTTACAGGTGCAAGTATTCATTGCATACTTCTGTGGCGGTGGGGTGAAATTTGGCTACTTTTAGTTTTTTTTCCAGTGGGAAATCAAAACCTTAACAATATTTCACGTTGACTTACATCCACCCACAACAAAATATTTTGTCTTGTTGAAGTGTCTTACGTAAGATCATTTTGACCCTAATCCATATCCACTTGATCTACTGCATTGCCTTATTGAGTTTGTAGCTTCGATGCTTCATGCTCCATTGTTCTATATAAGCAGGCTCCTTGGCTGGGACATATTTCTCTCATGTTAGATGGTAATTTCCTTTGGCTAAACTGCTGTGCTTCATTATGGAAGTGTATGACCATGTTGTTTTTTGTAGAAGTTGTAGTCCACGTTGGAAGCCTTTGCTCCAAAAGAGAAAGGGGACATGATGTATACTGGCAGTTTCAGGCAGTGCAGTTAAGTGTTGAGCTTTATGCGTGACAAGCAAGACACCCAAGCAAACAATTTTTTTGATTTTTTTTAACTTGTTGAAACATTGCTTTAACATTGAGGAATTAAACATTTTTTGGCACTTTTAGTTCTGTGGAATGTTAATATGTCAACTGTCTTTATTTGGGACAAAAACATTTCTCAGAATTTCCTCTGGGTTATTTACATACACACACACACACACACACACACACACATGCATGTGCATGTGCACATGTCTAATTTATTCTCTCCACTGAACAGTTCACTTAATCTTCATAATTCAGGGCTACACATTTTAGGAAAGATGTAATTTGGAGAAAGTCCAGAGAAGAGGAGCAACAACAACAAAAGAGTAAAGATGTAGAAAACATGACCTATGAGGGAAGATTATAAACATTGGGTTCACTTAGGAAGACTGGGGGGGGAGTGCATGTAAGTGGACATTTTTAAATACCTTTAAAAAGTTGTTACAGGGAGGACGGTGAATTGTTCTTCTTAACCTCTGAGGCTAGGGCAAGAATCATTGGACTCAAATTGCAGCAAGCGAGGTTTAGGTTGGACAAGGAAAAACTTCCTGAGTGTCAGAGTATTTAAGTACCAGAATAAATTGCCTAGGGAAGTTGTGGGATCTTTGTCATTGGCAATTTTGAAGAGCAGGTTAGACAAATTCCTGTCAGGGATGGTCTAGATAGCGGTTCTCAACCACTGTGTTGTGACACATTACTGTGTCACCACACAGCAGTAAGTGTGTCGTGGAGAGCTGGGAAGATGACTGGTTTTGGTGGGGGCGGGGGGGGGGGCGGCCTGGGCTTGTGTGTCCTGTAGGATGGTGACACATCATGAAGTGTGTCACACTTGCAAAAGGTCGAGAACCACTGGTCTAGATAATGCTTGGTCCTGCCATAAATGCAGGGGTCTTAACTGAGGAATTCATAAGGCCCCTTCTAGTCCTATGATTTTATTATTCTAGTTCCAGTATCACCAGTGAAGAAGGTTGCACCCAGTTTATCATGGCTATTTAGTTTGCTGGATGAGGTCACTGAGTGGTCAAAGTGCTGCCTCCTGAAGGCTTGTAGATCTGGAGAACAAGGGAATGATGGAAGAAAGCTTTGAATCTAAACTTCAATTCCCTGCAAGCAGCACTTTTTAACAAATCTTGTGGTGGACCTTGTATGCCATGGTTCTACCATGTGTGGATGGTAATATGGCATTTGGGGTGCTATGCTGTGGATGTGCAACACCTATACTTCATGTGCCCATCTCCATGGAGTGCTCTGCCTCACCTTGCCCAGAGGGTCATAGAGTGCTGTACGGCAGTGATGGTCAGCCCTTGGGGGTGAAGCGAGCTGGCATGTGGCCATTGCACTCTGGGGCTGCGGCCAGCTAGTGCACAGAGTAGCTCCACCCCCAGAGCACAGTGGAGATGTGCCCCCCCCCCCCCCAGGACAGACTAACTGGCCCCTAAGAACAGGGTGGCAGCGCTGCAGACTGACACAGTTACTGGCTCCAGCGCTCCCTTCCCCCACTGCTCCTGCTCTGCTGGCACTTTGCTGGCAGGGCCGAATCAATGCAAGGGTTATAGGACTGCGCTCTTGGGCACCCCCTTCAGGCCACAGCCTGTGGCTGCAGCTCCTATAACCCCTGTATTGATCTAGACCTGCTGTCCTCTAGCACTAATAGTGATCAGCAGTAGCGCAGTCGTGCAGTTACCCACCACAGTGGTCAATTCTTCATTGCACTGCAACCCCTTTCTGAAAAAAAATTTTACGGCATAAGCTGGGGCTGAAACCAAAGCTTGAGGGCCCCAGTGAATCTAACTCCAACCCTGGTTGCTCCATAAAATGGGATTGCGACCCATGGTTTGCTCTAGAGATAGTATAGCCAGATGGTATAACCTGATAGTATAGCCACATACAGCTCTTTGGCCTCCCCCTTGAAGCTCTGGGCTCTTCCCCACCACTGGTGGATGCTGTGGGTGACCCAGTCCTGGCTCTGGAACCTTGTGGGCAGCTTCTCCACTTCCAGCAGGGGGTTGCTGTGGGAGGCTTGCTCCTGGTTCCTGGCTCTCCCCCTGCTCACCAGGGGACCCCGCTGCAGGTGCCCAGGGCCCAGCTTCCCTCACCCCACCAGGAGGCTTCATCCATGGTGGTTCTTAGAACACATGATTGCTGAGGAATTTCAAAAAACAACTCATCTTTTTGGGTTACCGATCCCTGCCCCAATGTATTACTGGCAAGAGCAGCACTTGGGCTTCAACCCATGCTCCCTGGTAGGCCTGATACTTTGTGTTTCAAACATCACTTGAGCTAAGGACTCTTGTTTGTGATTGGAAACTGGATTAGAGGCAATAGTTGATTTCTATCTTGAACTGACACTAGAATGAAGCCCCTAGAAGCAGGTGAAAAATAAAATTCCCATGTCCTTTATTTAAATGAGAGATGTCTCTGTTACCAGGAAGTAAGGAAATCATAACTGTCTCTGTGTTAAAATTGGCTGCTAATTGGCTGAGATGCAGCATTACACGGGCAGATGCTAGTTCTGGATTTGCGCCATTCCGAACAAATATTTTTAATTCTTTTTCCACTACCTCTTTCCAAACATCTAAACTTCTTTGACACTCACTAGGTAACAGCATCCTCTAACTACTCCCAATGTCTCTCCACGATTTACAGTTATCCAGAAGTCTTATACCATCTCAGGGGTGTAATTTACACCTTCCTGGTCCAGGTAATCTCCTGTGCCCAAGGGTGGAGGAAGAGTTATTTTACTGCAGGATGGACAGCATTGCCACCGCTACTCCCTGCTAAGACTTCAAGCAGGGGTGGACAGCTTTAATCTCCACAGCAGGCTAAACAGGAGCCACACTCTGACTGCTGAGGTGATGACATGAATCATTTCATCCCCCTAGACTCCCACTCCATGTTCTCTTTCTAGCTAATGCATTCACCTTTCTGGCCTGCACTTATCTCAAATGGACTCCCCGGGGGAGTGAATACTGTGACCCCTATCCAATGATGAAATTTTTCTCCCAAATGGCAGCCAGGCTTGAATCTAAGCTAATATTTTTTAACAAGTGAAGTAATCCGTAAGGCCCAAAATGACGGGACTGAGACCATGTCTTCATAGCAAAATTAACTTGTATTGTTTAAGCAGAGGTTAACTCCTTGCAGGTTGAATGAGTGTGGCTACACTGAAACCACATCTGAATTGCTGTGTCCACAGGAGTGATGCTCTTATTTGTGTGGCACTAAGACTTTGGGGTGGGCAGATAACATGGTGGTTTCCACCTCAGTAAGTTGATCTGCTCTGTGAATTGTGGGAGAACTTGTCTACCCCTTCTGGCCACATGAGGAGAATTGCGTGAAGGCATGGAGGACTAACTGCACATGAGGGGAGCATGCATCATTGACACTGCAATGTGGTCATTTTGGCAGAGTTGCACTAAGACGAATATTAGCCTGCACCATTCAATGGGCCGATCAACTCAAGATAAAAGTATCTCCATGCTTGTGTTGACAACGCTTGTGGGCAGCATTCAAGTTAGCTATGCAATGAAGACAAACTCTTCAGAACTGTGGAAATCCCCTTCAGGGGAATAGTGGGTTTTGGTATATGGTATTATCCTAATTTTCTGGGAGCTTGTAGATAAATGTGAAGTTCACTTCTAAATAACAAGGAGCTTTTATGATCTGTGATCCAATAACATAAACATTCAAGAACAGTCTAATCAGGTTATGTAGTATAGATAGCTGCACCGCACCCCTAAAGAATGTCATGAAAAGACTTAAAATACATGCATCTAGAAGGGGTACCGTGATATATAGGTGGCACTGAAAAACTGTGCAGTGATATTTTAGGAATATAACTGCACAATGAATACTCAGCCTGCTGAAATTCCCAGAGTTGCTGCTGCTAACCAACGTGATGTACACAATTACTTAAATACTTTAAGATACTACAACCTGCCAAGAGGCATGCTTTTGCAAGGCTTATGCCTCCTATGAGATATGAAGTCTCAAGCAGCCTTTATCCTTGTCAATTTGTGGAGTAAATTACTTAATACATACTCTATTAATGTGAGTTGGGACAAGTCATGCTACAGTAAGAACTCATAAAGGAAAGATTCTCCTTTACCCAGTGCAAACAGTGTTTTTTGATAAACTCCCTACCTCACCAGCTTGTAAAAAGAATAAGAATCCTTCTCTCACACTGCTCTAAATCTGTTTTTGAAAAATGGAAGTTGCATGTGTTTAGACTTGATTAA
The DNA here is from genome assembly GCA_007922195.1 of Podocnemis expansa. Classification (NCBI taxonomy): domain Eukaryota; kingdom Metazoa; phylum Chordata; order Testudines; family Podocnemididae; genus Podocnemis; species Podocnemis expansa. The sequence goes on along the minus strand of ML681982.1, from coordinate 46,354,453 downwards.
AGTCTGCTGTGTGATTCCCAGAGGTAAAATGGTAGATCTGTATTGGAGTGTATATGGTATCTGGAATGTCAATAATGCCGGCTTAGGCTGTTGTTGAGTAAACATTTGGAGTGAAAAATCACCCTGTTGCAGCATGTGCTAAGTAAGCAGAACCACAGAAGGGATGACATCAGTCAATTCTTTGTAACTTCTGCAGTATAAAAGGTGTTACATCATTTGTATGTTCATCTCACAGCCAGAGGTGGAACAGGGGCCGGAGGGCCTCTAGCAGCTAGCTCTTCCTGACCAGTGGGTCCTCCCCACTGGTGGGCCTGCCCACCCCTGCCAGCAGGCCTGGGGGGGGGAGGTTGGGGCAAGAAGCAGTCTGTGGCCTTACTGATTGGTCCAGGGGGCAGCAGGGCCAACTGGCATGTGTGGTGTGACTTCCGGTGTGGTCCACAGGTCATGCTGAAGGCTGTACTGCACGTGGAAGTCTGCCCCACCACCCCCAGAGTCAGACCAGCCAAGCTGCAGCTGGCTCGCCCCATCCCTGAGGGCCAATCGTCTGGCCCAGGGGCAAGGCAGGAGCTCAGATCCCAGCCTCTGGGCTAGCCTGCCCCACTGCTCTCTCTTCCCCTTTGCTCCCCAGTGCCAGCAGGGTGGAGGGCCCTGCTCATGGCATTAGGGGTAGACAAGAAATTTCTTTAGCAACAGGGGCTTTTTTATAGCACAACAGACATGCTCAGAATAAGCACCCCAAGATGTAGGTTGAAACCACTCTTCAATAGGCAGAATATTCAGAAGCGATCTTGTTCTGCCACTTCTTCAAAAGGGCGGAAGCACTTCCTTTGAGATAATAAGACAAAAAGTTCATCCTGTCCAGTCTTGTGGGTTTTACTAGAACTGTGACAAGATGGGGAGATTCTGCAATATTTGATAATTCTCTATTTTAAGTTGTTCTTAGGACTCCATTAGTATGAGTTTGAAGGCCAATAGTGACTGCTGTGCTGCCACACAGTTGCTCCTTGTACTTTTTCCTGTGACTTCAATATAGAAAATTTGTCAAATACAATGTGTGCCAGCTCATTTGGTTGTTTATTCCTTCCATAGCTCAAAATAACACTCTCCTCTAAATGGTTTTCAGCAGAATGCATCTTATTAGTGTCTATAAATGATTGTGATCAGGGGCATCGCTGGCACCTGGCACACGGGGCCCGTGCCCCAAATCCTGGCACCAGTGCCCCACGTCCTGGCGGGGCCCCTGCCTCTCCCAGTCTCCGGCTGGATCCAGCAGGAGATCCGGGGCCTGGCCACCCATGATGGCAGTGGCCACTTCCGGCCTCTTCCTAGGCTGGGCAGCCCTGTGGCTGTGGCTGCCACTCCCTGCCCTGTCCCCAGCCAGGGATCCAGGGCCCGGCTGGTGCAGCAGGCACCAGAGGCTGAATCGGGGCTGGGGATTTGGCTTGCGGTCAGGGGGCGGGGGCGGGGTCTGGGCCTGTGTCCCAGGTCCTTCCCCGGGGTAGTGACAATCCTGATTGTGATTAATTAGCCAGAAGTATAATAAAATTCTGGAGATGTTGGTAACGGAAAAAGATCACCTTCCTGGAGAGAAGCCAGCATTTGCTAAATACATCTCTATTGGTTACAGGGATCACTAACTAATCCATGGAGAAAGCTCAACAGCTGTCAGGAAGGTGGTCGTGCTCCCATTCTGTGGGATTTCTTCCTTTTCATCTTTCAACAATATGCTAGCTAAAGTTTGTTCTTGGCTGTGTAAATGACACCAAAGTCTCTGTAATTCCTGGCAAGTAACAGGGGTTGGCTTGATCCTTTTAGGTAATGGCAACACTAAATCCTTTAGACTGAAATCCCATAGCTTTCACTTCACTCTGCAATTTGACACCAGACTTGGTGATTTCATTGAGCCAAAAGGCAAATTCTACTGTCCTCTAGCTCTTAAAACATATTTTGAATCAGTCTTCTCTTTGTTCATGTTACATTTAGCATTTAATGCTTCCCAAATTCCTAAAACAATATGTAATTGTAATGTAGTTTAGTAATCAGAGACCTTAACTCAGTGTCTGACTCTACAATGGCAAAGAAGATCTATCTGGCAAAGACAGTAAACTTGTAAAATTCCCAGATAATACCAAGCTGGGAAGAATGGCAAGTGCTTTGCAGGATAGAATTAAAATTCAGAATGATCTGGAGAAATAGCCTGAAGTAAATATGGTGAAGCTCAGTAAGGACAAAAGTGAAGTGTTCCATCTGAAATGTTGTAATTAATTGCACATGTACAAAATGGGAAATAACTGCCTGGGAAGGAATACTGTGGAAAGAGGCCTAGGTTGTATTAGATCAGAAGCTAACTCTGAGTTAACAGCATAACACTTTGAGTCTGGGGAGGAGAGAAGCAAACCTCAATCTGGGATGTCCTAGTTGGAGTGTTAAGAAAGCCATGTAAAGTAATTAATTATTCCACTTCCTCCTTTCTGATAGGACCTCAGCTGGAGTCCTGTATCCAGTTCTGGGCGTCACATTTCAGGAAAGATGTGGATAAACTGGATAAAGTTCAGGGGATAGCAACAAAGAGGGACAGATTACCACATGAGCCAATGGAGCCTGTAGCCAGGGGCCCACCACAGTGTGGGAGTCCTCATCCCTGCTGGCAGCCCAGCATTGGAAGGGGAGCGGGGTGGGCTGGCCTAAGGCTGGGCTCTGATCTCCCACCCTGCCCCTGGGCCATCTGGTTCATCCTCAGGGGTGGGGTGAACCAGCCCACAGGCTGAACGCTCCCATTCTCACCCTGCCCATGGGCCGGCTGCTCCATCCCGAGGTGGTGGGATAGGCCGTCTGCAACCTGGCCAGTTGGCCCTGGGGAGGAAGGAGGAAGAGGTGGTACATGGCAAGGCTGACTGCCACATGTGCAGTACAGCCTCCAGTGCAGCTTAAACCGCACCACACACAATAGTTGGCTCCACTTCCCCCTGGAGCTGACCAGCCAGGCCATAGCTGGCCTGCTGGTGGGGTGGGAAGTCCTTCAGTGGGGGAGAGCACTGGTGAGGAGATCCAGGGCCCTGCGGCCTCTCCAGTACTGGCAACAAAATGATTAAAGATCTTGAAAACATGCCCTACGAGACAAAAATGAAAACTGGGTTTGTTTAGTCTGAAAAAGACTGAGGGGGTGACATAAGTTTTCAAGTACATAAGAGGTTTTTACAAGGAAGAGAGTGATAAATTGTTCTCCTTAACTCTTCTGGATAGGACAAGAAGCATTGGGCTTAAAGTCCACCAAAGAAGTCTTAAGTTGGACATTAAGGAAAAGCTTCCTGTCAGTTAGTACACAGTCCTGCCTTGAGTACCTGGGACTGGACTAGATGACCTAATGAAGTCCCTTCCAGTCCTACACTTCTATGATCTTTATGCCTATGTGGAGTCTTGTTGGGGTTCTGTGTAGTTTCAGGGGTCTGCAACAGTAAGCCAGCTGAGGCCAAAGAAAGACCTCGATTTGGGAAACCATCCCTACTGAGGCACTTAACTTTTAAATGTGCATAAGCCCCATTTATGTTAACAGAGCTAGAGTATGCACTATGTGTTTATTTGCTTTTCTGAATTGGGGCCTAAGTCCTTAAAATAAATCAGTCCACCCACAGTAGATTCTGTATGACATCCTGGGTCCATTGATGTTACTGGGAGTTTTACCAACGACTTCAAAGGGATCTAAATTTCAGCCTCTGACTCTTCAAACAAGATTTAGTAGAGGTCAACAAATAAATTAATTAAATTGCAATGTTGTTGTTGCATATTATAGCATGGGAAGAGCAAGCTTTGGTAGAAAGAATGTAAGAAGAAAATTATTCCCTTATTCTCCGATTCCGAAACTGTTGGAATCAAACATTCAGCTATGGAAAACAAGAAACAACTCCATAGTTAGCACATGCTGATATCTTTTTTTCCCTAAAAACTGGAAAAAATGAGTTTAAATCTCTTTTGTTGGCCTTCAGTTTCCCTTTAAAGGAAAGCTCAATTAAAAATGCTTCAGTAAGCTCGGAGAGCACTCAATTTTATGGATGGCTGCTTCAGAAAATAAAGTCATTACTTATGTAAAATCCTAATATAATTCCTGATGGTAGGATTCAATTTTATTTTAAAAATAAGGTAACATTTAAAACTGAGCACAGATTCAATTTTGTTTTTAATCTCCAAACATCCCTTTTAATTTTCACCTGTTAGTTATGAAAGATAAAGCAGATTTTTAAAGTCCCAAAACTATAGGAGATAGTTTTTTAATCATACTTCATACACATAATTTTCATCAAAATATTTGAATCTCATCATTAGCAATTTTCAGTACTTCTCGTGCATTCAAGACTGAATATATAAAGGTTGCTATACTTCTAAAATATTCAATTTTAAAAAACAGACTTCTGCAGTTTCTAAAGTAATGTTCTGTTTTAAATAGTATCCATGTTAATAGAGCATCTTTTTACTTCAGAAATCTGTTCCTATTCATAATCAGTCATAGCTGGTGACATGAGAGACCTTAAAGCAGTGAGTTCCAGAGCCAGACCAACTGACTTGGACTTGAGCAATGGGGCTAAAACTGGCCATGTAGATGTTCCTGCTTTTGGTCCATGGTTCTGAGAGTCAGCCTTTTCTTCAGATTTCAGAGCCTGTATGGGAACATTGACACTGCTATTTTTAACCTGTAGCATGAGCCCCATGAGTCCAAGTCTGTTGATTCAGGCTCTGAGAATCACTCCCACTTTCTTTGCTTCAGCATAGATGTACCCTCTGACTTAAATATTGCTTGCAGATCAGTGCTCAACTCCTGTGGTGCAGCCCTGAGTGTGCATGGTAGTTCATTGCAGTAAGGGGTAGAATTTTTTCTCTAGTGATGGAACACCTAGAAAATTTTATTTTCTGTTCTAGAATTCAAATCTTATTTGTTCCTCAATGGAAATGGAATTCTGTGACTTTAGAGCTGGTGGAATAAACAGTAAAAATGTAACTGTTTTTATTTAAAAAGAACTCACTGTTTTTGAACATGCCAATGACATTGGTTGAAACTGGAGGTGCAGAGTGAGGAAAGACCAGCTTCATGCAAAGCTGGGGAATGCCAACTGAAATTTCTGTGAAGTGATATTGTTGAGGGTTGGTTGATCGAAAAGCAGCATATATTTCAAGTTGTTCCAAATTAACTGTAGTTCATACCACTGACTTTCTGTATTAGGCCTCATTGAGATAGCCTTTAGGGTATTTACTCCTTGTGCTAGTAGTGGTTTCACAGTGGGGAACAAGAGGTCACTGGGGAACACTGGTGGTAGATAATTCTGAAGTTTTATTACAACTTTCGAAAGATGCTCCCTGTATCTTCTGCTAGGATGTTAGGGCTGTGCACATGCCCAATTAGTGGGCACTGAAATCCTTGGAAAGGTTTCCATGGACTTCAGTGGGCATTGGATCAGACCTTAAATTACAAATAGGCACCGACTGCAAAGGGGATAGTTTCTCAGATTAAAATTCTATAGAAAACTCTTATACTGGCATAACCATCTTTTGAATGCCCTGTCTAGATTAGAGATAAGAAATGTAGTTTAGAAAACATTAGTTTATACAATACACACTCTATAAAACTTGATTTGGCACATAGGCTCGCTGAAAAATGTGAAGTGAAACATTTTCCTAACCAAGAAAGAGTTTAATCAAAATTTTTCTGTGGCAGAAGTTGGGAGGAATCTTCCACTGAGAGAAAATCAAAACAAAATTTTATTATGAGTCAACCCAAATTGAAATGGTCTGTTTTGGTTTATTGATCTGAAATAGAAGTTTAATTTCAGAATGACATTCATCTCCTGAGATGCTGCAGTTTCTCATGGGACTTGTGGTTTTAGGTACCTCATGCTCCCATTCTCCCTTAGAGGCTTAGTTCTTTGGTTAAACTGTGTTTTCCACAAGGCACAGAGATCCCTTTTGCCAAATCACAATGAAACTGGAACCCTGAAATGAAATTTCTCTAAACTTTTTATTTTGTGAATTTTTAATGTTTTGATTTTTTTTTTAGTCCCAATTTAGGTTAAAAACAATTGTCAGAATATCAGAACTGGAAATTAATTTATAAGCTGTACTTGGCACCCATGTTTTGAAGAGTCTCATTTGAGTCATTAGAGACCAATGGGTAAGATTTGATTTTTTTTTTTTTCTGTACAATTTTCAAGTTCTGGCTATCAGTGGAACAGGTGTGTTGCATTTCACGAAATTTAACAGGATGATTTCACAGTCTGCTACTTTGTTGCTTAATCCTGTTCCTAAAAGGGTAGTCCTGCTACATGTGCACAAATTATTATTAGTGTCAAGCAGCCCCAGTCGGGGTAGGACCCCACTGTGTTAAGTGCTGTACAAATACAGAACACCTTAAAATCTAATGTACAAACAATTAGGCCACAACATCAGCATCTATCTGTATCAACAGGTTGCCTGTTATGTGCTGAGTGTTCAGATGACTTGCAAAAACTAGCATGCATATCTCTTTTCTGTTAACTTCTTTCAGATATTTTGAAATATTCCCTAGTTAATGGATTAATTTTTGTATGTGGGTCTTTCATTTTAACAAAATGATCCATGTTTCTGATATGCTTTAAAAATCTTTCTGTACTTACTGTATGGGTCCACAACTGTTCCGCAAGCAGTTGATATTTCTGGCTAGGATAAAACCCAGCTCCCTTTTCTATACTTTTCTATAAACAAATTGAGATGTTATCTCAGGCATAAATATTCCAAAAGGGAGATGTGTGAAGTAATACAAAAAGCAATTTCCTTGTGATCATATAATAGTCAACAATTTCTCATGCTGTTTTTATTATGCACAAGGGAAGTCAGAATATATCATAGTTTATCACATTTCTTTCAAATAATAAAGTCCGAGCTTCCTTCAGTCCACCATAATAATGCATCTTTCCCAGTCCAGAACATTCTTATGGTGCAGTTTTTTGTAACTGGTGGCTCGTAAGAGAAGTCTTGTGTTCAGACAGATTTGTGAACTTGCTACCTGGCTTTTTTAAGGTCTTTGATTCTCCTTCTATTGCAGGCGTGGCCAAATTGTGGCTCGGGAGCCACATGTGGCTCTTGAATGAAAAATTGCGGCTCCTGGAAGAACATCAGCAAATCAATTAGGAAAGCAGCTCCAGCCTATGAATTCAGGAGGGGGTTGGGAAGGTGGGGAGAAGCACGGCATGGTCGGGGATGGCAGGGAGAAATGCAATATGGTTGGGATTTTAAGAAACTTGCCACTAGCCTGCAGTCTTCTACATGGAGCAACAGCTAAGTTTTTACTGTATAGGCCTAATTTTCATGGTAACCTTAAGTAATTATTAGAATCACACATTCGTAGGGTCAATATTTGTCCTCTTTTTATGATTAAATTAAAGTGTGCAATGAATTTTAAACTGTAATTCTGTTGTAGTAAAATTCTGTTGAGTAATTCTGGAGTAGGTAAAAGCATATGGCTGTATGCCTCAGTGTGGCTCTTGAAGGTTTAATAATCAACTTGTATGGCTCTTGAATTCTGTAAGTTTGGCCAGCCCTGTTCTATTGCTTTGTCCTCTGGCTTGTCTGTCCCACTGCCCCATCTGTGCACACCAAGATTAGTTTTGTGCTCCATTCTGCTAATCCTGAAACATCAGACAGGTTCACAAGTCCATCAACAATGTCTTGGACTGAGCAATTTGCACCTAGCTCAATAAAACCTAGAAAACCAGAGGAAAATACCCCTTGGCTTGACTCACTCACAATGTACACTATTTCCTGCTTTGTTTTAGTGACGTACACTGCTTTGTGCTGTTTGGCTGTTGGCATTGTTAAACATCTAAAAGCAGGTTCTTGGTTCTTTGATTCTGTTGGTAGGGTCTCTGTAGCTTTGACCATAGTGTTGTTGGAAGAGCTGGGCAGGCCTGATGGGGCAAAATGTTCCAATGTGGCACCAAATAAACATTTTACATTTCTCTAAAATACACACATTTTAAATACCAGCACGTGTCTCTCTGGGCATCCATTAGCATGTGAACAATTTCACACAGAGTAAAAAAATCCATCATTTTAAGCATCCAAAGCCACACAGTTTGCAACAAAGTAATCTTTATTTAAAATAAAAAAACCACACACAAAAACCACACCTGTGTACCCCCTGCCTTTACTGGATTTGATGAATACTTGCCTTTTTTTTTTTTTTCCAGCCCTCCTCTTAGGGAACAAGGCCATATCTGTTTCTTAGCTTTGACGATCCTTTCTGAAGATGTAAGGTGATTCTCAAAGTCGTTACAAGTTTAAAATTTACTTTCAGAAGTAAATGGTGATGTTGACCTCTAAGTGAGCCACACTAAGATAGCTTAAACAGGGGAAAACTCTGAAGAATTAGGCAGGCAGACACTCAGAACTGGTGGTTTTTCTTCTGTAAGAAAGAGCAAGCCATCAATAAACAGTTTCTAACATTACTAGTTAGTCAGAAGCTAAAAACACAAGCTCCCTTAAAGTCATCGAACTCTCTGGCCTCTATCCAGACAGCCAAGTCAAATTTGGTTGACAAGATTTTCAGTAATCGCTATTATATGCTTAAAAAAAAAAATTCTACTAATCCCAAAGGACTGGACTCATGTCCAAACAGGTCAATGAACACCTCAAATCTTACTCAAATACACACTTAAAGTCAATGCTTATTTAATAAACTGATACTTATAAAAAAGAATATTTTGTTAAAAAGTAATATGTATATAGATAAGAATAAAAATTCATAAGTCAGTTTCAAAGTAGAGATGATAACTGAGTTCCAAAGTTCTTGATTTGCATCTTTGTTAAAAATCCAGCCAAGATATGAAGCAGAAAATGAAGACAAAAGAGGAGATGATGAAGCTGCCTGCTCTACTTTCTCCTATGTAGGTGGATGCTCTTTTGTTTTAGCTAGTGAAAATTCATGGAAACAACACTGAGTCCATCAAACAAGCAGTCCTGTGGCACTTTTACAGATATATATTCTGGCTTTCCACACGCATAACACATTTATTTAGTGCAGGAGCTTTTGTTGGCATAATCCCACTTCATCAGTTGCATAAAATGGAAACTGTGGTTTGTCGGGTATATATGCACATGCAGAGAAGACTAAGTCAATTAAAACAGTTCCTGAGGGGTAGCCAGTTAGTCTATTTCAGCAAAACAAACAAACTTTTATAATTGAAACAGTGGGGATGTAGGTAATTAATAGCAATTAATGAGAAAGTGAGAATGTGAAGAGGGGAAATAACCTTTTGTACTCAATTAACCATTCTAAGTCCCTATTCAGATCCAGGCTGATGGAGTCAACATAAAGTCCAGGGTCACATGAGAAAGTCACATGTCCTTGCATTCTTGGAGTCCTAGAGGCAGCCACTGCTTATTAACTAGATAAAGCAGTTATGGCCAAACAGTGGCTTGTGAGCCGCATGCAGTTCTTCAGAGAAAAAGTGCGGCTCACTGAAGAGCACAGCAAGGAAGGGTGGCATGGTGAGAAATGGGGAGAAGTGTGCAATGGTTGGGGCCGGCACGGAAGTGGCGGCATGGTTGGGGATGGAGAGGGCAGAAGTTTGGCATGTGTGGGGGTGGGGGGAACCCAGAGAAGCAGCAACATGGTAAGAGACAGCAGGAAAGTGGCAACAGGGGTGGGAGGAGAGTGTGGGATGTTTAGATTTTCTCATAGGCCCTAATGCAGTTTACTCATTGTTAAAATAAAATAATGTTTTACAAGTCCTAAACATGGCGTGGGATACTAAGACATGAAAATACAAAGGAGAAAAGTTTAAAACTGAACGTACGGTATATATTCGGGTATAAGCTGATCCGGGCACAAGCTGACCCCCCAATTTTGAGCCCCAAAAAGAAGCTAAAATCAGTGATCCAGGTATAAGCCGAGGTCCCCTTTTGGCCTTGGCCCCTAACCCCCCACCCATTGCTGCTGGCTTCGTCTGGAGTTTCTGACCGCTTCCCTACCCCAAAATCTCTGCTGCTGCTTTTCCCTTACCCCCCTGCTGTCCGTTCCTCATTCCTGCCCTTCTGCTCTGCCCTTTCCTCACTTCTACACCCCTGCTCACTTCTTAGTTTCCTGCTGCTGCCCTCTGCGCCGCCCTTTCCTCACTGCTGTCACCCCTGCTACCCCTCACTGCTGCCCCCTGCTCACTTTTCATTTACCTCACTGTTGCCCCCTTGCTCCCATCTGCTCTGCCCTTTCCTCACTTCTGTCACCCTGCTGCTCCCTGCTCTGCCCTTTCCTCACTGCTACTCCCCTGCTCACTTCTCAGTTTCCTGCTGTTACCCCCTGCTCTGACCTTCCCTCACTGCTGCCCCCTGCTCTGCCCCTTTCTCACTGCTGCTCTCTGCTCCTCCTACTGCCCCCTCCTCACTGCCACCCCCTACTCCACCCTTCCCTCACTGCTACCTGCTGCCCCCCTGCTCTGCCCTTTCCTCACTGCTGCTCCCCTGGCTCTTCACTGCTACCCCCCTGCTCCCTTCTCAGTTCCCTGCTGTTGTTCCCCTGTTCCCCAACACCCTTTCCACGCCTTTCCCCCTCACCTCCCAACCCCTGCTGCAGCTCTTCCCAGCCTGCCAGGCAGCCCCCCCAAATCCCCGGTCCCTGTCGCTGCTTCCCTGGTCTCCCCAAAAATCCTGGGTCTTCCTGCTGCTTTCCCCAGACTCCCTGACCCCCCCCCAAATGCTCGAGCCCTGCCGCCCCTTCCCTGGCCTCCCTGAACCCCCCCTCAAACCCTCCCAGCCATCCCATCACTTTCCCCAACTTGCCGACACCCCCCCCCCAGACCCCCTTATTTGGCAGCTCCAGACACCAGGGTCCCTTCCTTACTCCAGCCCCAGCCCCTGCTGACTGCCCAAGATGGCCGCCCGGCAACACTTGGGCTCTGGCCTGCCGCATGGTCAGGGAAACGGCTGGCTGGGGCTGTCTACCGTATTCTCTAGAGTATAAGCCGAGAGCCTGTTTTGAAGCCAATTTTCAGGCACAAAATTCTCGGCTTATATGTGATGATATACAGTAATATGTATTTTCAGGGCTGTAACACAAACTATATGATGTGTCTTGTATCCATCAGCAGCCATTGTATTCAAGATATTTTCTGTTGTAAAAAGACAGTCTCCAAAAACATCAGATTTTTATGCTAACCTGCCTCTTTTTGTTTCAAATGAACTTCAGTGTCTGTAGCTAGGAGGTTGATTTTGATGAGTATAGCTCTTCATTAATAGATGCACAAGGAATTTTATGTACACTTCCCCAAACTTCTCTTTTATGATCTCTGGGTGAAAATGAAACTGTCTATACAACAAGCTACTTTAAAGTAATTTGCAGTTAAAATATTTTTGTTTCAATTAAAAAAAAAAAAAAAAAAGAGTAGTACATACCCTTCACCTAGTATTAACAGAAAACTACCAAAACTAATAATATACCTTCTTCTGACTGAGGATATTGCACATATTAATGAATACAAATACTTTAAACATTTTTTGTTTCTTTTGTTAAAGTGTTTTTGGGTTGTTTTTAAATAAAAATAGATGTAGCACAACCACAGTAAATGTTCCACAAATACCCAAGCTTTTAAATTTTTGATAAGAACAAATATGTCTCCACAGCATATTCTTATGTTATTACTATGCTGAAGTTCTGTGGCCACAGGCAACACTTCAGTTTTGGGTTAGACTGTTGTTTACTTTAAAAAAAAAAATTTTTGACACTTTAAGAATCCTCTTACAAAAGATGCTGGACTGTGTTTCTCAGAATATTATGATCAAAGGGAAGATATAAACTTGTACCTTCAGGGGAGGGCTTAAGACATAAGGCTAAGGTTCCTCAAATCCAGGACAAAAGTGCTGGTGAAAGAGAGAACCAGTTTTCCTACCAACTGTCCATTCAGATGGTGGACTAGTGGAATAATAGTGCTAAAAAAGGATAATGTTGCTGTTAATGGTGAACAAGCTCCAATTAAACAGCCTCCTTTGATAATAGAAACATTTCATACTCAGTGCATTGAAAGGTCTGCTCTATTTTCAGAATCATCATAATAAATTTATAGCTTCTTAACAATATTTCAAATGTCTGAAGAAGTATCTGTCACCTCATTTTGGAACAAACTACCAAATGAAGACTGTTATTGGAGGCTTTGACTGATGTGCTTAAAATCCTCAGGAGCAGTGGTCTATTTCATGTGCAAATTTGTCTCATTGTCTAACTATCTCAGATCTTTGTAATCCAGGCTTTTCTGTGGGGGGTGGGGGAGCACAGGTGACTTTTTGTGAAGACAGGGTTGAACATCACAGTGCCACAGTTGCATGGTTACTGTATTCACACCGTAAGAATTTCATCAACAGGGAGATGGTACTGCTGTTTCTAATGAAAACTGTTTATTGGAAGAATGTTTTAATGTTTATTGGGATGGTTAACTTCGTTCCTTCCTCTAATGCAGTAGTGGACAAACATTCATTGGCCTTCCACCTTCCATTAACAGAATCTGTTCATGTACCCCCTGGGCTGAAGGCGGAGCTAGTGCCATAACTGGAGCTGATCTGGGGGCAAAGAGGGAATGAAGGCAGAGCTGTGCTAGTGGGCAGAGTAGGGGGTGAGTGGAGCTGGGTTGGTAACAGGGAATCTCCCTGCCCTCTACAAGGGCTGGTCTGGGCCTGCAGCACTCACAAATATTTGTCCATGCTCCCTTGTGTGAAATGATGCACTTCACAGTTTGGGGACCACTACTTTGAAATCTAAACCACATTCAGAGAGAAATTTATCCAGGTGTTCTTGAAACCCTTGCCACATTTGGTCTGTTTTCTAAATGAGCCTACTAAATGCTATGGCAACAAAGGGAAAGGCCTCTGGTCCCATTTGTCAAAAGCTGTACCAGTGGTGAGCTCATTGAGCTAACATGATATAAGGTTTTGGAATTCATTTTAACTGAAATCAAAAAGGCAAAATATTACTTTGACAGTGCATTAAACTCCAGCCATTGCTAATATTGATCAAGCATCTGTTTTATGATACTGTTTGCATGGTCACTTTCATGTGCATTTCACTGGGTTTATACAAACTGAAAGTTACAAGGGAAAGTCGCTCTTTGAGACCATGAGGTCTAATTGGATGAAAATGACATTGCTATTGGAAAAGCTCCAGAGATCAGTGATATGATAACGCAAATAACATGTCTGAAAAGTATGTCGGTGTTCAAGCTCTGATCAAGGGACTAAACCCACTAGCAGTGTACATGTTGTGCTCAGCTCATTCTGAGCTTAGTTGGAAATTGCAGCATTGATTCTTGCATGGAAGCCACAACCTTTTTCAGTTTTGTTCAAACACTGTTGTTTTTGTGGCATCCCCCAAGCAATGGCAGCTTCTATGCAACAATGGTACCAACAATAATCTTGTCCTGAAAGCTTTGTAAAATACAAATAGTCTTATGCTGAATTTTATAGAACAATTATAGTGAACTATGAAGGCTGTCTGTTTTGAAAGAAACAGTTGACAATGCTGAGAAAAATGATGGGACTCCAAGAGGAATAACTTTGAGCAAGGGATTGATCTAAAATGATGACCTCCTGAGGTCCCTTCCAAGCCTTATTTTCTATGAAGCATTATTGTTCTGCCATGGAACTGATTGGCTGCCAGCCTGAGATGCATATATGCCTATGACAAATAATGTATGCACAAATTGAAAAAGACATTGTCTGGTGCATGAATACACAAGATTTCATGACATTATCTATGGAGACAGCTTTACAGCAAAAACTGATCAAAAACTACTGACTGCAGTACAGAAACAAAGGGAATTAGAAGTTTGCTTAAGATACAGCCATTACTTTAGAAAGTATGATGTGGAGTTCCAAATGATCACCTGCTCTACCACAGACATATACAAGATATGGGACAAAAGGACGACTAAGGCATCTTTGAAACAAACAAGGAGTCCTGTGACAGTTAAAGGCTAACAATCAAGGAGCAAGACCAGACATACAAGTCTTTGTTTTCTACCCATGGAAAATTTATCAAGATGGGCACCGACTGGCTAGTCAAACTACAGTGATCAAAGAAGAGGCATTTTGCTCATACTCTGATCACAAATCAAGGCAAAATCTCTTATAAAGGAATCATCAGCATCAGCTCCAAGTAACTGACTCCCTGCCTATTTCTCAGCAGTTCACAAATTGACCCAAATAATGACATGGTGCTGAGCATTTAGTTACTGTGAACCTAACTACTGAAGTGAATTTACAGATGTGAAGTATTAGATGCTAAGGGTCTGCTACCTGGTACAGATCTTTCAATTCCTGTTGAGGGATGCTAAAGACCTTGCAGGAAATGATCAGGACTTAAAAGAATATAACTCAGGTATTTGCACTGGATTAGCTCTACTATCTTTATCGATGAATACAGTGTCAAGAGAAAATTACTGTATGAAGTGTGTGCTGAGTCCCTCTTGTTTCATCAAAATAAAAAATCAAGTTCAGGAATTCATTTAGGATTCAAGTTCAAGGACTTTTTTAGGTCTGAGTATGTGATTTAACTCACCCCGTACTAAAATGGCCATGACCAGCTTTCGGTGAAATTCAGGGAACTCACCACTAAAGTTAGGAAAAAATTCTCTGCTGCTAATGCATCCCCATATTTTCCTCTAACAAGACTGAGTTTTGTAAAGTAGACACACTCAGGTGATGGAAAGTTTTAGGGAGGATACAAAGAAACACAATAAATGGTAAAATAGGTAAGATAAGCTCTGAGTATCTGCATAAACAAACTATGTCATAAATATGTTACAATTTGGACATAGGTAAAATGTGAAAAAGTCTTGAGCAGGGAGGAGGAAACACAGGTGCCAGTGTGTGACTGGTTAAATTTTGTTACCAAGAGGTGTCGAATAATATCATAGGGTATGTCCACATGTATCTTTTAAATCGAAATAACACTGGTTATTTTGATTTTAAAAAGATTAGGTCCTTACGACGTTTTCTTGTTCTGAAATGAAGAGCTCTGTCATTTCGAAACAACAGACATTATTTCAAAATAGCTTGAACCTACTTTAATTCGAATCATCTGTTAAACCAAAATGGTTATTTTGAAATAACGCCATTTGGATGTATTATTTTGAAATAACACATTTGCCCTTCTCCTTCCAAGGGTGCCTCCCTTTTTCTATATATTGGGTGCGAGCATGGCCCAGAGGGGGGGCCATGTTGCCACACCTCCCATGGTGCCCCTCTCCTGATTCAAAATAGCAAGTCCTGTGTCTGGACTTGCTATTTCAATTTGAGGTTTTTGCTTACTTCGATTTAAGTTAATTTGAATTAAGGATTTTATTTTGAATTAACTTATTTCAATGTAACTTAAATCGAAATAAGCATGTATGTGTGGACATAGCCATAGTTTAGTAAATTTGAAGGAGGGAGCTAGTTTTACCTATATAATGTAATGAAAAACAATGCTCTTTAGGGAACCATCTCTGGACTGCAGTTCAACATCAAGCTGCTAGAACTCTTACCATCTGCACTACTGTGATATGCAGAGGCAATCCCAGCAACTGCAGATGAGCGGACCCTGACCGGCCATTGGGTGAAGTCTATCTGCCTATTGGGAGTGGTGAGCATAATAGATTTGCTGGCATATGTGTGTATTGCTAATAAATAAATGTTTAGAGCAGAGGTGTGTAAGGCTTTTCACCAGGAAAAGGTCCTGCAGACCCACAGAGGCCCTGAGGGTAAGGGCTGGTACTTAAATTGACCTGGTTTCTCCTTGAGCCCTGTAATTAAAGGTAGGTGCCTTACACCCCAAGCCCTCAGTAGAAAAGAGTGCGGGGTGCTTAAATTAACAAGGATTGTCTCATGCCTTGAGCTTTCTGTAGCGTATTGGTGGGGTGCCATGGACTTTTGCAATTAACAACATAGCTACATGTAGTTATGATTTGTTTCACCTTCTAAAGCAGCACAAAAATAGCAGGCTACACATGAAGTATGTGTGTTGGGGGTGGGGGGTTCACAGAATCATAGGGCTCTTTTTTTAAAGATACAATTAGACTTTGGAATTAAGTACAGTGATATAAAGGTCCAACCCACACATTTTATGCTAATTTAAGTCCCAGTCCTGTAAGCTTTAGTCACACTGAATAGTTTTTACCCACATATGGGATTCTGTGGGCCAACATGTGTAATGCTACTGAAGGTAAGGATTGCAGCAAGAAGGAATTTTTATGAAAGGGGCTTCCCCTTTGATCAGCTTTCCACTGTGATCTGTTAATTGTAGAAGGATAGGGCCGTAGAATATCATAGCCCAGCCATAGCCAGGGGTTTCCTGGCTGTGCTCCTGACACTGTAGGGAGATCCAGGCAGCTTCTGGTCACATGACTGCAAATGGAGATACAGCCCACTTACTGCAGAGCCCGACACTGATGTGAATTTCTCTGCTGCTGCTGTGGGGCTCAGTCAGCAGCTGGTTGCTCCTACCACAAGTGGAGCAGCTCTATTTCACTTATGGCTGCGGCTGACAGCTGCTGGTCGGGCCCTGCATCTGTGGCAGAGAAATTCACGCCACTGCTGAGTGCTGTGGTGGGTGAGCCTGATCTTCAGTGGGCCCACCTGTGACTACACCCCTGGTAGAAAGAGGAAAACACGTGAAAAAAGAAATGACAGTGTTTGAATGGAAGGAGAAGTTAAATGTTACTACTTAGAAAGACCTGATTACAAGAAGATAAAATAGCAGAAAATATTTATAGGGATGAGAGAGTTTATAGGACTAAACACCAGTCACAGAATTTTTCAGTTTGTCTGACAATGGAAAGAGTAAGACCTGAACAACGTTAAAGTAAAGCACATGTCTCTGGAGACTTAGTACAAGGTTCTTTCCCTCTTAGTTTGTTCAGCAGCTGGACAGAATGGACTCTATTTTGGATTAAGTGCTTGTACAAACTATATATGAAAAATACAATAAGTTTGCAGACATTCAAGGGTGAATGACAATAATGCAATCAGATTTGATAATCTGACCATGGCATACTTGAAGGTAAGTTCAGCAAAGATATTGGAGTTTTAAAAGGATGGTCTTTGAAGGAATGGAAAATAAGATGCAGGAAAAAAGACAGCTTAATTGGAATTGATTGTTCAGAAAATCTACTGAGCAAAAGCAGGAGATGAGAAAAGAATGCACAGGCTCTGCCTGGTAGCAGAGATGGGCAGCCACAGTGAGCCACTGATTAAGAGCTGCCCAGCACTGGTGCAAATAAGGGCTGCACAGCAGAAACCCTAACTTAAGCCATTTGGAAAATTAGATGTAGCCATGACTTCTCCCCTCTCTGTATTGTCCAGTTCCTGGCACCCCCACCCCCAATGTCTCTTCTGTTCTTTTATGCTGAGAGACAGAGGAATGGGTATATGAGTGCTATTGCCAGACCTGTGTCACCAGAGCTCCCCTGCAAAGGAGGAATTGTTACCAGCCATTTCCGGATGCTTTAAGGTCACTTTACACAACTTAAATTAATGGAGCCACACAGTTAAAGCAACTGAGGTTTTTTCCTTTGGATTTGGAATTTTTTTAAATCCTAGGCCCGCAGTTCAGACATGGCCCAAGTTAATACTTACTAAACAGTACCTAGATTGTCAATTTGCCTTTGAAGATACAAGATTTCGTATGTGTAAATCAGGAACTGTAACTTGGTTTTTGTTCACTCTTCCTAAAAGAAGACTGGATTCTCTAGTTGATTGATGGTGGCATGTCTTACTCTCTGAAGCAGGGCTGGCCCTACTGTGAGGCAAGAGACAGACATGGCTTCAGGTGACAGTTCTTGGGGGCACCTAGACCCCCTGAAGATCAGGCTGGCTCCTGCCTCTTCAACTCTTTCTTTCATAGCAGCCAAGGCACTGTTAGTCAACCTGCAGCTTAAGTCATGTAGACAGAGTGCACTTTAAATCCCTCTGCAGGCAGACGCTGGAGATTTATGCACTCTGGAAAACCATTTTCAACCTCTGTGAATGAGATGGGGGGCACCAAATCAAAATTTGGCTTGGGGCACCACAACCCCTTGAGCCAGTCCTGCTCTGAAGGCTTCTCCTGTATCCCCTCAACGACATGTTGCCCAGCAAGCTTTTCAGATTCATATTTTTAGGATTCTTTAGAAAAATTACCTACTATCATTCTCACCTCATTTGCCAGCATCATGCAATTAGAACTCCAATGAAGTCAGTAGCATTAAGGCTTGAATCTGCTGCATCACAGTGAGGATCATAGAGTGGAAACTGCAGAGCTCACCAAAATTGTTACAGTTTCTCTGTCTGGATGCTACTGGTGTGAACTAAAAAAGTTTGTGTTAAGGTGTTAATCCTCTTTTAAACAGAACTGCATTACATGAAGTAGGTAGGTACCTTTTTACTTTGCACCAGCAGCATCCACACAGGGCGGTTAGGCTGCACCATTTTAGTGTAATCTGGAACTCTCAAAGTCATGTGGCAGTACAGTGTGGTCATAGCTTTACTTGCTCCTTTTCTGCACTGTTGTAGGTGATAAGAGAATGTGGTCCAAAAGTGTACAGAGATGCAGTCCATGCTCTTATTTAAAAAGGAGATGGCTGTAGACTAGTGGAGTTTCCAGGATGGTGAATCTGGCCAAATGGAGTCTCCCTTGTTTATTAGTTTTCATTAGAAAATGTTTGCTATTTTTTTCTAGCTAGTTTGTTGTTTTTAATCAAAGATTTTTTTGGACTTTTGGACCAATTTTTCATAGGACCCTACTGAGATTTTTCAAAGCATTTATTTGCATGCATCATTAGGGCAAAATACCTTTTGAAAAATCTGTACCTTTGTTACGAGACCTGTCACATCTTACCTCATCTGTTGTGATCTGATAAAGTAGTCTGAGAATCCTGGTTTCTTCTTGCAGTCTTTTTAAATAACTTTCTTCGTGTTCAGGAAAGGATTTCCTGGAGTAAGGACATTGAAGCATGTTGGTATGTTTTACAGCTACTTCAAGTTTTTGGCTGCATAAAGCGTGGAATTCAGGAATGAATATTCCGTCTGAGAAGCAGAAAGACCCTATATTATAGAGCAGGGGTGGCCAAACTTATGGAACTCTAGAGCCACACAAGTTGATTATTAAACCTTTTGAGAGCTGCACTGAGACATATAGCCACATACTTTTACCTACTCCAAAACTACTAAGTTTAAAATTCATTGCACACTTTAATTTTATTGTAAAAAGAGGACAAATATTGATCCTGCTAATGTCAGATTCGAATAATTACTTAAGGTTGCCATGCAAATTAGCCCTATGCAGTAAAAACTTAGCTGCTGCTTGATGTAGAAGACTGCAGGCTAGTGGCGAGTTTTTTAAAACCCAACCATGCCACACTTCTCTCCACTGTCCCGACCACCTCCTGAACTCCTAGGTTGGGGCTGCTTTCCTAAACTGATTTGCTGACGTTCTTTCAGGAGCCACAATTTTTCATTCAAGAGCTGCATGTGGCTCCTGAGCTGCAGTTTGGCCGTGCCTGTTAGATTTGTTTTTACTCTGTAAAGGTATAAAGATGGCACTTTAAAACTGTCTGCAGAATTTCATAATCTGATCTAAAAGTTTACAGAGGTCCAATCCAAGCCTTTGGACTCGGCAATTTTCACACAATTTCTTTTAATATTTAACACTTCAGAGCATGGATCGTAACTCCTTTTGTGTCTGTACACAACAGCATCTAGCTCCTTGTTGGGATTGCTGTAAACCAATAAATAATACTGATGTACAATGACCTTTTCTGCATTTTCCATTTTGGCTTCTTTCTATTTGGTCTGTAGAAGCTGAAGTTTTCAGATGTGTAGTCTTGATTTACAGATGCATAGTGATTTCATGTCAAAGTACTAAAAGCAGAAAAGTTTTTTGTTTTAAAAAAAACCCCAAGAACAAACAAAGCCTGGTAGGCAAATAGTTTACATGTTGCTTATATTATGGTGTTCTGAAATGTCCATCAAAATATCTCACAAATCTAATAATTCTTGAACCTCAACAAAATCCTGCTTTAATTTACTAATAATTAGTGTATGTCACAACTGTATGGAGTATTGTGATTGCAGCCATGTTGGTCCCCAGATGTTAGAGAGATGAGGTGAACAAGGTAATGCCTTTTATTGGAACAGCTTCTGCTGGTGAAAGAGCCAAGCTTTTGGGTTGGTCCAATAAAAGATATTCTCTCACTCACCTTCTCTTTCTACTTCACAGCTGACATTTTGTTAACATAACTTCAAGCTCTGCTATTTCCAGATTAATTGCCATGAATTCATAGGGTCAAACTAGTCAAATGTAGATAAACATGCAAATTGTATTAGCAAATTTGGCCATGTTAAAAACATTCTGTAAAAGCTGATTTTTGTTTGCTTGTAGTGTAGTGACTTGTACCACTGCAAGCTGAACACCAGGTGAGTGTAAAATGTTATCATTGTGACTTGGTAGCATTTTATACTCACTTTGTACTGGTGTAATTCACTGTAGAAAGAGCAAAGCTACAGCAAATCAGGCCTATCAGATTCATTTGCAGTACAACTATGCCTTTGTTACCACCACATCAGTAACTTCCTGTAACTGGCTGACATTATTATTCTAGGAAGGGGTGGTGTTGGTTTATAATACCCTAATCTGGTAAAGTAGAAGAAAAAAATGGAGATGAGAGAAACATTTTCATTTAATTTTAAACTTGAATATTTCATACCCATGACTGTTCATAACTTTGAGTTTGGGCTAGAGAAGAGCAAGCTTTGTGCAAGTTTCCATGACACTCTGCTAATTCTGAAATGTAGGGGAGTTTTAATAGCATGCGAGTGTGCTGGGCTACTAAACTGACTTCACTCTTCATATCCGCTCCACTAGAATGGATGGGCCTGACTCTGAGTTGCAGGTGTAAAGTGAACACTACAGCTCCATGGGTGATTCTTGTGTAACTTCAGTTCTTAAAGTGAATACAAATAAGTCAGTTCTTCAAGAAGATGGGGAATAGATCTTCAAAGGGAGAAAGCCTATCTAAGAAAGCTCCAAAGGGTTAGTGATGTTAGTCTAGTTCAGCAATGTAAACAAGGAGTCCTGTGGCACTTTTAAAGACTACAAATAAAATAAATTTAGTTGTTAAAAAATACCACAGGACTTGTTTGTGTCTAAGAAAGCTGTCATTGTTATGCCACAGCCATAGTGAAGTCCCCCTTCTTGCAAAATAAAATCTCTGTGATATAATACTTGAGTGTTAGCCTGCAATGACCCTCTATTACTCCTCACAAGCACTGGCTGAATGCTATGGCCTCAACCCAAGCCAGTAATTTTGGCAGCTTTGACAATTTTCCTTCTCTGCCCAGCTCTTCCATGGATTTCACATGTAGTCCATGTAGATGAGTTGTGGGTGACCAAGATCTAAAAGAGTAGCCGTTGTTAGTCTAGTTCAGCAAAACAAACAAGGAGTCCTGTGGCACTGTTAAAGACTAATAGATTTATTTATTGCATGAGTTTTTGTGGGAGGAAATCCCACTTTGTCAGATGCTTTGAAGAGGAGGGAAATTACAGAATGGGGGGGAAATAAATGCAGGGAAGTGTAAATCATTGGGACAGGTCATACTGTAACAGTAAATCAAAATAGTTGTTAAGATTCAAACAGTGGGAAACAGCATACAATGGAAGACGAGGTCAAATCAATGTCCCAAGTATTTTGATTTGCTGTTACAGTGTGACCTGTTCCCATGACTTACACTTCCCTGCATTTATTGTCCCCTCATTCTGTAATTTCCCTCATCTTCAAAGTGTCTCATGAAGTGGGATTTCCTCCCACAAAAGCTCATGCAATAAATAAACCTGTTAGTTTTTAACAGTGCCACAGGACTCCTTGTTTGTTCTGAGGGTGGCCAGTACTTCACATGACACAAAGTCAAACATGGCAATTTCCATGGTCAATGTGCTGAGCAATAATCTTGTATAAGAGAGGCAGCAGCAGGAGCATCCTTTGGAGCATCCTTTTTTTTTTTTTTTTTTTTTTTAGCAGAAAGGCAGATGTGGAATGTGCACTGCTGTTTCATGAGTGGTACTCCATGTTCACCAGCTTTATACTTCAGACTGGAGCAGCCTCACACAGCTCCACAGATAAGAAACAAAGGGGAGGCAAAGGAGAATCAGCACCTGAAAGTGTAATTTACTTTCTGAATAGAATCCAGAAAATGGCACAGTGGATTTCCATGTTTAATAGAGTCAATGAAACTATATAAATAGAAGTTACAAAATCTGTCATCCCTGCAAATACCATCTGGGGAAGTTAGCATAAATAATGCTCATTTTGTTGTAGAAGTGAGGAAGTTCAAGACCACCCCAAACCCTCCCAATGGGACAGCAGAGTCCCAGCGGTGGGAGAGGAGTGAGATAGGGGCAGGGGCTCAGCTTGTGGCTGGAGAGTATATTTATAGCAATATGTGGTTCCCCAGTGTAACTTTTGGGTGGGCTAGAATTCATTTAAATTGCTCTTCCCCAGTACCTCAAAAAAAAAATTAAAATTAAACCCCCAACTCCCACAGAGAAGCAGCTTGAGACCCAGGTATTCAGTATGTAACGGACTCACAGTGAAGATTGTTCAGTTACCCTCCCCACATTAAAATACTACCTAAGAACAGACAAAATGAACTTTATTAACTACTAACCTGATAAACCCTATCATAAAAATAAAAATGAATTTAAACAGAACAGTCCCCACAGAAACGTTGTGGGAAAGAAACCCCTGAGTCCCAAAGTTTAGGTGGAGTTCAACCATATCTCGGTTGCCATCTCTGTTCATGTCCAAAGGCCTGAGTTGTAAGAAGCAGCAATCCTCTACTTTGTTTGCAGGGATCTTAGGTAGAAAGCTTTTCTTTTTCTTCTGGAACCAGCACCATCCAGTCAGTTTACTGGTTAACCAGCAATCAGTCACATCTGAGAAAACTTTGCTGCAAAATGCTCCACAGCAGGCAGAAAACATCTTGCTGGCCACTCCTGGCTCAGCTTCTTCCAGTCCCACACACAGCACATGGGCTCTTCTCATTGCAACTCTGTGGTTTCTGCTCTCATGGCTTCTGACTACAGCACCAGTAGGCAACCTTGTGGAGCACACTCAAGGCAACCACCCACTTAATTTCCAGAAGC
This sequence comes from Podocnemis expansa, assembly GCA_007922195.1. Lineage (NCBI taxonomy): Eukaryota > Metazoa > Chordata > Testudines > Podocnemididae > Podocnemis > Podocnemis expansa. Next base: position 46,331,295 of record ML681982.1, on the reverse strand, counting down.
TTCTGGACGTGGACAGCCAAATCTAGCCAGCAATGTAGCCTAGACTCAAGAGATCCCTAAAAGAGAGAGCTCCTTTAATTAGGCATATGGGTTACACCAGCATTCCTACCAGTTCTGGTAGTGGACTATCTTCATCATACTCAGTGTGGGCAGTGGCTCAAAGCCTCAATTCACCCCAAATTCTAGTCTTTTAAATTAGAAACAGCCTCTTTCCCATTCATTTTAGTAGGACTGCTTTATTCAAAGGATTTAATACTTATTTTGCAGTTAACTAGTATACTGAATAATTTTATGGCTCCTGCAGACATATCCACGTGAAAGTAGGTATGTACCGTTTTTGGAAGTCTTACCTCAGGCTAAGTGACCATTCAACAGTGACTCCTTATTTACTGCTCAGAATGAAATAACCCCATACAACAACTACTATCCTGTAATATATCTGTCTGCCTGTGCGTTTTTCTCTTAAGTCAAAGCATATCACTGAAGAGTGGAACCATATTTGGGGCGATGATCCAGAAATCCACCTACAGGTGGGCAGGAGCAGAAAAGCTAACAAAAGGTCTACAAAAAAGCTGATCAGACATCCATGGAAACAAGGGCAGCTGAGAGAAAAATATATTCACAGATGGGTCCTACTGCTTCCAAGTGCCTACCTTCCTAATGCCTACCTGTTTCCAGTTATGGATGTTGATGCAAAACAGATCCAACCCAATATGGAGAGCAACAGAGGAGATAAAGCTAAGCTGGTTCTGAAATTTCAGTTACTGCACTGGGCAGTTTAATTTGCAAATGTTGTTTACAATGCACAACACTTAAGTACAAGATTTCTTTCCTCTCCATTTCCCTTTCTATCCATCTTGAGGATAATCCTCTTTCTGTCAGCTGGAATGAAATGGGGTGAATGGTTAACTCAGGGAACATATAACAACTTATTAACAGTATTCAGAGAAATTGAAAAGGATGACTTTTTTCATTTGAACCAAAATCATGAATATTTTAATAAAGTCCTTGTATGTAAACTTAATTTTGCAGAGTAAATCATTTATTTATAATGTCCATAGCTTTATAGTTTGGTTGTACATTTGCCATCCACTGTTAATATTTGTATCTATAAAAGAGTCCTTTGCAAAGGCAGTCAATGTTTGGTACAATAATTCATCATAAATAATTATAAAATGTTGCTAAATTCCAATAAAATTAACTGTGTATTAAAAGCTACCTTTCTAAAAGTACCAACAAAAACAGAGAGGACTACTGTGAAATGGGGCAGAAGAATGCTTTAAAAAGAGGACTTAACAATGTCTAAAGATCTTCCCTGAAAGTCCCTATATGGAAGGCAGCAAGGAGTGCAAGTTTGTTGCATAGCAGTAAAATTAAGGATGAAATGTTTTCTCAACAGTGAATGGAGGTAAGGCTCCAGCCTCTTTCAGCTTTCTGCTTATTTTCAGGCGTGCCTGGTCAAAAGCAGTGAGATGCAGATTGAGAATGTGAGTGAGAGTCTTAGGGTAAATTCCTGGTATTACTGAAGTCAATGAGAGTTTTGTTGTTGACTTCAGTGAGCCAGGATTTCACTCATGGACTAAAGAGCATTGCTTTAGTGGTTAAATCATCAGTTCTGAAACATATTCTTGTGGTTATGGTCAGAAACACAGGGTTAGACCTGGTTCCTAGACTCCAAGTTTAAATCTTAGCGGGGTCAATGATCATTCTAAGAGATATTTTGGGCCCACTTATGCTTATGTTTAGGCTGAATGTGACCACTGAATTCTATTCATTTTACTGTATGTCTGTAGAAGATATCATGAAAACCAATTGATGTATGCAGTCGATGTAGTGATAATGGACCTGATACCAAAATACTGGACAGATAGAGCTGCACACCAGAAAGGGTTCACAATTTCATGCTCAATTTGCATGCCCAGTTGCTATGGTTCCTTGCTAAAACTGGATATTTTAAGCAGAAATAATTAATGAGAGATGTAATTCTCATCTGACAGATAGTTACTCAGTGTGTGGGTACAGCCAAACACAATAATTATGCATGTGTTTGTAGGTCTGGGTTTCTGCTGTTTTGCAAATGAGGCCAGAAAGATCTCATGGCTTTTCATTGTACTCTTTTGTGTTCAGGGTCCATAGTATCACATGGGAGGGCTAAAAGAGAGATGCTGTAAGCTTTGCTTTGTGTCGTAGGAGGAGCTTTGAGTGTGTAGTAGTTCCTCTTTCTGACCTGCATACCTGACTTGGAGCAGAACATTTGCTCAGAATTCTTCCCCATCAACATTTATCTTCCTCATGACCTTTAAAAGGTTAGAAAAGATCATCAGTTGCTCCCCTTTCCACACCAGCCCTCTCACTCCCCATGAGAAGGTGAGAAGTGGTAATGCAGTCTATGCTGGCCAAAAAGAGTTGCAACTAACTTCAAACATGAAGGTTGAGATGGTCTCATTGTTCACATTTATTTGGGGAAGAATATACCTGAACAGGGCTTGAATAACTTTTTTGCTTTTTCTTCTGTTGCAGTTTTCAAGGTTTATATGCATGTTCAGGGGCTCTGATGTGAGCCTGCTAATTGGAACACAGTGACTTAAAAAAACAAGAACAAAAACCCACCCACCCACCCCAAAAAAAGGAGGGGGAAAAAAAGCACTTTAGATTTCTGGAAATCTCTCCTTGAATGGCCTTTCCTCTTATATAAATACTTTCCTTCATAAGATATATATTTCAAATCAGACAGCTGCTTACGGAGCACTCCATTGCAGCCAGAGATTGTTTGGCAGGTACTCTGCCCCTGTTAGCTTCCTTGGGAAAGCCCCTTAATCACGGCATTGCACCTCTGTTGTATTTCACAGCACCCATCAGGCTATAGATAAGATTCAAACAGTCCTCAGTCTTTAATTACAAAGGGTTCAGACAATTTCCAGTATAGCATCCATAACCATAACACAGAAGTTTAGGGTGAGCAGGTAGCAAGTGTGAAAAATTGGGATGGGGTGAAGGGTAATAGAGAGTGCTTTTTTTTCATATTAAAAAAAAAACAGTGCAGGTACTCAGTCACTGCTGGCAGGAGCAGGGGCCACATTGCTGTGAATAAAAAGGCACGGGGTACTCAGTACCCCTGAGTACCATCACAAAAAAAGTCCTAGTAATGGACAGGTATAAAACAAAGTTCTGAATATGAGGACTGACCCTATAAAGTTGGGACATCTGGTCACCCTACACAAGTTCATACTCACTCAGACCTGTTTCTTCTCTCACACACTGAGCTCTTCCTCAGTCCCAGGCTGCTCCACTGAAAGCTGACAGTCCCAACCCTTTCCCTCTTGAGCTCAGCCCTCCAGGCCTGGCTTCCTTCTTCCTTGGAACTGGGAGAGACAAGGCCGTCTATTACTGTCTCCTCCAGTGAGCTTCTCCTTTCATCATTTGCTGCAGGCTTCCTGGTTTCAGATCCATAAATGAAGAGTGTCCTGGGGTTCCCTCTCATCCATCCAACTAATAATTTCCTGGAAACGCTGCTGCTTTTCCACTGGCGTGTCATTTTCTGGGCCTTTGTTCAATCCAACTCCCTGGAACTCCCCTCTACGTTTAAAAGGCCAGTGCACCCTGTTACACTATAACATGAATCATTTAGCTATGATATAATAAAGTGTCTACACTAAAAGAATACTATTGTAACATCAGGGTTTCTGCAAGACAAAAGCAAGCCCACACTATCTCCAAATGTGAAAAATGCTGTCAGAACCCTAACACAGCAGTGCCTGCTTTTCTTAGATCTAACAACAGGGAGCACCAACCACCAAAAGAATGCATTGCTTTAATTTCCCATTTCCTCATCTTCTCTCTAACCACTTGTATCTGCAACCCAGCCTGTAGAGGAGGGGAAGCCTGTTATAGTGTTATATCCTACATTTGCATTCTTTTAGTATGAGGTAAGGTCTTACCAGTGCCTTCCACAATGACATTTATACTTCCCAATCTCTCTTGTAAATACTCCATCTGCTACAGCCTAAGTTTGCATTTATCTTTTTCATAGATGCATCACATTGGGATCTCAGAGTCAACCCCTACTTGACTAATGCACGTGGGTCTTTCTCCTTCTCTCCAACTCATGACCCTTCAGCTTGCAGCAGAAATTCCTGCTATTAGTCCTCAAGTATACAACCTTGCACCTGATGCTATTAAATTTCATCTTTCTTCAATCTGCAAGGTCATCCAATCCATTCTATATAATATTCAGATCCTTCTCTCTGTTCCAACTTCCAGCTTTGCATCAGCAAATTTCATTAATGTCCTTAGTTTCTATGCCAATGGCATTAATTAAACTTATTTATAACTAAGATATGTCCCAACACTAATCCTTGAGGAACTCTGCTAGTAACCTCCCTCCTGCCTAATAGTTCTCCTGTCAACACAATCTGTTGTTATAGTCCTTTAAATCAGCTCTTTAACAACTACACAATTCATGTGCTAATCCTCTTCTTCTTTAGTTTAACCAATTTCCCATGTGTCATCGTATCAAATTATTCTCTTTTTGCTTCTACCAGTTTTACACAGGTGTAAATAATCCAAATGCTTTAAGGGTCATCACACAGATTTGTGAAACTCTCAGGCATTTTGCATCCATAAACCAAAGACAATTAATTGTCAGCTACAAAATAATTTCTCATCAGCGATGTATTTTATATAGGCTATAATTTTCTTTATATAATCCAAGTAAAAGTCAGTTCAGCTGAGTAGTATAAACCTTACATTCTTAATTTTATTTTACCCTTTTAAATTAGCTGTATGAGAAAACAGTCTGGAAATGGTTTATGCTGTGGGGGGGGGAGGGGAAGGGCAGGAGAGCGGGGGACAGACTACTGGATTCTGTGGCACACTTCCTAATGAAGTGAATGGTATGTCATTATCCATTTTTTACCACCTGGATATCACATCAAAGCAGAAAATAATTTTGTGATTGTCCGCCTCATCAGATTTTGCAGAAAAATGTTGCAAAATTCTAGTATTTATTTTATTACAGTGCTTAGAGCAGTGGTCCCCAACCAGTAGGTTACAATCTATTTCTGAAGGGCAGTTGCCATTGAAACCTATGAGCATTGTGCCATCTGCTGGCTGAAGTTTGGAGATCACTGGCTTAGAGGTATTAACCAAATACAGGTTCCGTGGTATAGGCTTTGTATAAACACATAATCAGGGACAGCAAAACAAACAAGGAGTCTTGTGGCACTTAAAGACTAACAAACTTATTTATTGAATAAGCTTTTGTGGGAGAAAATCCCACTTCATCAGATGCTTGAAGATGGGGGATTTACAGAATGGGAAGAAAATAAATGCTGGGAAGTATAAATCATAGGATCAGGTCAGACTATTACAGCAAATTTAAAAAGTTGTTTAGATTCAAACAGTGGGAAACAGCATATAGAGGAAGGTGAGGTCAAATCACCTGTTGTAGTAAGAAAAAAAATCCATAATTCCTATTTAACCCTAAGGCAAGCATGTCAAATCTACATATGAATTCCAGTTCTGCAGTTTCTCTTTGAAGCTTTGATTTGTTATCCATTTGTCTGAGCACACCTATTAACAAATCATCAATGGAGTCAGCAGGGAGACTGAAGTGTTCCCCTAGTGATTTTTGAAGTCAGATTTGTGTCCATTTATTCTTTTATGCAGAGACTGTCCTGTTTGTCCAATATATCAGGCAGAGGGGCATTCCTGGCACATGATGGCATAAATCACTTTGGTGAATGAGCCCTTGATGGAGTATCTGGTTTGATTAGGTCCTGTGATGGTGTCTTTTGTGCAGGTATGTGGGCAGTATTGGCAGCCTGGTTTGTTGCAGGGGTATGTTGTAGCCTTTGGCTATACTTATATTGGGCTTGCCTGCATATTATTATCCTCTACCTATTTTATATAGCTATATTTTCCTTTTCTTATAAAACCTAGAAACTTTGGTTCTGTAGTATTTCACTTAGGATAAGTAAGGAGCTGGGTACTAGTTCTTTCTAGAAACTGCAACACATGTATCCTGCAGATCTTTGCAAGGAGTGACTCAGTTTGCAAACACTGTAAGTAAGTTTGCTATGCAATAGGATGAGATCCTGCAAGCTTTGTAAACCAAGGTTTGCATTCGTCTATGCAATAGGAGAAGGCTAACTAGGTGAGAGGTGGGCACAATTTGACAAGTTGTTTTTTGGATCACGCTTTGCAGACAAATAGGTGGAAAACATCTCTGCAAACCCATTGCAAAACCCACAAGCTGCTAAACAAGAAAATAGGAGAACATGCTAGAAAATAGACATCAATAGACCCCTGAACCAATAATCTGAGAGTATCCCAGCAATTTCTGGAAAACACCCATATTTGGGCCAGGAAGAATGAGATAATTCAATATGTTTTTTGAAAGGTATAAAAGGTACCGCCCCCTCCCTGCCCCCGTATTGAGCAAAAAGGGTATTTGAAGTCCTGAAATTTGCAGAGGGCTGGAAGCTTCCAATTTCTGGCCACTGAATTCAGACAATGCAAGAAGAAACTGCACAGGCCTACAGCAACACTTTACCTGACTTCTTTCAGCTAGGTTACTTTGTTTTATTTTAATTGACTAGTTTTAGAATTGTTAGTTCAGTACTTCAACTTGTCTTCACTTTGAGTGTGAGTATAACTTTTACAATTGTACCTTAAAGAAAGGAAATCTTAGCAGCAATACTGCTTATAGTCATTATAGCAATGTGTTGATATATTTCTTTACCATTTATTCCACATTGTATTCATTTGTATTCTTACCCATCATTTGCTATATGCAGGTTAACAGTAAAAGAAATGTCATAAAATCTTAATCTGAGTACTTGTTGACCGCCTGTTTTCGGGAAGGAATTCCTATTTAATTAACATGCCTGTAGTCAATCTGGACTAAGAACAATTGTCCTTCAAATTGGTCTATAAAATCTATATTGGCTATGCCAAATTCATAAACAATTATAGAATTTAACTACAATGTGCCTGGCTTAATTGTTCTGTTGTTTGGTCTGTAGTTGCTGGTGAGCATCTGGTTAAGGTTGGGGGACTCTCTATAAACTAGGAGAGATCAGTTTCCCAAGGCTTGAGAGTGTGAAGGATTGTCTTGTAGAATAGGCTATAGATGCCTGATGGTGTGCTGTAGAGGTCTGAGTTGGGTGTTGTAAGTGATGACCAATGGCGTTCTGTTGTCTACTTCCTTGGTCTTCTCTTTCAGACTTTTGGGTACCCATCCAGCTCTGTCAATCTTTTTCTTCACTTCTGCAGCTGGATATTGTAGTTTTTAAGAATGCTGGCTAGAGATCCTGAAGGTGTCTGTTTCTGTTTGCGGTACTGGAGAAAATGCAGTTATATCTTAGGGCTTGGCTGTAGACAATGGTTCATGTGGTGTGTCTTGAATGAATGCTCAAGGGATGTAGGTTTAGGGTGGTGTTTGTGTGTCCATCATTAATTTCCACTGTAGCATCTAGAAAGTGGATCTCCTGTGTGGTGTGTTCCAAGCTGTTTGATTGTGGCGTGGAAATTGTTGAAATCTCTGTTGAAATCTTCAAGGGACTGTGGATTTGATTTTTCTTATTACAACAGGTGATTTGATGTCACCTTCCTCTATATGTTGCTTCCCAGTGTTTGAAGCTAAACAACTGCTTTGATTTGCTGGAACAGTGTGACCTGATCCTGTGACTTACGCTTCCCTGCATTATTTTCCTCCCATTCTGTAAATTCCTCATCTTCAAGTGTCTGATGCAATGGGATTTTCTCCCCCAAAAGCTCATGAAATAAATAAATTTGTTAGTCTTTTAAAGTGTCCAAGGGCTCCTTGTTTGTTTTTGCTGAACTAGACTAACACTGCTACCCCTTTGGAACTAATCAGGACAGTCTGTGCTCTCAAGAGTTTATAATCTAAAATGCAACAGGTGAAATGTGGGAAAGAAAGAGAGGGGGAAAAAGAGGCAAAATGATTTGCCAAGGTCATGTAGCACATCAGTGATAGAACCTAGTTCTCCCAACTCTCTATGCCCTATAACTATATTATTTTAATCAGTCACAGGTGTTCACCTAAAGGGGAACAAGCTGGGGCACAGCTCTCCTTTACAATAATTGTTGATGGGTACGGAGCTCCTCTGGCCTGGGGGGGGGGAGGGTTACGTGGCAGGTCTGCGATGAGTGAGGAAGAAAGAGGAACTCCTGCCAGAGCCAAAATGGGGATGGGAAGGAAAAGCAAGTTCTTCCCAGGGCTAGAAAGGGGAGGGTAGCAAAGAGTGAAATCTGGCTGGTAGGGTAGAGGACAGGCATACTCAATTTGTCCCTCCAAAAGGGGTCAAATTTTAAATTTCTGTGCATGCCTCTGGTCAGTTACATGGCATCATATATAACTGCATGAGTTTTATGAATAGGATGTGAGACTTGGGGGTTGGTTGGTTACCCTGTTTGCTTCCAGGCACTGCTGAGAACCACAGCCTGGCTGCAGGGAGCAGCTGTAGTTATTTTCTTTCTTCTTCCTATCAGTAGTTTAACACACTGTGTTTGTGAGGAGTAGCTGAGGATGTGTTTACAAGGTAAGAAAACTAAAATAAGCTCCAGACTGAGCAGACCATAGCAGAATAGAAGATTCATTTTAATACAATGCAATAAAATTCACATATTCATGAGCTAAGTCATTTAAGCAAGGTGTTTTAATTTGATGATATCAAGTAGGTTAATTATATTAAGTCCCCTCCCCATTTTCTGGTATGAGATTCTGCAGAATGATGAAGAAAAGCCGACTAAGATGTTTAAACGCCAAGAATCACTGTACTTAATATCATTGTGTATCAACAGTGCTAAGGAGCTGAGTTCACACTGCCACCGGTCATAGTGAGGATGATGGAAGGATGAAGGGAATGGCTACCAAGTATTTAAAAATAACAAGAGGCCCTGTACCACATTTCAAATATTTGTATAAGGAATGTTAAAATAAAGGGAAGAGGCTAATAGTAAAAGGTTTGTCATCAACCAACCTTGAGTAACTATGTTCTTTTCATGATCAATTTCAGCTCATTGATGTACAGTCAATGCTACAATACTTGTGCAATTGGATAATGGCATGCCAGGACTATTTGACTAAATTTTGTACTCCAAAAGCACTATCACCTAAACATGCAGCAGATGTCACATCCTCATTGGTGGATATTTCTTTTCCTGTTATTAGCTGCTGCATATGTTTTTTAATGTGACCATGAGACTGAGAATTTTCCTTTACTGATCAACCATTCATTAAATGTAACTGCTCAGGGCAACCAAAGCACAAATCCAACAGCCTTAAACATTAAAGTGAGCACCAGTCATTTGACTAAATCCCTAAACTCACACTCATTGAATCAGGCAACCATGGGAAGAATTACATCCATCATTCAGTAACTGCAAATTGAGCATGGTTGTATATTGTTCTGTATGTTTGAAATGGAACAATTGAGGTTTGAGTGACATCAGTTGTTGTATTCCAGTTTGTCTAGGAAGCATTTAGAGGATGATTCAAACCCAAGTATAGTGAATAGAAAGGTTTCCACAGACTTTAGTGGGCTTTGTAGGAGGCCCTTATCCCTGCTGATTTTTATCCTTTCAGAGCTTGCTGAAGTTAACATTTAATGAATGCTTTAAGAAACCTTATTGCTGAACAACTCTTTACAGATACAATCTCAAAATTTACATCCTGTCCACTCATTTATGGTTGGTAAAGTGCTTGGAATCTTTTGGGATGAAAGGTGCTATATAAAAATATCATTAAATGAAGATGAATTGTTCATTTAAGTGCTTTCCCAGGTTAAAAGCCTGTCATTCTGTCTTTTCCCTGCTCTAACTCAGGCCCTTAAATATCAAAGGCACAAAATTTAAAGTAAGGCTCATTTAGTGCATTCTTATTTTGAGATATGCAGCTGTGGAAGTTAAATATATGGGTCCAATTAGTATTAATAGGACTTATCTGGTATACAATCGCTGTCCACAGAATGGAGAGGCTAGTAGCCTGTTTTTTAGAGATGGTTAGCAGTTGAAATCAGTGGGAGCTGCAGGTGCTAAAGGTCTTAGAAAATAACCCCCCAGGGACAAACTTTCAAATAGGTCCACCTAATCTGTAATGCATCTGAACTAGTATCTGAATAACTATTTTAAATGTTGTTTCAAAGCAGAAGTAAAATGGTTAAAAACCAAGTATTTAGGTGGTATTTAGACACCCAAGCTTGAAAACTTGGATACTCAGACTTGTAGCATTTTATTTTTAATAGCTATTTTCCTAACTAAAACAAGTGAAAGTAATTTTAATGATAGCTTGTTCCTAAAAAATTAGATTACAAATTTAATTACCTACTCTTTACCTCTATTGTTCATAACTCTGTTAGCAGGCAACATGATGCTGTTTTAGGTATTTGTTTATTCTTTTGGTTATCTGTATCTTCTGTTAACCAAACATATTCAGTAAAACAAACAAACAAAAAATCCTGTGACACTTAAAGAATAACAAATATATTTATTGCATGAGCAAAAATCCAATTTCAGCAGATGCTTTAAAGATGGAATTCCTCCATCTTCAAAGCATCTGATGAAGTAGGATTTTTCTCCCATGGAAGTTCACGCAATAAATCTATTTGTTAGTCATTAAGTACCACTGGCCTCCTTGTTTGTTTGTTTTACTGAACTAGACTAACACCACTGCCCCTGTGGATCTTGTAAACATATTCACTATCCCTTCCACCAAGTTCCCATGAAATTATGATAATGAGAATTGTACTACATTAACTTTATAGCTCCCTGTTTACAGTACATCCTTCCAATACTTACAGCCTGCTCTTCTATATAGCCTCTCTATCATTGAAAATCCTGTAGAATTATGGTGGGACCTAGCTGTTTGCTGCATTGAGATTATGATCGATGTTTCAAATGAGTGATTTTTACAATAAAATCAGAGGCATCACAAATGAAAGCTGTGATGTGCTGAACCACTGTTCCCTCTAAGCTGTGCATGTGTGCACGCGCACACAGGTCATGAAACCTGTGCACACAACAAAATAAAGTGTGCACAAAAAAATTCAATAGTGCTAATATTGCTGCTCACAAAGAAATGTTTTTGCGCACACAAAGAAATTGTTTGCACACACAGTCTATGAGTACTTAGAGGGAACATTGGAACTGGCACATTTCTTGGATCAGCCCAGAGGAGACAGAACCAATCTACTTTTGGGGCTGTGTCACTCTGCTTTTGGTTCCCAAGAAGAGCAGGAGTAGCAGGTAGCTTGTGTCGCTGTGCCCCTACTCCAGAAGACTTCTGTTACTGGAGATCATCAGTCTGAGTTGCAGTGACTTGACCTGGTGGAACCCAAGGGGTGGTCTCTAGCTCTGCAATATTTTGTTGTATTCTACTGTAATGGAGAAGCGGCCTAAGTCTGTAACTACTGTATACTACATGTAGTTTTCATCTGAAATAGATGTCTGGCACTGCAAGCTTCCACAGAGTGATGGCCACTTGCTTCTTCAGTGTCAGAGCAGGTCTCATGTTAGAGTTGCTGCACATCAATGCTAGGGAAAGTTCTGTACAAAGTCACCAGAAACAGATCTACATTCAAAAGTTCTGCAGCCACTGCTTGTCTTCTCACAGCTGCATAGTAATGCGAGTCAATGCTTGTTTTCTGGAACCAAAAATGGTGTTTCATCATGCTCAGCTGCTGCAGGACTGCTAGCAGCTAGGGCATTTGTTGCATTTTATGGTTTGGAGCAGGGCTGCTTGAATGACATCCCACTGTTCTGCGTGGTGACCTCTGTCTCAGTTCTGGAAATACTACAGGGTGAGGTGCAAGGTGTTCATAATGCTCACAACAAGAGCGCAAAGGTGAGTAGGATTCATGCTTCTCTGGCTATGGCATGTGTGGCTAATTTCCAAAGGGGCAGCCATGTTAGTCTAGTTCAGTGAAAAAAACAAGAAGTCATGTGGCACTTAAAGACTAACAGATTTATTTTTCGCATGAGCTTTTGTGGGAGAAAATCCTACTTCGTCAGATGCTTCGAAGATGGGCGAACTTATAGAATGGAATGAAAATAAACGCAAGGGAGTGCAAAACATAGGATCAAGTCATACAGTAACAGCAAATCAGAGCAGTTGTTACGTTCAAACCCTGGGAAGGGTGAAGTCAAATTACCTTTTGTAATGTGAAAAGAAACTATAGTCTTTATTTAATCCTGCTTTCACACAATTTAATTTGCATATTAATTCCAGTTCAGCTGTTTATCTTTGAAGTCTTGATTCCCAGTCAGGTCTCTGAGTACAGTCATTAACAAATCGTTTATCGAATGATTAGAAGGATGGAAGTGCTCAGCAACTGGGTTTTTTGTTTTGTGATTTCTGATGTCATTTCTGTGTTCATTCATTCTTTTGTGCATCACAGGTCCTAATCAAGCCAGCTGCTCCATCAAAGGCTCATTTACCTGCTCATCTACTAATGTGATCTATGCCATCATGTGCCAGAAATGCCCCAACACCTTATACATCGGACAAACAAAGGAAGCTGGCAAAGGGCTGACAAATTCCAAAGGGGTAGCTTGTTAGTCTAGTTCAGCAAAACAAACAAGGATTCCTGTGGCACTTTTAAAGACTAACAAATTTCTTTATTGCATGAGTTTGCCTGGGAGAAAATCCCACTTTGTCAGAGGCTTTGAAGATACTTCTTCAAGCTTCTGATGAAGTGGGATTTTCTCCCATGAAAACTCATGCGATAAATAAATTTATTAGTCTTCAGAAGTCCCACAGGACTCTTCGTTTTTGAGAAAGTATTGAGCCTTTGTGCAGAATAAATCTCTTCTTATAGATCAGTGCGTAAGGATATGTGTTGCCTGATCTTGTGTCCAGCTGCACTGGCCCTGCTGTATGAGGCATTATGGGCAAAGGGCAGAAAGGACATCTTTTCTCCCTCTTTCCTTGCCTTCAGGCATTGCCGTGTGGCATGTAGAAGAAGCAGTCCTTGTGTTCCAGCCAGCAGTGAGGCTGCAGACATGGTGTGTGTGTGTCAGTGAGAGAGAGAAAGCACACTGTGATGTTGAAAACCATAGGAATATGTTTGCCTCACTCAAGTACTCATGAAACTGTTGGAGGGATTTGGAGGGATCGTTTTTTCTTTTTTTCCACCATAAGGTTTTCAGTTCTTGCAAAACCTGGAGTGCTGTGTGATACTGTGCATTTTTCTTTAATTTGCAATACTATTTGCTGGCACCATACTTTTAGATAGCTAATTATTGTGTTTAACTGCTTCCCATTCCTGCCACCACTTCAGCTTTTCCATTGAATGGGAAGAAACTTTTTGTGATGGTTTGTGCACCTCAGTCATTTAGCCATAACACTTTTACTTTGCTCTGTGCTCTAGCAAGGAAACAACCTTCTGCCAACCAGCCACCTGCCTTTTATCCAAACTTCTTTTTCCATTGGATAACAGCACAGTGGAGGGCTGCATGGGAACACTAGTGTTTAAGAACTGTTTCTGTTGCTAAAAGGCACATTTTTAATTCAAAAGTACAATCTGTGAAATACTGAAGATTCATAAGTGGAGGTACTACCCCTTATTTCATCTGGGAAACTCTTCCTTTATCATAATGTCTGTTTTTCTCCTTTAACATATAAAACATGACTAGACTTTTTCTCCTCCTTCTCTATTCTGCTTATCTTAATGCTGCAATGCTTCATTTTTATTGCACCCCTAGGTATTCATGTCCTTTGCCTGGCTTCTCCTTTCTGCTGCATTCCCTTGCAGTTTTTCGGTATTCTCAGTGGTGGTGCTCTTGTACCATTTTTCCATGCCCAGCTTCTGTTTGAAAGATGCTCTTGGTTTTTAGTGTTCTGGATAATTTTTCTGACTATTTTTAACCTTTGTGATTTTATAAGGTAAGAACAATTAATTTGGACGATTCCAGCCCTAAACTGCAGTGGTCAGGACATAATTCTTTCTTTCACATATATTGCCTTTTAAAGAAAAATGTATAGACAGTATTCTACAAAAATAGCCCAAACTGCTGTAGTGACATTATTGTAAGCAACTGTGCTTAGATGATTATTGTAAGGGATTGCACGTTTGGCTAAGTGCATTATGTAGGATTTTTGCTCTCCCTAAAGCATGAGGTACTGGCAATACCAGCTATATGATGCTGAACTAGATGGACCAATGGGTCAGAGCTGGTATCTCAAAATCCTGCATTGAGCTGCTTAATTTTTTTACTTTCCGAACATCTTCAAAAGCAAATAGGAAGTAAAGTGACCAGAGAGCAAGTGTGAAAAATCAGAATAAGGGATGGAGGGTAATAGGCACCTGTATAAGACAAAGCCCCGAATATTGGGACTGTCGCAATAAAATCAGGACATCTGGTCATCCTAGCTGGAGATGCTATGTGACTCTTCTAAATCTATATGCTGGTTTTATTTAAAAAAATCTCTCTCTCCCTTCACAGGTGTATAAAAGAGAGCCTAGGCAGGTTAGTTGGCAATCAGTTATGCTGGTACCTTATCTGTCCCATCAGGACTTCAGCTGACCCTCTGTAGCTGTTGTAAAACCAATAGCACATAGAAATGCTGTTCAGTCAAGGTGCATTATTTTTAATCTGTGTATCTTTTTTAAAACCCTCTGCCTTGGAAAAATAAGACCCATCACAACCGAGGTTTGATTGAAAACAATCTCTCTCTACCTTTTAATAATCATTGCAATTATCATACGTTGAGTATGTACTTGGATTACTACAGTAAATGTTATAGCTTTAAACAAAAAAAAATCTCCGACAGCTTTGAAAGGCAGACTCCTGCTGGTTTTTAATCATAGGCACTGTTCTCTGCCTAGCATTTGAGGGGAGGAAAAAAAAAAAGGAAGAAATGTGTAGCTGCTATGCGTGGGTGGCACTATCTGGGGAATGTGTGCAGGGATCTCTTGTAGGAGAATTCTCGTTTATGAAGGATTTCCCTGGCTCTGCATCATGATGGAATAATAGATGGCTTTTCTGTTTCACAGAAGGGAAATACCCTTTGTTTTAGAAAATGCCCTTCACTGCAGACAAAGAAATGTCAGCGCAATGCAGGTGCTGTTCATGACAGTCAGTGGATGCAACCTTTCTTCTTTCTTCTTTTACAGTTTTCTGTTTGTAAAAGCTGACAGCCATGAAGACTAAAATGTCCTGTTTTACAGAACGGATGTATGAAACGCTAGAGGAACAAACAAAGTGTGGGGGGAGAAGGAGTCCTATCCAATGCCTAGATTTGAGTAACTTCTTATATTTACAGTTGTAAGCTCATTTAATCATTTAGGTGTTTGTTGCATGCCATCGTCTTCTACTCCTCATCTAGTGTTTCAGATCAGTGTTTATGTACAAAGTTCCCTGAGAAAGGTCAAATGTATTTATGAAGGTGGAGGGAACAATGAGTTAAGTGCCATTTCTATAGCCATAATTCTGAGTTTCAGATTTCTTTATTCAGAAGCACCATGGCTCTTTGATAAAGGGAACTATTAAAAAGAAACATGCAAGCAGGGTAAAGGTTAAAATCAAGGAGATATTTATTAGAGTAGGGTAATTAGGCGTCAGCTGGGAATGGAGTTCCTTTGGAAGGATGAAAATTCAATCGATATTTTAAAGTCATTGTTTTTGGTAGTCCCTGTCCTAAATGTAAAACACTCAGGCAAGGAGAGGGAGAGAGAGAGAAATATGTTGACAAAGATCTCATCAGTGGGCAGTGCTAAGCTTCCCTGAATCCAGACAGATAGTAATTTAATTCCAGGATCTGTTACTTTAATTTAATATGAATTAAATATACAGTCTGGGTATGGAATGGGCTCAGTGAAGGAAAGGATTCCAGGAACAGCAGTACAGCTCCAGCACCACACTAGTCTCCCAGTTATATTCTGGACTTCAGGTGCCTAATCGTCAGCTGGTATAAATCATCATATCTCTAGTAACTATGGATTTCCCTACTGCCTTCTTTCACTCAAGGTTCAGTGCCATCTTTATTGGCTGGAATGACCTCTCTTTCTAGTCCCCAAACTGTCTCCTTCCTCTCTGCCCACCTCGCTCTTCAGGCCACCTGATCCCACCTTTAATGCCTGATTTTAATTATATTACAAAATGCTTCTTCCTGAACAGTATTTGTTTCTTCTTTCCTTAGTCATTCTTCTCCGTCACACTCCTCATACCCATTAAGCTCTGTCTATGCTACTTTTTTTGGACCAGCATACCTATGCCAGTGTGATCTCGAGCTGCAAAGATGTAAAATGGAGGTAGCACTGGCACTCTGCACTGGTGCAAGGCATCTGAAATAGAAGATTATACTGGCTTAATTATATAGGTATAGAAACCAGAACATTTTTTCCTATTATTCTAGACAAGACCTTAGATTGTAAAACGATCAGGGTAAGGACCTTGTTTTCTCATTTGTCTGTAAAGTGCCAGGCAAATTTGTGATGCCATGTCCACTCTTGGACACTCAGACCTACCAGTCCCTAGGGACGGGCTGCTTTTTTTAAACTTGAAATTTGTTAGTCCCTAGGGACCCACAGAATTCAAAGGTTCTAGTACTATGTATATCAGGATTAGACACAGGATTAGCTTCCCATATTTTGTTAATTTTTTTCCTCCCAGACCTTGCTACATACTATTACCTCCAAAAGATCTGGTTGAGTTGTGATTATCTTGCTATAATTCTATCATTGGTTTTTGTAATACAATAAACTACAAGTGCTATTTGGCAGCTAAGCCTTGACATGAAAACTTAGTTTTACAATCACTTCTTTCTCATGCAGCATTGTCTATCATATAGAGTGCTTTTTTAACATTAAAAAAAAAGTGCAGCTTTGAGCTGTTTTTTCACTTATGGACAGGATCAAAATCCTATTCTCATTGCTTAGGCCTTTTGAGCTATGGTGTCTTTTTGTTCTAAAATACCAGATGCAAGAGAAGCCAGTTAACACTACACTTTCTTTGGAACCATATGCTAAATGTCTCTTTTTTGTAAAGGTTATACAGAACATGTACTCTGATTCTGGGCTATACTGTGACCTGGCACTTTGTCTCAGAAAAACAAGCTATGGGATAAAATGCATGGATATTTCAGTATATCTTTAGCTGGTATAGTGTTTTTTGAGGTTGGGGCTGGGAGTGAGGGACCCTGAAATTCTAATCCAGGCTCTGTCACTGGCCCACTGTGTCCCATTGACAGGTCAAGCCTGTTCTTCCATAAGTAAAATGAAGATTAATAATACTTAGATGTTCTGAGGCCTAATTAGTCAACATTATATATATCACTTTATATTTTTATAAAGTGTTGTATAAATCCAAAGACTTTTTTTTTTTCAGCCATCTGTGCTCTCTTCTTGGCTGACTGTAACAGGAAAAACTATGGGTTTGTCTACACTGGGGCTTTAAGTCGACTTAAATAAAGCCCCATCTATATTTTGTAAACATTGTCAACTTAAGCGAGTGCTTAAGTTGACTTAATAACTCCTGCCCTGTAAGTCGCCTCCCAGCCCCTCACCATGGGGGACAGGGACTAGCAGCCAGTTCCTGCAGCCTGCAGAGTGGGGCTGAGAGCCAGATGGGGCTCTCAGACCCTCTCTGTAGGCTGCAGAGGGGCTAGGAGCCTCCTGGGAGCCCAGCTGGCTCCCAGAGGCTTGTGCTGGCCAGCCAGCAGTTAGGAGTTGGGACAATTTCACAGATCTGATGCCTGTGAAACTGACCAGACTCAGAGCTGCTGGCTGGCTAGTGCAAGCCTCTGGGAGCCAGATGAGCTCCCAGCAGGCTCCTAGCCCCCAACAGCTTACAGACAGGGGCTGAGAGCCCCATCCAGGACCCGACATTGTCCCTGGCCCCTTGTGGGGGACCAGGGGTATGGGGGGCCACCGGTGGGGGGCAGGACACTGACATCATCCCTGGCCACTTGCCAGCAGGCAGGGGTGCAGGACCTGTCATTGCTCCTGGCCGCTCATGAGGAGTGATGTCAGGTCCCACGCTCCTGGCTGCTTGCTCATGGCCAGGGGCAGTGTCGGCTCCCTGACCCCTGGCAGATGGCTTCACAACCTGGTCAATTTCAAAGAAGTGAAATTGACAGGCTGCAGAGCCTCCTGCCCTGATAAGTGATGGGGGGGGGCAAATTTGGCCCCCTGTCACTTGTCAGGGCTGGCAGGAGCCGGCTTTAAGCCCCCACTGCCAGTATAGAGGGAGTGGGAGCCAGGTCAGGCACCTAGCCTCTCTTTGCTGGCCCTAGCAGAGAGGGGCTAGGAGCAGGACCTAGATCCCAGCTCCTCCTTAGAGGGTAGGAGCCAGATCAGCCCCAGTCTGGATTGGCCCTTGAAGCCCATTGGGTACCCTGAGCCAGACTAGGGGGCGGAGTAGGAGGAGGGGCACCCTGGGTATGTCTGGTCACTGTCTACACAGACATACCCTGAAGTCAACTTAACAAGGTCAACTTAGAGTCGACCCTGTAAAGTCAACTGCTAGGAGCTCCCCCTATGTTGACATAGCTAATGAGGGCTACAGAATGGTAATGCTTCCTCCTCAGCCTGGCCTCGTCTAGCCAATAGGCATCATGTGCACCACAGACAGCTTAGGTGTTTCCAGATCTTGCACCTTCAAGGGAAGGAGCCACTCACTGCTACCAAACTTAGAGTCCTCCTTCATTTTAAGGGATGCCCCATCTTTTTTGCCTAATATTCTACTCACATGTAATGAACAAGGAACTATTAAAAAGCATTTAATTGGACAATAAGTACCTTTTTGAGCAACAGTCCTACAATACACTTCTGATTTTTGTACTGTGAATTAAAAATTGAGGACTGGATCCCTCAAAAATAAGTTGTTCTGCATTTTCCTGTATGACCTCTTTACCCCACTTCTTTTCCAGAGCTCCAAGAGGGAAGTGAAGATTCCTGTTGGTGCATGGAACCGCAACTCCTGGAAGGGTATCAACCACTGCACAAATCCATTTTGCCAAATACAGAGAAGCTGCAAGAAAAGGCAAGAGTGTGGGGAAAGGAAACTTATGAGATGGGTGTCTGGGACTGTGGCCAGCAGACATGTAGTCACAGGTTTCTTGGTCAAAGTGGTGTCTGAAAGTGTTACCCCAGAATTCAGATCTTTGACTGTCCAGCAGTCTAATCTTGCTATTATATCACTCTGGGATAAAGAGGGTGGGACCAGTGCTGCCTAAATGGGTAAAACCCCTAGTGGAAAATACGGCTACAGCCCACCGATCACGAACAGACCCAGAGCAATGAAGAGGCTTAGAGCAATGGATTCTTCAAAAACAGGTATTATCATTTATTTAAATACTACAAGATTATGATAATAAGATTCAGAAAATGAAAACATGTATCTTAAGAATCAACACCTATACATCACAACGAGCATTACACATAATGAGAGTTAAAATAGAATGCTGTTCTGCTGGGCTACAATACTTCTAATTACATGTACATGGTTACAGACTTAACAATACATTTAAAACACAGTAAAACATAACATACCTAAAAGACTTAACAAACTATAACATTCCACAAATGAGGATCAGACACTTGTGGAATGGGGAGATATAGATTTTACATATACTTTCCCAACACCTTAAGGATCTTTCTTTTGCCTTTGAGCAGCATTTTTGTACCTTAGTTCTTTTACCAAAACCCTTCTCTTACCAGAAATAGATGACAATAGCCTTTTCTACTCCGGGTCTCGCTCTGTTCTTAACAGCTGCTGCGTCTGCACAAGCTCCTCAGCGACTAGGCTATGGTGGCTCTGTGGAACCAATAGGAGTCACAGCTATGGTATTCCTATTTAAAAGCAGCCTTGCTCCAACAGGGGTCTCCACTGCACTAACTAACCTACAAGGGGGTCTGGCAGCATGAGTGCAGGGTGAGAGCTTCAGGAATCTTGATCCTAAAGGTGGGACTCAGTTAGTCACATGGCCCAGATCCTTCAGCATGCATGCAGGGTTAAACTGATGACACTCTGAGTTTCAGACTTTTAGGTAGGACTTGGTTAGCTATGTGGCCTGAACCCTTCATGTTGGGGTTCCCCTGAGACCGGCACCTTGAGTCAGGACTCAGTTAGCCGAGTGGTGCGGCCCCTTTGGAATGAGACCTTCACGCATCAGATTGAGCTTCCTCAGGAAACTAACTCTAGTCAGGACTCAGTTAGCTGATTGGCACAGCTCCATTGGAAGTAGACCTTCCTACAGCCCGACCAGAGACGGTGAGACTGAGTTTCAGACCTTAAGGGAGGACTCAGCTGCGTGGTCTGAACTCTTCTGTCCCCCACTGAGACTCCTGAGCATAAAGGCAGGACTGGTTAGCTGCGTTGCTCAGGAACTCAGTTTACCCTCTGGGGTTGAGAGTTTTCTTACTAGAGACAGTGAGACCAAAGTCCCCCAACTTCAATAGAACCCAGTTGTACCCTCTGGACTGAGGGCTTTTACCAGAGACAGCGAACATTAGATCTTGGCCAGAATGGCCCTCTAGTGTACCCTCTGGAGTAGGAGAAGATCTCTGATTTTCTGCTGGAACTACTGCTCCTTTTATACAACTTTAAAGGTCAATTCTGCCCCTCCTGGTAGGTCACATGATTTATTCTGGCCAATTGTGTAGGTGGAGGAGGTGTGTGTGGGTGGAGAGAGAGGTTGAGAGAGAGGGGGAGGAGAGGTGTGCTACCGACATGTCCAGGTTTGCCCTTGATTCACCTGATGGGAGGGGGAGGAGGTCATGCAAAGGTCAGTGCTTGACTTTATTTCCCTAGTTACAGATATATCTCCAGGATCTTTCTTTTTGTATACTGATATATCTCTAGAGTAAAATGAGGTATGGCCATGAAGTACCTCCATCTTGACCTCATTTCAAATTTTGACCTTATTTGAAATAGTGCTTCTTGCCTCTATCTATTTATCCTAATTATGCTATTTCTACTAGATTGCCTTGCACTATTCTTCTTTATTGAATCAACTTTATTTCTAAATTACTCATGTTGCAAAAATCTCAGGCTACAAAAGATGATGTTTGCATTTTACCTAACTTGAAATAGAATCATAGAATTGGAAGGGATCTCATGAGATCATCTAGTCCAACCCCCTGCTAAAAGCAGAACCACTCTCACTAAATCATCCCAGCCAGAGTTTTGTCTAACCAGGCTTTTAATGTTTCCAAAGATGGAGATTCCATCACCTCCCTAGGTAACCAATTCCAATGTTTCACCACCCTTCTAGTGAGAGAGTTTTTCCTAAAATCCAACATTGACCCCCCCCAACTGCAGTTTGAAACCATTGCTCCTTGTTCTGTCCTTTGTCACTACTGAGAACAGCCTAGCTCCCTCCTCTCTGGAGCACCCCTTCAAGTAGTTGAAGGTTGCTATCAAATCCCCTGTAACAAAGCCAGGGCTGATGGTTATAGAAGGATGGTTGAGGGTAGGTTTGTCAGCCCCAGAATGCTGAGAGCCCTGTTCCCAGCAGGACAAGCAGAAACAGCTGCAGGGCAATTAGAGATGGCTGAGCCCAATTAGGGGCTGCCCAGGCCCTATAAAAGCCACACCTCCTCTAGCACAAGGGGGGGGGAGGAAGGATAGGAAGTGGAAGGAAGCCTCAGAGGCTTGCCTGAGGGCTGGGAAGCCAAGAGGCTGGAGGGGCAGCACAAAGGAGGAAAAGAAACCCCTCTCAGCAGCTGCCAGAGCAGGGCACACTTCCTTTCCCCTCCCCTTCCTACAGGGGGAAGGGGAGTGCCAGAAGCCTTAACCAGAGAGGCCCCAGCTAGAGGGACCGGGAGCCTGCAACCCCGGCCTGGGTAAGGGGGACCTAACCATGTGGCTGATTTACCCCAGGCCTGAGATGCCAGGGAGGACGGACGGCGCACGGCAGTAGCAGGCCAGTACCCGGCCACATGCCCCCTCAGTCTTCTCTTCTGCAGACTTAATAAGCCTACTTCCTTCATGTCTCCTCATAAGTCATGTGCCCCAAATATTTCTGGTTCAACTTCTACCTCCCTACTTCTGGGAGGGACTCGGTCTCAAGGTCGTAAAATGTGTACATGTTCAGAGCCAGAAATCCATTAGTTCAGGAGACGTCAGGCCATTATCTATAGTAGCTCATAAACTCCACAGAAGATTGAAATCAGTTTTGTACCTTTCTAAAGAGCTGCCAGGGCTGCACGGAAAAGTTTGGAAAAACATCCCATGGAGACTCAATTGTGCTTCTGTCTAATATGTTCCCTGGTATGTTTTTTTTGGACTCATTCTCTGTCACTACCCAGGAAAGCGGATCTTTTATTTAGAGTCCATCTGCTCCTGCTGCTTTCTAACTACTGGAAGCAATATTTTGCTGTGGTATGCTAACTGCTTCCACAGCAGCTGCCAGGGCTGCAAGGAAAGTCCCCAACACTTACTGGTGAGTCTTTTTCTGCAGGATGTTTGCATCTTGATTTCTGATTCCATATCAGCTAACTGGCCTAGCTTGGAGGGAATTGGTGGGTGCATGCTATACCAGGACTAGGAGTCAGGCTTCAGCGGCTGGGGTCATTACGATTTTAGACCCGAAGAAACAAATGGAAGATGTGTAATACGAAAGCAATGATGGGGAAGGAAGGTGGCTCTCTGGGCAATACAGATCAGTGAGTTCAGCCTGAAAATAAAGAACAGCAATTCCAGATCATAGCACACTTCCACCTACAATCTAAGAAGAAGGTTCTGCTGCAATGCAGTTTCTAGGAAGTTAGCTGGAGGCTCTAGGAAAATTTAGTGCAACAGCAATGGCAGCCTGCTCTCCTTCTGGATGTAAACCTCTGGAGGACTCAGGGGATCCAAGAGTGACTTGAAATCTGAAGTGGTTCTGCTGTGACACTATGATGGCTGCCATACAAGGGACTGAACCAAGGAAACGCCAGAGCTAAAAGCATCAGCTGCTATGGCTTTAACTGAAGTGCTCTAGACCAGTGGTTCCCATCCTTTTCAGTAACATGGCACACTTCAGTGAGAGAATTCCACACTTTTTTTTTCAGCTGAATTGATTGCTCATAAATGTTACATTTACTTACATTCACTATTGTTATGGTCTTACTGGAGAGGTTTACAACATAGTGCATACAACAAGCTAAAGAAGGCTGAGGTACATAAATGTTTCAAATGCAAAAATACACATCATTTCAACTTTGCCCTTTGGCCATCTGTGTTTCGAATGTTTACTTTTGAGAATCCTAAGACCATCACCTCACTTTTAATTTGTTTAATTTTTTAGTTTTGTGAGTTATAATTTTGGTTGGATTTAATATTGTTTAAGATGAAACAATGTTTATTTTAAATTGATTTTCATTACCTTTGTACGAAATTTCATGGCACACTTGGCTAGTTCCCATGACACACCAGTATGCCATGGCACACTGGTTGAAAACCACTACTCTAAGCTATGCAGCAGACTCATAGCTGCTGTGAACAGGGCAAAGATGGGGACGCATAATGTGCTCAGAAGAGCTACGTACATCCTTTGCTTAAGGGAAGCTTGTGCACATCTGACTCCTGCAGTGATTTGAATTCCAGATGAACTCCCATTTATGTGATGGGTGCCATTTTTCGCAGAAGTCAGGGATTGAACTGAACTAAAAGTGTGTGATAAAGAGCCAAGATTCTTTCACTGGAGTTGTAACAGATCCATATCATCTGTTTATTGGGTACAATAGGGACTTGAAGTATACACTCACCAGTGGGTTATACTATCAGGCTGTGTCCACACAAGGCTTTTATTTTTAAACAACCGTAGTTGTTTCAAAATAAAAGTTGTCATGCCCAGACGACGTTTCTTTATTTTGAAATGATGGGACCCCATCACTTCAAAATAATGTCCATAGTTTCGGAACAATAAAGCCTAGCTTCTAATTGAAATAGTCCTTATTTCAAAATGGTTGTTTCAAAACAATGCCATTGGGATGCATTGTTTCGAAACAATGCCTGTTTTGAATAAGGGCTTTGACGTTCCTCCCAGGGTGCATGGCACCCTGCAGGAAGTCCCACCTCGCCCCAGCACCCTGGCCAGGGAGCTGAGGTGAGGTGCAGGGGGAGTGGCCCGTGCCGGAGCCAGCTTGCCTGCTGTCCCCGCTTGTCAGCAGCAGGGGGGCAGCAGGTGCTAGAGCTGGATGGACCTGCTGCACAGGCTTGGCAGTTGCCCGCCAGGCAGTGGGGGCAGAGCTAGCTGGGTGCCCCGGTTTCCCAGCCCCTGGCTGCCTGCAAGTGGATGGGGGGATGCTTGCTCCCCCAGCCCTGGGCAGGTTCTGCAACCTCTGGTCAATTTAACAGGCATCTGCCCTGGCCACTTGCAGGCGGCCGGGGGCTGGGGGACCACGGTACCTGGCTAGCTCTGCCCCCACCACCTGCTTGCCCCTCAGCAGGCAGCCCCCCCGGCAGCCAGCACCCCACAGAGCTTGGGGAGCTGGCTCTGGGGAACCCTCCCCTGCAGGGCTGGCAGCAGGCAAGCCCTGCAAGCCAGCTCTGGGACCCCTGGCCAAACAGCAGAGGGGGTGCCCCACGGTCCCTCCCTCGGTGCCCCAACAGCAGCGGGGGAGTCAGGGCAGGGGGATCCCTGCCCTGGAAGTTGTTTTCCTCTGCCTGGCTCTCCAGGTGAGAGCCAGGCAGGGGACTGGGTGGCAACGTGGCCCTGCCAGGGGTCCATCTTGCCACACCTCCCATGCTGCCCCTCTCCTGAAGCAAAATAGCATGTCCACACACAGGGCTTGCTATTTCGCTTAAGGGTTTCCCTTATTTTGATTTAAATTATTTCAAAATAAGGATTTTATTTTGAAATAACTCATTTTGAAATAATTTATTTTGAAATAACGGGTTACGTGTGAACATAGCCTCAGAGACAGACTCTGGTCCATCACTTGTTGCTGCAAGAATGTTCATACACTTCTGGTTCCCACTGAGTATCAAACTTCCCTTCAGATATTCAACTTTATCTATTTTTTTTGTGCTGCACATACTAGAGAATTCTTGCCACACACAATCCAGGCACAGGGGCAGAGAATGAAGCTACTAGTGCTTGAAGTCTGCTATGCTTTCCTCTTTGATGTTATCTCTCTTAACCACTATCTTCTTCAGTCCTTTGGATCCCTAATACTGTGCAGCCCTCCAGTGTGGCCAGTTGCATGCTGCATCTTCCCAGCTTGCATTGTTGGTCTTAATAGCTTTCTAGTTGCTCTTGCAAATATCTTCAAGCCTTAGTGTAGGCTGGTCAAGAGGCCTTAGAACATCTGAAATTCTACATATAGGAGATCCTTTGGAACCATCCAGTGCAGATGACTAAGCTAATAGAGATGTCTGTGTTTGCGAATAGTGACTAGACTACCTAATTTGCTTTCTCAAGTACTTCACTGTCAGTGAGTGCAGAGTTCCAGTATCTTTGCTTATTGTTGTTTATTTTTGCTAAGATACCATGACATTAATTGTAACATAAATATTTAGGCAGAGAGACAGAGCTACTTTCTATAAAGAGTTTTAGGAAAAGGTACTGGACTACTCACATGCTTTGAGTTAGGATTGTATGTAAATGTCTTGCTATGTCAAGATCTTGAGTTAGAACTAATTTTGCAGCCAGCTATCAATCTAATAAGAAATTGCTATTCCAAATTTGATGAGTGAAATGGAGATGAGATGCTATTCAAGTTTATACAAATATTGACAAAGGGTAACATTTTCACAAGTGCCCAAGAGACTTTTATGCATAAGTCCCATTTTCAAAATGACTTAGGCAAATAGGAGACTAAATCCCTGTAAGACACAGTCACTGTTTCCTTAAGGATAGTAGTCATCAGCTGCCCCTTAATAAAGTATGATATCTGCTAGGGGGAAAGTCACTGATGAGACTTAAGATGGTAGAGGAATTCAATTCATGCTCTACAGATATTTTCTACATATGTGATAGGTGGTTGCTTGGAGAGAACACAACGGCTGTCTTGGATACTCTACAATTTCCTTCCGCCTCCGTATTTTTTAGCCTCTCAAAGAAGGTGATTTGCATAAAAAATGATGGAGTAGCTTTTCAAAGGATATGCTTTCACAACAGATCTTGTTTTCAATCTCCGTGTCAAGACCAACTGACTGGGAGAGTTGACTACCAAGAGAACATTTTCTAGAGGTTCACTGCCAGCAACAATTGTGGGAGGGGACAACTTGAGTTGGGGCAACCTTAGTCTTCCAGTGTTGAGGGAGAGACCCTATGATAGGCACCTGAGAAAAGATCTGTGGTGGATTGCAAGTCAGCCTCCCTATGCACAAGAATAGCATAGTCATCAGCATTCTGAAGGTTGGTAATAACAGTCCTGTTGACCTTAGTTTTAGAATGAAGACACTGAAGATTTAAAGTGGCCACTCATGTGATGCTCAATCCCAATTCCACATGAAAGGCAGGTATGTATAAATATAAAGATTATGACAAGACAGATAGAGAAAAGCATTGAGACAATAATACAGTCCTCCTTAACTATTAAAATGGTGAATGGGTCTATTTCTAGCACATTATAGAGGACAGTGGTAGTCATTTCATTATAAAGTAGCCTGAGAAGACAGACAAACGTCAATGGACAACCAAATCTAGACAAGATCTTCCATAATGCTTCATGATTAATGGAAATCAGAGGCCTTAGGTAGGTCAACAAATGCCATAAACAATGACTGGTGTTATTCTCTACACTGCTCTTGGATCAATTGTGCAAGAAAAATCAACACTGGGTTGCTGGAAGGATGTCTTCAACAAGAAGGAGGAGACTGTTTTAAAAAGGATTCAAGCAAGAATCTTCCCAGCAATGGATAGGACAGCAATACGTTGGTAATTCCCACACATTGACTTATTTTCTTTCTTAAAACCAGTCACAGTATTTACTTATCGCATGAGCTTTTGTAGGAGAAAATCCCACTTCGTCAGACGCTGTGAAGTGGGATTTTCTCCCACAAAAGCTCAGATGATAAATAAATCTGTTAATCTTTAAGTGCCACAAGACTCCTTGCTTTTTTTGCTTTACTGGACTAACATGGCTGCTCCTTTTGGAATTTGGCAAAGTCACAGTATTGACATTCATGTGATCAGAAAAAATTTCCTCACTAATGCAAATTCTAACAAGTTGACATTTTTGCCCAAGTACTATTCCACCAGCTTTGAAGCCCTCCAGGGAGATACTGTCTGGACCCGATGACTTGTTTTTGGTCTGAGTGATGGCACACCAAACTTCCTCATAAGGTAGGAGGTTGGCAAGAGGTTCTATAAGGGGATGCTGAGGAATGGACTGGGTGGCAGCTGAGACTTTAGATTTGCAGTTCAACTGAGTCTTGAAATGCTCCTTGCAACATTGCTTGAGGGCTTCATTGTCCTAATGGAGCCTTTTGGATTGTTTGCACTCCCATGGATTCTGTGAACAGTGACTGTCCTGAAAGAACTACTGTAATAGCTAGGGAACTTGCAAGATATGACATTGATATTGCTGACCTGAATGAGATTCATAGGGCAGATGAAGGTGAATTGAAAGAAGGTAAAGATGGCTCTCTGAAGAGAATCATAGTCATCGGGTTGGTTTTGCCCTCAAGAATAAGATTGCTAGCCAGCTTTGTTAATACCCCTAGGGAACTGTGAAACATCTCATGATTCTGCATTTTAAGCTTAGTGACAGCCAGAATGCCATGGTCACTGGTGCTCAGAGTGTATGCTTCCATACTTGATGATGACAAAGACAGCAAGGAGCAGTTCTACCGTGCTCTTGATGCAGTTCTCACTTTCACTGTAAAGGAAGACCAACTTACTCTGCTGGGTGACTTCTGTGCAAAACCTGGGCGACATCCTGAACTCTCAAGAGGCACCATTGAGAAAAAAATGGGGACAGTAACTCTAACAGTATTCTCCTCAGTCCATTTGTGGAGCATGATTAGCTTATCCTATGTAGCATCTTTAGACAGAGGGACAAATATAAGACTGGAAACACCCACATTCTGGCATCTTCTTGACCATGCCATCTTCAGAGTCTGTAATCATACCGATGTTCATATCACATGAGCCATGAGAGGTACAGATTACTGATGGATAGACCATTTCCAGTCAGACCATCGTGAGTGTGTGACTTGCACCACAACACTGTAAATAACTGAAAGGAATTCAGGAGATATTTAACGCGAAGGCACTTCAGAATCACACCACTCATGACACTCTTCAGGAATGCCTCACTGAGAGGCTTTCTGATTCACCTGACAATATCAATAATCAGGCAAACATACTAGAGGGAATTCAAGACCATTATTCACAAGGCATGTGCTGAATTGATTGGATACTCTATTCATCGCTGTTGAGAACAATGAGAAAATCCTGGGATTTATTCATCAGAAGAGAAGCACATTTTGTGCTTAGCAAAATGAGCCCTCTAACCAGAAAAACTAGAAATTTATCAGCTTAAAGATGTAGTTCAGAGGAGACTGTGTGACATCAAGAATCAGTGATGGCAACCAAAGGTCATGGAGATCCAGTTTTGCTAATCAACATGATATGAGAAGTCCCCACCCCCAGCAGCAAAAGCCATCCACTGGCCAAGTTCAAATTGCAAAACCCTTTTGTAATCCCAGGACAGCTTCACCCTTCAGAAGGGTAGTAAAAGACTAGGGATCAGGCAACATGTATTCTGTGGTGTGTTCTTTTAACTCTTGGAATATTTTAGAATGGATGAAGATCTGTGGAAGGCAAAACTAGGTGTTGGAAGAAAGGAATATGGTCCTAGGGGAGTAGTTTAAGGCTTGGGAAGAATCCAAACCCCTGGTTGCTTAAGGGCCTAGTAAAATGGGTAAGGGCAGGGCTCCATTCTTTTTCAGCCGGTTAGGGCAAGTTCTGGAAAGAAGACTAGATATTCTGTCTCTTCCAGTAGAACATGGGAGATACTAAGAGGGGAAGGTCTGTTTGCTGAACCTTCGAGTTTGACGATGAAAGGACTCATTGAGGGGCCAGATAGTGAAGAAGCTGGCTGAGGTACTACAGCTGCTTAAAATGCTCATAAGTGCAAGGAAGGGAGCTAGGCATTGGAGCAGAGAGTAGACTTCAGGGAGGGAGATGACTGTAGCCAGGTAGGGCTTGGGACGCTGAAATTTAGACTCTGAGGACTATATTTTGATTGGAATAGTATACAATGATAGCCAGGCCATTGCTGGAGAAGAGAGCCTGTGTGGAATTCTTGAGGAGTCTGGGAAAGAAATCTAAAACAGGGCACCACTCTGCCATGCTTAGCAGAAGGGAGTGGTACAGGTACACACCTTTTTTTACACTCCCATTTAATTCCAGTGCAATTTAGGCTCCATAAGTGCCAAAGTTGCTTCTGAAAATGTGACTTAAATTCTTTCAAAAAAAAATTTCAGATGAAATACATAAAAGTCTGGGCTGGGCTGGGGTGGGGACACTTAAATTCAATGTGTCTTTCTATCAGGGAATTTTGTACTGTGCTGATCACCATGATTTCTGAGAACCGATGTATTTAATCCAGATTCTTCTTTTTAATACAGTATAAGCATAGCAAAACCAAGACAGGGAATTAAAACCTCTTGTAACCCATAATCTGATTTTCAAAGATGCTGAGCAGCTCTCACTTCCTTTCAGTTCAGTGGGATTTGTGGGCACTTAGCTATTCTGAAAATCGGGCCATGAGTTCTTACATGATTTGACCATTCAAATATACTTTTTAAAATAACATTTCCTCGTGTGTGCAGGTGGCATTGTTTCACGAAACTGTTCTTTGAGGCTCTTAGTCTTTCCTATCTAGCAAAGGGCAGCAATGAACTATCAGAGTAAAATTGTTGTGAGTGAGCTCCTGTTTGCTTCCATGAAATATATGATAGGTTTACCTTTCTGACTGCCCTTCAGGCATTCATCTGTCTTTCCTAATTGAAGCCCCTTTCTGCTGAGTTTGATAGGTTCAGCTTGGCTCTGATGGAAAGTTTCTGACTCCACCTAGCTCACTGGTCTGCCTGTGCTTTGAAGGAGCCTTCACATATAGAAAAAGGTCCAAGATGCAAAATATAGAATTGAACCTAATCCCAAAGTTTTACACTATTCAGGTATGTGTATGTCTGGAATTTTGGGACATAGACTGGAGACAGCAGCAAAGTTTAAATCAGGTTCAGGCTCAGCACTCCTATTTGTTTAGAAGTCTTTCAGGTCTAATCTCTGGGGTACAACTGGTCTGGAATATCTGTCATGGTCAGAAGAAGCATCAAGAAAAAGCAGAATATGTTTAGCTGTGAAATTTTTTTCTCCGCTGGGCATAAAAACTAAGCACAGAATAAACTGAGAGGAAAGGAGGAGAAGGAAATCTGCAGCTAGGTGGAGAGCCAAGAAAGTATCAGGTGTTTTATTTCAAAATATGTATGTTTATTGGTGCTCCAAAGAATGGGACTCCTTGCCAGAAAAGGAAATGTCAGAAGTACTTTTTAGCTAATCGCTGTAAATATGGATTTGCTTCTGTAGTGAACTATAGCATGAGGGTCCTGAAGTGGTAGCAAAAATTTTGTAAAGTGTGAGCATGCCATTTCAGCTAAGAGCTTGTTTACCAGTTAGGTTTTTCAAGCTGTTAGTTAAACGTTCCTGGAATAATATTTTAAATGATGCTTGTTTCCCAGTTCATAACATAGATGGCATAGAGCTGGGTTGTACTAATGTGCTCTCTATCAGGTATAGGAAACTTTCTCCTGAGTATAACAGAAGGTGACCTAAATGAAATGAATCAATAATATACATTATTTTTGCAGTGATAAATCCTTGCAACATTTACTGAAAACATTTGCCATGCAATACCAGTGGTGTGTGCATGAAGAATGCTCTCAGGATTATGGCAATGATCATGAGGTAGCTCAGAAAAGAGAAAAACCATTAGAAATTTTTTCAAACTCCATTGATGATGGGAGGTAGGTTTAAAAATAAAGCATTTTAATGCATATATGGATATTGTTGTAAGAGCAACCAAAAGTTCACTTTCCACTCCATCCATCATAAGCAAATAAATGATTGGGAAAATCTTCTGACTGTTCTTGCTTTTGAGTTAGTCCCAATTTACACCCCATTTTTCATATGATCATAATATCAGGGCAGTAAAACGTAAGGAAAGTTTGGATTTGGATCTAGGTTCTGTTATAAATATTATGATCCGGGGCCATATCTAATAATTGGGGAATTAAAATCCAACTCTTCCTCCCTGCCCTACTTGGAATTCTAGGGGTCCACTTTGGCCCATCTCCACAGAGTACACACCTCAGACACCTGTTATGAAACTTTTCAGAACAAAAGGCTAGAGCCTCAGCTGGTCTAATAGGTTTTGTTCCCTAAGACTGAATTTACAACAGTGGCAGGTACAGTGGTAGTGGAGATTAAACAAAAAGTACTTCAAATCTACTATGTTCCAAAGTGGCAGCTGGCTTAATCTAGTTCAGTAAAACAAACAGAGAGTCCTGTGGCACTTAAAGGCTAACAGATTTATTTACTGCATGTGCTTTTGTGGGAGAAAAATCCCACTTTGGGAGAGTGTCTGATGAAGTGGGATTTTCTCCCACAAAAGCTCATGCAATATATAAATTTGTTAGTCTTTAGGAGCCACAAGACCCCTTGTTTGTTTTACCAAGCCTAAAATGTGTTTTAGTGTGAAGTGCATAGACACTGAATAGTGTTTCTAGAGTCAAAACGGGAGAAAGACAGAAATACATTTTTTCATCAAAGTGGCTTGTTGATGTTACAAACCTTTCATGCATTATGTCTCCCTCACATAATGTAATTATGAAGTAAAAATGAGAGTTAGAATAAAATAATCATCTGGATCTACAGAAGTCCTAGGCGATTAGCAATTCTTTATCAGGCAATGTGGACACATCAAAATAAATACTCTCGTTCTTTCATTTGTTTTCTTTTTATCAAACTACTCTTCAAATACAAACTGTGAGATTTCTAACTACGATATTGACAAGGTGACCTAGAAGTATATATTATTATTATTCAAGAGAGAAGAAAGTACTAGAAAAATAGTAAACAAAAAAAATTCTTTTGAGTAAATCTTTCATTATTACACAGTTAAAGAGAAAAGAGGAGTACTTACCTTAGCTAATAATCACTAATCTTTTGTGAATAACATTTTTTTTTGTTTGATGGTAATTCCAAAAAACTGAAGAAAGAATTTAGGTGGAACAGAACATTTTCTTTAAAACAAAATAATTGTTTGAGTTTAGAGTTAGTTTTATCATTTTAAATTTTTTAAAGATAAAATTGAAGGAGATTTTGACATGAAAAGTCATTTCAGATTAAAGAATTGAAACATTTAATGTTGCAAATGTTGAAATTTTTTTTTCAGATTTTTTGTTTTTTATAAGAACAGTTAGGTGAAATTGACATGAATTCATAACATATTTTGGTATTTGCAGATCTTCTTTTTTTTTTTCCTGAAAAAGTTTTGGCTAAAAAACATTGCCCATCTATCCCGTTTTCTTCTTTCCTTCAGAAATATTAGCAAGGATATTTATTTTCTCTTTAAAAATTTCCCATATTGCTTTTTAGTTTGGAGCAGCTTTCCCTGAAGAATAGCTACTCTCCCTGAGGGGAGGAGTGAGTGGCCTTTAAGAAAGAGACGTATTGGGCCACAGTTAGTATATTGAGGTCAGTCTTTCCACAAGGACCTTAGGTGAGTTGAGTCTGTAACAGAGGAAGGACAAATGGGAACAGACTAGGCTTTGGCTAGAAGATTGATTTTACTCTCTATGGATTGTTTGATTTTTGTTTGTTCTTATCATTATATAACCCTTCTACCAAGCAGAGCCAGCAGCAGCAAAGGGCTGCGTTCTCTATCTAGGGGTTCCTGTCAATGATAGGATACCAAACCAGCTTTGGGCCCCCACCCTGTCTCTTGGGAAATCACGCACTGTTACTTGGGTGTCCTAAAAGGCAATACTTCCCATCTTGCAATTGTAACCTTCGGGTGGGGCTAGAATTAATTCAATAGCCCCTCTCCAGTCCCTCACAGAGATAAACCCATGGAGAAGGCAGCTGGAGATTCAGGATTCAGTTCTAAAGGGACTCACAGTGAAGACTGTTCAGAGTTACCAATCCACATTAAAATACTACTGAGAATAAACTTAACAATAAACTTTATTAACTAAACTTATCCTAAGAAACCAAAATGAATTTAAAGAAAACAGTAAGAAACCCAAGAGTCCCAAAGTTCAGGTGGAGTCACTCTTATCGTAGTTGCAGTCTTTAAGTCCTTGAGGCTTGAATGCAAAACAGAAGCAATCTTCTTCTTCTCTGGCTGCAGGAATCTTCAACAGGAATCCACACAGTCCTTTCCTTCTCCTCTGCAACCAGCACCAGGCAGCCTGTCCATTGGTCAACCAGCACTCAGTCCCACAACAGAAAACTCCCCTGCAAAATGGTCCAAAGCAGGGAGAAAACATCTTGCAGTCCACTCCTGGCTCAGCTCCTCTCACTCAGTCACTGAGCACATGGACTCTTCTCCTTGCAGCTCTCTGTAGTTGCTCCTCTCAGGGCTGCAGCTCTCAGGCTTCTCCTAAGCATCTGACTCCAGCAGCAATAAAAAAAACTTGTGGAGCATGCTCAATATGCTACCACACCCTCTTATCAGAAAGTTCTGGTGTCTGGTCAGCTAAATCTCCCCAGAAAGGTAACCCAGCCTTCAGAGATCCCTAAAAGAGATTGCTCTTTCTTAGGCATATGAGTTACACAAGCACAGAGTCTGAGTGCAGAACATTACCTTTTGGGTATGTCTACACAGCACTTTTATTTCGAAATAACACTGGTTATTTCGAAATAAAAGATATTTGGTCCACATGGTGTTTTCTTATTTCGAAAGGACAGATGCTATCCTTTTGAAATAAGAACTGTTGTTTCAAAACAGGTTAAACCCTGATTGTTTCGAAACAGCTGTTATTTCAAAATGGTTATTTTGAAATAAGGCCGTTTGGACATGTTTCGAAACAACTGTTTTGAAACAATATGTCCAAAAGGCGTTATTTCAAAATAACCATTTTGAAATAACAACCGTTTCGATAGCAGGCTTTCCCTTAATTTGAATTAACATTTTGTTAATTCGAATTAATTTATTTCGAAATAAGGACTTTATTTCAAAATAACTCATTTTGAAATCCTTATTTCGAAATAATGATGTGTGTGTAGACATAGCCTTTAATAACAAAGAAGGAAATATCACAGTGTTGGTATGGGAAATGTATTTTCAGTGTCTGCATCTCAGGAGGGGATGGGGGAGTAGGGGGCTCAGCCAGTCCCTTCCTGCAGGCTCTGGCCGATGCGGACTGCTGCCTTCTGTCACCTCTGGGCCTTGACAGCTGCCACCATCTGCTGGCAGTGACCACTCATGACTCCTGATATCTGCTAGCTCCCACTGTCTGCTGCTGGTAATGGCTCATGGCTCCTGCTGTCTGCTTGCACCTACTACTTGAAGCTGCTCTCTGTTGTCAGTTAAGGTTTTTCCAATTTCTCTAGCTCTTACAGTGATTTCGGCTCATGGAATACCTTTCTGTTGGCACAGGAGTAATGTCCATGCTTCAAATAAGAGACTCCAAAAGGAATCATTTGCTTTAACCATGAGACGAAAAGGTTAACCCATGCCTGAGGCAAATCCTTTGTCAGGGCTAGTTCAACCTCAGCAGGGAACCATCTCAACCCCCTTCCTGCTTGCTTGACAATACTGAGGATATTGGCTCTTCCACTCTTTCCAGTTCTGTTTAGGTGAGAGAGAATTTTCATCAGAACAAACAAGGAGTCCTGTGGCACTTTTAGACTATGTCTACATCTGACTGCTTAGTTCAGACTTGCTTAGTCCAAAATAAGCAGTTTGAAGTTAGTTCGAACTAGCCACCCTTTTTTAGTTTGAACTAAAAAGTTAGGTCACACTAGAAAAGCGTGACTAGTTTGAACTAAAAAAATGCAGTTCGTTCGAACTAACAGCTAGTTCAAATTTATTTAGTTCAGACTAGCATGACTACATTGTGCTAGTTCAAACTAAAGTATGAAAAAAGTTCAAACTGAGTAATTAGTTCAAACTTACCATTTGAACTAATTCAAACTAAGCTTTGCTTAGTTTGAACTAAAAACTTTTTTGGTTCAAATTAAGTAAAGCCTAGTGTAGACAGGGAGCAAATTACTCCTGATTAAACCTCCTTAATCTGGACTAATTTGCTAGCATTGACATAGCCTTAAATACTAACAAATGTGATAAATACATTTGTTGAAGTGTCACAGGATTCCTTGTTTGTTTTGCTGAACTAGACTAATAGGGCTACCCCTTTAGAATTCATCAGAATAGGCTCATACAATGAAAGGACAGTTCATACAATCAAAACACAACATTTCATTGCCCCTTCAATTAAAACAAAAGGGATTTGTAACCCAAACCATCCATACCGACTGTTTCCCATCGTGCCCAGCACCTAGGCAGGTTTATCCATATACAGTGAAATTATTGTAAGTAATTAATTGTATTCCTGCAAACAAAAAGTCCATGCAAGTAAGGTGCCTCTCTTTCAGCCTATTAAGCAGGAGAGTGCATTCAGACCATGCTTGACATTCAGACCTTGCTTACACTTCACACACCTGCATTTAATTCAAGATCTCCAGGGATGCATGTCTTTTCAACACATCTAAAATGCAATGGAAAATAACTATTGTGCTTGTGAGGCCTGATGGACCAGAGTTGCAGGGAACTCTTGTTCTCTGCTAACCGTTATAACCAATGGAAGCATTTACTTTTAGCTCCTCACTACTCACATTCTTTAGTAGTCCTGTGGACATGTATCACTTTTGTCACCTAAAAAACACAAAAGGCATAAATATTAACATAACCTATGGAGATATAAGATTCATAGATGGCCATAAATAAAGTTGTAAATATGTCACAGTCATGACTGTCCATGATAAAAATTGGGACTTTTAGGACTCAGCCCTAAAAAAACATGGGACCCTACTGTCACCTTACTTATGCTATTTTAATTCCATTGAAATAAATAGTTATTTCTAATACATACCACTGTGAGACTGAAAGCATGGGTACTTTCAGCCTAGGCCAGGGGATTCTCAAACTGTGGGTTGGAACCAGGGCTGTCCCTAGGGGTTGCGACCCCCCAGTCAAATAGCCCTCTGTGGGGCTCCCCACTTTCCTGGCCCTGGGGGGCGGGGTTGGCCAGCCCAGGGGAGGGGCAGACCCCTGCACTACCCCCCATCCTGGGGACCTGGTGTGTAGCCAAAAGGGCGGCACAGGGCAGCACTGCCAGTCTGCCCCCCCGCCCCCACAGCTGCACATACTGCTCTGGGCTCTGTGCCCAAGCAGCAGGAAGGGGGCAGGAGGCAGTGCAGCCACAGTGGGGGGGACAGTGATATCGTTTCCCCCCTACCTCCCGCGCCCTCCCTGCTGCTCCGGCATGGAGCTCAGAGCAGTGTATGTGGTGGGGGGGGGTGGCTGGAGGGGCAGCACTGAACCAGGCTGCCCTTTTGGCCTGCTCACCTGGTCCCCAGCATGGGGGGGCAGTGGTGTGGCCCTGCGAGGCCCCCCCCCAAAGTGTGGGGTCCTGGGTGGCTGCCCTGGTTTGGACTCTGAGGGGGTCACAAGCAACTTAGAGAGTGGGAATGCACAAATTCATTTATCATTGGGGGGGTGACAGTATTGCAGAGTTTGAGAAACTGCTACCCCAGGCTGTT
This sequence comes from Podocnemis expansa, assembly GCA_007922195.1. Classification (NCBI taxonomy): domain Eukaryota; kingdom Metazoa; phylum Chordata; order Testudines; family Podocnemididae; genus Podocnemis; species Podocnemis expansa. Next base: position 46,294,562 of record ML681982.1, on the reverse strand, counting down.
TGCTGTAGAGCAAGACTTACTAATGCTTGTACATTTGGCTCATTTTTGATACTTTGCTGCCTTTGTATGCTTTCATGGTATTGATGACAGCTAATAACAGTTCTTTTAATGACATATACATTTGATTGAAATAAATATATTGGTTGCCACTTCTAGTAGTAGCCAAATGGTATGCAACTTTGCTACAAGGGACTGGACCACTATCTCATGTCAGAGACCTCCAAAGAGCTGTCAGATTGTAAGAACTTTCTAAAATTATGAACCTGAGCTAGACTAATACTAGACTCCTTAGAAGTCAAAAGCTCCATATTTATCCTTCTTTCCTGGGTTTATATTTTGACTTGTGCTTTTAGACAAAATAAATTATAATATAGCAACTTTGTGATTTTTTTTTTGACTTTGGAGTGAACTTATGTCAAAAGCATGACATTGTATATCCATTTTCATCAAAGGCTCTTGAAAACAATTTATCTGGGGTAGGTGGCAGAAGGTTCTCCAAGGTTAATTGTTTAGCTTATTAAAGCCACCTTCTCTATTGGTTTACCTCAGAACTATCCATTAATACTCTCAGTGCTCTCAAGTGCTCTATTTTAAAGGTTATCTACAGAGTTAAAAATGAATAGGTGCCCTTTTTTGCTTCTTTATTATGTATGAAGGTGACCTGATACACTTTTTCAAAACAGAAGTTTGTTTTCTACATTAGAAATTCAAGTCTTGTCAACTCTGTTTCCATGGAGCTTTCATGGATGGCTAGAGAACTGGGAAGCTTGACATTGCAGGTGAAATTTGATTAATTGAGATGGGAAATAATTTCAGTCAGATTTCTTAAAAGGTTATTTATTTTTATTTTTTGTAAATATTAACTTAAATTTCTGGTCCACAGCACTGAGTGCTTTAAATAAGATGACAAGCAAAACTCAGACTAAAGAGTTGATTCTCTATTAAATGCTGATTACTTGACACAGATCACTGTAATAACCATTATGTGTGCTTTGGGGCAATAGATATACATTCATTATTTATATAGACATTATTTATATATAATACAAATGCAGGCATATATACAAAAAAACCCAAAACAACCCCCCCATGTTCAAAGAATGTAACAGTTGAAAAATCAAAAGTTAGGAAATGACATAACTAATCCTTCCTCTACAAGAGTGAGGCACACAAATTAGTGCCATCTGTGAATAGTTTGGTTTAAGGGATCAGTATCGTGTGGGAACTCTGGGCAGAGGCAGGGACAGAATCTAATTTACAAGGGCAGCATCAGAGGCAGCCTTTGGCAATTGGAGGCCATACATGAAGGCCCTTTATGGGGCCCCCTCAGAGGCAGCTTTTGGGGTAAGTGAAGCGGGTGACCGCCTAGGGCCCCAAGCAGTAAAGGGGCCCTGTAGTAGTCACCTGTTCTACCTATCCTTGCTCTCAGGGGAACGGGGGCTGTGGAAACTATGCTGCCTGCCTGCCCACCTGGCTTCCCTGCAGCAGGGGCGAAGCCGTAAGCCCAGTCTACCCCCAACTGGGCACATCTCCCAGGAGGTGGAGAGAGCCAGCGCTGAGCCATGCATGTGGCAGTGGGGTCCTGGAGTGACCTGCTTGGAAGAGTTTGAGCTGCTTCATCCCCTGGCCCCCCCAGGCCTGAATAGAGGCCACCTCACCCCCAGGCACTGGATCAGGCCTGTTCAGGCCTGTGGGGCTGGGGAAGGGGAAAGCAGCCCGAACTCTTCTGAGTGGGCCACTCCAGTGCCCCACTGCCCATGCATGGCTCAGTGCCAGCCCTCTCCACCCCCTGGAGAGGTGCTGCCAGCTATAGGGAGGCTGGGCAAGCAGGTGGGTGACGTAATTTCCACAGTCTCCACTCTCCTGAGAGCAAGGGTAGGTGGAGCAGGCGACTGCTACCGTGCCCTCTTACTGCTTGGGGCCCTAGATCATTGCCCACTTCGCTTGCCCCAAAAGCCGCCTCTGGGCAGCATTCAACTGCCTTGGCTGTGAGATTATCCTTTTTCTTCCTGAAATACCCAAGTTCATTCACTACAAACCTTCCAATTTCAGCAGCAAATGAAGCAGTTGTCCTACAGACCAGTGCTTCTCAATGGACCGTTCCATGGGCTGGTACCGGTCCCTGAGCTCCCCCAGCACAGTACAGGAAGCCAGTCCCTGGTAGCAGAAAGATTGAGAAACATTGCTATAGACATCAATCTCCATTACACAGTCCTGATTCAGCCTCAGGTCAGGTCCACTTGTGTGCTGACAGAGAAAGGGGTCCTTTGGAAAAAATATTATACGGTCATATAGTAATTATATCTTAATGCATATACACACAAGGGGAATGAATTAAAACTGTACAGCAACATTAATTCTGGCATTTCCTAACTTTTAAGTGTTTGACTTTGAAATCTTAATAATGATCTTTTACCCTAGTTACTTTCTGAGAAATTTCTGTGTAGGTTTTAAAATGTAAATTACCTTCCATGCCGAAATTCCATTCTGTGGAATCAGGTTGATGATGACATCCACATGGGTCATCAGCAAGACTAGGACCTTTAGTATTCAGCACAGACCTCTGCCATTTGAGCTAATGGAGAACTGATAGCTGTAGGATGTCAGGCTCCGTATGGGTCAGAGGGATATATGATGTACACTTCGCCAGCATTTTCACTATAGTTTGCTGAGAACAGAGGAGTGTTAAAGCTCAGCTGTTCTGACTTCAGTTTCAGGTTCTGGAGAGGAGTGTTCTTTAGACTCTCACCCCTGCACTCTGCCCCCCCAACCCTGCCCACTTCCTGCTATGTTCCCTCTAACTTGCCCCATTGCCAGTTATGTCCCTCTCCTCACTCCTGACCTCTCTCAGGCTACTCATCCCTGTCCCAGTCTCATTCCCCAGCCAATCCCATCCTCCTTCACTGGGACTCCATAGCTGAGTCCCAACCTCCCTCCCCACCATGACTCCCAGCTTCTTCTCCCAGTCCCACATCCCACCATGTTCTTATATCTCCCTATTTCTGCCTTTTCTTTTCTACCAGATACCAAAGCCTGGAAGGGAGGACAGGGAAGTATGAAAAGGAGGACATTGGAGGACACATGGAGAAAATGTAGTATTAATATAAAATTCTTGTGTTTTTATGGGGCCCTGGAATGCTTTCCCCTAAAAATAAGGTGTTCCATTGCATTCCAGCATACTTTAACCGCCATAAGTAAAAAGCCAGATAAAATGATATACTTTAAAATGCCTGCCACACGGAGGATGTGAAGGTAAAAAGAGGATATGCCCTCCTTTTGCCTGACATCTGGTAACCCCAGGGGTGATGCTGGCACATGGCACACAGGGCCCATGCCCCAAATCCCAGCGCCAGTGCCCCCGGTCCTGGCACGGCCCCTGCCTCTCCTGGTCTCTGGTTGGAGATCTGGGGCCTGGCTGCCAGTGGCAGCGGCAGCTGCTTCCAGTCCCTTCCTAGGCTAGGTGGCCCCAAGGCCGTGGCTGCCACTCCCTGCTCTCTCCCTGGCCGGGGATCCAGGGCCTGGCTGGCACAGCAGGCGCCAGAGGCTGGGTTGGGCCTCAGCACTGAATCGGGTCCACAGGTGTGGTCTGCGGTCAGGGGGCAGGGCCTGGTCTGGTGCCCCTGGGTCCTTCCCTGGGGCAGTGATGCTGCTGGGTAACCCTATTTCTGCCTCATGCACATTCGACTTTTCCTGAGCTACTAATCCTGGTTTCTTTGCCCAGCCAGTCCCAATTTCTCTTGCCTTCCCCCCAGCTCTTCATCTGATCTGTCTTCTCTTTCCACCCCGTCCCCCACTCCCGACTCCCACTGTCAGTTGTTGCCAGACCCCTCATACTAGCTTTCTATCCTGGCTCCCCGTCCCTTTGCACAGGAATTCCAGTATACCATCCCAGCTCAGTTCCAAGTTTGTCTTCCCCACTTTCCACGTTCTTTGTCCCAAATAACTCCTCTTTCCACTAGCTCCGCTCCTCTGACCGCTCACACAAATGGCTGTCTAATCACACACACCCCCTCCAGCCCTGGAGGTTTGCAGCACCTCAAAGACAGGGAAAAAGAGTGGGCAGAACCACGGCTCTGCAAATCTGTGCAATGGCCACTGGAGTAGGTGGGTTACTTACCAGTATCCAAAGGGATAGCCGTGTTAGTGTAGTCCAGCAAAAAAAACCAAGGAGTCGTGTGGCATTTTAAGACTAACAGATTTACTTTTCACATGAGCTTTTGTGGGAGAAAATCCCACTTAAGTTCACCCATCTTAGAAGCATCTGACAAAGTGGGATTTTCTCCCACAAAAGCTCATGCGAAAAATAAATCTGTTAGTCTTAAAGTGCCACACGACTCCTTGTTTTTTTTTTACTTTCCAGTAACTGTCCTCCTTCGAGATGGGCTGCTCAGATTCATTCAGTAATAGGTGTATCCACGCGGCGGCACGCACTTGGTTGGAAACTTTTTGCCCTAGCCTGTCAGGAGAGGGCTGGTGGCCACCGCCCCCCACACCACCTCGTGGTTATATATGTGGCCACTGCCAGGCCCCTCCTCAGTCCTTAAAAGTTGCCAACTCCAAGTTGTGGGGACTGAGGGAGGGTTGTGAATGAATCCGAGCCGCCCATCTCGAAGAAGGACAGTCACTGGGAAGTAACCCACCGTTCTTCTTCGAGCGCTGCTTAGATACATTCAGTAATAGGTGACTACTAGCCGTGCTCATGGACGGTGGGCAGAGTTGGCCTTGGCTACCTCTGGCACTGCTTTTCCCATGCAGGGTAGCCTCCCCCAAGCCAGCAAGGTCTCCTGGAGGGACCCAAGGTGTCAGCCTTGGACCCGAGAACCTGAAGAAGAGGAGCCTGGGCCAGGGAATCTGACTCCAGTGGAGAATAGAAGGCCTACTAAGAAGCACCTCTACATGGGGTTTTGGAGGAAAAGGCTTTCAACACTGAGATCCTTCTAGCCAAGGTGATTGGCTACTAAAAGCACCTTCCAGGCACAGACCAGTAGAGTTCATGAGTCCTACTGCATTGGAAAGCCTGCTGACCCACAAAAGGCAGCCAGGCCTAATGCCACCTTAGTGTGAGCCTTCAAACAGAGACACCTATGAGGTTGTGATCAAGGAAGCGACTCAGCATAGGGGTCTAAGCAGTTGGTATTAAGGAAACTGCTGAGGTAGAAAAGCCCAGTACTCTGGCACTAGTGTCAATTGAAGTGTGAAGGTTATGAGAAAAGGTAGTAGACCCTGGAGCTATCTGTCTGCTGGCTGCGGATAATGAATGCTGCAAGATGCGAGGAAGAAGGGAAAAAGGGGAAAGGAGGGGAGCCCCTTTCCTTAGCTGGGCTGAACAAGGGGCATCAGGAGAACAGGGGAGGGGCTACTGCTGATTAAGATGTAATGCTGACGCGGTCAGCTTAGATCACTGTAAAGAGACAAGAGTGCTTATACACCAGTTGTAGGGATGACATGACTGGCTGTATCCCAGGCAAGCTACACCACTGTTAAGGTGTCATCTGAGGCAGAGGTGTCTTCACCGAAGACATCGAAACCCTCCCAGTGTTCTTGTGGAAGCGAGCTGTTAGACACTTCAGGGCATTATGCCAATCTAAAGGGTACATTTAGCAACCAAGATCTAATGATCAATGGTATATTGAAGGCATCGAGAGGAAGAAATTGGGTCATGGAATTAATGCTCTTCCCTGCAGTCATGGTCTAGCTGCTACCTTCCGTATTGCAGCACCTATGCATGCGAAGGCCATAGAGCTGCATATCTAATAGAGTCACCCCCAGCTTCATAATGGACAGAAACTGGGGATCCCAGTACCAGGGGTGCAGAGAGAGAGATATCTCGAGGCTCTCTGTCTACTTATTCCTTTTCTTTCTTTTCCTCTCTCTATTATTATTATTTTTTTTTTACTAAGAAGGGAGTGGCAGATGACCAATGGCGAGGGTCATCTGGCTCACAGAGATCCGAGGTCACCACTCAGAGTTTGAGGGAGGGGGCTGATAACATGTTCTCGCCATCCATGTGGGGTCCCGTAGCTGCCTGGCACCAAAGACCCTGTGCATGTCCAGGAACTATCCCTGCTAGAAAGAAGGCCTGGGTGAGGAGACTCTGGAAGAGGAGCAGGAAAACGCCACCTAGGCCACTTTCCAAATTGAATATTAACACTGGCTTGAGGGTCAGAATCAAGGGCCTGACAGTCTGAGTTGGGCAGAAATTTCGTCCCCGCCTGAGAGGAAGGAAGGAGGGATGGTCTATGGGATACTCTAACAATGAGTAATCGCCTGGAAAATGCCCGCCTGGTGCACAGGCTCTGGAAGCCGCATAGGCCAATATTCACCATGAATATTTATAGCAGGCCTCCAGGCCAGTGTCAGAGGGACTGACCACCAGGGTTGGGCAAGGGTTCGTCCTATGAGGGGAGAATAGGAGACAGATGGTCACAGATTGGCCGGCCCCATCCTGTGGAAAGGGGACGGGACCAGGTAGCGGGCCTGTGGCATCAGTCAGTGGGTGGCTACTAGGGGCATTCCTGTCTCCCCAGGGTACTCATTAAGTGGCCTGAGGTCACTTCCCATCCCACTGAAACAACCAAACCCTTCTGAATACTAGAGGACAAAGCTCTGGGTCATGGGATCCAGGGATATCCGGGACTGCCTGATAAACAGCCCGTGGTCCACCAGGAGGTTTGGGCTAGGATATTAGGGGAACAGAGTTCCTCTTTTGCTAAGCGTGAGAAGTCCCCTTTTCACTTGGAAAGGGGAGAAAACAGGGGGGTCAGGCTGGAGGTCCTATCATGAACAGATGCTCCCAAGTGTGTTCACACCAGAGCTATGGATAGGCTACATGCGGCTGAGGCTGCGGAAAAAAAGCAGGGGGTGGTAATACCCTTAAGGTGTCTAATCCAGGTGGAAGAGTCAGGTTTGAGATACCAGTCATCTAGCTACCCGATGCAGCTGTTCCAAGCCGATGCCCAGGCAGGTGACAACAAGTTACCTGGTCCCACTGAGGGTGGATTGTTTGAGGAGGAGAAAGGGTAGGGCCTGATGCCTGCCGGATGGCCACCGGACAAGGGGGGCCTGCATTGTGGCTCATGGTGTGTTACCTGGGTTCGGTAACTTTGGGACCAAAAGGCAGGAAAAAGGAGAAAGCCTTTGCAAATGGTAGAAAGGAGTAAGGGTCAAGAGCCGAGATAGGGATAAAACTGTTCTGGAACTGTGGGGTTGGGGTGCACGGATTCGGGGGTGTGGCCCTCAAGGCTAAGCAAACATTTGTTCAGCCAAGTCACAACAGGGAATACCCAAGGAAGTGTCCCTTACTTCTACAATGGGGAATAACACTGTGCCTCCCAACATTTATACAGATCATGCTGGTTTTGCCCTGTGTGCCCACAAGAGGGAGTGGAGAAGCATTGAGGGTGAAAGGGCAAGGGGGGGGTTTCCCTCTCCGATAGGGAAAAAACCCCAGTGAGTATTCACAGGTGGCACCAAGCGGAGAGGAACTTTTGGTGGATGTTTTGCCTCCGTTACTCCACGTAATAGGAGGAAGTGTGTTGGGGCCCAGAGCAGTACATGGTCCCTGTCTAAAGGAGAGACCAACAACCAACAGCCAGAATGAGAGGTTCCAACCTCTGGTGGAGGGAGGAGTCCCTCTGCTGCAGGAAGGAGGTATGGACCTGGGACGGGAGAAACTCTCCTGTCCCCGAATGGAACCAGGCCGCAGGGGTTAGAGTGCCATGACTCGGCCACTTGGCCGAAAAGGGCAAATCAGGGTGGGCATAAAGCACCTACTGGGTTGGAGGATGTTCAGGGGCCCCTGAAGGGAGGTGGCCCAAGTACTTAACCTCCCCCCCCAGGCGTCTTGGGCGCTGGTGATGATGGCCTCGGTTTCCGCTGGGCAAAGAGCCTCCCCGTTGAAGGGGAGATTGAAGATGACCTGCTAGGAGGCCGGGGGTATCCCCAGTTCCCTAAGCCATGCCATGCAGTGGAGAGGCATGGCCGAGGCCATTGTGCAGGAGGCTGCGTCTATTGCATCCCAAGCCGAAAGGAGAAGGTCCTGAGATGCTATTCTGCCTTCCTCCAGGAAGGCATTGTAATCTTCCCTAGCCTGCTGTGTGAGTAGGTGTCTAAACTTATTCATTGACTCCCACACATCCATCATGTATCTGCCCACCAGGGCTTGGTTGTTGGCCACCCGCAACTGGAAGGCAGAGGAGGAGTATACCTTCTGCCCCAGAATGTCTACCTCCCTCGTGTCCCTCAATGCGGGGAGGAGGTCATGGGGGATTTGCCCTGGGCCTAACGCTGCCTCCACCACGCCCCGAGACTGTACTGGGTGGTGGGTGAGGGAAGGAAAGTCTGTCCCTGGTGTCATGCTGGGCCTGAGAAGGCCAAGCTATCTTTGTAAAATACATGACCCAAATCTAACCTTTAAAGACATACTATAGGAAAATACTATGGTAGTGTTCCAACTAGGCTAGGGCTTTGATATGCACGTGTATCAATTGTGGTTTCTTAATGAAATTTACATATATCCTTTTAGAAGATAGCAAGGTAAATGAACTGCTTCCCTGTTTGTCACTATTGTTCTGTTGGAAGGGGTTGAAAGGAAATATTAACAGCTAGATGAACTTTTGATGTACCAATCTGTCTGTTGATGGTGCTAATGCAGCAGGTTACCTGTGGTGCCCAGGAGGCGAAGGTTTTACTTCAAAGTCAGTTTCCAAAGGGATGGCCGTGTTAGTCTAGTCCAGGAAAAAAAACAAGGAGTTGTGTGGCACATTAAGACTAACAGATTTATTTTTCGCATGAGCTTTCATGGGAGAAAATTCCACTTTGTCAGATGCTTCGAAGATGGGTGAACTTACAGAATGGAATGAAAATAAATGCAAGGAGGTGTAAAACATAGGATCAGGTCATACAGTAATAGCAAACCAGAGCAGTTGTTAGGTTCAAACCATGGAAAGCCTGAAGTCAAATTACCTTTTGTAATGGGAAAAGAACCCATAGTCTCGATTCAATCCTGCTTTCACAGAATTTAGTTTGCATATTAATTTGAGTTCAGCCGTTTCTCTTTGAAGTCTTGATGTCCCAGTCACATCTCTGATGATATCTTCATCATCTGGACACATGGCAGGGATGCTCTTGAAGATTTTCAGAGAGATTTCAACAATTTCCACTCCACCATCAAATTGAGCCTCGAACACTCCACACAGGAGATCCACTTTCTCGACACCACAGTACAAACCAGGGATAGACACATCACCACCACCCTGTACTGAAAACCTACTAATTGGTATAGTTACCTACAGCCTTCGAGCTTCCATCCTAAACACACCACATGATCCATTGTCTACAGCCAAGCCCTAAGATATAACCACATCTGCTCTGATCCCTCAGACAGAGACAGACATCTTGAGGATCTCTATCAAGCATTCTTGAAACTACAGTCCAGACTTGGGGAAGTAAGAAAACAAACTGACAGAGCTAGACGGATTCCCCTAAGTCATCTACTACAGGAGAGACCCAAGAAAGAAAGCAACAGAACACCACTAGTCACCACATACAACCCTCAGGTCAGACCTCTGCAACAGATCAGTAAGGACCTACAGCCTATTCTAAAAGATGATCCCGCTCTCTCTCAAGCCGTGAGTGAGAGACCTCTTCTTGCCTACAGACAGCTGCCTGATCTTAAACAGATACTCATCAGCAACTACAGATCTAACAACAGAAACATTAGAACAGGGTACACGCCCCTCCAACAAACCATGCTGCCAAGTCTGCCCACATATCTGCACAATAGATACCATCCTAGGTCCTAATCAAGCCTGCTACTCCATCAAAGGCTCATTTACCTGCTCATCTACTAATGTGATCTATGCCATCATGTGCCAGAAATGCCCCAACACTTTATACATTGGACAAACAGGATGATCGCTGCACAAAAGAATAAATGAAGATAGAGCTGATATCAGAAATCACAAAACAAAGAAGCCAGTTGCTGAGCAGTTCCATCTTTCTAATCACTTAATAAATGATTTGTTAACCACCATCTTCAGAGATGTGACAAAGTGGAATTTTCTCCCATGAAAGCTCATGCGAAAAATAAATCTGTTAGTCTTAAAGTGCCACACAACTCCTTGTTTTTTTTTGTTTTTTTTTTTTTACTTCAAAGGACAATATACATGACTATTCTCTACTTAAGTACCTGAGAGCTCTCATCAAAGCCCACATGAAGAAATGATCTGTGAATGCCCACCATGCTGCAACTATAAAAGGGAGTAAGGAACATAATCCGTTTGTCTCACATCTGTCCAATCTTCTCAGGGAAAGTTTGGGCTGCAGGATTGAGATCCCAGCCAGCACTGGCCTGGAAGCTGCCCTGCTAATTCTCATGGGGAGAATTAGAACAAACTCTACACTTGGATTATTTGGTCTCTGTTCCTTAAAACTGGATTTCTAGCAACTGAAGCTGTGAAACAAGGATTTATCTTCTATGGACTCTAAATCGTTTGTATGTATGTGATTCACTTTGACCCTTTAAAATCTCTCATATTTTGTTTGTTTTCCTTTTATATTAGACCTTTAGTTGTAGTTACTAAAGGATTGGCTGGCAGCGTGGTAATCTGGGTAACATCCAAGCCTGTATTGTTCTGGGTGATGTGGCTGGCCCTTTGGGGTCAGGAGAACCTATTTCTTTAAGAGACCCAGTGGCTAGAGGGTACCATAGGAGCTGATGTGCAGTAAGGGGGCTGTCTCTTATTTTTTGATGCTTGCTGATGACCAGAGTGGGGAATCAGAAGCATGTTTTATTACAGATGGGGAGACTGGTTTAAGTACCAGCCGTCAGTGGTTTGGGGGTTTAGCCCCTGGTTTTGCAGCTTGGCCTGATTTTGGCACATTCAGAAGGTTATTCCAGGAGGCCTGGGTCACACCTGGGACCTGATATTTTAGGCCCGCTGTATCCAATACTGGGGGAATAGAGCCCGGGCCTCGCCATCGTGATAAGGCAAGGTCCCAAACACTAGGGTGGAGTGGGACCGTGATAGGACTGCCAGACAAGATCACTGGCCCAAATAATGTGTCAGCGGACCCCTTGGAGGAATGAACTTCCATCCCCACATGGACAGCAACACGGCACAAAAGATCAAAATGCACCGTGAGGTCTCCCGTGTAAGAGGATGGCACAGGTTTTAAGATTCTGGCTGGTGCCACTAAGGGCTCTGTGGCACCGCGAGGGCCCGACACAGTCTCTTGAGGAGACCATTCATGTGTCTGGTACCTAAATGGTGCTGATACTGAAAGCCTAGGATGAAGCCGTTTATACTCCCTTGAGGCACCCTCTTCTGGATTTGAAGGAGGGGAAACTCCTTGGGACCATGATGATGATGCTGGTGATGGCAAAGTGATATGGTGCCAGGGAGAAAGCTCAACGGTACTGGGGCTCTCACGCACGGGGGATTCCGGTGTTGGGGAACTCGGGACAGAGACTGGAGAGGGTGTTCAGTGGCCTTTGTGGGACCAAGCCCTGGAGGCAAATGCTGGCTTACCCCTCCTCTTGAGGGGTACCTGAGAGAGCGGTGTAGGCAATAAGAGGAGCACCTTCACTGCCTCAAACGCCTCTGTTGTCACAGGTAGTGGCACCGACTCCCCTCCATCCCTTGTTGAACCCCGAGAGGGGGACCGTAATCGGTGCTGGCATCGCGGTACTGGGACCAATACTGAGCCAGCCTTTCTGCGGCCTCTAGGTGAGAGGTGCTGGGAAGGCTTCGGTGCCGAAGAGGCACGCGGTGCTGCAGGAGACCCCGAAGCCTTGGGGGTGGGCTGCTGCTCTTGCCCTGAGGCCAACGGACAGCGCCTTTGCTCCCTGTCTCTTATTGTCCTAGGTTTAAAAGACAGACAGATGGAGCAGGAGATGACCAAATGGGCTTCGTCCAAGCACTGAAGGCACTTTGCGTGGGGGTCATCCCACGGGAAGGCCTTTCCGCAGGCGGCACAAGGTTTAAACCCTGGTGTGGCAGGCAGCAGAGGGAAGTGGTGTTGCTGCTCTGACAGATGCTCAGAAGAGGAAGCTCTCTTCCATGGAACAACGTCCACAAAGAGGTGTTCCCAGTCGAGCTGCTGGCTCCTAAACGGAGAAGACAGCCTGCTTGCATGATCGTAAGGAGTGGGCTGTTCCATGAACCGTCGCTGAGGCAGACAAAATGAAACTGAGGAGGGGCCACATGGCGGCCACATATGTAGCCACTGGGTGGCATGGGGGGCAGTGGCCACCAGCTCTCTCCTGATAGGCTAGGGCAAAAAGTTTCTGACCAATCGTGCACTGTGGCACGGATACCTCTGTTACTGAATGTATCCGAGTAGCACTTGAAGAATGACTGGGTACAAAAGGAGGAGAGTATGCTACTTGCGCCATGGAAAGGGCGTGGCAGTTGTACATTTGTTTGAGCGTGAAGTAAACCTGGAAGACATCTACTTCTGTGAGGCAAAGTGCCTCTGGTGTAGCGGTACAATTCTCTTCCATCCCCTAAAGCACACACTGAGCACTTTAAAATTCCAGTTTACTAGGTATGATCACGTTACTGAATGTTTTTTCTCTTTGTTATGGCTGTAACTATAAGGGAAGGCATTACTGGTCTCAAAGCTGACTTATCTGAATGGTGAATTGTGAATTAGCTGGGAGAATTTGTTCTAACTTACACTGACAGCAGCTTGAGATAGCACTGAGACGTACATGATATGCAAACAGAAGGCCATTTTGCACCTCTTGTGTATTCACACATATTAGGAAAACTTTCAGACACATTTGTTTCAGAAGACTTGCTTTCTGTAGAATATACTATTCTCCACAGAGAAGAGTATTGCCTTACTCAAGGTAAAAGTAAAAATTATAGTTAGTTGCTAGGAAATTTGCTTGTTGAAGAGTGAAATCACCTTTTGGAATTTATGGCTTTATACTTGAAGGTCTCAAGAGGCTTTGCATCAATTTACATTTATATGGTAAAATGCTATTTTATTAATCTAAAATGAATTAAGTGGTTTTCACTGAAACATTATGTTTCTGCACTGGAAAAGTTTTGTTTGTCACATACCTGGTATTAGACAGTGAAACAATCACCTCTTTATGTTGCTTCAGACCTTTTATTTAGTATGTGCTGATTTTTTTTCTAAAATTTATTTTTAAAACAAATGTTTCTTTTCCCTTTCTCCAGTAAAAGTAAAAAAGATTAATGCTGTTCATAAAAGTTCTTATAGCCTCCATGACATGAATAATTTCTCTATCAAGCGTTGATGGGGAGAGTGCCATTACGCCTTCCTGGAAATTAGGAGATAGAGAAGAGAGTGAATCTGCCCCCTTCAGTTTTGTCTCCTGATGTTGTTTTGTGGACTTTCTACATTGGTGCAGTTCTATGACTTTCCTTGTCCAAGTCTCTGATTTTAATCTGTGGTGTTAGTAAGGCACTCATCTCCAGTTTAAGGACCAATGATTTTCAGAGCTGAGTGATTGCACAGTCACTGCTTAACTGGCTGTTCCAGTGCAGAGCTCAGCAAGGATTCTACCTTGTTTGAGCTGCATATCCCTTTCACATTTCTGTCCTACTCTGCATCTCCTTTTCTGATGTCACTGCAGGGATTTCCCTAACACCCCCCCCCCGAATTTTCTACCCTCCCCTCCCCAGTAGCCAGCTAACTAGTAACAGAGTGTTATACCAATTTAGTCATTGATTGGAAATGACTAGAGTGAACTGAACTCACTAGGAAGTAAGGAGAGCAATCAAGGAGTCTGGTGTTACTTAAATGACTAACAAATTTAAGCCATATCAGATAGCATCTCAGCTGGGGACAAATGGGACAGATGTTTGCTTGATGTTGTTGTGGGCTCTCTCTTACAAGTAGTATCTGATTAGCAATCAGCTCTTTCTTTTAACAAGTATTGGGCTGGTCAAATAGTGCTTGGTTCTTAATCAGGCTCTATACAGAGTCTTTTGTTATTTTAAGTGACCATTATATCTGAAATCACAGATAATCAGGTGGCCTAAGTACTAGTGCTTAGATCTGGAGTGTGGGAAAGTAACCATATTTTGTGGAGGCTAGGGGCTTCCAGCCTGCATCAGCATAAGTTTCCCCATTGAGACCTAAAATCACAGAAGTCAAGTCACACAAAGTGTGGAGGAGATTATATCCGCATCAAAAGTGATCAAGTGAAGTAATGAAGAACAATGTGACCAACCGCTGGAGGAATGAGCAAGATGCTCTTTTTCCCCCTTTTCCCGGAAAAGTGAACTCTTGGGAAAGCACCTCTGAACTGTGGGTCTCCCTCCAGTATGGACAAGGAGCACAGCCAGGTGAGTGAGGTATGGAGAAAGGATACAAGTGTATTAAAGGAATACTGTATGTATATAAGCTGATCCGGGCATAAGCCGACCCCCCAATCCTGAGCCCCCAAAAAAGGGTCAAAATTGGTGACCTGTGTATAAGCCGGAGTTCCCTTTTGGCCTTGGCCACTAACCCCCACACCCAGTGCTGCTGGCTTCCTCTGGAGTTCCCAACAGCTTCCCTAACCCCCAAAATCTCTGCTGCTGCTTTTCCTTTGCCCCCCATCTATTTCTCGCTCCTGCCCCCCACTCTTCCCTTTCCTCACTGCTGCCCCCTGCTCACTTCTCAGTTTCCTGCTGTTGCCCCCCTGCTCTGCCCTTTCCTCACTGCGGCCTGCTGTCACTTCTCAGTTTCCTGCTGTTGTCCCCCTGCTCCTCCTGCTCCTCCTGCTGCTCCCTGCTCTGCTCTTTCCTCACTGCTGTTCTCTGCTCCCCGCTCCCCCCTGCACTGCCCTTTCCTCACTGCTGCCCCCTTGCTGCCCTCCTGCTCTGCTCTTTCCTCACTGGTGCCCACTTGCTGCACCTCTGCTCTGCCCTTTCTTCACTGCTGTCCCCTGTCGCTTCTCAGTTTCCTGCTCCTCCTGCTCCTCCTGCTGCAACCCTGCTCTGCCCTTTCTTCACTGCTGTCCCCTGTCGCTTCTCAGTTTCCCGCTCCTCCTGCTCCTCCTGCTGCAACCCTGCTCTGCCATTTCTTCACTGCTGTCCCCTGTCGCTTCTCAGTTTCCCGCGCCTCCTGCTCCTCCTGCTGCAACCCTGCTCTGCCCTTTCTTCACTGCTGTCCCCTGTCGCTTCTCAGTTTCCTTCTGTTACCCCCTGCTCCTCCTGCTGCCCCCCTGCTCTGCCATTTCTTCACTGCTGCCCCCCTGCTTGCTTCTCAGTTTCCTGCCGTTACTCCCCTGTTCCCCAACACCCTTTCCACCCCTTTCCCTGTCATCCACGACCCCTGCTGCTGCTCTTCCTGTCCTCCCAGGCACCCCCAACCCAAATCCCTAGGCCCTGTTGCTGCTTCCCTGGGCTCCCCGAAACCTCCAGGCCCTCCTGCCGCAGTCCCCCGACTCCCCAACCCCCCCTCCAAACTCCCAGGCCCTGCTGCCCCTTCCCTGGCCTCCCTGAACAACCCCCCCCAAATCCCTGGGCCCACCCATCACTTTCCCTGCACTCCCCGACCCCCTCCCCAGCCCCCAGTCCCTGCTGCTGCTTCCCTGGCCTCCCTGAATGCCCCCCTCAGTTTCCAGGCTGACCCTCCCCACCCCAGGGCCACCTTACTTGGCTGCTCCAGATGCCAGGTTCCCATCCTTACTCTAGCCCCAGCCCCAGCCAACTGCCAAAGATGGTCGCCCGCCAATACTGGGGCTCCGGCCTGCCTCATGGTCAGGGAAACTGCTAGGCTGGGGCTGTCCACTGTATTCTCCTATGTATAAGCCGAGTACCTGTTTTGAAGCCAATTTTCAGGCACAAAAATCTTAACCTATACATGATGATATACGGTATTTGTTTTTTGAACAAACAAGGAGTCTAATAGCACTTTTGAAGACTGACTAATTTATTATCTCACTGTGTTTTGGTGACTTTGCTCCAGAATGCTAGATTTCTGACTAGGAAACTTATATAAATATTTCCTAGCAGGCCAAGACTTTAAAAGGCTTTATTTGCCAAGGTCATTATCTTACATCATCACTATCTTGAGAGGTAATTATCTTGGATATTTTCTGTACTAAAATTTTTTTATGTTTTAATTAATTTTTTCATAAGAGCATTTGAATGGCAATACTGGATCTGACAAATGGCCATTTAGCCCAGTAACTTGTTTTCTCACAGTGGCCAGTGCCAGGTGCTTCAGAGGGAATGACTGACCAGCAAATCATGGAGCTATCTCTTGACATCTAGTCCCACCTTCTAGCAAAAGGAGACTAAGAACATTTCAGAGCATGGTGTTGCACCCATTCTTGCTCATCCCAGTGTTATGGGAAGAAATACTTCCTTTTGTTTTGTTTTAAACCTACTGCCTATTAATTTCATTGGGGATACCTAATTTTTGTGTCACGTGAAATATTAAATAACATTTCCTTATTCACTTTCTCCGTCAGTCACGATTTTATAGGCTTCTATATCCACCCTTAGTCTTTTCTTCTCCAGTCTGGAGTCCCAGTTTTATTAAGCTCTTCTTAGATGGAAGCTGTGCAACACACCTAATCAGTTTAATTGTCTTTCTCTGTACCTTTTCCAATTCAAATATATATATGTGAGGACTTTAGAAATTCAGTCAGAAGTTAGAGATTTATAACAGGAGTCAGTGGGTGAGGTTTTGTGTCCTGCATTGTGCAGGAGGCCAGACCATCATATTGGTCCTTTCTGACCTTAGAATCTATAAATCTATCTCTTTCTTGAGTGGTAACAGCTAAGTTAGACCCCATTATTTTATATGTATCATTGGGTTTCTGCTTTCAAATATTCATTACTTTGTATTTATCAACATTGAATTTCAGCTGCCATTTTGTTGTCCAGTCATCCAGTTTTGTAAGATCCCTTTGTAAAACTCTTCACAGCCTGGTTTGGATTTAATAATCCAAATTTAATAATAATCCAATTTAATTTTGAGTAATTTTGTACCATCTGCAAAACTTGCCATCTCAGTTTTCACCCCTTTTACCTGATCATTTATAACTATGTTGAGTGGTATTGGTCCCAGACCAGTAGCCAACTTCATGTGAAAATCTAAAAAAATGGTCATTCATGAACCACTTTCCAGTTTTTACTATGGTGCCATATAGCCCCTTTTCACCACCACAGTCTCACACCTCATTGGTCCTCCCCCCTCCATGAAAATTCCACCCCCACAATTTCAGTTCCTGGGGAGAACCCTGTTACTGCCTCTCTCCGTTCTCCATTGTGTTTGCTTTCCCATAAACTGTGATTCCCTCTCTTTCTTTTGCACATTTTAATTTTTGCCTCTTCTCTTGTTGGCGGGCTAAGTGCCATTTGAGTGACTTATGCCGACACTGGGGCCCAGATTTTCAAACACAGTCTTAGGCTTCCACTACAATGTTGAGTGGCATTGTGAGCACACCGGCATGTACAAATTAGCCAATCCAAATCACCTTCAAGTTGGTGTAAATGGCAAAATTATTTTTTAGTGTTCTTGGTGATGGTAAATGAGCATTAGTTAGTGGTGTCATCTATCTCTGGATAGCTTAGAGGGTTTGGTGAAATGTTTAGTAAAGTTCAAACAGCTAAATGAAAATAAACTTTAATCAGCCAGATGGCAATACATTATAAAATATTTAAGCTACTGCTCCATGAATAGTGCACATTAGTGTGAGTTGGGATAACACAATATAGCATATTCACTGCAACAGTTATAACTGCGAAACCGTAATCCAGTTTCCTAGCAAATACCTCAAATAAATCCTCACTGATGACTAACCCCTATCCCAAGTCTTCATCTGAAGAAAGCTTTTTTTGGGAAATCGGGTACAAAAAACAACACCTACATACATTATTAATCTGATGATGGAAAACTATATTCATGGCTCCAATGTATCAAAACTGGAATTCAGTCCATTTTTTTCAATGTATTTTCACTGTTGGGATGTGAAGGTTCATCACAAATTTTATTCTGCAAAGGAATTTTTTAACTGAAAGTTACGATAGTCTGAAAACTAGATCTTGAAGTGGAAAAATCTTCTCAGCCCATCACCATTTCTTTATTTGTGCGATAGCTTTATGTGGTGAAACAGAAGAATGAAAGAAGAGGGTGTGTGTGAGGGGGCATACAGTCAGAAAGATGGGTGTATAAATAATGGAAGAGGTTACCTTTAAAAGGAGAAATACAGGAGAAAATGGGAAGTATTTCAATATAAAATTGTATTTTCCTTAGGTTTTGACTCCTCTCTGAGACTCTTGCCTATTTCCTAAACTTGTCAGGTTTCCCACCATCAGCTTCTTATAGATGACATGAGATTCATTATTACAAAACATGTACATAGTTGTCTTCCATAATCTTCCTAATAATCTGTTTCTTTAGGGTTGTGTTGCACAATAGTCTGTTATTGTAATGGCTAGTCCTCTGGGATAATGCAGATTTAATTACATAGTAGAATGATAGGTGTTATCAGTATTCAACACAAGGTGAGTTGAAAGGGCCTTGTGAAGAGCATGTGGGCAGGAAATAAATTTTTCTTCTGTAACATGAAGGAGGCATTTGGTCCTATCTTTCCTCAAGGTGAATGCAGCCTGCATTTGTAAGATTCATTACTATAAAAATGTGAAAATGGGGTGCTTGTAAAATCTGATATGAACTTCAGGAATGGTGCAACTGAACTGACCTTTGATGAGGCACCTTAATTTTGTACAAAAAATTGTGTGACTATTTAGTAGCTTGTTTACATCTTCTTTAAACTGACTGAGTCTCATTGGAAGCAAAATCCCACAGTTTTGTCTAATGTGGTTCAGATAGTTGACTGTTGCCTGTTGATTTGTATAGATTTAAAAACTTGTCTACACAGGGAAAAATCCCAGAATAATTTGTATGGAACAGATGTTGCATCCAAACTCCCCGTCTTGATATTCTGCCTGTGGAAATGGATTAAACTAAACTACCCAAAAGCACTATTAGATTATGTCTACATGGACAGTGGCAAATTTGCTTCCATCAGATTGATTTTTCTGGTTTGACTGAGTAGCAGTGAAGATATGCTCAATTGATCTGGAAGTTGATCTAATAAAGTCACCTCCCAAAAAAAGCATAGCATTGCTATGGGTATCTTACACATTTCTTGTTGGTGCTGTGCAGAGGAGATGGCATGCTAAAGGTAAATTACGAAGTCAAGGGGAGTTACACAAGCTTCTCTTCATAGCTTGTGTTACTTTCACTGATTGCTGCTGCATTTTGCTGGCAGTATAGACCATGCCTTAGTGTTGAATAGGACAGCTGACGCAGATAGTTAATGAGGAATAGCTATTATCAATCAATCAATCAATCAATCAATCAAATCATATCCTTTAACTTCATATGCTTGTTAGCCTGCACTAAATTCTCTGTGCATCCCCCATGTAGGCAAGCCCTAAACTATAATCAGTCATTTCAAATACCCATATATGGGAATGTTCAGAGGCTGGGAGTTTGGCTTATTTTGTCTGTCGCTGAATCAATGAAAGATGTCTTGGTAGTTGGGGATAATTGAGATATCCCCTAGCACAGCAAGTTGTGGAGGTTAAATCATTGCTTGAAGCATTGTTACTCTGCTGATACATGAGACCATTCTGGAATATTCCACTTTCATGGGATAGCATTTTCCAGGAAAAAAATCAAATAATGATAGCTCATTTCTCCTATTGGAACTCTTTCATGAATCTTTCACACAAAAGGGTTAAAGTAAGGAGAACCACAGCTCCTTCTCTTTTGCTAAAAATAAAGGAACATTCCCTCACCTCTGCCTGGCTTGGGCAAGCAGCACTTCACCTCAGATCTCCTTTCTCCTGCTGAGGCGAGAACTCCATCCTGTTTTAGGCTAGTTGAAGAGCTGATCCTTCTTGTCCTCCATTAAACCACAAACATGCAGCATGTTAGTACTGATAATGTCTGTGGGGCAGCTACTGGGAGGCACCCTAATTTCACTCATTGGTGCAATTTTGGCATTCCATTTTAATAGAGGGCATGGAGACATACACACTACAAACAATACACCAAAAAAGGGACTGTGCTGTGGCCATTTAGTTGTGCGGACCACTTCTGGCCATCTTCAGTTGTTAGAAAGGTTAGGGCAGTGGTTCCTCACCTGTGGCCTGGGGGCCAAAAGTGGCCTGTGGGGGCTTTCAAAATGACCCGCAGTTCCTTTCCTGACTAGAAGGGAGCTACTGCCTAAGCAAACAGGCAGAATGTGTTTCTGCTGGGTTAAAAGACCGGTGAAGGCTCCTTGCTGCAGTCAAGAGGGTGGGAGATCAATGCTTCCATCCCCCTGGTTGTAACACAGAGCATGGCAAAGCACTTTGTCTTGGTTCCTCAGTGCTGAGGTCCCAGGTGAACTCAGAGAGAGGGAAGCACTGTTCTTTTGTTCCTCTGGCTGCAGGATGGAGCTACTGCCTAGAGACCTGGGTGAAGCACACAGGGCTACAGAACAGATGTGGTTTCCCTGGTGCAGCTGGGGATCAGCAAGGAAGGGGGATCAGCAAGGTAGCAGCTTGCTCACTGAACTCCTTCCATCTGGCTGCAGTTGGGTGAGGGAGGAGGGCTGAAAAGATTGGGAACCACTGGGTTAGGGTGCATCTTTGTTTTCATGGAACAAGTTATCAGTTGAGAGCAATCTGAATTTCCTAAAATAAAATATCTTTTTTCCTCTCTTTTGGGATACATTAATTCAAATCACAGTGACATTACATTATTTACTCTCATAATAGTTCTATTGAACTGCAGTTTATTGATTACAATGTGAAACATTCCCTTCCCACCACAAGCTGCCAGAAGTGAATTGTGTGAAACGGTGGGTTACCAATGTAACCGTCCTTCTTCAAGATGGGCCGCTCACATACATTCAGTTACAGGTGTATACATGCTGCAGCACGTGGTAGCTTGGAAGATCTTTTAGACTAGCCTGTCAGGTCAGGCTTGTGGCCAACACCCCCTCAGCGCCGCAACCGTGGCTATATAGCTGACTGTGACCCTGACCCTCCCAGTCCCTTCTTTACACCAACTCCGGTTAGCGGGGACGGTGGGAGGGATCTGAATGTATGTGAGCAGCCCATCTCGAAGAAGGACGGTTACATTGGTAACCCACCATTCTCCTTTGAGCGCTGCTCACATCATTTGGTTACAGGTGACTCCTAGCCATACCCAAGGACGGTGGGAGGAGTTACAGCTTACTCACATTGAATACGGCTCTGCCCAATGCAGCATCCTCTCTGGCCTGTTGGATGATAGTGTAGTGTGTCATGAAGGTATGCAGCAACGACCACGTAGCTGCCCTACAGATCTCCTGGATTACGACCTGGGCAAGGAAGACCATTGATGAAGCCTGGACCCTGGTTGAATGAGCCCTGACATTCCCCGGGAGGGGCGTATTCAACCTTCTGTAGCAGTCTTTAATGCAGTTCACTATCCAGCTGGAAATGCACTGTGACAACACTGGAAGTCCTCTTTTATGTTCTGCACCCGCTCTGAACAGTTGGGAGGTTCTGCGGAATGGGTGTGTATTCTTGATATATGTTAAAAGTGCCCTTTTAACATCCATGGTATGCCACTTCCTCTGGTTCTTGGTAACCTGAGGGTCTGGGAAGAAAACTGGAAGGCAAATGTCCTCATTAAGATGTAAAGGAGAGACCATCTTAGGGAGGAAAGATGGTTGTGGGCAGAGCATCACCTTATCAGGGAGAAAACCTTGTACACAAAGGCTCTGAAGAAAGGGCTTTCAGTTTGGATACCCTTCTGGCTGAGGTAATTGCTACCAAGAAGGCCACTTTCCAAGCCATGACTAGCAGAGTGCATGAGTTCAAAGGTTCATAAGGAGGCTCTGTCAGGCTACAGAGCACCATGTTAAAGTTGCATGGTGGAACAGGCTCATGGGGTTATGAGAAGACCCTTTTGAACCCCTTCAGGAAGCTGGTGGAGGTAGGGTGGGAGAAAACAGGAATGCCCTCCACCTTATCATGAAAATCTGAAATCGCTGCCAGATAGAATCTCAGTGAGGAAAGGGAAAGGCCCTTATCCCTGAGGTCTAGCAGGTAATCAAGGATTAAGTGTATAGGGGCTGATGAGGGCATAGCCCCTTTACCTACTGCCCAGTGGGAAAAATGTTTCCATTTGGCTATATAGGTAGCTGTAGTGGAGGGTCTCCTACTACTGATTAGTACCCTCTTGACCAGGGGTCTCAAACTCAAATCACCATGAGAACCGCCTGAGGACTAGTCCATTAGTTCAAGCACTGCACCATGCATGAGGACTAGTATGGTAGCCCAAGGGCCACATCACTGAAACCTCTTCATACAAAAGTATTGCAAATATTGATAGCAATAGCATCGTTGCAAGCCTCAAGAAGTAACTTTAGGGGCCGCAGGCGGCCCTCAGGCCATGTGTTTGAGACCCCTGCTCTTGACCCTATCTGAGCACAGTCTTTCCTACTCACTTAACCATGGAGTCTCCAGGCTGTCAGGTGCAGGCGACTGGCGTTCAGACGCCACAGGCGCCGCAAGTTCTGTCTTAGAAGGTCCACCCACAGAGGAAGGTGGATGGGTGCATCTGTGGACAGGTCCTGTAAGATTGTGTACCAGTGCTGTCTGGGCCAATCTGGAGCTATTAATATCATGTTTGCTCCGTCCCTCTTTACCTTCAAGAGAACCTTGTACATCAACGGGATTGGAGGGAAGGCATGCAGCACAGGTCCCGACCAACGGAGGAGGAAGGTGTCTGTGAGTGAACCTCCTTCTGACCCCTGAGGGAGCAGAAGCAATACCATTTGCTGCTCTGTTGTGTCACGAATAGGTCCACCTGGGGTGTTCCCCATCTGTTGACTAGGTGAGATACCATAGTGTTGTGAAGGAACTACTTGTAGTGGGCTAGAGGGGTTCTGCTGAGCGAGTCCGCTAGCCTGTTGTCCACCCCAGGCAGGTGGGCTGCCACCGGGGTGAAATTGTACCTCAGCACTAGTTCCCAGTCTAGTTGCCTCCCAACAGAGATCTGGGGAATGGACACCCACCTCCTGGTTCATGTAGAACATGGCCGTCGTATTGTCTGTTAGGAACTAGACTGTTTTGCCTTTTAACTTGTCCAGAAAGGTCCTGCAGGCTAATCTGATAGTGTATAACTCCTTCACATTTACGTGAAGGGGTCTGTCCCTGGGGGACCAGTGTCCTTGGGTGGAAAGTCCCCCTGATATGTGGACTCTGCACCCCAAGTCTGAGGTGTCAGTGATCAGGGTCATCACAGGGACTGATACCTCAAAGGGGATTCCTCCCATGGCAAAGAGGGGATCTGTCCAGATCTCCAGTGTCCCCAGGATGTCATGGGAGACCAACAGTGCCTTGCACAGAGGGCGCCCCTGTGGGTGAAACACTGTAGACAGCCAGACTGCAACAGTCTCATTCTCAGGCAGGGCGTCCTTATCTCTGAAATGGAGGCCACCACGTGCCCAAGGAGCTGGAGAGAGCATTGGGCTGTGGTTACCTGGGAGTCCTGCAGTTCTACAATGATGGTGCAAATGGACCAAAATCTTGAAGGGGGCAGGGAAGCCCTCCCTTTTTGGGAGTCCAGGGGGGCTCCTATGAACTCTGTTTTCTGGCACGGTGAGAGTTTTGACTTTTCTAAGTTTATGTAAAGTCCCAGGTACCTGCATAGTCGACTCCCTACTGTGACACTGTATTTGACCTGGGCTCTTGATTTCCCTTTTATTAACCAGTCATCCAGGTAGGGGCATATCTTTATAGCCTGCTGTCGTAGGTATGCAGTGACTGCCACCATGCATTTTGTGAACACCCTGGGGGGCCAAGGAGAGCCAGAAAGGGAGTGATGTGAACTGGAAATGTCTTCCCTTCATCATGAACCTTAGAAACCTTCTGTAATGGGGGCAAATTGCTATGTGAAAGTAAGTGTCCTTTAGATCGAGGGCTGCAAACCAATCCCCAAAATCCAGAGATGGGACGATCTGTGACAGGGAGACCATTTGGAACTTTATTTTCCTTACATGCTTGTTTAGAACTCTGAGGTCTAGGATGGGTCTCAGATCTCCATTTGGCTTGGGATCTAAAAAGTAGCGGGAGTAAAACCCCTTTCCCTGCTCCAATCTTGGGACCTTCTCTATGGTCCTGAGGGATAGGAGTTTCTCGCACTCTCTCTCAAGCATTAGGTCTAGTTCCCGGCTCACGAGATTCAGGCGAGGGGGTGGTTTTCTGTCCCAAGTTGTGGACCAGAATTGTATGAGATACCCTTTTGAGACCGTGTCCAGCACCCACTGATCGGTTGTGGTGTTGGCCCAGTGATGAGAGTATCGGGGCCAAATGGTTGGCAAAGGTTAGGGTTGAGGCTGTAGTCCCGCTGCCCTCAGGCTGACCTTCAGAAGTGCTGTTTCTGTCCCACTGAACGAGCGGTTCCTTGTCCCTGATGACCCGCCTGGGAGGCCTCGGATTTTTGGCCCCTACCAGGGTGGATTTTATCCCTATCCGGACCCCTGTATTGGCACTGGGGGTATTGGTAGGACCGGGAATGGGAGCCCTGAAGCTGGGTCTGCTGTTGCTGCTGCAGGAACAACCACAGCAGCTGCTGCTGGGACAGGAAGGAATGCCTAACTGGTGGTGGCATGTACATGTCTAGGGACCTAAGGGTGGCCCTAGAGTCCTTCATCCCATGTAGCTTTGCATCCGTGGACTCAGCAAAGAGGGCATGGCCTTCAAATGATAAGTCCTGTATGATCAGTTGCATCTGCTGGGACAGGCCTGAGCCTTGAAGCCAGGCCACTCACCTCATAGCCACAGCAGATGCCATGTTATGCAAGGCTGTGTCAGATGCATCCCAGGAGATCATGAGGGCATCTCTAGAGGCCAAAACCCCTTCCTCCACCAACACTTCAAAGTCCCTCTGGCGATCCCTAGGGACGCAATCATGGAAGCTCTCCAAAGCCCTCCAGAGGTTCAACACACACCTCCCCATGAGAGCCTGGTGATTGGGGATGTGCAGCTGTAATGCAGAAGTGGAATAGACCTTCCTGCCAAATAGGTCAAGTTTCCTTGCAACCTTGTCCTTACGGGTAGAGCCCGGTTGGCCCTGCCTTTCCTTCTGGTTAACTGTGTCCACCACCAGGGAGCCCAGTGTAGGGTGATGGAAGAGGAACGCAACCTTATCGGAGGGAACATGATACCTCCAGTCTGCCACCTTGGACACAGGGGGGAGTGAAGATGGGGTCTGCCATTGTGCCCTCACACCACTGTACACCCCTTCATGGAGGGGGACAGAAACCTTTGCGGATGGGGCGGTGTCGCCCACCTCAAAAAGGGGGTCACATTCCTCCTTGACCACCCCCAAATCCAAATTAAGTTTTGCTGCCACAGGACGAAGCAGCTCCTGCTGTGTGCAAGGGTCATCTCTTTGTTCCAGAGGTCTTTGAAAGATAACCTTGTCCGGGTCAGAGGACAATGGGACCCATGATCTACTGCACTGGGTGGAATCCGGGTTGGGTTCCTTGTTGGATATGTCCAAAAAGTCGGGTGTAGGGACAGTGCTGATGGACGGGGTCATTGTTGACTGTCTAATCCAACCATTCCTGCAACCAGTCATTGGAGGAGTCTAGGGCTGTGGGTCAACGGGAGCAGGAGTAGCCCCTTTCCCTCTGTGTGCCCACCAGCCTTTGATCACCACATGTGGAGTTTCGTTGTAGCTCCTGTGCCGGGGTTGCCAGGGCGTGTCTCCTCTTCGCGAGAATGTTGGAGAACATTTCCGGTGCCGTTTGGCTACTGGCAGCAGGGTTCTAATCTGTGGACTTCAGAGATCCAGGGTATTGAGGAGGAGAGCAAGAAGATGTCGGTGAGGACAAGAAAGACCTCTGCTGTCTTAAGCCCTGGGAGCATGGTACTGAGGGCTCATGGGATGAGTGCCAGGAAGAGTGGTCATCTGAACGGTCTTCAGTACTGTTCTGCGGTACCAGTGGAGGGCTTGATGGTGCTGAGGTTGGGAGTGGCACTGATCTTCTTGTCCATTCCTTTGCCGAAAGCACCGGTTTGCCCTTATATCCGGCTTTCTTGGCTGGTACTGGAGCTGGTGCCTCTGGCGTCGATGATACTGAAAGGTGCCCCAGTCCTGACTCTTGAGGAGGGGTGTCCAGGGGTGGTGTGAGGCAGTGCTGTACCAGTGCCAAATCAGCTGCTGATCGTGGCTTTGTATTTTGAGCTGGAGAGTGGCACTGGACAGGTTCCAGTGCAGAATTCACACATGGGGCCAGCAGAGCATTCAGTGCACAAGATGTATTGGGTGCTGGGTGAAATGCCTGATCTTGGGCAAGGTTGTGCAACCTCTGCTCCCTGTCCTTGCAGGTCCTCTGCTTGAAGGATTTGCAGATGGAGCAACCTTTCGTGAGGTGCGACTCACTGAGGCACACGAGACATTTCTCATGGGTGTCATTGATTGGGAAGGCTTTGCAGCATGACAGACAAGGCTTAAACCCTGGCATCGTTATCATGGACAAACAAGGACAGGCACTTGCTTCTGCAAGTTTTGGCTGTTCTGATACAATCGCTGAGGGCAGAAAGAAGGCTGCGACAAGCCGCCAGAAATGAATTGTGTGAAACTAAAGTTTATGCCAGTGGAATGGCATAAGTAGCTGGGCTTCCCATATGCCATGTCCATGATATAATTTAGCAGAACATAGGAAATAAGTTTAGTACTTTTTTATTAGTCTACTGATGAGCTGAAAACAAGGAACTCATGAGCACTTCGTTAACACAGCAGTCCTCTGATCCTGGGAAGAAAAAGATCTCACCTTTAGTTGAAAAGTTAGCCTTGGAACTAAACCAGCGTAACCAACTGCAATGTTTGAAAAAAACAAACAGCTGAACTCTCCATCTATAGCAGCAGGAACATTGAGAAGAATCTCTGAACACATAGAATCATAGAATATTAGGCCTGGAAGGGACCTCATGAGGTCATCTAGTTCAACCCCCATGCATGCTTTATGTAAAAGGAGTCATTTAAGTTTGGCGCATACCCAAGGAATCATCTCAATTAGGGCTAGTCTACACTTATAATTAACAGCAGTACTGTTGTATTGGGAAATTGCTGTAAAAGTGCTTGTGTAGGTGAGTCATGCCGGTGGGAGAAACCACTTAAATGAGTGGCGGTAGCTATGTTAGTGGGAGAATGTTTCCTGCCAAAACAGTACTGTTCACACAAGTGCTTATGCTGGCAAACTTTGTGTCACTCATGGGTGTTATTTTTGCATCCCTGAGCAACAGCAGTTTTACCAACATAAGTGCTAATGTAGACAAGGTTTAATTTTCCACAAATTCTTTATATTGTTCCTGTGAGAAGATGATGACAGACAGGTTGTGGTGGTGAGGTTGTTTGCTGGGCCATCCCAAAATGCTATGTCCTGCTCTACTTAGCATCTAAGTAGGGATGAAAAAGTCATGGCCTGTGGGCCAAATCTGGCCCACCAAGGCTGCTGATCTGGCCCATGGAGCTGCTGCCGAGGCTGGGCCTGGAAGGTCTCAGCGGCAGCAGCAAACAACAAAGACAGGCTGTCCAGGCAGGGCAGGGCTAAGCCTGCTTGGAACTGGGATCACTGAGTGAGTCAGAGCACAAGGGAACAAAGGAAGCACACCAGTCAGTCATGGCTCAGCTCTGCTGTGGTTTACCAACCAATCAGCGTCTCAGTCAGGGCAAGCGTCCTGGAGCTGAATCTGGCCCCTTCCACTGCACTGCTGGCCAGGCACAGTAGGCAGGAGATTCAGGAACCAGGCCCTGTTGGCCCTAGTGCAGTGATATCCTTGCTAACACGGCTGCTCCTTTGGAATATGCTGGATGACTGACAGTGAGTGAGTGGGGAGGGGGGAGGTGGTGGCTGAGACTGATTGCCATTGCTTGCTCCCATGATGTCCCCATGTGGTAGGGGAAATGGAAAGGGAAGGGGGTCTGGGAGCTGCCCAGCCGGGGTGGGTGGGGTGCCATCCAAAGTGGCTAAGCTGGGGAAAGTGGGTCTGGGACCTGCAAAGCTGGAGAAGGAGAGTCACTGTGGAAAAGGGGAGCCCACAGGGCAGGGAAAAGGAAAGGTGTTGCAGAGCCTGCAGAAATGGGGTTGTTAATCAGAGGAGATAGGGACTCGTTGGGCAAAGATGCTATGAGCTGCGAGTAGAAGGGAGAACCTGGCAGTGGGAGTCAGAGATCAGATGAGCAGATATGTGGTGAGACTGGGTCTAGGAACCAATGGGATTAAAAGAACTTTAAAGTTTGTAAATCAAGCTTATAGAAGGTAGGAAATGTGCCCCTGTGGTGCTTGGCCTTTTGCAGCTCCAGCTGGATCATTTGCATCTCTTGCTCTTTGAAGTGTGTCACCCTAATGGCCTGTGATGGGCCTCTAATGGCTAATCATGGGACATGTTTGTCTCTCTTCTTCATCAGAAAGGAGTAAAGTAAAGTAACACAGGAGCAGAAATAAGGTCTAACTGTCATGGTAGGGCTGGAGCTTTGGCAGCTCCTGTCCCTTCCCTTTGGGGGGCTGTAAGGGTAACAAGATCCGCACTCTTTCCTGGGTCCCAGCCCTGTATCAGCAGTCAAGGACTATTTGTTATATCTCCTACTGCCTCCTTGGGCTGCTTCCCACCTACATCTTCAGCACAGCAGTGTATGCTGGATCCTTCTACCTACAAGTTGCTCTCTCTGGGCAGTTTTTCCCAGCTCAGGGGTCAGCAACCCAAAAGAGCAGAAGAGCCATTTCCCCCCACCCTCCTACCACAACCTCATGAGTCCGAGCCAGCCCAGAATCTGTGCTGTGGCCCCTAGCGCTGGTGTGTGTGTGTGTGTGTGTGTGTGTGTGTGTGTGTGGGCAGTGCACACTCCCTCCATGCCTCCCTCCACTGGCAGGGTGGAGAAGTGCTGCCCTGCCCTGCCAATGGAGGGAGGGGAGGAGGGAACGCACACTGCCCACACACCCCCTCCAGCGCTAGGGCCGTGGCAAAGCCGCTGGGCTGCTTTCGGCTCATGCAGTTGTGGTGGGAGGGTGGGGGTGACCCCGGCAACCCTGATTTGGCCACGATGCTGGGGCCAGCCGGGAGTCCCCGGAGCACACCTGGCTCCCTGGAGATTGCCAGGGAGTCAGAAGCAGATGCTCAGGGAGCCACAGGTGGCTCACTGAGCCTGCATTGCTGATCCCCACCCCAGCTGATGCTGTAGCACTGTCCTGTGGTGGCTTCCAGCACCTCCAGCAGCTACTTGCTCCATCTGTGATGCAGCTTGCTAACCAGCCATCTAGGCATAGCTGAGGGAGTGACTGATTGCTGTCTTCACTAACCTATCAGTGTCTGCTGCCATGTGTGGTCTTCACACCCCTACCCAATGTCTCTAGACAGACAAACAGAAAATAGGGCTTTCTGGAAAATCACAAAGTTGAAGATGAAGTAGGGATTTCTTTTAAAAATGAAACTCTAATGTTTTGTGATCATCTGGTTGGGGGAGGAGGGAAACGTTTTAAAAAAAGATGAATGAAGATGCCTTTTCCGTCATCTACACCTTTACAATTGGTAGTAATCTTACTCGTGTTTACGTTAGCACCTGAGCTGTGGCCTATAAATCTGTTTCTCTGAGTGTTTTCTTCTGCCAGGATTTCAGAAAGAGGATGAGAATTTAAAGTGGTCCTCTTCTCATGCTTTTTCTCAGGTATGTTGTATTGTTGCTGAGTGGGTTACTGATGGCTCCTATGTCATATGGCCCTTTCAGCTACGCAGTAACTAGAAATAGTAAACTTCACATGGCAAACTACAACTTTGACTTTCCTCACTTTTGAACTTCAATAGCCCTAAGGTGCCATTTGGCTGAGATCTTCAAAACTAATGGGAATTGGGTATCCCGTCCCCAGATATCTTTAAAAAATCCCTGTCAGTCTTGATTGGCTACACCACATTGCTGTAGTCTGTTGCTGTGAATGCTATTGGCACACTGCGTCCAATGAGACCCAGCTTCCAAGGTCTGCTGTGAGATTTCCACACTGATACCTTGTGATAACAGTAGAATTTATCTGCAGTCAAACATGTGGCGTATATTTAGATCAGGGATCTCAAACACATGGCCCGTGGGCCACGTGCAGCCCCTAAAGCTATTTCCTGTGGCCTGCAACAACACTATTGTTACCGATATGTGCAATTATCATTGTATGAAAAGGTTTCAGTGGTGCGGCCCTCAGGCTAGTCCTAGTCCTAATACTAGTCCTCATGTGACCCTCAACAAGTCTTCATGCGGCCCTCATGATGATTTGAGTTTGAGACCTTTGATTTAGATCATCTGATTCACACTGTGTTGTTTTGTAATCCAAATTTACCAAAACTCTAGAACTATTTATTAATAGCAAAAAAATAGCATTAATGAGACACTGACATGGAAATCACCATTAGTATAAGTGACCCAATTACATTCTAGATGATGATTCTTCTAGTTCATGAATTACGTAGCCTGGTTTCCTCTAACATTGTTCTTTTCTACTCAAAATTTGCTGAAGCACTGAGGATAGATTTAGGCATCTCTGACACACAAACATACATAAAACTAAAACTTTCCTTAAAGCTCAACAATCCAGTAGCCTTTTAACCTTTCTTGACGTATCATGATGACATGTATCCACACTGCATTGATAATGAATACATACAGGAACTGTGTGAAAGTGCTTGGTTAAGGTTGAGATTGAGAACAGACTCTAGCACTCAGAGGTTATTTCTTACAGCGCTTGAAGCTCAAATCTATAGTATGGTTTCAGCATGCTTTAAAATTTGCTCTATCTCCCACTCCAACAATTTTGTTGTTTTATTTGATGCCTATTTCTTATCTTTTTTTGTTTCTCTCAATGAACTTCAGCTCTTGAGATCTGTGAACGTTTGACAGGGTTTTGCTGCACATCCCTTGCTACATCTGTATAGAAAAGTAACAGCCCGTTTGCTGATTGGTTCCAGTCTGAAGGCTTTCGGGAGCCACTGTGACCCCACCAGGCTAAGGAACAGACAATCTAGTAGGACCAAAAGAGGTGGCGAAGAAACTCAAAAAGGCCCCTTCCAAATTTGGATTTTTTCATTTAAACATCCTGCTGCCTACCACGGCACTTACTAATAGCAGACAGCATTCATACATGGGGAAGGCGAGTATCAAGCCTTACAGAACGGCTGTACGAACAGGTGCACATTAACATGGAGACAAAGTGGGTGAGGTGATAGCTTTCACTTTTGTCACTTCTATTGGTGACAGTGGCAGACTTACGAGCTACTCAGAACACTTTCTCAGGTCTGGGAAAGTCTGCTCTGGGGCTGTTGGTCTAGCCTCAGGGCTGCAGTAACTTTGTCCTAGTCTATAGTTGGGGCTTTGTCAGCAGCAGTTGACCGCTGTTTACGCAAAGAATGTAAAATTCCTTGCGTAAATGGCAGCAACTTTCTCAGCCACCATTACACATTAGGGGAAAGCCAACCACCAAACGCTTGCGGTTGGTTTTCCCCTACACCCCCTGAGACTCAGGATGTGCAGGGTCAGCTTCCATGATCAGCACAGCAAGTTGATACTCACTGCAATCCACTCCTGGAAGGGCGAATTTGCCGCCATCAGTATAGACATACCCTTACACAGTAGATACCAGGACTGGCTCCACCCGTAAGCCGGTAAGGCACTGGCTTGGGGTGCCAAAACTTAGGGGTGCCAGTGCCACATGGGCACTCCTAAGCTCTAGCACATGGCTCCCCTGCTCTGCTGGCTCTCTCTGCCCCCAGGGCAGGGAACAGCCAACCCAGGGACGGAGTGGGCCAGCGTATGGGGCCGACTCTGCTCTCTCACCCTGCCTCTGGGCCGGCTCTCCCTCCCCCAAGGGGAGGGGAGGGGAGGGAGAATGGAGCCTGGCCTCTGGGTTGGCCTGCTCCACTCCTGTACCAACTGTTCCACATCCTGCGAGCAGGGCAAGCCAGCCCAGAGTAGAGGTCAGGTTCCTGCCTCCCCCCCAGATGGGGGAGCACTGAAACCAAAGCTGGTTTGGGGTGCCACAGCCCCTTGAGCCAGCCCTGGTAGATACACCTTTCACCAGGGTATACAAGGGGCTTTGGCTAGTGGATATGCATAAATGGGGGTCCAATGGCCATGCCCCTTTCTCTCAACTCATTTTCTCCTCCCCCCTCTGGTTATCTCTTGCCAAACTCTGCTGTGTAGCATCCAGTGAGATACAGATCTCCTTACAGTGTCTTTCTGTAACCTGGTTCTACTGTGCAGTGGGAGATCCCTCACCCATTTCACTGCCTTTCAAACCCTCCACTGAAGGATGGGTGGAAGGCAGACAGATTTTGCTGCCAAGTAATATAGATGTACTCAGTTCCAAAATCACTTTTTGGAATGAACTGTATGTAATGTAATTGCTATCAAGGAAATTACATATCAATAATTCGGGCAGATATTAGTTTTCATCATGTCCCTCCAATGCTATAATAAAAATTTGGCTGTTTTGTTGAATTGTTCATGTCCAGATTTAATTATAAATGATTGAGTATCATTCCTGCCCCCTTGTTTGTGCTATACTAATGTTTGTGATCTGCAGCATAAAACCTCAAGAGAATTTCTCTCTGTAAAATGCAGCAGCATGATCAGGAAAGGAGCCAACACTCACTTTGGTGTCACTGACAATAAGAAATGAGGACATTCCAACATGCCTATCTATTCAAGTTTAAGACAAGCTTTATATAAGAACTGAAGGGCAGAGCTGATCTCAAACGAAAAGTTTTTGCTTTAATTGTGAACAGCAATATATGCTTTCAAAATCAAAATGCAAAATGCTTTGTTTCAAATTGATAATACTTTATAGCGACAGTGTGACTTAGTGGAATGGGACTCAGGAGACCTGTGTTCTATTCTGGGCTGGGCTTCTAGCTGCATGGTGACATTGGGCAAGTCATTTCACTGATACCTGCCTCAGTTTTCCCACCTGTAAAATGGCAGAAATGCTATTTGATATGCTTTATAACATACTATGGCTATGTCCACACATGCATCATTATTTTGAAATAAGTTAATTCGAATTAACATTTTCTTAATTGAATTAAGGGAAAGCCTGCTTTCAAAACAGCTGTTATTTTGAAATGGGTATTTTGAAATAAGGCCGTTTGGACATGTTGTTTCAAAACAACTTGTCCAAACGATGTTATTTTGAAATAACCATTTCGAAATAACAGCCGTTTTGAAATGAATGGGGTTTAAGCTGTTTCAAAATGACAGTTCTTATTTTGAAATGACAGAGCTTGTCATTTCGAAATAAGAAAACGTCGTGTGGACATTCAGTTTTTTATTTCAAACAACGAGTGTTGTTTCGAAATAAAAGACTTGTGTGGACATACCCTATGAGATCTACTTTGATCTGCGTTGAAAATAGAAGCTAGGTATTTTTATTTATTGGCATGACAAGTTCTGCAAGTGTTGTCAACATTTAAAATCATACAGAAACAATGAGACTTTGGATGTTCAGAGGTAGATACACTGATCATCTATCTAGGTTGTCACTTCATAATATATGTAAAGTTATATCTTCTGGATTGCTTGTCATTATTGTCTGTTCCCAGTTTATTGGAAAGCTGCCATGTCAGTTTCCTGTCTGCTATCTTTCATCTTTCTTCCAGTGTTAATCAATTTCTCTTCCCAGCTTTTTCATGGAAAATCCTTTCTTTTTCTTGAACTCACTCATATTTTGGAGAGTAGAGTAGAAACCATCTCTCCCCTTCACATTTGTCTCTTCTGGCATCTGGCTTGTAACATCATTTCTATCTCAGGTTGTGCGGTTCTAAACATGTTCCACTCACCACCTATAGTTTATGATCACAGTATCTATAACTGAGACTTCTTTAAATTTGCTCATTTCACTGTGGTAAAATCTTAAACTAGTGTGATAGTTGTGTGCAGGAGGTTGTCATAATCTGTGTTTGTAGTTTGGCTCTGTTTCTTCCATTGAGTTGTTGTTGGTAGGTTAGATTTCAAATTTTGAAAAAAGGGGAAAAATTCAAAACCATTTTCACAGTTTCTCCATTTTTTTCTGATTGAACTAGCACCTCACCTACCTTGTTTTACTGGTTATTTTCAAATATACAATGAATGTGAACTATTTGTCAATAGATAAGGTATGGTGGTGCTGGCTGAATACCTACATGCTAAGGTCCAAAGGGCAGCTGTGTTAGTCTAGTTCAGTAAAACAAACAAGGGATCCTGTGGCACTTAAAGACTAACAAATGTGTTTATTATATGAGCTTTTGTGGGAGCAAATCCCACTTCATCAGACTCTTTGCTTCAAAGCATAGGACAAAGTGGGATTTGCTCCCACAAAAGCTCATGTGGTAAATATATTTGTTAGTCTTTAAGTGCCACAGGACTCCTTGTTTGTTTTAGGTGCTAAGGATTACCTATGCATCTTGGCACTACCTTATGCAGAACTGTGTATGGGTTAAAAGGAGCTTTTTTACTGGGTTCACTTTAATTGTTGTTTTTAGAATGTGCTGTGATTTTACTGAGGAAGTTTTTTGAGTTGTATGTGTTTGGAAGTGTTATGGCTTGTGTTTCCGTTGGCTGGTTCCCTGCTCCCTCCACAGAAAGAGATCCCATTGACTGGTGTCTCAAAGACTGAGGCTAAGTCTACTTTGATGGAAACAAGTTCAGTGCGATCAGTTCAATGTTTCTAGATCAACTGAGTGGTCAGTCAAGATCTACTCTATGGCTATGTCTACACTGCACAGCATTTTTGAAAAAAGTTTTTTTTGAAAAAATTATTTCAAAAGAAATTTGAAATAGTTATTTTGAATTAAGTATTTTTTTCCCCAAAAATGCTATTTTGGGAACAGAGTCCAGGGAGAACTCTTTGTCCCAAAAAAAGGCAGCATTATTTTTCTTCAAAAAAGAGAGTCCACATTGGATAGGCAGGCTTTTTCGAAAAAGCCATTGCTGTGTCTGGCACTGACTTTTTTCAAAAAAGCTTTTTCAAAAAACCTTTTTTGTCGAAAAGAAACCAGGTTTAGCATTTTCAGAAAAGCGTCCCACTATTTCAAAATATTGGAGTGGTTTTTTTCTCAAAAAAGCTTTTTCAAGAAAAGGTGCTTTTTCAAAATACAACTAGGTTTAATTTTTTTAAAAACGTGCTCCGGCATTTCAAAATACTGGAGCACTTTTTTCAAAACACCAAAACTGCTCCCTGGACATGGAAAAGGTTTTATGGGGTAAGGCTCCTTATCCCGAAAAACCTGTGCAGTGTAGATGTGCCCTATCAGTCTGGAGTTTAACTTAGTAACTCTACCCCCTGAAGAAGAGTAGCATTTCCCTTTGTCTTAGCACAGTGGAGCCAGGGAGGAAAATGGGCATTAGAAAGTCAAAGGGAGATGCATAAGTTATTTTATGTAGCTTGGTTCTCTCTCTTCCACTGCCACTGAATTCTGTGGCAAATGTAGACCTGACCTAATGCTCTTAACTCTTCCTCCAAAACCATTGTTATGTTTCTTCAGAGCTTTTTTGGTTCCTTGTTTAGTGGACAGGAGCATGGAGATTCAAACAAGCAGCCAAAATATATTTTAAAAGTCGTTTGAACTGCATCACAGCAATGGATCCAAAGTGAATGGAATTAATGGTATTTATAATAAAGGTGGACAGGTAATGTATAGATGTTGTTCATATATCGATTAATTAGATGTTCTAAAGAAAATGAGGAAGTGTACATTTCCCAAGTGAGAGAAAATAGCTCTGAATTAACATATAATGACTGGCATAACTTTTATTTGGAATATTTACATTAATTTAATTCTTCTTTTTGCCCTGTACGGTGATGTGAAAATAGGCTGATCTTTAAATTGCCCCCGGTCAAAACTTTTTGATTGCATAAAACCTTAAAATTGCTAAAAGCAATGAAAATGTTATATTATTCTCAACCACTGTTTAAAGTAACCATGGGCATCCAGGGTCAGATCATCATCTCATGAAAATCAGCATTGCTCCATTGACTTCAGCTGTTACAGGAGTGCTCTAGATTAGAAATACTAACAGGGAGGTACGGAGTCAGTAAATGGAGCTCAAGAATATGTAGTGTCCTTCCTGGATTTTGTAGGACCATTAAAACTTGTTATATGCTATAAATAGCTTTGCCTGTGCAGCTCCTTAAATAGAGCTCGTAATGTGAACTATTATTTTTCACTAGCTTGGGATTCTGTTAGTATACAATGTCTTTGGGGTCTACTTTATGGAATATGTGTCCAACTAATTCTTCTCCCACCCATTCTTATTATATAGATAAAGTATGAGTTTAAATTAAACAAGTAAGATTTTCTGCAATATGTATTTGTAATTAAGTATTTTCTAAAGCAAAGCATATTCAGTGTTAACTTAAGCTGCTGGTGGTGTTCTAATGATACCATTAGCAGACAGTTTGAAGATTTAAGTGTTAGTTAACATATAGTAAAATGCTCTTCTCATGGATATATAGTTATTAGAACATCTTTCAGTTCCTTGGCAGGCACTAGTTTTTCCCATTTATTTGTTGCCTTGAATATGAGTATGTTCATTAACGATCTGGAGGATGGGGTGGATTGCACCCTCAGCAAGGTTGTAGATGACACTAAGCTGTGAGGAGTGGTAGGTACGCTGGAGGGTAGGGGTAGGAAACAGAGTGACCTAGACAAATTGAAGGATTTCCCCCCAGGAAAAAAAATATGATGAGATTCAACAAGGACAAGTGCAGAGTTTTACACTTAGGATTGAAGAACCCCATGCACTGCTGCAGACTGGAGACCTACTGGCCAAGCAGCAGCAAGGACCTGAAGGTTGCAGTGGACAGGAAGCTAAATATGGGTCAACAGTGTGCCCTTGTTGCCAAGAAGGCTAATGGCACATTGGGCTGCATTAGTAGGAGCACTGTCAGCAGATCAAAAAAAGTGGTTATTTCCCTCTGTTCAGCACTAGTGAGGCCAGTACTACTAGTAGTTTTTAAACTACAATGTGTTTTAACTGTGTATATTTCTTACTGATAAGATCTGATTTAGAGGGGAGGGGTTTTTGTGTTGCATTGGTGTATTTTGTCCAGTTTTGGGCCACCCACTATGGAATGATGTGGACAAATGGATGGAGTCCAGCAGAGGGGAACAAAAATTATTAGGTGACTGGGCACATGATTTATGAGGCAAGGCTGAGGAAACTGGGCTTATTTAGTCTGTGGAAGAGAAGAGTAAGGGGGGATTTGATAGCTTCCTTCATTTACCTAAAGGGGGAATCCAAAGAGAATGAAGCCAGGCTGTTCTCAGTGGTGGCAGATGACAGAACTAGGAGCAATGATCTCAAGTTGCAGTGGGGGAGATCTAGGTTGGATACTAAGAAAAACTTTTTCACTAGGGGTTGATGAAGCACTGGAATGGGTTATCTAGGCTAGTAGTAGAATCTCCATTTTTAGAGATTTTTTCAGGTGTGGCTTGACAAAGCCCCACCTGGAATGGTTTAGCTGGTGTTGGTCCTGCTTTGAGCAGGGGTTCAACTAGCTGGACACTTGAGGTCCCTTCCAATCTTAATCTTCTATGATTTTTATGAGAGTTGGGTTTGAGCAGGACAGTAAGTAGGCCACTTTGTAGCTTTACTATTGTTAGGTATGCAAGTGGAGGAGTAGTGACCAAGGCACATGGGGTGTTTTCAGGAGTCACCCTGTTCCTACAATATACAAGATTTAGGTTAGACAGTTGGAAAAACTTTCTAATGGTAAGGATGGTTAACCTCTGGAATAGGTTTTCAAGGGAGGTTGTGGTATCTCCAGTCTCGCAGATTTTTAAGATCAGGTTGGACAAACTCCTGTCAGGGATGGTCTAGGTTTACTTGGTCCTGTTTCAGCATAGTGAACTGTACTCAATGACTTCTGAAGGTCCCTTCCAGGCCTACATTTCTATGAATCTATAGCTTTGAGAGCTGTGGAAAGAAGCATTCTGGAGCATGTCTTGGTGGTGCTCTAAAATGAAATTGCTTATGTCCTTCCCATTCCTGGCATGCACTACCAGATGTGTGTGGATTCCTTCTCAGTTATTGATGAACCTTAATGGAACACAAGACCCAACTATGTCTGCTTGCATCCCACTCTATTAATTTAGGAAAGAGGCGAGTTTTCAAGTTAGAGTTATAAAAACCTATATACTTGAAATATATTTGGATCATGAATTACTTTAATAATCTAGATATTTTTCTAGTCCTACTATAAAAGGAAGTTACTTGTAAGTACGTATACCTGTGAACTGTGGTCAACTACAGACTGTGTTGCCCAGTCTTCATCAGTGCCCACTGGCTTGTTTTGATGGCAGGCTATGTATGGGCTTTTCACCTAGCTTATGATGACACCATTGAATGGCTGTGCACATTGTGCGTATGCTGATGTATAACATACATGTTTGTATGTGTGTGTTGTGGATTGTTTGACTGTTTTTCATGAACATAAAACACCAATTGGATTTTTTTTTAATTACAGCCCTGGGCGGGGGGGGGGGGGACGACGGACATACTGTGAGAATGCTAAAGCGCCACCTTAAATTGTAATACAGTATTTTACACTTTGCTTTCACATTTTACTTTACTAATATACAGAAGAGATGTTTCCAAATTAATGCTTTAAAATCTATCTAGCTTAGGTATTTATAGGGCATGGATCAATGCAGCATTTAGGCTTCACGTCCTCATAGTATCCCAAGATTGGATATTATCATAAATGACTAGAATGGTTATTTCTGTTGGAAGACAGGGCTGTCAGCTTCCTTAAGAAACTGGAAAAACTCATCCTTCTTATACCTTCCAATACAAAAAAAATCTAAGAGTTTGGGTTTTTAGGTATGTTACCCCAGAGAAATAATATCCTGTAAAGATACTAGACTGGATTTGTGTGGTTAATGGTTCAAAGTATCATTAATGATATTACTTGGGACAGTGTGAGCCATGGTTAATTATATAAAGTGCTGGCCTGCCCTGGTAAACAGTATAGTCCTTAATGAAATTCTGCAACCAAACTGGAAGGAAAGTTAGGATGATTTTCCTTCTAGTGGTGTTCATTCCTTTGTACTTAGCGCTTTGTCATCCTTTACAGAGATGACTTATCCCTGGCACTAATAAAAATACCTTCTGAAAATCAAACGTTTTGCTTTTAGAGTGAACTGGATTGTGCCAAGTAGCAGATATGCTTTAAAATAATATTCCCAAAGTAGGATGAAAGCTGGCTATCTGTTCAAGATCTTCACTCTCCACTTCAGTTTATACAAGCAGTAATCTCTGGTCTACCATTAATATATTAGATATATTTGTCAGTATCAAATTATAAACATTTCCTGCAAAGTGCAGTTTAGTAGAGTGCTTCTTTTCCCCTTCTTGGTTATGACTAGGAGAAAATATTTTTGTTTGAATGGGGAATATATTCAAATATTTTCCCAAGATACCATCCTTCATCTCTGCAAATATATGCACTATGATACACTTTGCTAATCAGAGGAATGGGGATGATATTTTGCGAGAGTGCCTTGTAAAAATATTGGCAGGGTACCAGTAGATCTGGTTATATTAATCTGAAATAGGACCACCTTTTACGTTCACCAGACAAATTGTGTAAATCAGAATGAATTGTATTTCAACTGATCAATAATTGTTCTTCCCTAGTCTGAGTGGAATGAATGCGGATGGGTCAATGTGCTGTAGTCCATTCATGGCAGAGAAAAGAGGTATCGATTAAATGAACTCTAATTTGTTCTGCTTTGTGCTGTTAGGGAACTGGGAGTAAAAGCATTTTATTTGGGATTAAAGGATTTGGAATCTGTGACATATTGCAGAAAGGATCTTAGCCACCAATTAATAACTTGTCAATAAGTGTACAGATATCATAAGAATAAGGCCAGTGCCAATAGTAGAAAGATTTAAATAGTGAGGGAAAATTGACCTCCCTCACTCACCAGAAACCCCCTCATAACTTTTGTGAAAATATCTTGTGCTTCTACTACTAGAGCATTCTTTTTTTTTTCCAAAAACAGTTAAAAGAAGATACTTAACATTAATAACCCTCTGTAGCTCTCCTCTTCCTCTTCCAAACCATCCTCCCCCTGCAAGAAATTACTGAATCTATTGTGGGCTCATAGGGTACTTTTTGGCTGATGGCTCCCTGCAACAGCATTGCACTACAAGTAAAACTCATGGCTACTTCTGTTTAAGACCATGGTTTAACTTTAAACTAAGTCTATTCAGGCTGTTAGGACTAGCATATTTGTTGTGGTCAGGCCATTGAATGGAAAAATTTTCCCCAAACCACAGGTTGGGAACCACTGGTCTAATGGTTTGAGCATCTTCCTCTACAAGAGAGGTTTTGTAACACCCATTTGCTCCAGTAGCATGCACCACATTCCTCCATTCATATGGAGGACTCACTCGTATGGGATTTCAGCAAATACTTAAGTTTCCATAGGGCTTCTCCTCATCTCTCAATGGGGGATGGGTTTTCCACTGCCAGTGGGGAAGAGATTTCATTAGCAGTTTGGCTCAGTGGTATGTCTCCTATCTTTTTTGTGGGACTGGGCACTCCTCTTGGCAGAAAAGTGGAG
This sequence comes from Podocnemis expansa, assembly GCA_007922195.1. Classification (NCBI taxonomy): domain Eukaryota; kingdom Metazoa; phylum Chordata; order Testudines; family Podocnemididae; genus Podocnemis; species Podocnemis expansa. Next base: position 46,253,940 of record ML681982.1, on the reverse strand, counting down.
GTCCCTTGTTAGATCAAAGATTTCCTGTCATAACTTTGGGGTATGGAATAGTAGGGAACCCCATTCCAAGGAGGAGCTCTTACAGGGTGTACATGTCACCACACTGGTTGTTCTTGGCACAGGGTCCCAGCCATACTTCCTTGCAGGATCAGGGGTGAGGCAAACTGACAACCCAAAGAACGTTCGGTTTTAGGGAGGGAAGGAGGAAAAGAGGGTAAAATCATCTGAGAAATAGCAGGGGTCTGGGAGTGAAACCATCCCCTCTTATTTTGAATTCCACTCTCATCCTGCTGTCCACAGAGTATATATGAGCTGGCTCCTCCACTGAGATATCCTCAATCATGGTCAGTGTAGTGATATGCTTGTAGAAGGTTGTGAATTCAGAGACACTCCCTAGCATGGGCCAGTGTTGTGTAAATTGAGAGACGTGCCCCAGAGAAGATCTAACATGGCTGCTCCCAGGTACACACCTGGATACCTGTCTGTATGATTAAAGTTCTATTCCTTACTCATTCTGTAGTATGGTCTTTAATGAACCCTCAAGATCATTACATGGTGTCAGAAGTTGGGGAATGAGTTTGGAAACTAAAAAGACTTGGAGGAAAATTCCTGCATTTGCACCTGAAAACAGCAAAACATCAGGGATCTCTGAAAACAAAGAAAGCCTTCAGCAAGTAAGTGTAAGCTCTAAACGTGGATGTTTTACAGGCTCCTTCACCTCTCCAAATGTCTGGTAATGTTGCAGAAAACTGGATGAAGTTTAAGCAGCGATTTCTGTTGTATTTGTCTGCCATTGGAGTGCAGAACAAAGATGAAAACCAGCAATCATCAATATTTTTGCATGTTGTTGGGGAGGAGGCACTGGATGTATATAATAACTTTGAATTTCAAGATGGTGAAAGCATGAATTTAAACACTATACTGACTAAGTTTGAGGAATATTGCTTGCAAAAAATGAATGTGACTTTTGAGAGGCATAGATTTTTTACATGCATTCAAAAACCAGATAACACCATAGACCAATATGTTACAGAATTAAGGAAACTCAGTAAAAGCTGTAACTTTGGTGGCTTGGCAGAGTTTCTAATCAAAGACAGACTCATTTGTGGCATTAGACAATGGATTAAGAGAAAGACTGCTCAGAGAGGGAGAGATCTCTTTGAATGAAACCCTTCAAATATGTAGGGCCACTGAAATGGTAAAAACACAAGTAAAAGAGCTGAATTCACCAGAAGGGACAGTGCATGCACTCAGACAAACAGCATGTAGACAGAGTGGTTCAAATCACAATGTGAAACCAACCCCTGCTATCAGGATGACTGAGTCCAGACGGTCTTGTGGCAAGAGTGGATCATGGCATGGTCCCAAACAGTGTTTTGTCTGTGGATCATGGCATGGTCCCAAACAGTGTTTTGTCTGTGGGAAACTCTGTCATAACTGTGGAAAACTTAATCATTTTGCAAACTGCTGCAGATCCCAAAGGCGCAAAAATCAAGTGCATTTAGTTACTGACAGTGAGACTGAGGAGTGCTTTGTTGATGTACTGGGATCAAGCAAACCTAGTGAGAGGGACTGGATACTGCCTCTGTCAGTGAATGGAACAATCATTCCACTGAAACTAGATACAGGAGCTCAGGTTAACGTTCTGTCTACATGAGATTATGAGAGACTGAGAATAAGACCCAAGCTGGGACCAACAAACATAAAAGTAACTGGATATACTGGAACAAATATACCTGTGCAGGGACGCTGCTTCACTAGTGTTAACCATAAGAACACCATGTACAGGCTGCCTTTCATTGTAGTGCCACAGGAGGTGACACCAATTTTGGGCCTGGCCGCCTGTGAGAAACTGAATCTGGTAAAAAGGGTGCTCTCACTACAAGACAGGCCTGCATCTGGCTATGAGGCACTCCTTGAAGAATATCAGGACCTGTTTCAGGGATTGGGCTGCTTGCAAGGTGAACATACAATCCGCATTAACAAGCAGATCCCTCCAGTTATTCATCCATGTAGAAAGGTGCCATTTGCACTCCGTGATAAACTCAAGGCAGAGCTTGAAAGGGTGGGAACAATGCAAGTAATACAAAAAATAGAGGAGCCAACAGAATGGGTGAGCTCCCTAGTTATAGTGCAAAAAAGTAATGGCCAGCTACACATATGCTTAGATCCCAGAGACCTCAACAGACCTATACAAAGAGAACATTTCAAACTACCAGCTAGAGAAGAAATTATGGCTCAGTTTGCAAATGCTCCATACTTCAGTAAATTGGATGCATTCTCTGGATTTTGGCAGCTAAAATTAACAGAGGAAAGCTCAAAATTATGCACATTTAATACTCCTTTTGGAAGATACAGATTTTTATGCTTACCTTTCGGTATAGCTTCAGCACCAGAGGTGTATCACAAAACTGTACACATGATCTATGAACATATTAGTGGTGTGGACACCTCCATGGATGACATCATCATCTGGGGCTTTACAAAAGAGGAGCATGATTGTCGGCTTCGGCAAGTGTTGGATGCAACTAGAGCCGCAAACCTCAAACTAAATAAGGAGAAATGTGTGTTAGGAGTTAGAGAACTGACTTTTATAGGGGACATTGTTTCCCATGAAGGTATAAAACTGGATAAGAGGAAGATTTCAGCCATTGAAATGATGCCACATCCCCAGTTAAAGAAAGATGTCCAACGGTTTCTGGGAATGGTTAACTATCTTGGAAAATTCATACCCAATCTTTCTGCCAAGGCGGCACCATTGAGACAACTCCTACAGGACAAAAATGAATGGTTCTGCGATGCTGCACAGGAGGAATCATGGAGAAGTTTAAAACAAGACTTGATACAGGAACCAGTATTGAAACTTTTTGCTCCAGAGAAATCCATTAAAAATTCAGCAGATGCATCACACTCAGGGTTGGGTGCCGTGATTTTACAAAAACATGAAGATTGCTGGCAACCTGTGGCATATGCATCCAAATCATTGACTGATGCAGAGACTAGATATGCACAGATTGAGAAGGAGCTTTTAGGAATCTTGTTTGGCTGTGAGAGATTCAATCAGTATATTTATGGACAGAAAATGGCAACTGAAACAGATCACAAGCCCTTGATTGCATTATTTAACAAACCACTAAATGACTGTACCTTAAGGATTCAAAGAATGATGATCAAATTGCAGAAATACAATTTATTGGTGACCTACACACCTGGCAAATTTATGTTCACAGCCGATGCACTTGCCAGAGCAGTAGCACCCATGGTACCTGAGAAGACACTGGAAACAGAAGTGCAAGCCTATGTAGATATGATTGTGAGCACAAATCCCATAACTAACAGAAGACTGCAACACATAAGAGAAGAGACTGAGAAAGATGAATCATTGGGACTCCTCAAAGAGGTGATAATTAAAGGATGGCCTGAAATAATAAGCAGTTGCTCTCTAAGTATAAGAAACTTTTGGAACTGCAGACATGAACTGACTGTGGTAGATGGGGTGATTTTCAAAGGTGGGAAGGTTGTAATACCCCGGAGCCTCCAAAAAGAAATGTTACAGAAGATTCATGAAGGTCACTTGGGAATTGAGAAGTGCAAAGAACGAGCACGAGACGTTATGTATTGGCCACGGATCAATCACGACATTACCAATGTGGTAAAAAACTGCTTTTCATGCTTGAAATACAGGCCATGCCAACAGGCAGAGACACTGAGACCCCATCGTGTTCCACAGAGACCTTATGAGAAGGTAGGTGTGAATTTATTTACCTGGCGTTCCAAGGATTACTTAATAGTCACTGATTAGTACTCTTTATATCCAGAAATTTGCACACTGAACTGTACTAATAGTAATTCAGTGATCACTGGCATGAAAGGAATTTTCTCCAGACATGGAATTCCTGATGAGGTCTTCAGCAACAATGGGCCACAATTTTCAAGTGCAGAATTCAGACAATTTGCCTCAGATTGGGATTTTCGTCATGAAACCTCCAGTCCAAATTATCCCCAATCAAATAGACTGGTGGAAAGGTCTATACAGACAGTAAAGAACCTGATGAAAAAAACTTTTGAAAGTGGAGGTGATCTGTATACAGCATTGCTGGTCTACCAAAGTACACCCCTGGAGAACAGCTTTTCTCCAGCTCAGCTGTTAATGGGAAGAAGGATCAGATCTAATTTACCTATTACTGATAAATTGCTGCAATCTAGGTACAATGCTAACATTCGGAAGATGAAAGAAAACCAGAAGTGGAAGCAGAAATATTCATTTTGATAGAAGGGCTCGTGATCTTCCATCCCTTAACCCAGGTGATAGAGTGTGCCTGAGGAATCACTCCTCTAATACCTGGGGACAAAGAGGTACTATTAAAAAACAGCTGCATCCATGGTCTTACGTGATCCACACAGATCAAGGCGACACATTTCGATGTAATCGACGGGATCTACGACTTATTCCAGAAAGTTCCAACACCGTGGAAGTTGAGGTAGATCCTGGCATGCCTCCCCTGACAGATCCGATATCTTCAACACAAGGTAACGAAACCGTCAGGGAGCAAGAAAATTCAGACCTGAACGAAGGACAAGTACTGAGAAGATCTGGTCGAGTCATCAAATGCCCAGAAAGACTCATAGAGACTTGCTAGCATATGTAAGGGAAGTGGGTGGTAAAGACTCACTTGAGAGTGATGTGTTAATAACCTCTCCTCTCTAAGTAGTTCATATCCTGGGTTTAAGGACTGTTCTTCTGCATGTTTTTGTATAGATAGCTGTTATGTGTTGTTAGATGTTAGTGCATGTATTATTAGCTAGCTTTTATATGTATCTAACTGTTTACTTCTTTTCCTTAGAGGGGAAGATGTAGTGATATGCTTGTAGAAGGTTGTGAATTCAGAGACACTCCTTAGCATGGGCCAGTGTTGTGTAAATTGAGAGACGTGCCCCAGAGAAGATCTAACATGGCTGCTCCCAGGTACACACCTGGATACCTGTCTGTATGATTAAAGTTCTATTCCTTACTCATTCTGTAGTATCATCTTTAATGAACCCTCAAGATCATTACAGTCAGAAGCTGCCTAGCAGAACAGTAGAGGTTCTGGTTTATCTGCAGTCAGCCAACAGCTTGGGAGGGGGCTCCTTCCAGCCATGAATCAGAAAGGAGACTCCTCAAAAATAAAGGGGTACACAGCCATGGGTTTCACAGACCTTTATGTCAGGCTTGGTATATCTCCATACAAGAGTCTGTAAGTAATCTTTCAGTTATTGTATCTTGCATGATGTAGTCTTGGCTCTTATACTTGTTGGCGTTGCCTTTTATGCACTGGAAGTCCTTCCCCTTACTCTATTGTTGTCCAGCTGCCATAACCTCTCTAGGACTGTTTTGGCAACTGGAGAACAGTGGGTGCAAGGAAGGAAGTGCTGTCTAAGCCCTCTTTCCCGTATTTGCAAGGAGAGAGTGATGGTACAGGTGTGTCAAACTCGTTTGCTATTGTGGGCCAGATTTGACTTAAATGTACTTGAAGTGGGCCATACATACCATAAATCAAAATAGTAGGGCACTCTCTTTATTAGGAAGAAAGTGTGGTCCCACAGACTGCAGTCATGGGCTGGATGGAGGAGATTCACGGGCCATATCTAGGCCATATGTTTGCCACCTCTGGATAGGAGATACTGTGTTGGGCTCTATAACACATTACAATAGTGAGTCTTCCTTGCCTGGCTTTGGTGGCTTCAGATATGTCGAAAAGACCATAATACCAATGATGCTCTGGGTGTCTGAATTTTAAAAAGCCTGAAGATTTCCCTTAGACAGCCTGCCTTTAGAATGACTTGGAGATCAATATAATTTGTTTCATTTCAGTTTGTTTAATATTAGTTCAATGTTACTCTTCAAAGTGTCTGACAAAGTAAGATATTCTCCCATGAAAGCTCATGTGATAAATAAATCTGTTAGTCTTTAAGTGCCACAAGACTTCTTGCTTTTTTTGCTTTACCAGACTAACACGGCTGCCCCTTTGGAACTTCAATATTAGTGTTTAACTCCAGTAAAACTGCTTACATTTTTCTAAAGCAAATTATTGCACTTTTTAACATGGAAATTTCTTCCTAAACAAGTCATGTAAATACATGCTAATAATGCAAATGTAATTTGGTGATGAGAAAATATTTTTGCAAAAAGCTTAACTGCTGCTTCCATGTTCTGTTTCTTCAGTTCTTTCCTTGCACCAAAATAAGGTTTATTATTTCCCATATGGCTGAGTCTCTCCTAATCAATGTTAGTGTAAATCAGCAATAACTTCATTGCCACCAGGGGAGTTTGACTGACTTAAGTGAGATCATAATCAGACCTATTAGGAATTCAGTTGAGATTTTTAAAAAAGCATGAGGCAGTTAAAGAACATAAATGTAGCAGCTGTCAAATATGTCCAGTATTTGAACACAAAACTCAACACTGTGTGGGGCTGAAGATGAATTCATACCATAGAATTTCTTCCAAAAATACTTTGAGTGGAATAATGCCTATTCATTGATTAAAAATTCTATGCTCATTCATTCACTTGTTGTTTAACATCATAACCAAATCTGACGTAACTCCATATTGTCACCAAGACTTCATTTTAAATTGCCCAGCCTAATTTGCTAGGGATCAGTCTCCAAGGCCAGCCTGTCCTGATGACAAATTGTCAGCACCACCTTAATGGGTGAAGAACAATGCAGACAGAATCTGCAAAAGCAAGAAGAATCCACCCTAGAATAAAGGTGTGACCTGGGCCTCCTGGGATATCCTTCTGAATGTGCCAAAATCACAGCAAGCTGCAAAACCAGGGGCCAAACCTGCAAAGCACTGATGGGTGGTACTTAAACCAGTCTCCCAGTGAGCAAAAAAACATGCTTCTGATTCCCAACTCTGGTAATCACCAAGCATAACAAAATAGAAAAAGCCCCCTTTTTGCACATCAGCTTCTCTGGTCCCCTTCTAGCCACTGGGTCTCTTAAAGAAATAGGTTTTCCTGACCCCAAAGAGCCAGCCACATCACCCAGAACAATATAGGCTTAGATCTTACCCAAAATACCACACTGCCAGCCAATCCTTTAGTAACTACAACTAAAGGCTTAATATAAAAAGAAAAGAAATAAAACGAGAGATGTTAACGGGTCCAAGTGAATTGCATACATATAAATGATTTAGAGTCCATAGAAAGCAAGCCCTTGAAGAATATGTAGTTTGCAGGTTAGTCCAATTCCTCTGGTGTGCACTCAGTAGCTGGGTAAGTCTCAGTCCTTTGTTCTGTCCCAGAAGAACCGTTCCAGAGGAGGCTGTTGGTTGCATACATCCTGAAGACTAAAGAGAAACTGGAGAGGGGTCTATTGCCTCTTATCATCTTTTGTTCTCCCATGCTCTCAGAATCCTTGCCAAATCAAAATGGAGTTGAGTCACATGGTCAGTCTGGGTGCCTTGTCAAACAGGTTTCTCCTTAGGCCCACTGCAGCTGGCAGCGCCTAATTGGCAGTTAGGACAGCAATAGTTTTGAAGACACCCAGACTGGGATTGCTTGGAGTCAAATAATTTGGGGTACAAATAAAACCAATGCATTTCTAATATCTTTTACAGATATGATACCTACGTACAAATCATATAATCATTCCTAGCAGATTACAACTTTTCTATTGATACCAAACATGGTACATCACATATGGAATATTGCAAATATGAAATACTAATATAAAAGATAACCATAAACAGTCCCCTAGACGCAGACAGCATCACAAAAGGGACAAAAAGGCATATCAAGAACAAAATCAAAGTAACATTTGCCATTTACTGATGACTCAGGGCCATACAGTATCCTGAAGCAGTTTGGACACAGCAAGACCCATGGATTAAAAGATATAAAAGAGCGGTGAGACTGCATAGCTTTGGGTAATGTTTTGCAGGCCATCCAGGAGCGTTGGTGCACAGCTGTGCACCTGACAGAAACCCTGCTCTTCCTTATGCTTGGCTTCCCTGGCTAAGTAGCCACCATGAGCTGCCCAAGAACTCAAGCTACAATCACAAGCAACAATCAGAACTAGTAATGATACATGACCAACAGCAGAACATTTGGGGTGTGGGTAAGTTTAGGTGCTAGATATTAGCTATTAACATAATTTTGGTTTTTTTCTCATAATAAATGTGGAATATTGCCTTGTCCCCTGAATACAATTCTGCTAGGCTTTTCACTTTCTGAGTGTAACACTGCTTGTGCATTGCTGTAACTGAGAATAATTATATTTCATTTTTATGCTCCTAACAGTGTGAGATGAGAATCTCTCAAGCTAGTTAAGATTTGATTGAAAGCAAGCAAGCAGTCTGGCAATCTAGTGATTCTAAATTGCTTTGGGTGCCCTAATGTGCAATGCAGCAGCAATCTGTTACCCAGTCCTGCAGGGAAACAAGTTGGTAGAAGTCCCAGGACACTCTCTTTCCTGGACAGAGAAGATCAGGTATCTTTTAAAAGGGAGAATCTGGGTTAGTGAGATGAGGGTAGGCTTCTAAACAGGTATGCTCAGCCATCCAGTCAGTAATTGGATTGCTCATAGAGACAGCACAATTCTTTATTAACCAAATGAGCACTCAACTTACTTTGCACAGGCTTCTGCTTCTGAGAAAGTTTGGTATGCAGCGGGCATGCTTCATAGAGCTATGGGCATAGTTACTCCTGAACTAAAAACATCAGGCCATGTCATTACATCAGATTCATGAGGCAGTCTGTTCAACAATCTCTGACTTAAGTAGGTCCATAATGTCACCATTTGTAAAGTCCTTTATGGTTCTGACCTCCACTGCTCTGCATCTTGTGTAGTCATTTATACCTGTGAAATGTGAATGCAAAGTAAAATATTACCAAATCACATTTGTGGTTATTACACCCTTGTTGCACAATTGCAAGGTGCAAGGAATTGGAGTTTAGTCTCTCCAGGGTTTTGTCTAGATTAGAAAAAGAGGTTGATGTTAGGTCAAGTCTGACTCCTTCTCTAACCTAATTAGAAATGAATCCTGCCACGTTGAAGTCAATGGCAAAACTCAGATGAGCTCAGTGGGGCCAGGATTTTACCCGTGGTAAATTCAAGAATGAACCCAGCAGTGAGCCTCTTACCTTGTAGAAATCAATGTAGTAGTAATCAAGCAGCCAGAAAATGTTTGCATTTACAGATGCTTCTACATGCAAAGAATCCCCAAAGAAAAACAAAATGAGAGAGATTTAGCTTGAACTTTTAATGCTATGGACTGAGCTCTAATGTTGGCTGTTAAAATATTCAAAACAAGGAAAGGGCAAAGCAAATAGCAGAGTGTGATTTGTAAACCCAAAGCAAATATGAGTCTGAAAAGGTCCTCTAGGCAACTGGTTGTAAGGTTAAGGGGAGCTTTAAACATAAATGGAAGGATTTGGAAATGAATGTGCCGTTTATCAGGGAGCGGTGCGTTCCTTTTAATACTTGAAACATAATCCTAGAAGCCAAGGTTTGAGAAAGCTGCAGTGAAAATAAGAACTATATATTACCCTCCTTGAACCTGAGTGGCTAGCTAAAGTCTTCAGTGTCTCAAGGGCTGTTATTTAGAGGAGAAATTTTTGATAGTCAAGTATTTCTTTGATGAAGTCCTGTTTATTTATGAAGAATGTACATAAAATCTTATTTCTCTGTACATGGTGTGAATCAGTTTTCTTGTTCAATATTCCTAACTTCCTTTTCCTCTCTATCCCAACACTCTGTCTCAAAAGCTCATGCTCTTCAGTTTCTCTCAGGGTCATGCTTCAAGTGCTCTTCTGGCTGTCTTTGGCTTTCTGCTCTCTTCTCTGTCTGCTTCAGTGATGCTTCTGCTGCTTCTGCTTGCATGCACAAGTAGCTCTATCAAAACCCTAACCAGCCCTCTGCATTTCTGTTCAGTCCCTAGTGAAACCCGTCTGCCTGAATAACTCAACTCCTGACTGGCCTTTCTTGTGCCCTATGTTTTTAGTGGTGGCTTCTTTTGTTTCAGCTATCTTACTCCAGAAAAGGAGGTTCGCTAATTATTGAATATATCCCAAATGGAGGGTGGATATCAGGCTCACTTGCATCAGCTAAGTTTTGCCCAAATACCAGCATAATTTATAGAACTCTCATGTTTCTTTCCGTTTAGTCTGGGTGTGCATGTTTGTGATGTTTTCTTTTTAGTTTGGAAGGATGTGGGGAGATTTGCCATTTTCCACTACTGGGGTATGTCTACAGTTAGAAGTTATTTCAAAATAAGGAGGCTAATTTTGAAATAACATTTTTCCTATCCATGCATGCATTTTGTTATTTCAAATTAAGTGTTTCTTTAGTTCAAAATAATGAAGCACTATTTCAAAATAATAAAACCTGCTTTTATTTTGAAATGGAACTTAAATCAAAATTATTATTTCAAAATAAGCCATTCTAAGCTGTGGAATAGGCTTATTTTGAAATAATGTACCTATTCTTTTGCCTGCCTTCCCCTATTTCAAATTAGAGAGTCTAGTGAAGACTCTCTGCTTCGAAATAATAACTCCTACCTTATTTTGTTTTAGTCTACACTAGTGGGCTTTTTGGTGGCAGTCGACTGCCAGTGACACAAGGAAAGTAAAATTTCTTGCATAACTGGCAGTGACTTTGTAAGCCACTGGTACACATCAGGGAAAAGCCGACCACAAATCCCTTGCAGTTGGCTTTCCCCTAGGCTCCCTGACCCCCAGGACTTCTGGGGCCAACTTCTGGGAGTGGCACAGTGAGTTCAGACTCACTGCAAACTGATCCCTGAACACTGAGCTGATGGTGGTGAATTTGCTGTATAGACATATGTGAATTAGAGAGCCTTCCCTCTGCTATAATAACAAAATTAGAGAGTGTTCCCTCTAATATAATAATAAATTCCAAGTAGTACTAATTTGAAATAATTACTTTGAATTAAAATGGAAGTAGTTATTCCAAAATAACTATTTTGAATTAATTTTGTAAGTGTAGACACAGGCCTGCAGTGGAAACATTAGGGTGCATTGCCCATTGTTATCATTTTGCTATTGGTATAATTTTGCAGAATGGGAAATATGGTGACCAATTTAAAAGAGTGCATTCTACAAGGTGCCAGGCACAATTCTTGAATCATTTGAGGGGAGGGCATAGAAACAACTAGGGTTTTGGGTTTTTTAAACCTATGGCTCACTGTCAGCTCATTACAGCAATTTCTTTTTACTACCTTTAGGCTCTGAGTCAACAAAACCCCTAGCCTTGTGCTAACTTGAAGGGCACATTGATGTAAATGATTAAGTGCTTTACTCTATAGGGAGGCTTTCCTGAGGTGGGGCCTGGAAGAGTTAGTCTTTGAGGCTCTTTATCCAGAGGCTGTAGCATGAGTAGGCTCCAGTAATGGGCTTACAGATTGGTTAGCTTCCATGGGGAGCTCCAGGGATCACTCCCTGCTTTAGGAGGCAGTTTCACTGCTCCTGATCCTTCTCACAAAGCTACTGCAATTTTAGGGTGTGTCTCTGTTGCAGTTAGACCCCTGTGGTTGGTCTGTGCCTCCTGACTAGGACTCTTGGGGCTCAGGCTAAGGGGCTGTTTAACTGTGGTGTAGATGTTTGGGCTGAGGCTGGAACCTGAGCTCTGGGACCTGCAACCTTCCCGGATTCCAGAGCCTAGGGATGTAAAAGGTGAGCCATTTAAATGGTATTCGGCTCTTTATTACTGTTTAAACTGGGAGGGAGGGAAGTGGCAGCTGGGTTGGTTCCCTACCAGCAAGAGCATCTTGGCAGCTCTTACTGGTGGGGAGGCCCAGGGTCCAGTGTAGTGGTGACGGAGGGAGGGTGTTAACTGCAGATGGGCACAGTTTTCTGTAAATGAGACTTGCCCAGCTACCACAGTGGTGGGGGAGCTGTAGCTAGGCAGTTCTCACTTGGCACTGAGGAGCCAGACCCAGAACAGTTCCTCTCCCCCACTCACAGAGTTTGTTTTATTTTTAAAACGTTTAAACAGATTTTTAATTAGCATAAAGTTTACATCCGTAGACAAGCTTGGGGTCCGTCCCAAGGCAAAGCGTCTACACTGCAATTAAACAGCCCCTAAGTGATCCCCTTAGTCAGCCAGCACAGGCCAGTTAAAGGTTTTTTAATAGCAGTAAGATAGACCCTTAAAGGGTGGGGAGGGGTCTGTTGCTCTTCTTGCTGTGGCTCTTCTTGCTTTTATTATCACAAAAAGTCTCAGCGAGTTTACTTAGAATCATAGGGTTGGAAGGGACCTCATGAGGTCATCTACTCCAACCCCCTACCAGAGGCAGGACCACTCCCACTACATCGTCCCAGTCATGGTTTTGTCCAGCCGGGCCTTAAACACCTCCAAAGATGGAGATTCTTCTCTCTCTCTTTGGATTTCTGGACAGAAAAGGGACATTGAGTGATTACATCTAGTGAACAATATGTCATAAACACCATTTACATTGCAGTCTAATGAGCACATCAGCACATAATAAACAATATAATAAATATATTTGGATCATGGCTTTTTAGGATGACCCTGACCGGGGGTGTCACATGCTAGAAGACATTTTGGTAGTCTGAATATCCTTCCTGGCAGGCCCCTCATAAAATCCTGTTATCTCCTGTACTACAGGAGCTTGGCTGGCTGGATGACAGACTGTTTTGACAGTCATGCAAGTTGTCAGAGGTCAATAGCTCATCCATTTATCAACTGATTGAACAATATAGTTGCACCTCAAATGTTATTAAAATGCATATTAATATTGTTGCTAGTTAGGCAGCATACTAAATGATCCTTATTGGGCTAAAATGACTCTGTATTTCTTTAAGCTGTATTTTGATTATGTTTCTAGAATAATGTTGCTAGTAGTTTGTATAGCATCTCTTAGCAATGTTTCTTAATAGAGAAGGATAATTTTGATATTGTTTCAACAGCTGTGAGATGCACAAGTGCATCATTTCCCCAAACATATAGATTTGTTATGACATTTTGTGCTTAAAATTGTTCTAACATAACTAATCTGAATTTCACTCATTCTTCCACCCACGCTAAGCAGCTTAAGGCATGAAAAGATCGATGACCATAGTTTTTTTTTTTTCTATTGGGATTTTTTTTTTAAATGTTTATTTCCCAAGTTTCCACCTCCCAGTGCCAAATAGGTGCAAAACTGGAGGTGCCACCATGGATCTGCATCCTGCAGAATTTGGCATATTTAAACATCTACATACTGAGGTGCTCATCTGACCTGCCCAATCTCTTGAAGTTCACTTGTCACAAATTTGAATAAAATAGGGGCAGAAGAATGGCTAAAGATTGTCTCTTTTCTTAACATGGAGGCAGGATATAGAGTTTTGTCAAACAGCTCTTGATGAGGTTCTGCAATGAGCTCCATAAGAGAGGTCCCTCTGGCCTTCACAGAGCCCCGCCTAACTCTAAGTGGCTTCCCATTCAAGGGTGCGCATACACAGAGCTTACTGCTACATTGTGGTGTATCTCAGAACTGTTTATAGAAGTGTCATTCATGGGCCCCAAGTACAGAAGTTTCTTTTGCTTCCATAGAGACTCTCAAAATCTTCTCTACACAGGAAGATTTTTAACTAATTCCATTACAGAAGAATGGTTCACTTTGCAATGATTAGCTGGAAGAAGAGGCAAAACCCAGGATGAAATGGAAAAATTTTGTATTTTAAAGTACTCCTTTATGACTATTCTTTGTGCATTGATAGTGTGCATTCCTTTCATAGTCTTATAATTGTAGGTAATGGGGGCTACCGCCAATTTGGCACTTTTGATTGCAACAATCACTGTGAATTCATTCAGCCTATTACTCATGGAGCTGCCTTACCTAGTGATGAGCAATTCCTGGGTTAAAATTTCTCCGAGTTCAAGGTCTAATGATGTTCCTGAACAGGAATAGGGAGAAAAGCAAAAAGAGAGTCTGGTTTCCAGACAAATTACCTTCCTGTCCTTGTAATAAAAGCAAAGCTTTGGCTTATTGGTCTCTGCATACATTACAAAGTTATTACTATAAAAGGCAAACACATGGAAGTAAATAGAATATATTTTGACATTATTATGTGACCTTTTACACCTATGAGATAACACCTTTATTGAAAGTGCTTTGCAAATAATCACTACAGCACAGGTGACAAAGAGACTGTACAGGCAAATTCACCAGTTGTTACATACTCACTTCACTAAATCCATGCAGGTCTGGATTTCAGGGCCTAGTACACAAATAAATCTCAATATTCAGATTGTCTCAGGGGCCAACTTTTAAATAGTGTTTAGAATAAATATTGGCAATGATAACTTGATTTGGTGGATATATCCAGATTTTGGATGAGGGTTTGGAAATGGGGAGCTAACCTGTTAAAAGGAACTATTGGCGAGGACACTGGAACTCATTAGGTCATATTCTTTCCAAAAGCCTTAAGTGATCTTTATTTTCATCACAGACATAACAAACAGAGTCTGCAAGGGACTTTTCTGAGGGGCATCAGTGAAAAAAACACACATTTGAACAATGTGGATTTTGTTTAAATAAACATTTCTAGTGCTGAAAAGATGTTATTTCATATTAGGCAACCAGTCAGAGAATTAGTTCAATCAGTGCCCTTAAGCCACTAGCCAGAGATATTTAGCCAGTCAAGGCTGCTTTACCTTCGTTTTGTCTTTGCAAGGATTCTGAAAGGTTGATGCAATGTTATTAAAGTCCATTCAAGTAAAATTAAAAGCATCCTTTAAAAATGTGAATTATTCCTAATTGTGCCAGCTCCCTTTGATGTTGAGGCTCACCATCTATCTTGTAACTGGAGAATGAAAAACACCTTCTATTTTATCATTGGATTCTTTGAATTGGCCAGAAACACCCAGGGTTCTGCTTTATTTTGGCCAAATCCAAAACCTGCTTCATCTGTCACATGCTTTCTCAACAGCCACAGATGCATGAAATGGTAGAATGCTTGAACTTTGTAGAACCCTACTTCAGTCTTATACCACAACTGTACTGCTGCAGTTGACATACTGAAGTTTTTAAAACACTTTCAAAATTTGCCTGACATTGTCTCCCATAGGTGCATGATTATATTCAGAAAAGAAGAATTTAGTCCCATCCCCCTCCCATGAAGAGGAAAGTTGGCCTTTTGGCTAAGATAGTGGCTAGGGATTCACCAGACTTTGGTTAGTTGCCAGCTATGTCCCAAACTTTTTGTGTAACTTTGGGCACATCATTTGGTCACCAGTCTTGCACATTACTCTGTGAATAGACCACTGACTTCAGTGTGTCTCCATTCAAGCACAGGGATTGCCCCACACAGAATAATTTGCGAGACTGGGGCCCATATAGTCTGTGCCTAGGTTTACCATCTATAAAATGAGGATATTACTATCTTTTTTTCTACACTTTCTTCATTTGGCTTAGGTAGAATGTAAAATCTTTGGGGTGGGAGTGGTTTCTTGGTATTGTATAGCACTTTGCTGTACAGTGTTCGGTGGGACAGCTAAGTGTTACTGTAGTACTAAAGAAAGTAATGCTAATGAAGTGAACTACAAAATTCCAGAATGGAATTAGGACTTTGAAGTGAAAGCAACATGCTAAGGACTTTGAAGAATAAACGTGAAACAGAAAGCTGAGTGTCTTGACCATGAAGTGGGATTTTCTCCCATGAAAGCTCATGCGATAAATAAATTTTGTTAGTCACAGGACTCCTTGCTTGTTTTGGCCAATAGTGTGTCTAAATGCGGTCAGTTACTCCACAGAAGTTTATTCCTCACTCATCTCTCCTTCTGCATCAAATACCAAGTACTCCCTATATTCAAAGAGGAAATTGAATATAATACAATAGCTGTCTTGGGTCCTTCTATTTAAATTTGCTTTGTGTTTCAGTGTGATCATATATGAATAAGCTGAATGAACATTTTAATACCCAGGAGAATACTTATTTTTCTAGACTGCATGTTAGCAATACATTATTCCTATAAACAGTCACTCGTGATCACTTTGGTTTAACAGAATCCTTTTCATCCAGACTTGTGTATCTGGAATGGTGACTGACAATCATCTGGCTACCACAAAAATGCTTGTATTAAGGCACTTTTGGATGCAAAAGTGAAATGAGCTGTCAGAATGCAGGTAGCACAAGTAGGACACTGTGTGACAGGAATCACTGGATCATATTATTTAATTTCTAGCCAGAAGGATAAGTGGTCTAAGTTTGCCTATCAGCTACTACTGAACAGTATCGATCCGTAATATATGTGATAGTGGATTCCAGTAAAGTCAAAAAGAAAAAGGGTGCATGTTTTTTCCTCATATTATTGATTGCCATCAGTAATTGTGTGAGAATGGGATACCTTATTATTTGGTCTTTCAAGCCTTTTAATTTGCTGGATGATAAATTAAAATAATTACTTATTAACTTATTTCTTTTTCTGAGTGGGAACATAATAAATGGAAAATGTGCATTAACTTCAAACCAACACCAGTTCATATCCTTTCCTCTTAGATTCTTATGCGTTGATCTGAAATCAGCTGGAGGGCTCTCAGGGTATGTCTACACTGAAACATTTTTTTTGAAATGAGGCTTATTTTGAAAAACCTTTTTACGTGTCCATGCAAGCATTCTGTTATTTCAAAATAAGCACTTGTTATTTTGAAGAAATGAAGGCACTATTGCAAAATAACTAAACCTGCTTTTATTTTGAAAGAGCAATTCTTTCAAAACAGTTTTTTCGAAAAAAGCCATTCCAAGCCACAAATATGTTTTTTTTTTCAAAATAATGTCCCTATACTTTTCCCTGCCTTCCCATATTTTGAAATAGGAAGTCTAGTAAAGATTCCCTATTTTGCAATAATAATTCCTACCATATTTTGAAATAGAGTCCTCACTAGATTCCTATTCTGAAATAATAAATTTGAAATAATGCTATTTTGAAACAATTATTTCAAAATAAATTCAAAATAGGTATTTCAAAACAACTATTTCAGATTATCTTTGGAAGTGTAGACATAGATTGTGTATCTGAGGCTGAGTCTTTACTGCTAAAACCAGGTGGCTCATTACAGTGGGGTAACTAATGCACTTTAACTATCCTTGGATGAAATCTTAGTGGAGATAAAGTGCACATTGTTTTCACTATGTGATAACTAGGTGATGTCAGGCATGGGCAGGGATATAGAGCTGACCTTGTTCAGCTCTCTCTCGATTAAAAACTACCTGTGCCTTTTTTCCCACTAGGATGTTTCAGTGAGATAGCTAAGGCACAATAATCATTCTGCCATAAAACACTATCTTATTTTGGCATTTAAATCAGCATGAGGGCCAAATTAGGGCTATAACAAGGCATGTGATTGTGCACATAGGTACTGTAATTAAAAGACTTGTAGAAGTCTTTGATTTCAGCTACACAGTGTGACTGGAGTAACTCCAGGAACTGAAGTAGTTTTGTGCTGGATTTACATTGCTGTGAAATGATCAGAATCTAGTCTCCTTTTTTTCCCCTTATAATGATATAAAAGAATATGCTTGTGTAATCTTGTCAATGCTATTGAATTTTGTTGTGTGCGGTAGCTACGTACTGAATAGCCACAATTGATGATGTCTCAAAACTTAAAATAGCCTGTTAAAATGCCATGCCACAGCTGAATATGACCTATGAGTCCACTTGTGGATTATAGCTGGAGAAATAATAAAGAGTATTTGAACTATGAATTAAATACTAGACTCATATTTTCCTAATGTTCTACAAAGGGTGCATGTACAGATGTTATATGGCTTTGAGATGGTTCAGTCCTCGGTAGTTGGTACACTGCTTTGACAATATATCACAAAGTGGATAAATAATATGAAATCTACTTACATTTTAATTTACTTGTGTTTTTATTTCCCCATTCTCCAATATTTCCATACCCGGGACAAAGGAACCAAGAGGATAGTTATCCAAAAGTTGCGACTGTAAAAGGACGCTGCATAATACAAGATAAACACCTGCCCCTGGACCTCTTCAGTTATTGTCTTTATGAGAGACTATGCATCTGGTTAATAGATGGAACACGATTCCTTAAACAGATTTTAATTTTCCATGGCTGTATGCTGTTTATCAATAGATGTGCGGAGTCAGAATGAAGAATTAGGCAAATTACAGAAAACTTATACAAGTCTATACTCCGTGAGCTATTCTTTCCACTTTCAGAACATTGCTTTCAAAACAAAAGTCCTCTCCCATGTAACTACACTCAGTGCTTGCTGTAGCCAGGGCATTGTGCTCCAGGTTACAAAGGCAGTTCTCCTGATCTCAGGTTAACTACTTTCCCACAAACAGAAGCAATTTGATTTTATTTCATTGTAATGTGGAGTCATTGACAAAGACCTATGCAGAGAAACTCTGTAGAAGTTACTTAAGTAGTGCTTCATTCTTGTTCTGTTTGTGTGGTGTTTTTTTTTTTTTTTTTTTTTGTGATCCTCACAGATGTATTTCTCCTTTTATCCTTTTTGGCAGGACACAACGCTGTACTAGAGAAATTGGTTTTTGAACAGGTGTGTGAACAAAAGCTTTTTATAGCCAAAGCTTGTTGGGGGGAAACCTGTGTCCTGAGGCAGAGAAGTGAATAAATTGAATGTTATGTTCTAAATAGATGGAAAATCTATCTGCAATTTGCAGACTAACAAGTGACATAATGGTTAGTTTTCTTCTAAACAGAAGTCAAGGAGGGATCTGATTCACTGCCATGGCAGGCTTATTACTAATACAAAAATGATGCTTGAAGGGATCTTTTTGCATGCTCTTAACAAAATTAAAACCACTCAAGGCTACACTGAACTTTAATTCTTTTGAGATTTCCAGTTTTAGGTCTGATCTTCAGTTGTTTTCTTTCCTAACGTTTAAATGATCAATTACTAGCACTTTCCCAACTAGATTTCAGCTAATAGATTAATACTAAAATATTAAAACAGACGTTTTGATTGAACACATTTAATTGCCTCTTTTGATTCTCAACATCAGTGATTTGGTAATGTGACTTCTAAATATGAGGCAATTTGAGCAGCAAACTATTTGCTCATAATTGGATTATAATGTCACGTAAAGGTGGTAGATTTTAAGTCAAGATTTGCAAAGAATCTGTGGGTTTCTTGCAAACCCTACACTTACAGGTAATAAGTGTTCAAGTTCAGTAGATAATTCTACTGTACTAGTGCAGTACATCAGGGAACAAACACACTGGACAGGTGCCAAGTAACCTCTATCACTGTATGTAAATGAATGTGTCTGACTGAAAAGTGATGGTATTCTTCTGACATTTTAGTTGCTCAATTTGTTGCATTATGTCAATGGACAATACACTGGAAGATATGGGCTTATCTTATGTATTTGCAGGCAAAAAGAATCTAAAGGTTAAATCCTGGTCCCTACAAGCCACACTTATTTTATATTTGGTGTAACAGTTAAGGCCAGATCCCACTGTGTGCCAGAATAGCCATAAAGTGGGAGATTTGGTTTTGTGATGATCTCTCAGTCTAGGTGAGCTCTCAGAAGTTGTAGTACTGAAGCAGATTCTATGCTAGCCCTCTTTTTGGCTTCTAGGGGAGCATGTGTGGGTATAGGGGAGGAAAACATTGTGGCCAAAGGAATTCCATGGAGAAGTTCCAAAGGGGTAGCAGTGTTAGTCTACTTCTGCAAAACAAACAAGGGATATGTCTACACTGGCCACTTAGTTTGGACTAAGGAAGCTTAATCCAGACTAATTTGGCCCATGGCCACACTAGGTTTTGCCTAGTCCGAACTAAGAAATTTCTTAATTTGGACTAGGCAAAGCTTAGTCCAAACTAGTTAATACCAATGTTAGTTCGGACTTCTGCACTTAGTTTTAACTTTAGTTTGAACTAAGCATGGGCAAGACACAAACTAAGCTTAGTTCAAACTTAAGAAGTTCAAACTAAGGCATTAATTTGAATTTACCACGCGTTCTAGTTTGAAGTAACCATTAGTTTGAACTAGAACGCGCAGTTAGTTTGCACTACCCTTGGGTTAGTTTGAACTAACCGGGAACTTTTTAGTTCAGACTAAGAAATCCAAACTAATTTTGGGAGGTGTAGACAGACAAGGAGTCTGGTGGCACTTAAAGACTAACAAATTTATTTATTCTATGAGTTTTTGTGTGAGAAAATTCCACTTCTAAGTATCTGATGAAGTGGGATTTTCTCTTACAAAAACTCATGAGATAAATAAATTTGTTAGTCTTTAAGTGCCATAGGACTCCTTGTTTGTTCTTCTTGGAGAAGGGGAGCTATAAACCTGCTCTGCTTCATGTTGAGGAAGAAGGCTAGCATGAAATGACTTGAAGTGTAACGAGCTCTTTTGCCTCAGAGCTGAACCAGACTCAGCTCTGAGTCTATTCTAATTCTTATACGGAGCCCATCATCTAGGTATCTGATTATCTGCTGGTCATACGTCTCACAAGGCATTTCAGGAGTAGGCCCTGGTTGCTTTGTGGGAGTCCAGAGAATGGGAGTGAAGGCTTGCTTCACATGGCCATATATGCAATTGCAGATTCTCCTGCAGGGTCTTGCTATTCAGGTAGTGCCCTGTATGAAAGGAAAAAATTCAAGACATTTGAAAATTTGACTTGAGACAAGATAGGTTGACTTACATCAATTGATGGTCAGACATATATTTCTGTCCCATCAGGACCAGAGAAAACAGCCAATTTGCCTTCACTGGCATCTGCGTGAATGTGAGGCATGAGTAAGAGCTATATGCCTGCTATTCAGTCTTGAGAATACTGACATATCATGGACAGTTAGGGAAAGCAACAAGAAGAACTGGAAGAGGTTTTATCAGCTTCTGTGAGGATATGGCTTTTCTGGGAAATGTGTACTGAGGCAACTTGTCCCAGACATTGCTTGTGAGGAAGCTACTCTTCTATTTCTAGCAAGCCAGTTTGGTCAAAGCTCTGAAGTGTAGGGCTGCTCAAAATGGAAAGTACTTTTCTACTCAACTGAAGACGTAGCTCAAGGGTCTTTGGCCACCCAATTATAACCAAAGTTTGCAACTTGTTGTGAATAGATTTCCAGTTGTTTTGGATGACCAGATAGTAGCAGTGGCCGTGTTTTTTTGCTTTTCTTTTCTTTTTTTTTTTTTTTATTATTTACATATGGCCAGAGATTTCTACCTTACTTTTCTCATGTTGATTTTGCTACCAAGCTCCATACTTTTGTCACCTCCAGATCAGACTGCTGCAGTGGACTCTACATAAGGTTACACCATTAATCTGTTCAGAAGCTGAAACTAATGCAGATGCATGCTAATAGGCATCCTAGCATACATAAGTATTTTCAATACTTTATATGGTACAGTGTCAGACTGTCAAAACATAATAAATGGTAAAGATTAGAATCAAAAGAATAGAAAAAGTTCCCTTTGAAGGGTTTGCTGTGCAGAATTTAAGACTTCACAGATCTGCAATTTATTAAAAATTTGTGTGATTTTTAGCTACATTTTTAGGCATTTCTGATGTGTACTTTGCTGTGTACTGAAGAGTAACAAATACTCAACTGGAATTCTTTAACATGCTTTGTTTTTATTAAAAGCAAAGAAAGATTTACTGGAATAATAGACTCCCTTCCATCTCAGATTTGTACAATGACTAGTCATATTTGCAATGCATAGTTTAGAGAAAGCTTACAAATTTTGTAGCCTTTGTATGACTGTAATAACAATCAAGGTACACAAGTCTGCAAATAAGTATATCACTGTTAACAACAGGGAACTTACGCTGATTTTTTTATAATGCACTTACCTAAACCTTGGAAATGAATCAGTTATCAGACGAACTAACCTGCAAGACTATGAAATGAACATGCATGATACTGTGCATTATATCTTGGCTTGGTTCTTTAAAATGAGTGCATTTATATACTGGGTTAAGTTAATAGTACAATTTTACACTTACGGTTTTTGATTTGCTATAAGCAATTTCATGTAGCAATTATCACAAGATTGTGATACAATCATTTAAACATTTTAATTACTAAGAATTCCATGTATTTATTTCACTAAATAAAACCCAATTTTCCTACTTCATCTAATGCTGAAGCATCCATCCTATTACTGGAATAATTAAATTCCCCACAAAATTATTGATAAATTTGCCAGTTGTGTGTATGCTGCTCCTCAGTCTTTTGTTCAAAAATCCAAAATAAGTCATTTTGAGAATTAGACAGCATTCATATCTAATACTGAGTTAATAATAATGATGTTTTCATCTTAAAGGAAACAAACTCAATATCAATTTATTATCCCTCAAAATATAATCAAGTCAAATCATGTACAATGGGTCTCAGGATATTTTCTGTTCTCAGCAATCAGTTGTCTTCAGTGGATGAACACAAACCATTTAAAACATAGAAAATATAGCATTGTTTTGAGTTGTTTGAAAGAAATAAAGATAAGTTGGAAAGAAGAAATGAAAAAGTGATTTAAATATTGAAACCCAGTAGTTACATCAATTGAAAAGTAGTTGCATACTAAAGATTCATTTTACTGAACTCATAATTTCTTCAACATTTAAATTTAGGGAAGTTTTCTTCTTGGCTATGTCCACACGTACAAGCTTAAATTGATTTAAGTTAAATCAAATTAAGCTAATTCAAAATAAAAGCATTAAATCAACTCAACTTGAACTGATTTAAGCAAAAAACCCAAATTGAAATAGCAAGTCCAGACACAGGACTTGCTATTTCAATTCAGGAGAGGACGACCATGGGAGGTGCAACAACATGGCCCCCTGACAGGCCCATGTTGCCAGACAATCCCCTGCCACTGGCTCTTCAGAACCACTGGCAGAGGAAAAAAGCCCCCAGGGCAGAGATGGGGGGTGTCCCTGCCCCCCCAGCTGTGAAGTGGCAGGGACAGAGCTCTCCAAGCTTTCCGAGCGCCCCAAAACCCCTGCCACTGGCCGAGTGGCAGACGCAGAGCTGGCAGAGGGCTCCGCTACCCCTGCCGTTGGCCGAGCGGCAGGGGCAGAGATCTGGGGGCACCTCGGTACCCCTGCCGCTGGCCAAGTGGCAGGGACAGAGCTCTGGGGGTGCCTTGGTGCCCTGGCCGCTGGCCGAGCGGCAGGGGCAGAGCCCTCCGAGCGCCCCGGTACTCCAGCCGCTGGCTGAGTGGCAGGGGTTTCGAGGCGCTCAGCCAGCTCTGCCCCTGCCGCCTGGCCAGCGGCAGGGCTACTGGGGCACCCTGCGATCTCTGCCCCTGCTGCCTAGCCAGTGGCAGGGGATTTGGGGCGCCCCGAGAGCTCAGCCCCTGCTGCTCGGCGAGCAGCAGGGGCTTCCGGTGCCCCGAGAGATCTGCCCCTGCCACCCTGCAATGCCCCCTGCACCCCTCCTCTCTCTGTGGCCAGCGTCTTGATGCACTTCCTGGCCAGGGTGCTAATGGGGTGGGGGGAGGTTGGGGAGGCCTTCCTTCCAGGGTGCTATGCACCCTGGGAGGAAGGTCAAACCATTGAATCGAAACAGGTCTGTTTCAAAATAATGCGACCGAACAGCATTATTTTGAAACAGCCTTTCAATTCAAGGGCTATTTCGATTTCCTACAAGGTTTTGTTGTTTCAGTTTCAGTTCCATTCTTTCAAAATGTCGAGTTCCATCATTTCAAAACACCGGAATATTGTGCGGATATAACTTTTTTAAAGTGAAACAATGGTGTTTTGCTTTAAAAACAACATGTGGACATAGACTTCAAGAATTATTTTTACAATACAAACAATATACAGTAAGGAGGAGAAAAGAGGCCTTGTGGTTAAAATGATTCTAGTAGTTTACTCCTGCATCTACCTCATCTACGCCTAGTCCTGCCACAGTTATTTGGTGTTAGCAGTGCCAAGGATCTCAATCTTTGTACTACAGTTTTCTCAGCTGATTTAATACATGAAAAAAAGACTAGCCTTACAGTGCCGGATTTCCCATTAGGCACTGTAGGCACACTGCCCAGGGTCTATGAAGGAGGGAAAAAATTTAAAAAGCAGCAAAAATAGGGAAAATCACGTGGTTTAGCATTAGAATAGTTTAAAGTGCTTCATGTCAATTGACGTAATTCAATTGGCATTCACCCCTCTTTTTGCACATTTCAGAGTGAAAGTGCCTAGGGCCTATGAACACCAAAATCCCACCCTGTAGCCTTACCCATGAAAGTCAGAAGGGCAATGGGGTAAACATTAAATAACAGAAAGAGGAATAAACAGGGTTCAGGTAAACCTGGGATTACTTGATCTCCATAGCTAAACAATGAGGGATTCATTCATTGCTACTTTACTTTGGATTTATACTACTGGACTACACTAAAATCAGTAGAAAAATAGAACTGGAGCAGTACAGTATTCAATTAGGCCCCTGCGGAAGACTCTGTCATTAACATGTGGCTGTTTGCTGGTCAGGACTCTTGGGGTGTGTTCACACAGGCTTCTTATTTTGAAACAACAGAGGTTGTTTCGAAATAAGAAACAGCATGTCCACACGACGTACTCCCATTTCGAAACAAGGGGTTCCCTTGTTTTGAAATGGGAGCCGTGTTTTGAAACGGCTTAAACCTACTTCCATTTCGAAACAACCCCATGGGGACATGTTGTTTCGGAACAAACTGTTCTGAAACAACATTTGACCTTCGTCCCAGGGTGCTTAGCACCCTGGGAGGAAGGGCCACCCCCTCAGCACCCTGGCCAGGGTGCTGAGGGGTGTCCCCTGGCTGGCAGAGGGGGACTGCAGACCCCTGCAGGGTGAGCCGCAGCCGGCAGGCAGGCTCACCCCACTGGGGTCTGCAGAGGGCTGCAGACCCCCGTGGGATGAGTGCAGCCCGGAGCCTTACCCCGCTGGGGTCTGCAGGGGACTGCAGAGCACCGCCAGGTGAAGTGGAGCTGGGCGCCTCACCCTTCCGGGGTCTGCAGGGGACCACAGAGCCCCATGGGGTGAAGCAGAGCCGGGCGCTTCACCCTGCCGGCTTTTGCACCCAGCTCCTCTCACCCCGCGGGGGTCTGCAGCCCCCTCGAAGCAAAATAGCATGTCCACACTGTGGACATGCTATTTCATTTGCCTTATTTCCAAGACACTTTTTTGTCTTTTGAAATAAGGTGTTTTGAAATAAAACGTTATTTCGAAACGGCTTGTTTTGAAACAAGCAGTTTGTGTGTGAACATAGCCTTGTACTGCTGCAGCTGAGTAGGAAGTGCAGAATACAGTCGTAATAAAATATTCAGTCATTACTCTATAATTATAGCAGATAGCATAGAGAAGTTTGGCTGGGACAGGGCCAATAGGTCTTTTTCATCTTTAATTTCTGTGATATACTGTCATGGGATATGCCCTCCCTAGCAGCCCCTGGTGCAGAAGCCACAAGGGCATGAGCAGGGAGGGTGCCTCTGCAATCTCTTCAATGCTTAATATCAGCAACAATGCATGGCCCTTGGGTCAGGACAGCACGGCCTAATGGACAGAGAGTCAATAATACAGTTAGTACACAGCCCTTGCATCAGGGCAGCACAGCCTAACAGCTACAGACTTAATAATACGGAGTCTATGCACAGCCTTTAGTTCAGGGCAACACAGCCTAATGGCCAGGAGTCAAGATGCAGAGTCTATGAGTGGCCCTTGAGGTAGGCAGCATAGCCTGGTGGCCACTGAGTCAATATAAAGCATCCCCAAGGGGTACAGTCCCCAGATAGAGGGGCTCAGGCCCTCCCACTCCACTGAGCCCCAGCCCAGAGCCTATCAGTGCCAGTGGGGCACATATGGCACCAGGACAGCAGGGATCTGCACCAAAACACACTGACTGGTTTTCCAATCTACCCCCGGCTCAACCTTTTAGGCCCCCTGGGCTACTTCCTGCCTGGGTGTCGGGGCTGGCTTCCTGTAAGGTGCCGCTCCATGCCTCCTTATGGCTTGGGACAGCTGGCAGCAATTTCCCTGCAAGTCTTCACAGTTGGCTGGCTGTGGCAAGTGCATGGACAATAACCGCTGGGGGCTCATTGTGGGGCAGCTGTACCTCTGGGCTCCCTCTGGAGGCAGTTTCTCCCACATCTTGGGACTTCTAGCAGGCATCCTCCCTTATCACTGGTCAGTTCAGACTGAGCTGAGCTACTCCCTTTTATACAGGAACAGCAGTCTGGGCATGCCCAAAGCCTAAGGGGTGGAGTTTCTGCCTTCCTTAGGCTATAAGGGGCTTGCCTAGCGCAGGGTGCATCCATCCTGTCACATATGTATAATACAAGTTAATGTGGCTTTCCAACAGGGAGATCTCCAGGATCTTGCAGCTAGCAAAACCTAAGGCAGGGGTTGGCAACTCCAAAGATAAGGAGAGTCATTTTAAAAAATTTCTTCAATAACCAAGTATTTAGAGAGCCACAATGGGTGTAGTCTCCTGATGGGGTGGTGGGAGGAGCTGGGCCAGAGCACCTGCTACAGGGTTCCTTGGTAGGGGTGTGTTTGCGTGTATGTGGGGCACCTCCCTTGTGCCAGTGACAGAGCCCCAGAGCTGCGCCAGAAGGGCTGGCTATGCAGGGGTTCTCCTTCGAGTGGTGCTCATGTCAACTCCAGTTAGGTATGCACGGGCGTGCGTGCACAGCTGCTGGCAGATTTTTCCCTTGCAACTCCCGTGGCCAGAGGGAGCCCCCTGGAGTCACGCGATAATAGCGCCACATATAATCTCCCTCCGACTACTCCCCCATCAGTTCCTTCTCACTGCCGTGGCAGCTGGTCAGCTTTTGGTGCTCCATGTGAGACGTTCCCTAGCTTGTTCTTTCTCCCTTGTTCAGTGTACATAGTTAGTAATAGTATTAGTAGTAGTTTAGAGTTAGTTACTTGTAAGTTAGTTTCCTCCCCTGTTACAGGACTGCCGTTGGGGTTGCATCCTTTATAGCACTTCCATTAATCCAATCCTGCCATTTGGCCCATTACCAAGAGAGTATCTAATTGTAATCTTTAGTTCTGGTTTTGGGTCCAGATTTCAATAACCTCTGCCAAAGTAGGAGGGAATTTGGGTGATGATTCAGCCTCATTTCAACAGATTAAAAACAGCTCATGTGCGAGGAAGTGTGATCAAGGAAGTCTATGACAACAGAAAGTAGAGAAAAGGCTCTTTGGCTATGTCTACACTGTCAAATTAGTCCAGACTAAGGAAGTCTAGTCCAGACTAATTTGGCCCATGGCCACACTAGCCTTTCCCTAGTCCAAACTGAGAAATTTCTTAGTTCAGACTAGGCAAAGGTTAGTCCGAACTAGTAAGACCCCTTGGTTAGTTTGGACTGCCACGCTTAGTTTGAACTAAGCATGGGCATGAGCTGAACTAAGGCTTAGTTTGGACTAAAGAATTTTGAACTAAAAAGTCCAGGTTAGTTCGAACTAGCCTGAGGTTAGTTTGGACCAGCCTTGGACTTATTTAGTGCAGGTGTGCAAAGAGATGTAGACATAGCCTTTAAGAAAGCATTTTTATGGACCTCTGCTGTTTTAAGCTGTATAAGTGGCCTAATTTAATGTAAACAAGCCAAGGGGCATAAGTGGAAATTAACAAGGAACAGACGGGAGGAAACAAATGTATGCAGAAAATTATGCCCTTTTGTAATGACCTCTGAGGTGAAATTGTTGCCGAATGATTTGGAGGCAAGAATAATGGACAGTGGTAATGATCTGAACATGATGCTATTGAGAAATGATACTGAGATATCATGGAGAGGCCGTTCATGGTAGATGTTAATCTAAGTTGTTATTTTTAACATCTGTTGAGGCTTCTTTTACAATAAAAAAACAGCAAGGAGTTGTGTGGCACTTTAACAGATTTATTTTTTGCATGAGCTTTCGTGGGAGAAGATCCCACTTCCTCAGATGCTTCAAAGATGGGTGAACTTACAGAAAGGAATGAAACTAAATGCAAGGGGGTGTAAAACATAGGATCAGGTCTTTTACAATGCTGCCCCTTATGGCTGATGGTGGTGGCTGACAGCATAGGCTGTCTATTAGCAGGGTGCTGGCAACAATCTAGATCCTGGTACATGCACTCTCCAGTCCTAATTCCTTTAATGAGGAGATAGAATATCTATCATGGCATTCTGAGGCAGGAAGTATAATTCTTGTTATGGTGGAGATGTACAGAGTGAACCACAGTACAGAAAGTGAGGTGTGACGTATCATTCATGACTTGTATGTGCTAAGTTGCTAAACTGTTAGATCATCACACTGCACTGAATTGTAAGAGGAAATCTGTAGCTATTTTCCAGTTGTGCCCTGTTTCATATGCACATGCTTGATGTACTTAGAATACTGTACTGTTCATTAAATTGTAGTAATTTCCTACATGTATATAGCTCAACTATTAGCTTTTTGAATAAACTATATGCAAATATGGAGTAATAGGATCTAGTTATGGAATTATTTATCCTTTCAAGCTAAGTATGAAATCATTAGAAACCAGTAAGGAATCTGCAGAAGTGCAGATAAAGCAAACAGGAGCTCTAACTATAGATACCTTTTCCTGTAATATGCTAATTCCACCAATGTATAATGTATAGATTGTGGTGAAAAGTTGAAACCTGATAAATAATGTAATCATATACATAATGGGGTGCAAATGAAAGAAGAACCACATCTGTTGTTTGCTGATATCTGCTGAAGTATAACACTTTGGTAGGAAATGCACATCAAGTTATGATAAGACACAAATGCATTCATGTGAAGAAAAACTCAATTTTTAATGTGTGTTCATCTGTAATCCCTGTAGAGAAGTGTAGAATGTGAATCAATATCAGCAAGGCAGATAAAGCTATAAAGAAAACAGAAGGGTGCCCTCTGGACTGACAGCAGATATATTTCTATTTAGAACTTCTGTTGGGCATCTGGGAAATAGAAACAGGAAGAGTTTTGCTCTTCTGCTTCTACAAATGTCCTGCTTGTGACTTGTGATATCATCGCTTCCTGGATTCTGCTTCATCAGGTATGGGTACAAATGCAATAACACAATTTCATTTATGTCTGGCAAAAAAACCCCATGTCTTGTAAAAGCCATTTTTCCACTTATTTCCTGGCGCTCTTATCTTCTCCCTCTTCCTGCTACTCCAGAAAAATGTGCAACTTTCACAGGCTTAAGCTCTTAGCATACTGAAGCAGAACTAGCTGTTTAGCCAGAGGATCTGGTCTATTGAATTTAAATGTACCTACCTGTCAATTATTTTCATTATATCATACAATCATAGAAGTGTAGGAGCAGAAAGTGACCTGAACAGCCCATGTGACGCAGTCCTTTGCACACAAGGCAGGACCAGTTGTATGTCCAATGGCTATAATAAGTGACTGGTTAACTGCTGTGCATAGAACAACAGTAAAATTATGAGGAATTTTCAGTTTGCATAGAGAATAAGATTGCTGTGATTCTCAAAGAGCTGTTTTACCACAGAGAAATTTTTGCATAGGATGAACACATAGTCTTCCTGAGCAAGTTTTAATCAGGTCTACTAATGAGAGTCTAGAAGATTCCCCTTCTTTGCAAATAAAAATCTACTGAGGAGATAGTGGGTCTGTTATTGATGGAGATTGTCAGCTCCTCTGTAAAAGAGCAGCATGTCAGCTTCTTTAAAAGAAGCAATTTTCAGCCCTTGTTCAAGAAACCATCACTTGACATCAAATGAATGTGCATTGTGGAACTGATGAAGTTGAGCTTGAACAAATAGTCTCTATTTCTCTGAGAGAACTCGGAGGGTAGTATTGTTCATACAGTTAGGGTGTGTTCAAGTGTAACTCTTGCTTAATGTACTCTTGAGGCCTTGCTAGGAGCCAGTGAAGTGATTTGGGCTATGGTATTTTTAACAATCACATGATACGTAGATCTATGCTTTCATTTCATCTGACCCATGTAGTGATGTTGATCTGTTTACCCAACATTTCTGGGAGTGCAGCTTGGGTATGAAGAAAAACTGACTAAAATTTCAAGGCAGATAAGCCTGGATTAAAATTCTAGGAACCAGTTGAAAGTAAGAGAAGAAATGATATTGTCTCCCTGATCTGATCAGTAGCACTATCATTTGTTAGTCAGTTTTGTTAATCAGTCAACCAGTGCTGCTCTCCACTAGTGATTGTAGCTGTGTGCGAACTATGTGCTGCATGGCTTTCTTTTTCAGTTACTGTAGAGACTAGTCAACTCCTACAGCAGAAGCCCAAGAAAGAAAACAACAGAATGCCACTAGTCATCCCCTGCAAACCCCAAGTCAGAGCTCTACTGCACATCATCAAGGATCTACAACCAATTCTACAAGATGATCCCTCACTCTCTCAAGCCCTGGGAGGCAGACCTCTCCTCGCTTCCAGACAGATCCCCAACCTTAAACAGATACTCACCAGCAACTACAGCCCTAACAGCAGAACCATCAGAGCAGACACATATCCCTGCAACAAACCACATTGCCAACTTTGCCCACATACCTGCACAAAAGACACTATTACAGGACCTAATAATACCAGCTACTCCATCAAAGACTCATTCACCTACTCATCCACCAATGTGATTTATGCCATCATGTGCCAGAAATGTCCCTCTGCCTTAAATATTGGACAAACAGGACAGTCTCTGTACAAAAGAATAAATAGGCACAAAACTGAAATAAAAAATCACAACATTGAAAAACCAGTAGCTGAGCACTTCAATCTTCCTAATCACTCTATTAATGATTTGTTAATTGCTCTGCTCAGCCACGTGAATAATAGCTCAAGGTTTCCAAGAAGAAATGGCAAATTGGAATTCATTTGCAAATTTGATTCTGTCTCTTCAGGATTAAATAGGGACTTCAGATTTTTTTCCCATTACAACAGGTGATTTGACCGTATCTTCCTCTATATGCTGTTCCCCAGTGTTTGAATCTTAACAACTGCTTTGATTTGCTGTTACAGCATGACCTGATCCTATGACTTACACTTCCCTGAATTAATATTCCTCCCATTTG
Organism: Podocnemis expansa; assembly: GCA_007922195.1. NCBI lineage: Eukaryota > Metazoa > Chordata > Testudines > Podocnemididae > Podocnemis > Podocnemis expansa. The sequence continues at coordinate 46,222,964 of ML681982.1, read as the reverse complement.
GTAAGCTACCCCAACTTCAAAGCATCAGACAAAGTTGGATTTTCTCCCATGAAAGCTCATGCAAAAAATAAATGTGTTAGTCTTTAAGTGCCACAGGAATCTTTGCTTGTTTTGCTGAACTAGACTAATACAGCTACCTCTTTGGAACTTAATCAGTTTTGTTATCTAGGCATTTTATGCAATCTTCTTCTGAGGTATTTACTTAGTAGCAATAGCCAGGAATGTGTTTTGTGATCCCTGGCTAAGATAGTCTGAGCTCCTCTGCTGAAGTGGACCTTGTGACAAACGTGGCAATTTCTTGTGATATCCTTGAAAAATCTTATTGGATTAAAATGTGATCATCAATCACAGTTAATGAATACCTTAACACAAAACAAATTAACTAGATTTTAAAAGGTTATGATTCACCACAGTTTAAATTGCACAATTAGACAATAATAGCATACCAATTTGAATTTATAATAAAGTATTTTCGTATGTTTTCCTACATTTTTATATATGTTGATTTCAATTACAATGTAGTACACAGTGTACAGTGCTTACTTTATTTTTGTTTAAATTTGTACTGTAAGAAAAATAAACAAAAGAAATTGTATTTTAAATTCGCTCATACAAATCCACTCAATCCTAATTCTTCTTCAGTCAATTGCTAAGACAAACAATTTTTTTTCACATTTATGGGAGATAATGTTGTGTGATTCTTATTTAGAATGTCAGCTGAAAGTGAAAACAGGCATCCCCATGGCACTGCTTTAGCTAGCATTGCAAGTTTTTTTGGCAGGATATGCTAAACATTCGTATGTTTTTTTTCATGCTTGACTCATGGGACTCCAAAGTCTTACATTGCTTTCTTTTTGAGTGCAGCTATACATAAAAATATTCTTCATTTTTAAGATGCACTTTCATGATAGAGATTACACTACAGTACTTGTAGAGGAATTGAAAAGTACTGTTTTTGTTTTTTACAGTGCAAATATTTGTAATAAAAACACTATTGAGTACTGTACACTTGCGATTTTGTCTTGTAATCAGTCAATATATTTGAAAATGTAGAATAATGTCCAAAATATTATATTATTATTTAAATTGGTGGTATTATTGTTCAACAGTGGAGTTAAAACTGCTATTAATTGTGACTATTTTTTAAAATCACATGACAGCTCTAAAGCAAAGTGAAATATCTTTGGAGTCTGTTTATTAAAAATGAAAAATTTATTTCTAGGTTGGAGACATAGCTAGTGTAAATGCTGGGCATTATTATGAGCATCAAAGTCCTATAGTGAACAATGGGCTGGACAAAATGAACTTTTGGAACAAAGTTAACGGGAGATTTCTAGGGGAGGTGAATGCAAATTTACCCCCTTCTGGTTAAACAAAATCCTAGCCTTTTGAAGCTACACTGTTAAAATGATGATTTATGCTTGGTATTACCATAACATTTCATTTATTAAAGAAATGTTTGGCTAAATTAGAGCCAAATGGTATTTATACGGTTGTTCTACATATGCCTAAAAATGTAAATAATAAGCAATTTATTGTATCCAAACAGTAACAAAATATAAGAACTTGATCAAGATGCTTAGAGATGTTCTAATCCCATGGGTGCTTAGACAAATTATGGTCAGGTCCAAGTTGGCCAGGCAGGTATTAGCAGCACCATTAAGAATTTTCCTTTTTATACCCTTTAACAAACAAGCTATGTCACCAACAAGTATTCGACTTTAGCTAAGGCCAGATGAAGAAGTTTCTTATGCTTATATAGCCAATTACTTCTTACCCCATACAGCCAAATTCTATTACTTTAGCCCAAATCTTAAATGAGATGACACTTGAAGACTCATTACAAGTTTAGCACAACTCTTCTTTCTCATGATTTCATTCTTTCTGATTCCATGCTTTGTGCCTGTTGCTCCTTCTAATATCCCAACTCAGTTTAAAACTGTAACTCATCCATGTCTAACATGGCCTCATAGTCCTACTTAAGCCCTGAAGAAAGAACCACTGTCTACGTGGTTCTGAATGTGTAAATCAATAGTCTAAGCTGTAGCAAACACTGCCTATTTCATGAGAGTTCTTGTTCTGAGCTAAAGCTGTTATTAACTTGTAACCACAGAAAAACCCTTATGTGGGGTTTGCAGGACTTGCTCCTGCCAGAGCTCTTTTGTAACTGGGAGTGATTGCTTGTAAGCTTTTTTAGCAGGGACCTATCAAACTTATGGTCTTTTTTGGTCAATTTCATGGTCACAGGATTTTTAAAAGTAGTCATTTTCAAGATTTCAGATGTAACCAGGGGGGGCTGACCCAAAATGATGTGATGGGGTAGGGAGGGGTTGCAAGGCTATTGTAGGTGGGTCAATGTCTTGCCATCTTTGCTTCTGTGCTGCTGCTGGTGGGGTGCTGCCCTCAGAGTGGAGCATATGGAGAGCAGTTGCTGCTGGTGGGGAGCGAAGCTCTAAAACCAGTGCTACTAGCAGCAGAAGTGAGAGTCGGAAGGTGTGCAGGGGATGGGTTACCATATGTCTGGGTTTGCCAGCTAAAGCTGCAGCTGCCCACCCTGGGCAAGAGCGATCCCTGCCAGCCTCCTTGGAGCTTCCTGCAATCAGAGGAAGTTCCCAGAGGTGGGAATGGCTGTCACAGGAAAAGAAGAAGATCCATCTCTCCCCAGCTTGACTGAGACTAGCAGCTGGAACAACCAGGGGGGGTATCTCAAGTCCCATCCCTCCCCTGTCATTGCTAGATTTCACAGGGATCAGATTTCATGAACTCTGATACATTTTTCATGGTCATGAATTCGGTAGGGTCCTCTTGTTAGCATGGCTGGAGGTTTGTATTATTGTTTTAATATGTTTTCTCTGTCATTCTTTCACCTGATGAATAAATGTTCTCATTTAGAAAGGGCTGCGTGTGAGCATATCACCAGGGGCAATTAGCCAGCTGCTTACCTCAGAAGAGAGAGCAAGGTGCAGATGCTGTCTGAGTGGGCCAAGTGATTTACTGAGAGTAACAGTAGAGGAAGAGAATTATGGAACTTGGAGAAATCCTGGTCAGAAGAGAGATGCAGATCTGAGCTCAAGAGAAGTGATGGCTGCAGAGTCAGAAGTCAAAAAGTGGGTCCCCTATTTAACCACACAGGGGGACCCACAGGTATATTTGTCTTGCATTGTGACAGACCTTGCCACAGCAATTCATGTCTTTGTTATAGCCAGACTGGAATTCCTGAATGTGCTTTACACCTTAAGTCTATACAGAAACTATGGGTAATGCAAAATGCAGCTTCTTGCTCCCATAGCGTTTTCACTGAGAGCACCTACACCTGCGTTCCATTATTATCCCTGGTGTTTGTGAAGCACTGATAGCATGCGTGGCCCTGCAGGGCCAAGGATGTTATCGCTTTGGTTTGAGGACTTAAATCTCACTCCCCCATTTGCAACCCCCCATCCCAAAACAGCCAAACAAAAAATAACCCAAACCAGTCCTCCTCCACCCCAAAACAAACCAAAAATGCATTCACTAGCACATTCTCTTACCCTTTGCTGAAGCAATAATTAACTCACCGCAGTTCATCTGCCTTGTTTCCAGGTTCTCACAGAAATCACTACAATAAGAACTTCGTCTTTCTGGCCCCGTGAGTGTTTTTTGATTTTAATTGTTTTTTAATTTTAGCTCGCTGGAAAGCCATTCACTAGCAACTGTGGTTAAAAGAAGACAGCAAAAAAGATGCCCTGATGTTTCCGTGTTAGGAAATATAATAACCTTCTGTGAATGAAGCCAAGGAGATCAATAGGCACCTTCATTTCTAAGTCATCCTTAAAGATTCACTTGAAAAAAGTTGGTGAAAAACTCAGTCTCATTCTTGTAACTCTTATATGGGGCTAACTGTCCTCTCCCATCTGGCCTGGGTCAGTTGACCTGGGTTGCTGGTCTTGGGCTCTGGATCTGAAAAATTGTTGGGTAAACATTTGGGTTATGTCTACATCTGAAATTTTAGTTCAGACTTGCTAGTCCAAACTAAAGAAGTTCAAGCTTAGTTCAAACTAACCCAAGATTAGTTTGAACTAACCAGGAACTTTTTAGTTCGCACTAACCACATGTTCTAATTCAAACTAACACTTAGCTCGAACTAGAACGTGCACTTAGTTCAAACTAATGGCTTATTTTGAACTTAGTAAGTCTGAACTGACCCTGTTACCAACTAGTTCAGACTAAGTTTTGCCTAGTTCAAACTATGACATTTCTTAGTTCGGACTAGGCAAAGCCTAGTGTAGCCAGGGGCTAAATTAGTCCAGAATAAGCTTACTTAGTCTGGACTAATTTGCCAGTGTAGACATAGTTTTGGGCTTGGGCTGGAGTCCAAGCTCTGGGACCTTGTGAGCGTGGAGGATGAGTTTAACTATACATCAGTTTGCCTCAGGTGGAGGCAAGAGTTTAGCTGCACAGCAACCAGGATCACTGGAGTAACTTCCTATTAGGAGTTTTGACAAAGAGCTATGATTCTGATACTTTCTTTCCTTCATATTTGCTAGGAAGGTCTGTTTGTCATTGTCAGAATTCTGTCCCTCACTTTCATAACTGAACTGCTTTCTGCAGCCATGTTTATCACAGGGGCACAAACAAAGCGCAATTTTGTGACCCAGAATCAGAGACTCTGGCAGAAATTCAGCACCTACCTCAGTTCCAGAGTTGAGCTTCTGAAGCCTGACGATTCCAAATCTACATCCTCACTCACTAAGGAAAGCTCAGAAATGTGAGGAGCAGAACAGTCCACTGATTGGTCTCTAGGAACATATTAGAACTTAACATATTTCAGGAACCTTTCTACAGCGCTAGTACTTCTTGAATCTTATTTTCATAGGCCTGCTGCAACTGTGCTTTCAAGTACCACTCTTGTGGTATTCTGGTAGAAATCATGATTGACCCTTAAGAGTTCACCCACCACTCTCTCTCTGAATGTATTGCTTGGTTTGGAACAACTGCTGTAGCAGGTGAAAGAACTAACTACTATCTCTATGAAACTGAAATAGAGCAAGTGAAAGGTCAATACCTCTGATGTGCAAAGCTATACAAAGTGAAACCAAGGAGTCAAAAGTTCAAGAACATGGATGAGATCAAGGGAAGATCAGTTTAGGTCAAGGGAATGGTTCAATTAAAAAAGAAGGCAGTGATGGAAGCAAAGGGGTTTTTGTTTTGTTTTGTTTTTTTAAAGAGCCTGTTACAGGTTCCTAAAGGGCCCAGGTCTGGGGTTCCCTAAAACTTTTCAAACTCCTCGTTGCATGATTCTGATGGATGGCATTGTAGTGGACACAAATGCAAGAGAAGTCCCTAAATCAAAGTGCAGTGGCTTTTCATTAACTTCTGTATCCAATTTCAAGTCTTTATTTTAACTTACAAATTCCTAAGGTCTTGGGTGCATCAGGGACAGCCTTGATTTTTACAGAGTAAGTGACTTTCACATTCCAGTGTCCAGTAGCTCAGACTGTGACAAATCATTTTCTTCCATTATTGATTTTAGATTTTCAGAAATAATAAACTGATGCACAGTATTAGAGATGGATCTAAGCTAGAGTTTCGATCCTGATCTGAAAATTCCCCAAGATTGTTTATATCCACATTTGTCATTGAAATTCATCTCCTGTATGTGAGTAAGTCAAGAGAAATGAGCTTACCCCCAATAATAATAATAATAATAATAATAATAATAATAATAATAATAATAATAAATAATAAATAGATAATATCAAGTTATTTATCTATAATGGGGAAATAATATAATTGAACAGAGTTAAGATGACTGAACAATTAGTTACTTCAAATAGCAAAATTTAGAAGTTAAACTGTTCATATAAAAATTGAGAAATAGATGAAGTATGAAGGCTATAAATTGTTAATAATCAGGTTCTAATAATGATTATTACCATTTTGATTAATCTGGAGTATTCCAGTGGATTTCAAAATAGTTTCTATTTTAAATCTTCTCAGAAGAGCAGGGTCCTACCCAAACTATTCAACAATGAAAGTAAACAATTGAAATAAAAAATAATAAAAACAATAAGTGTTAGTAATGTAATGTTCCTTGTGGGTAAAGCTGACGCTGTGTGTAATATTGTTTGTCAGTGTGAAATCAGGATTAATGGGTAATTGGATCTTGAAGCATTTTTTCATGATAAAGATAAATTGTTATAGATTAATACTACACATTGTGAACAAAATTGTGGTGGTTTGCAGCACCTCTAGAACTGAGACTATGTCTACACTGGAAAGTTGCTTCCCTGCAGAAATTTGAAAGTGTACCAAACCATGAAACATGATTGATCCTCAAATTCTTGGCAAATCAAGGGCAGTTTTATGAACCATTTTAAGCTAAGAACAAGGAAATTTTGGCTTCTGAGAGTTATTCCCATAAACAAAATTCACTTCCTTTATGCTACATTTAATTAGCATATTGTGAAAAGCTAATTCTGTGCTAAACTGACAGGGATAACTCTGATACAGTAGTCCAGTAGGATATCCCTTTCAGCCACATAACCAGTCTGCATATTAAGCTTAAAGATCAACAAGCTGCAGATTACCAAAAAATTGGCAGGTACTGCATGTATAAAATTATACGTTTAAATAACTGAGGAGATAAGCCCGTGAAGAAGAGAATATCGCTGGTGTAGGGTCCAAACCTGTAAACACTGATGCATGTAATAATTTACCACATCAGTGATCCTATTAAATTCAGAAACGATCATTTTCATGGTAAAGTTACTGACATAGTAATGGTTTGGAATATGGCTATACAATAAATCATGTAGAAAATGTTTATATTTTAATGACTTGTCAAGGTATAAATAAATAGTAATTTTCCAGCACTGATTGCTTTAAATCATTGTGAACCCAATAGATGCTGGAGTTTAACAGCAGGATTTTCAGAAGTGCCCAGCATTAGTCTCATGCTGCTTCCATGGATGTCAATGATAATGTTACCATTGATTTTAGTGGGACCAGGCCACTATATTTAAAGATCTTGTCCTTCACAGACAGTCTGGGAAGTCAGCACAGTCTGCATCTGATGCCTTCTGTTTTGATGAGCATCCCAGTCTCTCTCATAATCATGCTGAAATATCTATATGGAAAATTATCTCTGAACCCTTTTTCTCTCCCTTTGACTGTGAGATGTTGCCCCAGGCCAACCATTATATCCATCCTGATAAATAACAGCACAGGCTGGTATTAAGGGGGGAAGTTCTACAGATGCACAGGAAAGCTATTAAGGGGATGGTTGTAATCCAGTTTTATCTAAAGGGTACTGGAAATAGAGAAACATTTTGTTCTTAGGAGGCTTGTAGGCCAATGGTCTTCACTTAAGCACTCGAACTTTTTAATCTTCTCCAAACCCAACTCTAACGTTCATCCAGTGTCAATGAAGTTATTTTTAACTGTTGAAGAAGTTTGTATCCAAAATGATTCAGAAACCAAACACAACAAGTCTTGCATGTTTTAGGACAAAATATTTCTTTAAAATACAATTTCCAGAAAAAGCTATATTAACTGTGTTGTGAGGGGACTTTTAGCCACCAAAGGCATTCAGAAGCTAAGAACAATTATTTAATATTTTAGAAGTAGAGTGGTCAGCATATACAAATTCACTGCATTTACCACATTGCTTATGACTCTTCCAATTAACTGCCAAGTTTGTGAGGTGCACCTGTGGTGCCAGGTTTTCAGTGGTGGCCAAGGGTTAGAGTGCTGATTTGATGGGGATGGTAAAATGGCTATCAAGGATTCTTCTCTTTATATGTGCATTTATGAGCTGATCTCTTAATCTATGTCTATGCTGACCACAGGGCGTTCAAACTTGTTAGTTCGAACTAACCTCGTACTTATAAGTTTGAACTAACAACGTGTTCTAGTTCAAACTACTGCTTAGTTTGAACTAGAATGCACGGTTAGTTTGAATTAAGCGTTAGTCCATGGCCACATCGTGCCAAGTTCGAGCTAAGCACTTAAGTTTGGACTAACCACTGGTACTAAAAAGTTTAAACTAAGGGATCCTTAGTCTGAACTAAGAAATTTCTTAGTTTGAACTAGGGAATGCCTAGTGTGGCCATGGGCTGAATTAGTCCGGACTAAGCCTCTTTAATCTGGATTAATTTGTCAGTGTAGACATAGCCTTTGCTTGTCAGGGAACAAGTGCCTTCTTTGTCTTGGCTGAATGTTTGGTCAAGATTGATGCTGATCCAAATGATGAAACTTGCAATGCCAGCAATTTCAGGCATGTTGAAGGAAAAGAACTTTTGGCCACATATTTATCCTGCACCTGTGGGAGTACATTTGTGCAAGTTTGTCCATGTTAATCAACACCACATCAGTGTTATTGTAATGGAGAATTACATGGGGTTTCTTTTTCTATCTTTCCATAGCACAGTAATGATTTATTGTCAATAGCTTTCTTACCAATTTGACCTTCTTTGGAACATAGGTGAGTGGCCCAGCAAACCCAAACACTGATGGCGAGTATTCTCTACTGTGATATGGATACATCTCATTAGATTTATCTGGCTTGTTTCATGGACTGTTCCAACATAGATTACATTTGGTTTGAGTAGATCTTCAGCAAACTGAATAATAGTGAAGTTAGCTACAACTACATGTTTTCCAGTCTTCTACCATCCTGAATACAGCCTCCTTATTGTCTGAACACTAATCTGATGAACAATCAACAGACACATGGTCTCCCTTGTCAGAGTTACTGTCAACATGATTATCACATCTTCTATGTTGTCATCACCTAGCTACTTGCTTTCAGAGTTGTAAATCATTTTACAAGGTCACAAGCTGAATATTAGGCCCTTCATTTACCATTTTGAATTGCACAACATAAAAAATTCCCTCAAGAGTCTGAGTCTGTAGTGTTTTGAAGTACAATATCTAGATGGGAAATCCCTTCTTGTTAAACAAAGAGAGTTGGGATCAGTTTACTCTGTGGTGAGGAAGCCTAACAAGCCTGGATTTGAAGGTTTCAATATGTCTGGAGTACTTTCTGTCTTAGGGTGACTACATACCAATCACTGTCACTGCAGTGCATTTTCAGTTAGCATGTGTTAATTATTGCCATACACGATTATGTCACTAGATGGAAATGTATACATAGAACTACTAAAAATACAGGATAACAATGTAACATATTTGGGATGCATTTGTACCCCACAAAATTTTTTGATACAGAAAAAATACTTTTCATGTTAAATTAATTTTTTCCTCACTGAATTGTGTGTGTGTGTGTGTGTCTGATGACAATGTCCTAAAACAGCATAGTTGGAGGGCCACTAGTTCAAGAACAACTGCAACATATGTGCTATGGCAGTGGTTCCCAACCAGTGTGCCGGGGCGCACTGGTGTGCTGCGGCAACACCCAAAGTGTGCCATGGGCATCCCCGAGAGCTGGAGTTAAAGTTTCCTCCCTGCTCAGCCCAAACACATGGGCTGTGCAGGGCTAGGAAAAGGCAGGGGTTAAAGTAAGGGGGAAGGCACCGGAACACAGTTTTGGGGCTCCCTATCTTTAGGCAGGCAGCCTTCTGGCCCCCCTAAAAACAGAAGAAGGCACTGAAATGTGGAGTTTCAGGGGCTCCCCTAAAAATAGCAGGAGCAGCCTGAACACAGTGTTCCAGTGGCTCCACCTTAGGCCCAGCCAGCAGAGAGGGGCAGGAGGGGTGTGAATCTCCCCCTGCAGGGTGGAGCAGCTCCCAGCGGTTCAGCCAGCCTGCAAACAGCAGAAGCAAGGGCTTTCGGGGGGGTGGGCTGCTGGGGATTGTGTGGAGCAGGTGTGTGTGTGAAGCAGAGGTGGGTGGGAGTGAATGTGTAGGAGAGGATATGTAGCTGGGGTTGTAGCTGGGGCTGTAGCTGGGGCTGAGGGGTGGCTGTTTGGTTGGGGGTGTGTGTAGCTGGGGGGGTGGGGTGGTTTTGTGTGTGGGTGGGGGGTGTAGCTGGGGGCTGGAGGCCTGATTCTGGCCTCTGCAGTGATGGGAGGGTCCATCACAGGCAACAGGGGGCTGGGGGAGGGGAGAATGGGACCCACTGGGGTGGGAGGGAGCAGCAGTGGGGTGAGGATTTGCCCTGGGGGGCAGGGAGCCACTGTTGAGAAGGGGAAAGTGGGTGCTGTGCCATGCTCCCCTGCCCTACCTTCCCACTCCCCAGGTTCCCCCTGCCCCCCCCCACAAAGCCACTCTTGTTCTCCCTTCCTCTCTTGCCACCCTTGTGCTGTTCACATGGCTGCCCTTGTCTTCTTTTGTCACCCCTACACTGCTCTGCTACCCACATGCACTCCTGCCACCGCACACGACTCCTGACTTCCCGTGTTCTGTCACCCCTGCTCTGCTACCTCACATAGCAGCATTTCTGAAACACTGTGCCATGGTTCATGAATATTCAAAGTAATTTAAGTTAATTTGAATATTCCTGAGTTTTTTAATGGTGCTGTGCCTCGAAAAATTTGAAGGTATCAAGGTGTGCCACGGCAGAGAAAAGGTTGGGAACCACTGGCTTATGGGGTACAATACTACATCATGAACGTGCATGAGGGTTAAAGTTCACACTTATATAGTTAAAAATTGGCAAAGAATAGTGTTTCTAAACAGATAGGGGAATAATAGCCTAACACTGTGAAAAATCTAAACTGAAACAATTCAATATAAAAATACAAAAACAGAACCAATGAAAAATTCAGATATATGTTTGCTCTTCTGTGTTGGAAATTATTACTCCAGAAATATGAATAGCTTGTTTTGAGCAGAAGTGTAACCTAAGGCAATATCAATGACTTGCTAAAGACAGTGGCAAAACCATGACTCATTTATCTGTTCACAGGCACAGTCAGAAGTGTGGAATGTGGATCAATACAGCAAGACCGATTAAGAGCGCAGAAGTTCCTTTTGTTCATAAAATGTGCATTTGCAGCCAGCAACCAGAATCAAATAAATTCAGTTGGAGTTTCTGTTTGGCATTTGTGGAATAGGAGGAGGAGCAGGTTTCCTCTTCTGTGTCCTGGTTGCCTGGGGCACAAATCTTGAAGCTATCATTTTCTGGTTTCTGCATCATTAGTTATGGATGTAAATAGAATGGCAGAATTGTATTTGTTTCAGCAAAAATAGGCAGAGCAGCTTCTGGAAGGAGGCACTCAAGGTAGAGTGGAAGGCTAGTCTTGTGGTTAAAGCACAGACCACCTGGGTTCTGTATTTGGCTCTGACAAGTACTTTATGTGATCTTTGGGAAAGCAACCTACAGTAATTTTTCTGTGCCCCAATTGCTTCTTATATAAGCTAAGTGATCAAAATACTTACTATAGAGATACCTTAAAAGTGTGAGGATGAAACTGTTTAAATATGACTATTGCTGGTTAGGAAAATAAAATTTTTATCCTGAAATAAATTTTAATATTTCAAAATAATTCTCCATTATAGATTGGATGGGAGAACTGGACTTTCAAAAAAATCTCAGGAAATGAAAAATTCCAAAATTTGGAATCAGAAATGTCTAAATGAAAACTCTAGATATTTTTAAACACAACAATTTCACATATTGAACAATTTTTTTTGTTTCAAAACATTTGGAACCAAAATAGTCACTTCAAAATAATGTTTGCAGTGATACATCTGTGTTGGTTTCAAGATAGAGAAGCAAGGTAAGTGAAGTAAAATCTTGTATTGGACTCCTGTTGTAGAACAAGACAAGCTTTTGAGCTACACAGAGCTCTTCTTCAGACATTTTGCTGAAAGACTGTGGGTGAGAAAAGTTGTCTTGAACAAAGTCTGTCTCTTGTTAGGTTAAGTTTTTAGTCATTATAAAGTGTTTTTCACTTGTATATGTTTGTAAGCATTTCAGTCTCTGTCTCACTTAAAATCCTATTTTCTTCTGTTAATCAATTAGTGTTACTTTTAATTTAAACAAACCGTGCTGTCTGAATTAAGGAGTTAACTCCAGTTAAAGTGGTTCTCTGTACATTTTGTCTTTTGAGGAGCAAATGGACCTTTTATTTCCCTGAATGGTCCAGGAGAGGGCTGAACAGTTCAGGACCCCTGCTTTGGGGACATTCAGGACTGGGAGAGCGTTGGGTCACCTTGCTGATTGTAACCAAGACGGATGGAAGACAGTGTTGGGCTGTTGGCAGGCTGCTGGTGTCTGCGATGGTGAACTTGGGCTGGCTGCGTAGCACATAGATGTTCAGTGTGTGACCTGCATTCTTGTTGCCAGCACTGAGTGTCCCAGGCAGAGAGCCACAACAGGAAAGCATTGTGAAGCACTCAGAGATAGAGTAAGAGGTGACATTCCTTCACTGAGCTGGACTGTGCCCTGAATTGTGATAGAAGAGTTCTGCATAGCTTGAATTTTTTTTTTTTTTATCAATGGCAGTTGGTCCAGTAGAAAACATTACCCTACCTAGTTCATCTCAGATTTCAGAATCACCTCTTTTTATGCTCCTGATCAAAAAAAGATCAAATGTTCTGGTTGAAGTTGACGTTTTGGCACAGAAAACATATTTCTGAGAAAAGGTCTGTGACAGGGGCCTCCACTCACTGCTAGGCTTGTGCCTCCTTCTGTTACTTTAGGGAATACAAGGTTGCATGCTATCCTCCACCTGTCCATCATTCCACAAACTACTGCTGTCACTTTGTGATTCAGCCCTCTGGACAAGTCACTATCCAGGTTTCTACCTTCTGGGGTACCAAAGTCCCTTCTCCTTATGTCTAGGGTGACAGCAGCAAATTTTTCACTGTCAGCATGTTCTTCCAGGTTCGACTGAGCAGTCTGTCAAGATGCACTCAATCGATCTCCAGCTTGATGCTACAACTCCAGCTCCGTAACTAGAGTAGCTCTAAGTCAACTGGATGGCATTTCTGTTCCCCTTAGTGCAGTGTGTACAGGGAGGAAAATGGGAATTAATAGTGACATGCAAGATATTTTACATAGCATACGTATCTCCTGTTGACTGCCACCAAAAAGTGCAGCAAGTGTAGACTAGGGCTCAATCGGTTTTCCCTCTCACTGCTCCAAGATGCCATTCTTCCAGTGGCTGTTAGAGGAACTTGTGCCAGCCCTTGTTCAGGTTCCAGCTGAGGGACCCACTAGCCAGCATCCAAGATCTGTTCCTTTGAGACCTTACTATGTTTCCCTAAGCCAGGGGTAGGCAACCACCGGCACGGGTGCTGGCAGTGGCACCTGAGCACATTCAGAGTGGCACGTGGCACCCTCAGCAGCAACACAGAAGTTGTCACTTTGCTTCCAATTTCCTGTCTTTATAGAACCAGTCCAGTTCATTCCTCCCAAGCAGGGCTCCATCACTGTCAGGGAATTGCTTAGTCACTTGACTCCTCTCAGTTGTGGCGTATTACTTAGCCTCCTTTTCATGTGGCATTAGCCTTTTACAGGCAAGTATGGGGTAAACAGCTCAATCACAACAGTTTCCAGTGGGAAAAACATTTAGGTGAAAATTTTCAACCACATCTAATAAAGTATATTGGGAGATTCTCAGTGATTATAGCCCATTTGTGACATTTAGGGGTGGCAAAGGAGTTGTAATTTGGCAGGAAATGACTTTTAGAAAATTCTCCTGGAATGGCGCTCTGTCCTGGTGGAGCTTTGCTGAATCCTCCTCAGCCTTTGGCCCATCCTGTTTCTCCTGGGATTTGGAGCATGTCAGAGGGAGGGTGGAGAGCTCAGCTAAGCATATCTTTTATTGGTGTAATGAAAAGCAACCTCACAGTTGCTCTAACTACTGTTGGGACTGCTGCATTCTGCCATGGGAATCAGGAAACTATAACTGGTCTGGCATATGGGCTGCCTCTCCCCTTGCACCAAACAGTGCTCTGGGTTGTGGGGACTCAAGCTTTATCATTGTAGTGTATGCATTAGTTTTAGCATTTACATCAAGAAAGCTTTGGATTATGACAGTATGATGGAAAGCATTTTTCAGGTTGTGTGACACTGTAAGTAACTTGTAAATTGTTTTTCTTTTTTTAAAATGAAGGTGGATGTCATCATATGAACTGCCATGCAGAGGGGATAGGTATAGGAGTCACCCCAGGATTTATGATCCCAGCATTGTGTAGTGGCCTTGGCTATGCTCTCTTTTAACACCTACGTAAATCAGTAATCATTCCACAGAAGCCAATGATACTATGCCTGTGTGGGACTGAGTTACACCAGAAGAGAACTTTTTTGTGTGTGTGCAGTTCTTATTTCTTATTAAAATCTCTTTATTTATTTACATCTTTATATTTTCTATCTTTCATTGATATTTTTAGTCTGACTTTCTGCCAACTAGATGTTGTCATTTAATTAATCAATCAAATTAACAACAAATATAAAAAAGCATGAGTATCTACAATGTAAAGTGCAGATTAAAGAACTGTATTGCCTTTGACTCTTGCTAATGGTCCGCAGCAATGGCAGTAGGAAAGGAAGGTGGGATCTGACTGCCAGAAGTTCCTACAAAGATTTCGTACAGGTACCACTGTTGTCTGAAAATCAGGGGTTGAGGTTTCTGATCACAGTAGTGACATCTTCTTGAGCTTTTAGGAATTTCTGATCAGCGAAAAGGCCAGACTAAGAGAACAGAAGATTACTGAATGCTGGATATTCAGGTAGACCATTTTTTCCAGTGAGCTGAAGCTGCTAATGAGACAATAACTGGACAAATAGGTTTGGGATTTCTTACAGAGTAGCTGGATCCAAGTGCCTTTTTAAAACCATCATAAGAAGAAAGGTTAAAAGGGAGGATCAGGAGAAAGAACAATTAATCTTTCTGGGCTGAACTTGATGATGCCTCTGTCCTACGGTTGAAATCCTGACTTTACTGAAGTAAATGGGACTGGAACTCCATCACAGGTGCTGAAGTCTGTTGGAGAAGAATGGGAAAAAATATTCCTGCTAATATAGATTTTATTTGTTTAGCTCATTTTAAAATTCAAAGCCCTTTACAATACTCACACCAGCAAATTATGTACATAGCTAGTTTATTCAGTTGCTCATTCCTGTTCATTTTTGCTCCTTCACTAGCTAGAATTCTTTGGTATGCTCACTTGTGTCATGTCTTAAATGGAACTGTAAGCTCTTCTGGGAAAGGACTGTCTCTCACTATATGTTTGTACAGTGCCTAGTATTGATCCTGATCAAGGCTTCTGTACACTTCTCAGCTACAAATAATAATAATTGAGTAGGATAGTCAGAAGTCGGCTTGAAAGGTGAGAGAGAACATTGAATTATGGCTTATATTTTAGTGGAAAGTTTGGAGTGAATGAAGATGAAGACTTGTTCTGCTGTGAGTTTCAGGTCTGAGCAACACTGTTGTTTTCAAACATTGTGTTTATGGTAGAAGAAAATATCCCCTTGGGACTGTTTTATCACCCCAACTATGGAAGACAAAGTTTGATAAACACTTACTACATTCATTTAGTATGGATATACATGATTTAAGTCAGAAAGAGAACTGGTAACAAACTGGAGAATTTTTTACTCTTAAATGTTCAAATAGCTACAGAATTACTTTTAGCAGATACCTGATGAATGATATAGTATTGATTGGCTTTTAATATATAGTAAAATGCTACTTTTAAAGTAAAATGTCTATCATAGAATATATATTCTAAATGACTTCATTCAATTAAATATCATGGAACAACAATATTAGGCATAAAATGCAACACCATTGAAGCTAATGGTTTCTCACATGTGTAAATGAGAACAGAACTTAGTCTTCTGTGGATTCTGGTGACAATGAGAGAAACAGAGGAAGAGTGGGAGTACCAGTGCTTTAACATCTCTATAGTCTATTTCTGTTTCAAAAGAGAGAATTCTTTGAATTCAAACTAAATTTGAGGACTATGTTATCAAGCAAACTCTGCACTTGCAGTTATTTGGTGGCCACAGTTGTATAACGGCAAACTCTTGTGGGTGTATATACTAAAGTGTAAATCTAACTGCATGTTGCTCACACAGGCCAGACAGTTAAACTGATGGAGTTGCACCAACAAGCAATTACACTCATATAATTGCACACACTAACAATTGCTGGTGCAATTTAAAAACTTTGCTCATAAAAACAAGTCATGAAGTGGTCAGTTCTAGATTTTTCCTGACAAAATGTTAATCTGCTTGGCAGCATCTGTTTTTCAGTACATTTCATTGTGCTGTTTTTGCGTTCATACCCTGTGACGTTTTAGATCATAAACTTTCTTCATATCCTTACTTTTTGGCATTGAGGAACTACAACTTTATCAGTATGAGTCTCTGGGTATGTCTCAGTTTGGGTTGTGAATTCTACAGGATTATAAATGAGCAGAGCAGTTATAGTCATGTATGATAATAATGAACTGAATCTGCAGATTTTAGCTTCATGTAAGAATCATAGGGGAAATAGACAGTGTGTTTAGAAGCAGCAAAGCATTTGGAGAGGGTCTGATTCACACCATAAAGGCTATGAATGGGAATCCAGATGCTGACTGTTGGGAGTTAGATACTGAAAAATAGTGATGCTACATTTTTAAAAGCAAAAAGAAGAGAGAATTAGCTGTGTGTACTTCTCAGTTGATTCAGGGTATTTTCGGGGGTTAAAGTAAGCCAGAATGCCCCAGAATGCAGTTCTGGGGCCCACATATCTGATGGGCCAGAGTTCCAAGGCCCAGATTCCAGCATCTAGAAAAATCAGGCCCACACATGCATGAAGAGGGCCCAGACAATACAGGAAGGGGTCCCAGAGATTAGAAGGGTTCCAGGGCACCTCAAATTATATTTTAACCACTGTTGTTCAAGGTGAAGGTGTGATTTCCAGTGTGACGAGACATAGCCACTCTAGCTGTGATTGAGCTCACGTGCTAAAAATAACCATGAAAGTTGAGAGAGGCTGTCTGCCCTGTTGTGTATCCATCCAAGATACTAGGTCCATTCTGCCTTTGTCCCTCCTACCACTTATGTTGGCATTCTACTCTTCCATGCTGACTTGATCAGAGCGAGCATCGATCTTTTTTCCCAACCTGAGAATCACATCCTCTAGTTTCAGCGTAGAACTGTCTGTTAGATGGAGACCTGTAAGGTCATTGTCTCCATACTTTTCTTATGAGGGGTTGTTGCCTGCAGTATGTTTTCCAGTTCCTTATTCAGTTCACTTTGAACTGACTCAAACAAATGAGGCTTTTATCATTTTCCCTGGGAAACTTTCCACAATATAACTGGAATCTTGTCTAATTTTCTCCAGAAAATATGTCAAAGAACGCTAATAATCTGTTCTGGGATATCTTTTAGTTAGGAATGAATATGTGCACACATTTTTTCTCAATTTTTTATAATATTTAATGCACCTAGGGAAAAATAAAAATAATTTCCAGTTCTGGAAATTCTTACATTATAATCAACAGCAAGTTTTTCTCCTTCCCTTCTCCCCACAGGTGTTCCAGTTTTGATAATCTCACATGCATTACATTTATCTGTTCACAAATAACACAATGTGTTATCAAGACAGATGAGAAGATAGTTCAGAAAAAGTGAACTATTTGCTAATCCATACTAGGAAATAATTCAGGGAAGTGTAGATATCAAACCTACAGAAAGTATCTGTACCAGCTCTGGAGGCAGAAGAGTTTTGGGGTAAAATATAATGAATGGTGTTATTGCTGTACAAATGTGTAATTTATGAGACTGATGTAAAATATAGTTTTCTTTTGGCTTGTAGTAGAAGAAGGCAGCCTATTTCATCTCACTATTGATGGGAAATATTAACAGAATGTTTAAATGGATATCCAGTACTTGACCAAACTTTTTTCATGTATTTGATCAATTGCTTCTATTTTGGTCTATTTCTCCATCTTGTTGATCACTTAGGGTGATGCGGTAAATGAGAAATAGAGTATTTACCTCTTTCAGAGAATCGTAGTAGTCCATTTGGAATGTTTTGCTTCTGGACTGATGGTGGGTACTATCATTTTGAAAGAGACAAATTAGTCCTACTTAATGAATTTAACATGAATTGAGGCATCTGGAAATATGCATTAGTTTAATCATAAATGAGCACAGTGATGGCAAATGTGTGTGGGCCATGGCCTAAATCACTGGTACAGGCAGTACTTTGGAATCTGCTGCTCTGTAGAATTTTTATAATGTAATTTAGTGCTTGTGAAAGTTCCAGATTAATAGCTGGTGCTGACTGAATCATTTACAATGAATAATTTATTAGACAGATTTAGGCTCTCTCCCTGGTCATGGACATGCCACAAGAAAATTATGACTTTCTTTAATTAAAAAAATAAATTGTGGGTGGACTGTGATCAGTTATCTGTGAGTAGTCAACATTTGCTATTTTGGCAGGGCTGCCTAGCTGATTGGTATGTGTGATGGACCCAGACAGATGGTATAGTCCAGGAAGAGGCAGAATGAAGACCTGAGAGCTCTGGGCAAGACTAATCACCAGTGCTGTGAAAGAGGGGGAGCCCTTTTTCCTGGAGCATCTGAGCAACAACTCTGGTCTGGGAGTATCTGAACAGAAAAGTTCTGTTTTTTAGTCAGGATATATCTAGTCTTTCTTTATCCTTTTTTGATTTAGAAAGAGTGCTGTTGTTTTTCAGTCTGTTGAAAAGGCTTTCAGTTACAATGAGGGCTAACTTTCATGCAGGACCCTATGAATATATTTCAGCCTGGAGCTGAAGGGATTACTTTTATGTATGTCAGGGTGGTTCCTGTTTCAGGGCAGTCTTGAGCCTCTCTGTGCACTAATGGCTGATAATGTAACCCATGTGCCTAAATAGGTGCAATCTCTTTTAGGGACCCTTATGGCTGGGTTACGTTGCTGGGCAGATTTTGCAGCCCAGAAACCAGAAACTTCTGGTAAGAGGGTGAGGGAACACACTGAGCATGCCCCACAAGTTTTATTGTTTTGCTGGAGTTACATGCTCAGGGAGAAGCCTGAGAGGAGAGGCCTGGAGAGGAGCAGGCAGAGAGCTGCGGAGGACATGGGCTAAGGGACTCAGTGAAAGGAGCTGAGCAGGAGTGGACTGCAGGATGTTTTCTCCCAGCTTTCGACTGCTTTGCAGGGGAGTTGTCTGCGGTGGAACTGAGAGCTGGATGGCCAGTGACCTGGTTGCATGGTGCTGGCTACACAGGAGGAAGAAAGGACTGCATGGCATCTGCCTGAAGATTCCTGCAGCTAAAGAGGATGAGGATTGCTTTTGTTCTGCATTCAAGCCCCAAGGACTTAAAAGACTGCAATTGAGATAAGGGTGACTCCACCTGAACTTTGGGACTCTTGGGTTTCTTACTCTTTTGTTTAAATGTATTATGGTTCTTTAGGATAAGGTGTGTTTAGTTAGTTAATAAAGTTCATTGTATGTTTATGCTGAGTGATAGTTTAATGTGGGATGGAAACTCTGAGCAGTCTTCGCTGTGAGTCCTTTTAACAACTGGATCCTGGCTCTCCAGTTGCTTTCATCAGGGGTTTTCTCTGTGAGGCACTGGAGAGGGGCAATTGAGTGGATTTGAGCCCACCCTAGCAGGTTACAATAACAACAGCAGATTAGCACTAACTGCGAAAGGAGGCTTGTAACGTGCATATGCATTCGCTAGTGTTTGGACTGAGACTACCAGTTCACGTTGCATACCACAGTCATAAAACAACTATTGGACAGTAATAAATTCTGTCACTGCAGGCTGTGGGGGTGGATTAAACCTGCTGACCCAGCAGTTGAAGGCTCACTGTTCTATAACCAATCCCTTGAGGACTTCTTTAATCTTGATCTTTTACGAGCTTGTATTCTGGTGACGTCATTTGAGGCTTTCTCCCAACTCATGGAGGTTATTTGAACCTGTGTCAATGCCGGATCCTACCGACATTAATGATAGTTCAATAAATCTGTTTTAATGAAAACTAGAAGCAGAATTTTTGTTGCCTTTGGGTAAAAGCTGCACTTCATTGCAAATTCAATTTCACTCCCTGTGTTTCAATGCATCTCTGAATTTTGCACAACGAATGGCCTGGGGTTCGTTCAATCTGCACTCAGTCAGGTAACTACCACTTTGTCACTGAAGTTTTAAAAAGGATTTTGGAAATATTATTAGGAAGAACCTCAGCAATAGTTACACCTGCCTTTCTCTCTTCTGACTACTAAAAACTGTCGACAAATCAGTATGTGACTTACAAGTCATGACTCCAGTAAAAGTGGGGTAAAGGTATTACTGAAAATACTTTTTACAACAGGATAGTTTTCATTCAGGTTTTTATTTTAATTAATTATTTTAGAAGAAAATTATGAGGTCAACTGTTCTCATTGGAAAAATAGGGTGAACACTGTGGAGATACCAGAGAGGGACTTTTAAACACACTTATTCAATAGCTTTTGTTCATTACTTTCTGCTCCTTATAGTACCTTTTTAGAATCTGGGAAAGAACATTGGTTTCCCTGGTGGCTTTGCTTCCTTCATTTGTTAAGAACTATTTATTTTTCCTGTTGCTTTTTGGGGTTCACAAGTTGACACATTTCTTTGTTTCCTTGCCAGCACCAGGGATGGTGTCTTCCTCAGTGGTATTGGTATAGTTCTGAGAGAAATATTTATTAAATGAGTGAGAAAGAAGTGCATGATATAATGTCTAGAATGCCTATCTTCTAATCCCAGCTCTTCTGTCACCATAGATAAGATATTTAACTTCTCCACCATTTGTAAAACGGGGATAATATTACATACTTCATAAAGGCCTTGTGAGCATAACTTATTTAATACAGTGACTCATTTTATTTCTTGTTGCCAGTTCCCATTTGTGATAAGTGAGCTGTGGGTCTTGCCACTGTCTTCTCCTGCCATTTTCCAGCACATTACTACAGTCTGTTGATTCTGTTTTTTCTCCTCTCTCTCTCATCGCTTTCTGTCTCTATTTTCTTTTCTACCCTCAGTTCATTTTGTCCTTTTGTTTTCAATATTATATATTTTTGCTCTTTCTTGTGCTTTGCTTTCTTGTTGGTTCTTATTTCTCTTTGCTTCCTCCATTAATCAGCAGACTGCGTATTGCTCAGGGTGACAACCAGGTGTCCATTAGTGGGTCTGGGCTACGTGGCCAGACCTGTATACTACATCACAGAATGAAGGAAGGAAGAGATAGTTGTACTGGTGAGGTGCTGCTTGAGTGTGAAATGCATATACTGTTCTCTAGTCCAAGCTGCAGCATTGGGGCTGTTGCATGAGAAGACAAAGAATGAGCGTGACTTTTCAGGAGGTAGCTGTTGTTTTATCCCCATCCTTAAAAGCAAATTTGCAGCAGGAGTTTGAGACATGCATAGGCTCCGGCAGTTCCCCCCATTTCCCATCCACTGCTCTTGTCTTCTTTCTGAGCCCCTTCAGGTGTCAAAATGTGCCTCTTCTCTCAGGTTAGGATGAAGATGACACCAAGGCTATGTCAAAATTGCCAAATTAGTCCAGACTGTTTTAGCCTTTGGCTACACTACACTTTGCCTAGTTCGAACAAAGAAATTTCTTAGTTAGTTCTAGTTAGTTCAGACTTTTACACTTAGTTTGGACTTTAGAAAAAAAGCTAAAAAGCCGTGGTTAGTTCGAACTAGCCTGAGCTTAGGTTGGACTAACCTCGGGCTTCCTTAGTTTGGACTAATAAGTCCAAACTAAAAGTTCTGATGTAGACATAGCCAAAACTACATATAAATGTTTAGGGTTGTTGTATTTTTAAGTTTAATAAGGCAAGAATTTTTGTAGGAGTGAGGGCCTGCAAGCTATGCCTGTTCAATCAGAATTTGCTATGAAACACAGCATGCTCTGTCTCTGTCCCCTCTCACTCCAGAAACCTCCCAGATTCTCTAGTAAGTGGCAACTTTATGTGAATTTATTTGCATTCCTGTCACCAACATGAATATAGTCAGTGCAACAATTTACAGCAGAGGTGTCAAAGTCATTCAGTGTGGGGGGCCACATTGGAAGGCAGGACACCTGTCATGGGCCATGTGGCTGCACAGGCTCCCCAACCCTTTCCCCTACCACATTCAGAGCAGTGTGGGCTCCCCTTTTCCCTCCCCAATCCCACAGGCTCGCCCATATCCTCCCTTTCCCCTGCCCTGTTGGCCCCCTTCCCCATGCTGGCTCTCTGACCCCCCCCCCCCTTCCACTTCTCCTACCTCCTTGGTGGCAGGCAAAAAATATCAGTCTCAGTAACAGGCAGCCAGGCTGGACTCCTGCCTGTCCCTGTCCACACGCACTCACTGTCAGTCATTCAGAATGCTGGCCTTTGATTACCTTGTTCCCATATGAGCCCCAGCCACTTTTTTCTTTGTGATTCGTGGAATATGCTGTCAATCAACTTAGCATGTTGACTAACAGTGAACAGTTGGGGTAGGGGGCAGTGCAGTGGCTCGCTACAGCCAGCTTAGCCTACTATGACTGAGCCTCTGATTGGTCAGCAGACCACAGCAGAGCTGAGCAGGGATTCACTGAAGCACATTCTTTGTTCACTGTGCTGTGACTCGGATCATGTGAGTGAGTTAGAAGCATGCAGAGCCAAGACCCTGGCTTTGGAGTTCACTGCTGCAGACAGCTTCCAGGCACAGCCAAGGCTGCAACTCCGTGTTCTGGATCAGTGCCCTTGGTGGGCCAGATTCAGCCTGTGGGCCATATGTTTGACACCCCTCATTTACAGTGTTTCTCATCCTTTAGCTCTTTCTCAAAGCACCAGGGAGGAACAGAGTTCTCCCTTACATGAGATCTCTGAGCATACAGGGCCCACCTCGCTGAGGCCCTCTCTCCTCACTTGTCTCCTGTGTTGCCTTTTACAGCCCTCAGCTGATGGGACAGTGGTTCATCTACACCCTCCCCCAGACTGCTCAGCTAATTAATTGTACTGTATATACTTGCAGATAAGCCAATCTGTGCATAAGCTGACCCCCCAGTTCTGAGCCCCCAAAATAGGCCAAAATGGGTGATCCGTGTATAAACCAAGGTCCACCTATGGCTCTGGGCCCCTAATCCCCCACCCTGTGCTGCCGGCTTCCCCTGGCCTCCCCAATACCCCCCCCAAGCCCCGGGCCCTGTTGCCACGTTTCTCAGCCTCCCTAACACACCCCCACAACCCCTGGGCCCTGCTGCTGGTTTTCCCAGCCTCCCTGAACCCCCCACTTCAGCTCCTGGGTCCTGCTGCTGCTGCTCTGGCCCCCCTGAACCCCTCCCAGCCCCTGGGCCCTGGCTAGCTCCCCCAGGCTGACCCCCCCCCAGGCCTCCTTACCTGGCTGCTCCCCCTTCCCTTACTTTAACCCCAGCCCAGGCTGACTCCCCAACATGACCACTCTGGCCACATGCTGGGGCTCTAGCCCTGAGCATGCTCAGTGCTGGAGACTTAAAACGCCTGAGTTGGAGCTGCTGTCTTCTAGTATTGACTGGCATATAAGTCGAGTGCCTATTTTAAAGGCAATTTTCAGGCATATAAATCTCAGCTTATACACAAGTATATATGGTATGTCTCCAGTCAGCCTTTTCCAGGGGAACGGACTGATGCCTAAGTAGTCAAAGTATTGGCTCACCTGCTAGCATCCAGCCCTCCGTCATCCACATTCAAGGGGGAACAAATGCTCACATATCTTTCAGCAGTGTAGTTCCAGAGGGTGAACACCTTCTATACTGTTAACACATTGTATAACTTTACAAGCCATGTGTCTGTGTGAGGAAGGTGGCGGTTAGTAGTAAGCCATGTTGGTGCAATTATTTTATTGAAGGTGAATTAAAGTAATTTGGCAAGGGTTTTGAAATTACAGCACCTCCCCTATCAAGTAAATGTAATCTTAGTATTTAAAAATATCTTGACCATGTTCCTTTACATTTCTTAGGCTGATTTCTCTCTTTCATGGATACTGAGTAATCAGGATAGGCTGGGAGGTTTCATATGGAGAGTTATAGACTTCATTAAGAGAGTTTGGCATGCTGTTGCTCTGACTGTTGCTATAAATTGCCATGTGAGGACTATCCCACTTGTGCCTAACAGATGATCTCAGAACAAGTCTGACACACCACAGCTTTGTAAATTGTTTTCTGCATAACTTCTTCTTCTGTGAATATATGTTTGATACAGCTTTGTTACAGAATTCACAAATCCATCTGCTTTTATAGGTTTGGCAACAGACACAGAAAATATAATTATTTGAAATATTGTAGTCACGGCAACCAGGAAGAAAATTAAACAGCTTGCAGTAAGCATGATTTATTAAATCAGGTTTGAAAATAATTTTTCCATGCTTGTAAAATGATGGCAGTGGAACACTCATTAATCAAAACTTCGTATGTATTTATTGAAAGTGAGTTAACTTTACCAGACCAAGGCATTAGCAGTTTCCCTCAACTTCAGAGATATTTGTCAGTATGAGGGTGACTCATATTAGTAAGAAACATAAAATATCTGCAATCAGCTTTTTGGACAAGTACATCAGCTGACCAGTTGCCAGTAGAACATGGTGCATGATAGGAGAAAAAAATCATCACATATACACCATAGATGTTTCTGATGTAAATAAGCTTTTCTGGACAGAATGTTATGTATACGTCTTTAAGTGATATCTCTAAGGGTATGTCTATACTGATGGCAGCAAATTCACCACCATCAGCCTGGCATTCTGGGAGCAGTTTGCAGGAAGTCTGAACTCACTGTGCTGCGCCCAGAAATTGGTCCTGGAAGTCCTGGGGGCCAGGAGGCATAGGGGAAAGCCGACCGCAAGGGATTTGCAGTCGGCTTTTCCTTGATGTGTACCAGCGGCTTACAAAGCGCGTCCAGTCATGCAAAGAATTTTACATTCCTTGTGTAACTGGTGGTCGACTGCTGCCGAAAAGCCCTCTAGTGTAGACTAGGGCTGAGGCAACCAACGGATGAACATTTCAGGTGTATTTTTTGTGGCAGTCATGGTTCAGCAAATCTGGAGATAGAAGTCAAACAAGAAGGCTATGTGACTGCTTTGGCTCTCTCAGGTGGTGGTATGTAGCAGGGGAGAGCAGTTACTCTCTGGTCAGGAGGTAGCTGGTTGCTAGCACTCCCCCTGATGGCCTGAGGAGACCCTGCCCAAAAGCCTGGTCCAAAACCAAAGAGATGGCTGAGGGGAGAGGGAGGACTATATGAGGAAACAGATCAGCCAGCCCAGGGGGAAACAGAGACCTGCTGGAGTTAGAAGACCTCCCTGCGCGGGAGAAGCCAGCAGGTGACCAGTGGTGGGATCTCCCAAGAGGATGACTGCTGGCAGGACTCTCCCCTAGATTCACCTCCCCCAGGCGAGGATCTGGAAGAGCTTCTCTCGGCGGAAAGCCTAGGTGAAGGGAATCAACCCGACACACACAAAGACCTGGAGGAGCTTCCCTCAGCAGAGGGCACCAGTGAGCTGGCTGCCCGAGCCCCTGAGACCTAGAGGGACTCCCGCTGGCTGATGGACTAGAGGAATTACCCGCACTGCTGCCAGTAGACAGTGAGGGCCTGACCAGGATGTCCTGGGGTACATATCCCAAGGACCTGTAGTACAGTGAGGTGAAGGTAACCCGGCGGCAAGTGGGAGGAAGTAGCCCAGGGACAGCTAGTGAGTGCCTAACTGTATTATGGGGCAGTGTTTCGGCTGGAGCCCACTGACCCAGTGGCAGTGCCCTGCCACTGATAGGGCCGTGGGCTGGAACGCAGTGGAATGGGTGAGCCTGTGTTCCCCTCCCTTCCCCTGCCACCGTCTAGGCTAATAATACTGTGTTGCCTTACCCTGCTTGAGGGGTTGAAGGCCTGAACTCTAAGATTGTGTTGAATACTAAGTTGTACCTTACTCTGCCTGTGGGGTTGAAGGCTGGAACTCTAATACTGTATTTGGCCTTACCCTGTCCGAGGGGCTGAAGGTCATAGACTTTTGGACCTTGCTTTGCCCCAGAATGGGCTAGAAGGCCGTGGAAATTGGGGAGTTGGGTCTGACCTTGCTGTGGGTTCAGACCTACTCCCCGGGAGGGCTTGGCTGAGGGCCGTGCCCCATTTACATGGTGGTAAGAGAGAAAGAGAAAATCTAGGATATCCTGAATAGTCTAATGGAAAGTTGTAGGCTCAGATCCTCAGGGCATTTAGGTGCCAATTTTCCACTGAAATCCCTGGGAGTTATGCCCCTGAATATCTTTGAGGATTTTGCCTATAGTCCTTATAATCCTCTTCTTCCTTAAAAATTAAAGTGGGGAGTATTTATGAAATATTTTTTTCTTTCTTGTCTTTTTAGGGGCTGTGTCACAATTTTTGTCTGCCAAGTGCCACTTTTGTGAATATATATACAATTATTCATGAAGATAAGGTCACCAGAATTTATTTTAACATGTGCAAAACTACATATGCTCCCTACCCTTATTCTCAGAAACAGGTGAATTGTTTCTGTTGAAATTTCCCCCAAACGTAAGCCTGAGGCACACAGTTGTGTTTACTTTGCAACCTAAATAACATCAACTCAAGTGGCAGACATCTGGTTTATCAAGAGATTCTAACCTTACTGATGAACCATGTGGGTATAATATGATACCACATGAGTACAGCTTCTGTTTTTTCAATTTGCTTTTTAAAAACCTAACAAGTAACATACTAAAAATCTAAGTTAGAAAGAACATTATTAAGGTTGCAAAATCAAGCACTCAAAAGTTAGGAAACGCCAGAACTGAAGTTGCCAGTGCAACCTTAAGTATTGTGCCTGTGCTTCATGATAAAGGTTTTAATTAAATGACAACTTAGTACTTTTTTTCTCAGGGCTCCTCCTTACGCAGTTCACAGAATGGACTCACTTTCTCACTCCCCACCTTTCTTACTTGATCTGTCTGTCCCCCACCCTTGCCTCCAGTCATCCCAACCCTATCCCAGGTTCTCCATCCCCACTGTTCCTCAGGCCCAATCTCCCCCACCAAGTTCCTTGTATATTCTCACTATCATTCCTTTTCTGCTTGGCTCCTTGTCCTAGTCTTTGTTTGTCTAGTGCAGGGTTGGCACCCTACTATGGGACACATGAAAAATGTGGCAGGCGCAATGATTTTGAACGGTGTGCCATGCTGCTCCCAGCCACAAGCAAGGATGTGTTGTGGCTGTGCTCAGCTTCTGGTCCCACTTCTTCCTAAGTGGGCAAGAATCCAGGGGTACCCTGTTGGCTGGAGGCATGTATCTCTCAGCCCCAAGCAGGGTTGTACATTGTGGTCAATGGAAGGCACTCCCCGCTTCTCACCCTGCCTCTCTCCCACCAGGGCCCAGCAGTGGTGCCCCTGACTGGAGCCAGCACAAGCAGACAGGAAAGTTGCCTGGCCTCTGTGTGTCCAGGGTCCCTGTGGCTCCCTGCATGTTACCAGCATGGGGGTAAAAGAGGGACAGGAGTCTGATGGGGCTGGGTTGGCATGCTTCTGGCCCTGTCCAGGAGCCACACAGCAGCTGCTCACCCCTACCCCCACCTGTTCTGTGCCAGGTCTGGCCAGGGCACCACTCGGCCCACATAGGAAAGGGGCAGCTGCTGGGATGCCCACAGTGGTTGCTGTTCAGGGGAGGGCTTGGCCAGTGGCCCCCCCCCAGGTGCCTCAGTGGGGAGGGAGAGAGCAGAAAATGGACCCACAGATCCCTCTCTCTACCCACGTCCACTATGCCAAACACCCTGGTCAGGGTGCTGGGCCTACACGGCATGTGGGAGAGGAGCAGGGGGACAACATGAAAGCACTACACCCAGAAGGTTGCCAGCCCCGGTTTAGTGCCAGTTCTCATGGACCCCAGCTCCTTATTAGTTCTGTCTCCCGTCCCCTCTGCCTTTTTAGTTCTTAGTCCCAACTAGTCTCAGTCACACACCAACTCCACATGTAATCTCAATCTCTCACCATACTGGCTCCTATTCCTTAACCATTCCAGGCTCTGAGTCCAGGTTTCCTTCTCAGACTCTCTCTATCCCTCTGTACCTCTTCCACTCTCTTTGTTCCAATTTAGTCCCATCTATCCCACATCTTCCCCCAGTTCTGCTTCTTGATCCCTATGCACTGGAATCAGCCAGGTAGTATCATCCACACTGTTGGGGCAAAGAAGGAAGTCATTAGAGGTCAGGAGAAACAGTCTGCCAGCTTTTAGTTCCAGAGCCTAGATCTCACACAGCCCTTAGCATCCCAGAGCTGATCTTGCAGTGAATGTCCTGCTCAGCTCTGAGCTGGTATATGCCCACTGTAAAGAAAATCTGAAAAACTGCAATCTGCACATGCTCTGTAATTATATTTCAAGCAGCTAAATCCCCCAAAGGCCTATTACTAGGCCAGATTTAAGTGGATTTTCATGGTGAGAGCAAAAGGCACATCTCTGATGCAAAGGACACCTTTCTGCAATAATATGCCTGCTCCAAAACTTGGAGGTGTTAGAGTGTTTCAAAGAAAAAAAGTTTGCCAGAAATTTTTAACGAGCGCAAAACATATTTTCCCTTTACCTCATTCTCAAATGGTTGAATTGTTTTTGCTGAAATTTTCCAAAAATCTTAGTTTGTGGCGGATACTCAGCAAGGAAAATTGCAGCTGAAATGGTTAAAGTTTGGTAAAGTTATAAAGACCTAGTGATGGCACAACTGCCCCGCACTGGCAATTACATGGTTAAAGAGGGCCTGGGAACAGCAGCCAATTGGCAGCGAGCAGTAGAGGTCCAATCAGGGGCCAGGAGCCTTGTATAAAAAGGGAACAGCAGAGGTAACTTGGTCAGGGTGGGTCAGAAGCTCAGGGAGCTAGCTCCCTGGATAGCTCAGTGGGCACCCAGGGAGCTGATCAGGTGCTGAGATCCTGGAGGTGTGGAAGGTGGCAGGTGGTCTGAAGCAGCAGTCTAGAGGTGAGGGTGCCTGGCAGAGGCAGTGGCAGAGACTCCAGAGCAGCAAGCCAGGAACAGACTGCACAGGTGGCCCATTGGTGTGTGACTGTGGGCTGAGATGAAAGTGACCCAAGGAAAAGACTGTTGTAGAGACCATAGGGAGGCAGAAGATGGTGCCAAGGTTGTGGCATATTGGGTCCCTGAGCTGGGGCCTGGAGAAATGGGGTGGGCCTGAATCCCTCCTCTCTATTGCAGAGTGCCAGTGGTGGCATTGGACTCCCAAGTCACTGGGTTGTTGAAGAGTGGCCAGGACATGGAAGTTGGACTTATCCCCTGAAAGAGGCTGAGCAGTCAGTATGTGATAAGAGTACGAGTGGGATAGGGATCACTTGAACTAAATTCCCCAAAATAAACACTGCCAGGTGGCACCTGTCCAACAGGGAGCATGTACCCTGTCACAGACCTAATAAAAACTGTTTTCTGATTGAAAGTTTCAGGCAATCTTAATAATAGGCAGCACTATCAGTCTGCTTATAATAATGGTAAAAATAATTCTTTTTCCTAGTTATAAAGCCTGAAGTTTTAGAACATGGAAAGTTCAAATTGTCAGTTTTAGACTTGTGTCCTTTTTCCCTTCATCCTGGCCAAATTCACTGGTGTTGAAGTGAATTTTCCCTCTTGTGTTGGCTGTTTCTCACTGCTCACATCATTCAGTTACAGGTGTCTATGTGCCACAGCTCACGGTAGCTTGAAAAGTCTTTAGCGTTAGCCTGTCAGATCAGGGTGCATGGCCAATGTCCCCTCCACGCTGGGACCGCGGCTATATAGGTGACCGTGACCCTGACCCTCCCAGTTCCTTTTCTGCCATCAGCTCTGGTTTGGATCAGCGTTATCTTGCTAAACGCAAGCACCTGTGTTTTGCGTGAAATTCAAAATGCCAGGTTTCAAGCCGTGCTTAGGATGCTGCAAGGCTTTTCCGATGGATGGCCTGCATGAGAAATGTCTTGCTTGCCTGGGTGAGTCCTACCTCGTGGCGGAGTGCTCCATTTGCCGATCCTTCAGGTGAAGGACT
Source organism: Podocnemis expansa (assembly GCA_007922195.1). Taxonomy (NCBI): domain Eukaryota; kingdom Metazoa; phylum Chordata; order Testudines; family Podocnemididae; genus Podocnemis; species Podocnemis expansa. The sequence goes on along the minus strand of ML681982.1, from coordinate 46,193,097 downwards.
CGGCTGGAAAGAGAGCACTGCCTCCTCTCAATTTTGGGGAGTGGAGCTACCACCCCCGAGACCAGCCGAGCCACTAGCGCTCCGCTGGACCCTCGATAGGCCCGGGCTCAAGATCCCCGCCGATCATCAGTAGCAGGCTCAAAATCCCAACCTGCTACGTTACCGCCTCGGCACCGACCTCACTGGTCACCGGGTAGCCTCTCAGCCGCCCCAAGAAGGACACTGGCACGGGCAACCCCAATGACCCATCAAGGGCACTCAGACCCGGCTTCGGTGCAGAAGATGAAGCAGATCAAAGCGGCGCTGTCCTCTTTGGCACTGTAAGGCTCGGTACCATTCCCTACGGTACCACCAACAAGCTGGGTACCGCCATCAAGCCTGGTACCGCCGGACCTGGCACCGTCACTGGTACCACCACTGCCAGTGCCGTCACTTCTGGTACTGTCAGACCCAGCACCGACAACTGCGACGCCGATACCGGTACCATCAGATAGCTCTACACTCTTCTCCAACCCGGTACCATCAACTGGCCCGACACCGGGGCCAAGTGCTGCATCTCTGAGCCCTCCTCCACTAACTCAGTCGGGCACAGAGGAGGAAGAAACCCTGCTCCATCCCTACACTGAGAAGCTCTCGGTACCAGACTCCTGGACATTGGGGGGAGAGGTCTTCCAGATCATCCTCTGAACACCCCTTCCTTCCCCCTCAGGAGGAGTGTCCGAGAAAGTGGCTTCGAAAGAGCTGTGTACCACTGAGCTTGAGGAGACCACGACCACCGGGAGAAGTCTCTGTTCCCCCCATGGCTCCTATGCCACTAGCGAGGTCACCACACGAGTGGACCCTCGACTGGTTGAACGTGACAACAGATGATGTCTCCTCCCATTACACTTGGTCACCATTGCCGGAGTCCTCGGATTTCTCCGACGACAAACCTGACCCTGATTCTACACAATGTAGCAGATCCAGGGCCCAATCCTCCTCATCACCTGATAAGTGCCTAATTGACATGTCCGCTGACTGTGAGGGAGATCCCCGTGTCGGGCAGGACCTCTTCTGCCGCACGGTGGCAAACCTAAAGCTGAAGCTGGGGTTGATCCAAGAGGAAGATGACTCCCTGTTCGATGTGTGCCATAGAGCCCCTTCAGCTAAGGTTGTGATCCCCTTGCATTCCGGGGTATTTCGCATTGTCCAAGAACGCTGGCAAATGCCTTCCTCGATCCTGCCATTGTCCAAAGTGGCGGATAAGAAATACTCCATCTCCCCGGAAAGATTCTCCTTCCTGTTCCATCACCCCCCACCCCCCCCCAGGATCCCTGGTGGTTGATGCAGTAAAACAAAGGGAGAGGCAGGGCCAGCTGAGCTCCATGCCCAAGAACAGAGAGGCGAAGAAGCTCGACCTTCTGGGCAGGAAGGTTTATTTCTCTGCTGCCCTCCCACTGTGTATCTCCAACCACTCAGCCCTAATGACGCGCTACATCTTCAACTTGTGGGAGGCTATGCAAAACCTTCGCACGGCCATCTCTGAGGAGCACCTGAGAGACTTCAAGGCAATGCTGGACAAAGGAGAAAGGGTGTCCAGGGACGCACTAGCAGCAACCTGGGACGCAGTGGATATGGTGGCCTGCACGATGGCATCCGCAGTTGTGGGCCATGTTGCCACCAGCGGGGGTGGGGGGGGGCTTGTAAGGAGCCTGGGGGTGCCCCAAGCTGCTTGCCCTCTGGGCACGTGGCTTGGGGAGCCGCGGCACCCCCAGGCTCTGCTGCCCAGGTTGGGGGGGGAGGGCTGCAGCCCTGGTTAAACGGTGTTATTTCGAAACAACTGATTTCGAAATAGCCCTCCTTTCAAAACCAAAGTGGTTTAAGTGGTTTCAAAAGGAGGACTCTTGTTTCGAAACGAGGGGCTCCCTCGTTTCAACACCAGAAAATGTCGTGTGGACATAAGGGCTTTTATTTCGAAACAACCAGTGTTGCTTTGAAATAAAAGCCTCATGTGGACATACCCATAGTGTTTTTCCCTACCTGCAGAGCAGAGAAGGAAAACCTAGGCCCCAACCTGCAGGAAAGACCAGTGCGGTTCTGATCCCCCAGGACATTACCACCACCTCTACATCCCTGTGAAGGAGCCATAGAAAGCTACTTCCCTGGACTCTGGGTTATATAAACTGACCGGAACAACCCTCCCACTCCTGTGGTGTTGAAGGGCGCTGCACAGGCCAAAATGAAGGCCTGCCCCAGATGCTCTGAGAGGGTGGTGCTGAGGGGGAAAAGCCAAGAAGACTTGTCCAAGTTAGGACTGCCAGAGGAGACAGTTGCTATTTGGCAAGAACAAGGAGGGTTATTTTGCCACAGTGATCATAGAAATTGATGTCTTCAGATCAGCCTTACCTTTCAAAGGAATGTTTTGTCCCCTCTTGTGTGGAACTCTGCCTGAAAATGAATTAGCAGGATGTGCAATATTATGGTGCAATTCTGTCTTTTACAAACAAACGCATTGGTTTTTCCAGTATAAAAAATGTGTAGCATCTTTTAAAACAGATGCTATAATTTTCTTTCCATTGTTTCAGTTTACACTGACTTTTACTATATATATTGTCATACTCCTTTGTGCCTATTAAATCAAACAAATGTTGCTCAGCATTTATTGTTTTAGCTTTATGTGATATTTTGTACGAGTCCACATCTCCACCACTGGGTAATCTCGCAATGAGTATTGCAGGTGGACATTCAATATGTTTTATAAGAGTCATCTTTACGTGGCTCCAGGAGTACAGCATATAATATGACAGATAAGTGCCTACTTAGCTGTAAATTGAGGCTCTGTTAGTAACGAGGCTCCACCTATAGGGATTCACGTATATACAAGTATGTTCACATATAGATTTCAGAAACGCTGTTGTGTATGCACTGATGAAATTTAGCTTGGGAACAGAGGACTGGTGGAAGGTTTTTTTACACCATTAAAGCCCTACATAGAGGCCGTAACTGGGATCTGCCCACCTAAGAAGGGTGCCAGCCCACTCTCTCAAAGAGGGTCTCTGTTCTGTTGCTACATAGGTCAGTGCTGGTGCAGAGGACATAGTGGAGGTGGGTGACCAGTAGCATAGTAATCCACACAACAGACTCAGAGGGGGTGTGGCCATTATTGCTGGATGCCATTGGGTTGGAGTGGCCGCTGGGCAACTCTGCACTCTTGGCTTGAGTCAGGAAAGGGTATTTCATTGATGCAGCTTTCATGCACTATGTGTGTACAGTCCAAATACTCAAGCTTTGTGAGTAGTGAGTGAACTTCAACTTGATAAAGTTATATGTTCTAACCAATATCTCCAGAATTTTGGCTAAAGTAAGAAGGAAACAGTTCACAGCTGGAAAACTTTACAAGTGCCAAGGGATAAAAGTAATAAAAATACTAAAAGCAGATTGATTGTCTTATCGGAAAAATAAAAAAGCACATGAGAAAACAGCTATTGATTGTCTTGGAGACTCAGACTGAGCAAAATGAAAGTCTCTGTAATGGTATGCTGGTTACTATAATCTTCCAAACAATAGTTTCCCAGGGGTTTGCTGTGCTATAAAAATTACTTTTGGACAATGGTAATGCTGCTCAGGAGGTTTTGCAGACATAAATTGTAAATGTTTCTGTAGATGCAGTTTCTGAACCCTTAAAAAGAAGAAAATACTGAGTAACCTGACTAAACATTTTTCAGGTTACAGCAAGGAATCATGACAATTGTATCCTTCCTGGCTAAGACCACAGTGCAGCTTATACATAATAATAAATGCTGCACTTTTGTCATGTGAAATACTTACTGGAGGAACCATTGTATTTCAGTCAATATACTGGGTGTTGCAAATAGTTTAGTATTCTCTGTCTGTATTTAAGACATCTGACTGTTCTCCAGAACTGCATAGACCAAGTTGAGTTTATTTCATAAATGTGAATTCTGTGTTGTTTTATTGTTGATTGTGATTTAAATGCACGCAGCAGCTGAAATAAATGTGGGGAAAGAAATACTGTTTTTTAAATATTGAGGACTAGACAATGGTGAGTAGTCAGGATGATTTTTATACCATACCTTTAGCCATTGGTTGCAGGGAGATACTCCCCCTTTGAAGAATGGAGGTAAGAGGAGCTTTTTCTACCGCACTAGTATAGATCTTTAACACATAGTACAATAACAGTTCTGTGAAAAAGGAAGGGGAAACCTCTGCCATTATCACCTGGAAAGTGTCAAATGAGTTTTCTTTCATATTTTCAATTTTGTCAACCGAAGCACGAAGTAGATTAATACAAACAGAAGGTCTATTGCTCTGAGACAGCAGTTCTCAACCACTGTGTAGGGACGCATTACTGTGTCACCACACAGCAATAAGTGTGTCATGGAGAGCCAGGGAGATGGCTGCATTCAGCTTGGGAAGGGTGGACTGGTGTGTCCTGTAGGGTCACAATATGCTGCCAAACGGGTCGTGCCCCACAAAAGGTTGAGAACCTCTGCTATACGATATAGTGGAGAGGGACAGACAAATTAGCCCTAGTCTACACTCACCATACTTTTCAGCAGCAGTCGATGGGAGGTATGTAAAATACATTGCATATCTCCTTACTAACTCTCACTCACCTCCCTTTACACAATGTGCTAAGGCGACCAGAAATGCAGTCTGGTTGACTTAGTGCTACTCTTGTTATGGGCCTGGAGTTACAGCTTCGGCCTGTAGATCAATTGAGTGTGTCTTGACAGAGAGCTCAATTTGCCACTTTCTATATAGACATATTCTTAGAGAATCCTGTAAAGTTTTAGCTTGGTGACAGTGTTGTGTAATGCCAATCACAATTCTGTTTTGCAAGAGCAAGCACCCCAAATGTCAATCAACTTGTTTCTTGCAAAACAGAATTATATCCAGCCAACATGTTAGAAAGTAAACCCAGCTCATTGAAATGTAGCTGCTGGGAAGGTAGAAGTCTGCTATGTATATACTGTTGATCCATTGCACTAATGTGTGAAAGTGGTAGGCCTTAGAACTATAAAAATTACAAATGTCAGTTGTGGATGCTCAGTGTGACTCTTAAATGTGTGCAAGGGGAATTTGATGGTAGTTTGACCATCAAAATTTTGGGATGTGTACCTAAACATAAGGATTTCTATACACTGATAGTATGTCTACACAGGATGCATATCTGTGTTCCAGGTTGTGTGTGCATGCATCCACAAGTCAGCTAAGTCCACCACCAAAGTTAACACTGCAGAACCCCACAGATGCCTTATCCTGAGTAGCCATATCCACCATGACACTAAAGCTACACTTTTTTACCTTCAGGTTTATGGGTGTGTATCTCATGGTTCTGATCATCCTCATGACCTGGAGTTGTCCTCGTACTTGGTTTGTGATGTGCCGGAGGAGACCTTGCCTGCCTTCTTAGTCCCCGGTTTTGAAGTGCTTTCATCGTCCCAATTTTAAATGGGGTGTGTGTGTGTGTGTGTGTGTGTGAGAGATGGGGGGTGCATGAGAAAGTGTGGGTGCAATGAGCTCATGCAAAAAATAAATCTGTTAGTCTTAAAGTGCCACACAACTCCTTGTTGTTTTTTCACTGGACTAGACTAACACGGCTATCCCTTTTAAAATTGACATGTTTCTAAAGACTGTGCGTGTATGTATACCTGAGGAGGGTGTTAGAGGTGTGTGTGTTTGTTAATATGGCTGTATGTGGATAAGAGTGGACCTGGCTGTGTAGATGGGTGTGTGTACGTTAGGGAGATTTGTGTGGTTCTGGTGGATATATGTTGTCTGAGTGCAGAGGTGGGAATGAGGATTTTTGTATGTGAAAGCCTCACTGGAGTGAACTGTGTGTGTGTTTGGCGACGGGGCAAGCTATGTGTTTTGAGGGTTGAGGATGTGCAGAGAGCTGTGTGTATTTGGGAAGTAGGAAAGAGTGTGTGCATGTGTATAAACTGAAATAACAGCACAAAATAATCTGAAGACAAATGCCTGGGGCAGCTGCCCCTTGGTTTGACCCCGTGTGGACTCTCCAGTCACTTCTCCCCCTCCCTTCCCACTTCCCTCTCACACTTGGCTCACACTCCATGCTCTCCCATTCACCCCTGCTCCACTCAACACACTACATCCTCCGGAAGCAAACCTGCTGAAAAATGAGGAGGAAAATGTTCCCAGCATGCAGAGCACAGGCCACCAGACAGTTGCTGGGCTGTAAGCTGAAAGGTAAGACTTGTGGAAAATGTTTATACAAGATGGTTTTTGATAAGTTGTTGAAGGTATGGAGAAGGTAATGTTAAGTAAAATGGAGTCTGAGTGAAAACAAAATGGAGTCTAGCATGAGTGATAGAGAAGCATCTAGCAAGTTATATAATGTTCCTTTTTGATTGACACCAAATGTTTCAATGTTGTTACAATGCTGGCTGTTACTGGGCGGAAATGCTAATAAGATCATGCATACGCAAGACCAGTATGTAGATAAGCCCCACAGAAACAACGGGAAACTGAGCTCCTCATTCTCAGGGTACGAGCTTCATGCTGCAGTATCCTGAATAAAGCTGAGTGTTTGTTTCAAATTGATCCTGAGTCTAGTCTGGTGATTTTGATGACCACAGACTGAAAGGTTATCAGTGCCTTTGAGTGTCTCTGCTGGCCACCAACATGCTGAGTGCTGGTCTGTCCCTGCCCTGAGCTGACTGGAGCAGGTGGCTGGGGTAGTGTACAAGGGATCTCCAGTACAGGGCTGCAAATGCCAGCCAGAGACCAAGGACAGAGTATAATGCCTCTGGACTGAGAAGCTTGTCTGGAAGACTAGGAGGGAAAAGGCCAGTGGTTAGCAGTAGAAAAGGCTGGAGATTAAAATATTATGATGAGGGGCTTTGCAGAGTGGTGTGGCTCAATGCAAAAGAGAGTGGAACTGGCTGACTCCTTGACTTATGCTCTTGTCTGTGGAGCAGTTGCTTTAAATCAGAGCAACCTCCAGTGCACGTTGCTGGAGATAACACAATATGAAACAACTCAACTTTGAATGAAGTACTCTCGTGTTGATGCGCTCAGCGGTACACTACAGAGTATGGAAGAAATGAGAAGTGTGAGGAGAGGAGAGGGCCTTCCCAGCCAGAGATATGCAGGCCAGGTTAGTAGTGAGTTGCCCTGGATGCCCGTGATCTTAGGGGAAGGACTCTTTTGCATACCTCTTTTCCATGACAGTGTCACAATAAAATTTGTTAATCTGCTACTGGTAGGGAGATGGCCATGCCCGAGCTGGTGGGCTGAGACAGACAAGCAAGTGTGCATGTCTGTGGGGGAGGATGCTAAAATTTGCCTTGAGTGGCAGACTGTCTTGTGTACCCTCTGGATACAGCCATATTCCTAAGTGTAGTTAAGAAAGCTCTTGAAAGTCAGTGCAGTGGGGTCCCATGCATTTTCATCTCTGCTAGACTGGAACAATAAAGTGTATACAATGTTTTGTAACAAAGTGAGTTTCTGAAATCCTCCCGCACCACTCATGCTGAGCTGTCCGGAGTGGGGCTGAGACCATGGGGCAATTGGCCTATCAGGGGTCTTCCCCCCCATGCTGGGGGGGCCTGGGCAGGCTCACCCATAGGCCAGGTTCAGCACTTCCGCTCTGCCCCTTGCCATGAGGGGGGCAGCATGGCAGTGAGGGGGCAGCAATGCAGGTCCCTCTGGCAGTGGGGCAGCGCAGGGCCCACGCAACTGCAGGACCCAGGAGAGTTGCCCTACTTACCTTCTCCCCTGTCCCCCTCAGGTGGCCCTGTACACTTGCAGGGAAATCCCACACCAGAAGGTATGGGGACATACAGCCTGAGGTGGACACATTGGGTTATGTGTAGTATTTATGGGCCTGATTTTCAAACATTTTAGGCACACATACACAGCTGTGCCTTTGTATACCTAATTGTAGCATACAATTTTGAGCTGTGTGCATAATTTGCCTGTCTGCAGGTGCAAATAACTACTTACATATATTCATCTAAGTAGTTATTTGCACGTGCAAGCATAGCAATTGCCATTAGCACAGAGAATACCATGTAGGGTTGGTTACTTGCCAGCTTCTGTTGTAAAACTATTAATGGAAATCCATCTCTGAACTGGAGATGCAATTGAATTGAACTCTTGCGGCAACAAGACATGCCTGGTCTTGTACATGTGTATACCTAAAAGTTTTGAAAATCAGGCATGATAAAGAACAGTTTTGGATTATCAGAACATTTATTAGAGGATACAGGGGAGCTTGTTGACCATTACATAGCTTTCGGAACCTAATTTCTTGAATGAATATAAATAGGAATAAGATTCTTCAACTGGAAAAAAAAAACAGTGTATGACAAAAATGTAGATTGCATAGTTAATTCACTTAAGAGATAACATGGCACTCACAACAAATTGCCTGTGCCTCTCAGATTTGTTAGTATTTTATAAATTCGTGTTTTAACAGCCTCCGAAAGGTTCCAACTATGTAGGATCCCACTGTGGTAGGCTCTGTGTAAATGCATAGTTTTATGTTATTCAGAGCTTGCAGTCCTAACACATAAAACAAACAAAGAGTGATACAAGGTAAATATTTTCCCCATGTTAGGGGTGGGGATCATAGCATGGAAACATTAAGTGACTCACCCAAGGTTATTTAGGAAGTCTGTAGCAGAGATGGAAATGGAGCCACTATCTCCTGAGTTCTAGTCCAGTCCATTGCCACCCTTCCTTGTTCAACTTCCCTCTTTATTTTTGCCAATATCTTCAAATAATCAATAGGCCAAACTGGCATAACACAAAGTAGAATAAACCATAAAATAGCAATTTCCTCACTTGCCCTGTGAGAAGGATTTAGGACAAAAAATAAAGTATGGAATGTTACAAGTGCCATATGGTTATGTGAGAAAGAAAAGTTTAGAGAAAAAAGATCTCTGGTTTTGAAGCTGATTATCATTTACATTAGATCCCTTTACACCACTTCAGCACTGTAAAGAAACCTTAAAGGCCTGCCTTGAGTGCAGAGTTAATTTAAGTCCACTTCAAGGCTCATTGACATTGCCAGACCAGCATAAAAGGATTTTAGTATAAATGAGAATGAGGCCCTTTTTTGTGAAGAAGGAAACTGCTGTGACTCCAGAAACTACTTGTGTATGGTTCCCTACAGACAAGGATAATTCTGCCTACAAGATCATAGACAAACAGATCAGTGATAAGACAGGCTGTAATATGGATAAGAACATTTTCAGAGAATTCTTTTTGCTTTTGTATGACTGGAAAATGTCAGAGTGGTAAATACAGGCTGTAAAGATGATCAGATAGAACTGTGCTCTTGGAAAATAAGCTGTACAGTATATCAGATTTTATAAATTATGTAAGCATTGTTTGTTACACCAGCAGTGTATGGAGGGGTCACCATGATAAGAACTGATCAGATCTTTTCAAGGATTCTCAAATACTTGCTGTGAAAAATACTGTTCTATGCACAGCTCTAGTGACAGTCTGATTGCCTTGCTTATTTCTTTTGTTGGAATCAGAATCCTAGTGCATGAACAGTACATAAAAAGAGGAATTAGTATTGACTCTGAATATTTCTGTATTAATGCTTGTCCTGCATATGATAAACATGATCTTTCTTTGAAATAATACAAATCAATAAGGCCCTGATCCTGCAAGGAGCTCTGCATGGGTATAGGGATCCATTTGTATGAAAACAAAAACAGAATGCAGCTTGGCTAGATGCTAGAAAAGATCCCCATATTCCCTCTGTCCCATTTAGGAAAAAAGAACCTTGAAATCCCCACCAAAATGCCCCCATGCAAAAGCTGTTGTACAGAGATGAGCCTTGCACCACACCCAGAAGGTCAGAAAAAGAGGGAACACTGATCAACTTGCAGCAGCAGATTAGGTATTTTCCATTCAGTGTGACTGTGAATGGCACACCTGGAGATGACACAACTCAGCAATGAGTTTGGTCTGACAGCATTTTGGTACCAAGTGCTCATTCAGATTTGAGGATAGGAGTTATCTCTACTAGACAAACTGGTTGGTGTAATTGGTAAGTAATCCAAGCTTTGAGCTCTTTTACATAGCTTAGAGGTGGTAATAAATAGCGATAAGATCCGAGCCTCAGTTATTGTCAAACAGCAGTACTTAATTGAAATCAGTAGAATATGCCAATTTACACCAGGTGAGGCTCTCACAGAAACTTCACCACCACTCTTCAGAGTCCAAGTATATCAGCTTCATAAATGCATTGGGTTCAGCCAGCTTGGGGAGCAAGACAACTGTAGGTATGTCTGAATCTGGGTCTTGTATCCTCAGGAAGTGAAGCTAGTACAACCTAATATTGCCTTCATACTTTTCTTTCTCCTTTTCTGTTGCCTTGTATATTCTTCCTCCCTTGAAAGCAGACCCAAGTTTGTAATGCACTCTTACACCTGTGGAAGAAAATTACCTTGTTATAAATCTTATCTAGGCTTCTAGCTCTGAATCTAGCTCTATACAATGCTGCTTTTCTGTTGGCTCTCTTGTATTCTGAGCACTGTAAACAGTAGAAAAACTTGGAAATGAGGATGTATCTGCACTGAGAAACATTTAAGTAGTTTGCAGTAGTAATACAGCTGTTCAGCATGCTATCAATGGTGAGAACTGTAGCATAGCAAGGGCACACATTTTTAGCTATCATGTAGTGTAAACCAGTGATTAAAAATAACTATTCCTTGTCTACATTGTTGGTAGCCCACTGGAACTGTGTTACTGCAACAAAATGCTTACAAACTTACTTAGTGCAATCACTTGCTGTGATAGTTTAGTCCCATTCCCCAAATTAATCTCCCTGCAGCATGTGTGATAAAGGACTATACCAAAGAAGCTATTTTCCAGACTGCAGAGGCAGAAAGAGCCATCGCAGCATATGGAAGCAATTCTGGAGGCACTTTAGTTGCAGATACCACTGATTCCTGTCATCTAAAAGGCCAGAGACATGAGATTCTTTTAAATGGGATATTACACTCTCAGTCTCAGAAATCAAATATGAGATGCATTAGCTCTAAAATTCTTTGAAAAATGATCCATTTTGCAAACATAATTAAAGTGTAAACTGCCACCTGAACTTATTCATGCATAAAATTGGTCTGTCCTGATCTTATCTGATGGAATTCTAGCTCAAGAGATTTCTAAGCCTAGCAATTGGATTGTTTAAAATCTTTTAAATAGAATTGTGCTGGTATTGAATTACTGATGGTCTCAAACCAAACATAGCTAATTCAAATTACCTGCTTTTAGTTCATATCCAAACTTCTTGAAACCCTGCCAGAATTGTTAATCAGACAGTAAATCTTTCAACAAAGAGATTTAAAAATTCTTATGAATATCTTAACGTGACAGAACATAAAGGCCTGAAGTGCAGATTCACTGTTCTGATGAACAGTGTATGTTGGGTTCTCAGTTAGTCCCTGATTTTGGGGGGGTTATTAGCCTCACAATCATATTAATTGAAGACTAGTGCCAGATCAACACTGCCCTGGGCCTGCAGCATACTCTTACTGATGTATCAGGTGCTGCTTTTCTACCTGTTGTAGTTTAAAAGCTATAGTCTCTAGCCATTATGCATCTTGCTTTTTCCTGGGTTCACCTCCCTATAGTTTGTGCAAACAACAGGAGCACATAAAAAAGTTGGTGACATGATGTTTGGCTGTTGCATTGTGGAATAGCTGACATGTTGAAGGTTAGTAGAATTGAGTTCATACTGCCCCCATCCTCCAAAATATCCCTTTCATGCATATTCACATGATCAAGAAAATTGAATTATAAAAGACTATTGTAGGCTGAACTAACTCTAACCCTGCAGATCATGCTCCAGCTGGAGACTGGGTAGAAAAGGAAAGGGAGCTACCCAGTTCAGAAGGTAAGGATAGGGAGGAGAGCAGATGTACCCTGCAAGCTCCTGCAAAAGACATTAGAGGTACTTCCCTGAGACACCAAGGACTGTATCTTGAGCCCAGTAGGAGCTGATAGTTTTATTTCACCTTTATATTATCTTTCTTATCTAGAATTGGAAAAGGAGAGAATAGTGGTAGGAAGTGACCCAAGGAGGGTACCATAGACTCTCACATTGTTTCCCAGGTGTCAGGGCTGTTGACCATTCTCCAGCCTTGGATGGGAGCTTGGTAGAATGGGTGGACCTGGGCTTCTCTGTTGCTACACTTTCCACCAGATGAGTGGACACTAACCAGTAGGCCATCCAGGTCACAAAGGACCCTACTACAGGCAGGAACTAATTTCTTGAAATGCAATTATGACATAGTTAGCATCATAGACTTGGTGGGATATTACACGACTGGAATATTAGTATAGCAGAGTACAGCTTGCTTAGGAAACATAGGCATGGGGAAAAAGGGAGGTGGTGGTCCCTTGTATGTTAAATGTATATACTTGGACTGAAGTTAAGATGGAAATAGTAGACACACATTGAAAGTCTCACAAGAATTAACCTGGGGAGTGGACCATAGTAGACCCCTATCATGATATCACCCTTGTTTTTTTACTCCTTTTATCTTTACCCATTACAGAGACTTGGTGGGATAATACACAAGTGGAAGGATAGGTGATTGGATGCCTGACATAGGGGAGGGCAGTAAAAATAGGATAGAATCAGAAGCTAAAATCGAAAAAGAACAAGTTAGAAATTACTTAGACAAGTTAGATGTCTTCAAGTTGCCAGGGCCTGGTGATATGCACCCTAGAGTACTCAAGGAGCTGACTGAAGAGATATCTAAGCCATTGAATATTATCTTTTTGAAAAATCATGGAAAAACTGGAGGGATCCCAGAGGACTGGAAAAGAGCAAATATAGTGCCCATTTATAAAAATGGAAATAAGGACAACCCAGGGAATTATAGATCAGTCAGCTTCATCTCTGTACCAGAAAAAATAATGGAGTAAATAATTAAGGAATCCATTAGCAAATATTTGGAAGAGAATAAGGTCTCAAGTGATAGTCGGCATGGATTTGTGAAGAACAAATTGTCAAACCAACTCAATAGTGTTCTATGACAGGGTAATAAGCCTTGTGGATAGAGAGGAAGCGGTAGGTGTCATATATCTAGGGTTTATTTAGGCTTTTGATAGTCTCACATCACCTCATTAACAAACTAGGAAAGTACAATCTAGATGGAGCTACTATAAGATGGGTGCAAAACAGGTTGAATAACCACTCCCATAGAGTAGTTGTCAACGATTCAGGTACTTTGGAAGGGCGTAACGAGTGGGGTTCTGAGGGTATTGGTTTTGAGTTCAGTTCTGTTCAATATTTTCATCAATGGTTTAGACGATGGCATAAAAAGTACACTTATAAAGTTTTTGAATGATACCAACCTGAGGGGGATACCAGATTTCAAGTGCTTTGGAGGAAAGGATCACAAGTCAAAATGATTTGGACAAACTGGTGAAATGGTCTGAGATAAACAGAATGAAATTCAGTGAAGACAAATGCAAAGTAATCCACTTAGGAAAGAACAATCCACTGCGCACACACAAAATGAAAATGACAGCCTAGGAAGGAGTACTGCAGAAAGGGATCTGAGTGTCATAGTGGACCACAAGCTAAATATGAGTCAACAGTGTAACACTGTTGCGCCAAAAAAAAAAAAAAAGCAAACATCATTCTGTGATGTATTACCAAGACTATTGTAAGTAAGACATGAGAAGTAACTCTTCTGCTCTGCTCTACACTGATTAGGCCTCAATTGGAATATTGTGTTCAGTCCCGGGCACCTTACTTCAGGAAGGATGTGGAGAAAGGCCAGAGAAGAGCGACAAGAATGAGTAAAGATCTGAAACACTTGGCTTATGAGGGAAGATTGAAAGAGCTGGATTTGTTTAGACTGGAAAAGAGGAGACTGAGAGGGGACATGATGACAGTTTTAAAGTTTCTAAAAGGTTCTTACAAGGAAGATGGAGAAAAATTATTCTCCTTAACTGCTGATGACAGGACAAGAGGCAGTGGGATTAAATTACGGCAAGGGAGGTTTAGGTTGGACATTAGGAAAAATTCTTAACCGTCAGAGTGATTAACCACTGGAATAAGTTGCCTAGGCAGGTTGTTGAATCTCCAACATTGGAAGTTTTTAAGAACGAGTTAGACAAAAGCTTGTCATGTGTGGTTTAAGATGGTACTTGGTCCTGCCATGAGTACGGGGGACTGAATCTGATGACCCCTGATGGTCCCTTCCAGTTTCTGTGATTCTATGATTACTGGCCTGTAATGCTTCTAGTTTAATACAGTCTGATCCTTGACTGATATCGTTAGGCACAACTGTGATAAATGATAAGGGCTAACTGTATCACAAACTTTTGACAGGTCAGTGAACAGCCTGGAAAGGTATCTGTCAGTTCCTAGACTTTCAGACATCCCAGGTCACTTACAAAGAGCTATGCTATGATCAAAACTGTGCCTGTTTAGGTCCAGGGAGATCATCCAGCAGTTTGTTTTGAAGATTCATCTGCACAAGAAATATTGGCAAGCAATGTCAAGAGCTGCTACTTTAAACATCCATATCCCTTGAGCCCTTTCTCTTGGAAGTCGTACAATGGCTGTGTTGCTTTTTATTTATTTTTTTTCTAAATTGTAGTTTTGTTTCTTTCATTGTTTCTGTGGTATCTTGAGGCCTGTATACAGACTGTTACATTAAGGACTATACTGCAGGTTACCTTACAATTCTGGACACTCCCGATCATTGAATTCATGACCCAAACACATTTTTTCCCGTGGCAGAGCTCTAAGTTTTGTGGTTTGATCGCTGGTCACAGTCTCAATGAAGGTGGATGGAGGGAAGTGCTGGGCAAGGTAGGGTTTCATAAAAAGCTATGAGAATCATTTCTGTGAGAAGTGGCTTTTTGAAGCTGTATTATTCATAAATGAATGGAATCATGGATTCTCATTATTATTGTTGCCTGCTTTAGGAAGTACAGCAGCAGGATTGTGCATTTTACAGTTAGATCATATCATCATTAAAACAAATAATCTCAGTGACTAGAGCCATCCATGTAGAACAAAGCATCTGGTCATGCATCACACCTTTGCAAGTAATGTAGGAAAGAATTTCCTTTGACGATTTAATCTGTTAATGATATTGCAGAGCACAGAGTGATGATGCTGAGCTACAGTACCAACAACCTAATCACAATATGCAGGGGTTAAAGTGGGCCAGGGTGCAACAGAACGCCATTCCAGGGCCCACTGTTTTTAAGGGCTCAGCATTCTGGGGTCCACCATTTAAAAACAGCAGGCCCCAGAACACAGTGTTCTGGTTCCATTTTTTCTTTTTAGAGGCCCAAATGCTAGGCCCCTAAAAATAGCAGGCACTGGAACGGCGCTTTACAGCTTTCTGGCAGGCAGGGGGAGAGTGGAGGGGGTGTGCCTGGCTCCCCTGTGCGCATGAAGGCTGCGCTTGGAGGCAGAAGCCTCCAGGTGCAGCCTGCAGGCTGCATTGTCTCCTGGCCCAGCATGCTGCTGCTGGTTAAGTACTGGGGCGGCCTGGGTTGCACTGGGGGAGTGTATTGGGGGCGCCTGAGCTGGGGGTGGGTTTTGGGGGCTGGGGGTGGATATTAGGGGTGGGGGTTGGATTTTGGGGGTAGGAGAATGGATATTGGGGGCTGTAGCTATGGTAGGGGGAAGGCTTTGGGGGCAGGACCTGTAGTGAGGGAGGGAGGCCCTGGGCCCGCCCAATTAGGATGGTTCCGGGGCCTGCCAAATTATACTTTAACCTTGACAATGTGCAAATTCTGAATAGTGAACACAAGACAGTACTGATGGGCCTTGTACATTTCCCCCCTCCCCGTCAGCTCTGAAACAACTTCCTGGAACTAAAAGTTGTTTGGTCTATCAGTGCTCTCATTGCTTAGTCACTGCACTTCACTCTCTGCTTCTAATCAGTTTTAAAAAAAATCTTACTTAACTAAATAAATCATTTTGAATTTTCACTGAAGTTGTGAATTGTATCTTTGACATATTGTAGCCGATGTTGAATATTAAGATGTGTAAGAGCTGATTCTTTGTTTCCTCAAGGGTTAGAGTGGTGTTGGAAGCTTTGGTGTAGTGAAGTTCAGATTTCAAATCTCTTTGACAGGGAGAAAGTGTGTCTACTGTTTAGATTAGGGACTGAGGAATCAGACTTGTTGGTTTCTATGGCCACCTGTGCTACCAACTCACTGGCCTAAGTTTTCAAATTGCCATTAATATTGGGTACTTCAGGTTACGGATGCCCAGTTGGAGGCATTTAGGGCAGTTGTAACTCACTCTTAAGTCTACTTTTCTTGAATAAAATTGAGGTGACCTGCAGGTACTCAGCATTCCAGGAAACTTGATTCTAGGTGTGTCAAAAACCTGGAGCAACCTTAAAGTTGAAAATTTGGGCCTTAGACTCTCTGGATCAATTTTATCTAACATGGCCAAGCTCTATGAGGTACTGTGCCTTAGGGACAGAGGCGGCTATCTATCCTTTTTATATTATACACCCATATGTATATATTGTCTCTCTATCTCTTGGGCCAGAGGCCAGTTCATCTTTTGGCACAAATTACATCAGCCTAAGGATTACTTTAACTTGCCTACTAAGAGAGCCCTTTTCTTTTCATACTCTCTAGACCATGGAGCTACAAGGGAGAATGACACACAGCTGTTCTGCTCCAGAGAAACAAATGGCTAGTAGTGGCTAGGAACTGGCTGCCTTCGCCTAAATTTCACTTTTGTAAAATAGTTAACAGTACTTATTGAGTGGTTTGAGGTTGGATTAACTCATGTCTGCAAAGTGCTTGAGATTCTGGATTGAAAATTGCTAAATAAATTCAAAGAAGAGTAGAATCTGTGTTCTTCAAACCACCTAGTCAACGACAAAGATGGACTTGAGCCTAGATAATACGATGCCAATAAAGAATCTGTGGAACAACCTGAGACGCCTTGGAATGCTGGCATTATCCTGAAAAAGAGGTTTGGAATAAGTTGCGTAGACAGGTTGTGGAATCTCCATCATTGGATTCTAAAACTTCTTGAATTTTTCCAAAATATGACTATCTTATTGACATATAACATTAGAAGCTGTATGTTCAACAGCACTTCTTTCTTTCAAGGTCATGGAAGCATTGACACATTTGGCTTTGCAGGGTGGACTTTGTGTCCTAACACAGGGCCTCATTCCATTATCTGATTGTACAGAAAGATAGTAATCATTAAATTAGATCAGCTCCATGGTCCAGAATGTAGTTCAGTGACTTGTCTCCAACAGTGGCCAATACCAGAAGCTTTAGAAGAACAGCAAGAAACCCTGTAATGAATAATTCTGGAACCATCTGACCATTGAGAAGTTTCTTCCTAATGCTGCCAGGCTGTGATTGACTAATGTTGTGAATCATGAACTTTAGAGTCCTAATTTTTAAAAATCTTGGGCTTCACTGGAATCTTGTGGCAGCAGGTTTCCAAGCTTAATTTTATGTTGTGTAATATTAAAAAAAAAAAAAAAAAATCCTCTGACAGGTTTAAAATGTTGCCTTTGTTTTCCATTATGAGAAAAAGCAAATAGAAGTACCTGATTTACATCCCTGTGTGCCATCGTGGGTTTTGTATTTCTCTATTCTGTTGCCTCCTGGCAGCTTTTATCTTGTCTAAACAAAACTGACCCAATCTATTGAATCTCTCCTCATTCTGAAGTATTTACTTATCTCTAATTATTTCCAGACCCATTTGACTTCTGCTTTATGTTCTGAGGTGTGGCAGCCTGGACTGAATTCAGTATTCTAAGTGAAGGCATACTACTGATTTTTTGTGGTAAGGTTATAACTACAGCATTTTTGTAATATTTATACCAAATCTTTTAGGATTGCTGTCATGATTTTCTTTTTCTCCCAGCACTGCACACTGAGCAGAGCTTTTTTATTGACATGTCTAAAATAATGCCTAACTTTCTATTGGGCATTTACAGTTAACATACGACATATCAGTGTGGGTGAACCATTCAGGTGTACATTATTTTATATATGTCAAAATTGACTTTCATCCACTGTCATGAAGCCCATTTATTTAGACTTTTCAGGTTCTTGTAAAGTTCCTCAGTTTTCCTTAATCTTAGTTTTGTCATCTGTAATTTTTCCACTTCACTATTCTTCTCCTTTCTAGATAGAGATGATACACTGCCACTTGTAAATAGCATTGTGAGAATATGTACCCATTCATGTCTACTACTTTTTGCAGTCTCTTAGCTGGTTTCCATTCCACAGGCAGTACTTTCCTTTCATTAGTAGTTAGCGCCTAGTTTCTTCTTCTTCTTCTTTTTTTTTTTAAAGCTTTACATATCCAGTAAATATACTATAATTTTTGAAAGATGGAACATCTCCCCTGTGAATTCTTGTCTCGTGAATTGAGTCCTTTTTTGTCTATCATGTTTATAGCAGTTTTCATTGTTTCTGATTGATTTTTGCTGTGTTAATTCTGTATTTACTTCCAATTATCAATATTTTTTTGTGTTTATATGTTCTGGATTGTGAGAAATACTAAATAATTCTGTGGTGGGGAGGGAGACCAAACAAAAAGCTAGAAGTCAAGGAAAGAAGTCTTTTTTAGATGAGATGTTAATCACAGAATGAAATCGTGGCCATGTTGAATTCATAGGAGTTTTTCAATTATTTAAATAAGGCCAGGATTTTACCTTGATTTACTAACCATTTGGATCATTAAAATCCCACAATGTTTTATATCAAAGAAGGGTTATTAACCACTGTGTTTTGACCAAATTCCAGCCTTGGAAATTGAGTTCTGCCTACCTACATTCCCCGTGCAGTTCCAATTGGCTAGAGCATTAACTTTTAATTCCTTTCCTAAGTGGTAGGATAGTGTATTTCAAATGAAATGATTTAGTTTCAAGGTTGGCTGAAACAATTACCATAAATCCCCACCTCCCATGTCAGGGCTGGTATGAGGTTGGCTTGCTTAATTAATTAATACTTTTAATATGGTTAGATCTCTGGATGAAAACTATTAGATACGGTAAACTCCAAGGTTTTTCATGATCATTCTGAAAATCTTATTACGAAATAAAGTTTGTGCCACCTCAGTAATTAAAGGAAGAGATGTTCTTTGGATCTGGATTGAGATTATGATTATCTGAGGGATTTGGGGTTTTTCCCCCCCTAAATTTAATAAGCAGAGTGCAAAGTGAGGTTTGACCTCATTTTGACAGGGAATGAATACTAGCTTTTTGCCCTAGCTGGTAGAAATCTCACAGGATCAGTTGCTATCACGTAAATTCAGCAGCTTCTGATTAGGAATCAGAAAACTCTTCTAGAACCAAGCTTTAGGAGTCTGGATCAGAAACAGGGATTCAAATCTTAAATCCTTCCCTCCTGTGATGTGAAGAGGTTCAGAACTGAGATTTCAGGTATGATCTGTACAGGTTAAATACACAGCACCCCATTTTTTTATATAGTGTTGCGATACAAGGTGAAGAATGGAAATGGAAATGAACAGAACAGTGACAACCTCACCAAACCTTGGCTAATTTAAAGATCCTTTGCTAGCTCATTAAATAGATGCCCTACTTATGTCAAAAAGGGACTGTAGAAATTATACCCCTGAGAAAGTATTTAATTTTTATTCTGAAAGCAGATTCAAGATTACTAGATAAGATGCTAGCATAAAATACCATCTTTTAAATTATTTCTTCCATTCAAAGAGAGACATTATTTAATCCCCCTGAACAATAGAGCATAAAAGATACAGCAAACTGAACTCATGAATCTTAATCCACATGACTCTTTTTAGAACCATTAGTGTAATAGCTTAGTGTATAAATCAGCACACCTGTGATTTTAGGTAAAAAAAAGTTATTTTCATTGAACTATTACATCATCTGTTCATTTTAGTTCAAGTCTGAAGATCCATTTGCCAGAGTTCCATGCTTTTAAAATGAGCCTTTACTATGTTATCATATATAGGGGACACGTCTTATTTCTATGAGACCTTTATTTTTATTCATATTCCCTCATAAAAAACACATTCAGCTCTAAGTTAAAGTTGCTTGAGTGTGTATGCCACCAAAGCAAACTATAAGATAACAAGCGGTTAACTCTTTGAGCTCATCCATACCCCACTCATCAATTCTCCTTCTCATCTTCAGCTTCTTCCCTTCTATTATGCACATCTTCTGAAAAAACACAAGGCAAGCTTAGCAAATAAACATTTACACCCACATTGCAATTCTGTAATTTCTACACACACATTACTAGTTGTAGAATGGTCAGTAACCTAACTCATCCATTCATAATTTTTATAATATTTGAGACAATTTATTTCAGTCATTATTTGCAGTCTGACACTAAATCTGACTCACTACCACACTAAAACCAAATGACATACAAAAGGTAATAACAAAAGCTCACAGTATTTTTCCCCTGTCAACTATGTACAATGTAACTTATGAAAGTCACATCAACCCTGTATTAATCATCAAAATACATGGACATACTGTACAGCCAGTAACCATCATCACAGTTTAAGCCCTAGTTTTTGTGTATTGGTTTTTCAGGAGAACAGTGGAGATTTATGGAATATATGTAGAAAGAGGGAGGTCGCTGAGGTGGTGAAGGGGGAACTAGTGAATTGTGTAGACGAGGTATTAAATTATTTCAACAGCTTATTTTCTTGCCCTTGCTATCTGTTTGCTGAAGTGCATATCCCAGGAAATCTTAACTAATAGTTTACTGAGATTTTTGTATGGAAATTTCCCAACATTTTTTTTAAGAAGTGCCAATGTTGATACCAGTGACAACTGGTGGACTATCTCTTGTATGCAGCCTGCAGAGATCCAGTGTTCTTCATAGCCTCCCCCCCCCCATGCAGAGCTGTAAAGCCCCATTTCCTAAGTGTGCAAAATTGCTCCCATGTTCCCTGCTAGCATAATCAACATATTGTTTTTATAAATTAAGTGGTGTAATTGCCATTCCTGTTTCTTATTAGGAATAAATAGCACTCTCTACACAATTCAGATAGGCATCTGTAAATCCCAGACCTTCCGAAAGAAAGTATCCAGTTCACGCTCTGGTAGTCTTTCGGCAGAATGCCTTTTGAAGGGAAGAACAGGGAAGAGAAACCTTGAAAACAAGTGAAGCCCTTTGGAACAGGCACCATGTAAGAGATGCCTCCCTACATAGCACAGTAGGGCCCTGGTCCTGACTGGCATGTCTTGGAGCTAGTGCAATATATTTACTAAATACTGGCAACTGCCTGTGGGCAATGTTCCCCCTAATTTTTCATAGTCTGTGTGCGCAAAAAATTCCTTCTGTGCAAATTTTCAGAACCAGTATCCAAATTTGTGCACACTCCAATGAGTGCGTTCAAACTTGTGAGTGCAACAAAGCATATGATGCAAATAATATCTAAATTTTATTTTGATATGGTGATGGAAGTGATTTTATAAGTTACAAAACCTTATTTGAAACATGCTATTTGAAATGGCCTTCTTAAAAGTAGCACAAAAATATTAGCACTGTTGAATTATTTTGTGCATGCTTTATTTTGTTGTGTGCACAGGCTTCACAACCTGTGTGTGCATGCACATGCGCACAGCTTAGAGGGAACATAGCCTGTGCGATGCCCCTTTTCTCCTGTTGGCTCTAATCCTGTGGAAGATTATAAGTGTCAAAGAAAAACAGCTGAACCCAACTTTGAGTGCAAAAACCAAACAGCTAATTGTTTGTTACAGATAAGTAAAAGAAAACACCGGTGGGGAGACAGCAGTTACGATGCTGGTCTCTGCCTCTGAGATGTGTTACAGAAACTTTTATAGCTTAACAGCAACATTAACATACATGCATATACATAGGCAACAGTAATAAAATCTAACATTCTCTAATTGGTGCAAACTAATATTATTTCCTTAAAAGGAACCAAGGTCAAAGGGAAAAGAATCTCACATAACAACTTAACAGTGTCAGAGTTAATGCCATCTAAGCAGGTTTGATAAGAAAATGTTTAGTATGAGTCAAGAATGTCAGCAAAACTGTTGAAGAATAACAATGTCTGGAGCAGGCAGGCAAAGAGAGATGCTAACTAAAGTCCTGAAGGCCAGCAGTTTCTTCACATATCTCTAATGGCATGTTGAGTGCATTCTTTTACAATTTTCCTCCTCGGGTCTTAACGCTGTCAGGCCTCAGCTACAGAATTCTTCCACGTAAGGAGTTACAGAAAATGTACTGATGTCCATGTGTGTAGCTATCTTAGGCACATATATGCCTGTTCCCAGGGTACCTGAGAACCTCATACCATCCCCATGAAATTGGGTGATGCTATTATCTCCACTTCACAGATGGAGAACTGAACCATATAGAAGCTAAAGACTTGTCTGTGGACCCACAGTGAGTCTCTAGTAGATCAGGGACTTGAACCCATGTCTTAGGATGGGTACTCAGCTGACTGTCTTCTCTTCTCATAAGAGCTAAAGTTGCCAGCATGACAAAACTATTTAGGAAGGACAAATTCAACCTTCAGATGGAACAACAAGAGGAGGTATAAAAAGTGTTGAACATTTTGGGAAAGAATTTTATGGCTTGAGTGGCTAGCTAAAGTCCAGGAATTAGCACATATCTGTTTTCTTTTTCAAATGCAATTGAAACAGTTGAAATTGAAAATCATTGGCATCTCTGGGTATCAAACTAGTGATAACTTATCAATTAATCATAAGACAATTCTGGGAATTTGGTGACCATACCAGCTAAGTTTTTGTATCCTAGATTAAAATATCCTTTGTAGTTTCTACATAAGTCACCCTTACTGTGCAAAAAGGTCCTGATCCAAAGGCTTTTGAAGTCCCTGGCATTCTTTTCGTTCATTTCACTGGGCTTTACATCAGCTCCTAAAAGACACATAGTGTGTGTATAATATATTAATTAACCTATACAATCTGGACTTTGAATGGTTAGAAATTCATTTCTTGCTTATAAGGTCCTCATTTGAGCCTGATCCTTTTCTTGTAAAGTAAATGAGGCCTGGATTGGGCCTTTAATTAGCTGCTAGTTTTCCTAAGAACTGCATCTGTGAACTCATCTAAAGGTTGCAACACAATAGTTGTAGTATGTAGCTATGCAGCTACTTATGTTGAGGAATATCACATAATTTTAAAGTCTCACTTGATTGACAGGTGTCACTTGAAATAAAGTGAATAGTTTCTGGCTTCTGGCTCAGATTTTCCAAACAGTTGAAGGGATTTAGACATTAAAATTTTAATTTCATTCAAACCAACGGGAGACCATCATTTCATTCAAAGTAATGGGAGATCTTTTAGTTTGCTTTGACCATTACAACCCTGACCCTGACTTAAGAAAGTGCAAAATTATTTCCCATGTTCATGTTCTTCTGTGAGGTCTAGAAGGGAATAAAATGAGAGAAGAGGTGTAGCATATGTGTATTAGGGTAACCTGATCACACTCAGAATTCTCAGTGCTGAAGGTAAACATATTCTCCAATGAAAAATCATGAAAAGCACTTGAGTTTGTCAATTGTCTTTAAACAGAATCTGCTGACACGTAGACAGGTTAACTTAAAAAAAAAAACAAAAAACTAGAATAGGTCAGTGGAATTCTATGTTGCTTTAACTACAAGGATTCACTGGAAACTGGTAGAATAAGTGTTAAGTGCTGTTCCTGTCGGACCTTGATCCTGCCAGTGGGGTTCCCTTTGGATACTGGATTGCAACCTGGTAAATACCCAGAATTCTAGTGGTTGTATAGCTTTATGACATTGCATGCAGAGTGAAAAATCCATTGTCGTAATTATAATACTTTTATGTCTGCCCTTTCTAAATGCAAGTAATGTTCAGGAAAATCTTATTTTTATACAACCATTGAATGATAAATCCTGCTCTCCTAAATCATGTGAGTAGGTGCACTACAGTCAGCGAAAAATGTGATTTAAGGGCCTGCTCCTGTTGAAATCAGTAGTAAAACTCCCCTGACTCAATGGGAGCACAAACAATGAGAGTCCTGTGGCACATTAAAGACTAACAAATTTCTTTGAGCATAAGCATTTGTGGGCTCCAACCCACTTTATCAGATGCATGAACAGGGGAGTTTGTGAGGGAAGGAGTTGGTGCCAGGTGCATCCAAGGTGATTGCTTGTGTGATTGGGTGGGGGCTGTCTTCACCATTGTTCCCTGATCACCTTTAATCACCAGCTTCTAGCAGCCTTGTGATTGGCCTCCCCTGTGTGACTAACGAGGGGCAATGGCTGACCTAGGCAGAGAAGGCTTTAAAGGCCAGTGGCTGAGTGACCAGAGGGAGCTTGCGAACAGGGGAGGTTGGAGAGGAGTTTGGTGAGGCCACAATGGTGAAGAGGAGCCGCACTGCTGGTGCCAGCGCCCCTTCTGTTTCCTTTGCCTCTGTTTGTAGCCAGACACTGTCTGTCCATGGATATCTCCACCCAGATCCTGGTGTGGAATTGCAGGGAGTGTGGCCTTCATTTTCCTGCCACTGATGATCAGGCTAGGGAGAGGAGCCTATGTGATAGGTGCCTTCTGGTGGCATCTCTCCAGAAACAGGTAGAGTTACAGGAGGAGGTGTCATGACTCAGGGGTTATCTATGCCCTGGAAAAGTTCCTTGACAGTGTCCACGATGAGACGTGCAAGGAGGAGGTCCCTATCCCAGTGCCAAGGGCTGCTGCCACAGATCTGGAAACGGATGGGATGCCTATGGCAGAGGAAGGACACTGGCAGCTGGTCACCTCTGGCAGTAGACAGTGCTCCACGCCTGCTCACATCCCACCATCCCTTGTGGTGAGGAACCGTTATGCGGTGCTGGACACAATGAAGGAGGTAGAGGAGATGCCATCCACCCCAGAGACTGGGCAGATCACAGCCACCTCATCTAAGAGGAAACATAGGGTTCTGGTGATTGGGGACTCACTCCTTAGAGACCTTGTCAGGGCGACAGATGGGTGCCTCTGTTCCTCTCGAGAGAGATGCTGCCTACCAGGTGCCCATATCTGAGATGTAATGGAGGGATTGACAAAAATCATCTGCCCCTCAGACTACTACCCCATGCTTCTTATCCATGTGGGTACCAATGATACTGTGAGAGGTGATCCTGAGCAGATCAAAGGTGACTTCAGGGCTCTGGGAGCAAGAGTGAAGGAGTTTGGAGCACAGGTGGTGTTCTCCTCGATCCTTCCAGTCAAGGCTAGAGGCCTGAGGAGAGACAGATGCATCCTAGAGGTGAATGCCTGGTTGCGAAGAAGGTGTGGTCAGGAGGGATTTGGCTTCCTTGACCATGGAGTACCGTTTCAGGACAGAGGATTGATAGGCAGTGATGGCTTTCACCTGCCCAGGAAGGGGAAGAGCATATTTGGGCACAGACTGGCTGACCTAGTGAGGAGGGCTTTAAACTAGGTTCAACGGGGGAAGGAGACCAAAGCCCACAGGTAAGTGAGAAGGTGGGTGATCTGGGGGAAGGGATGGAACTTGGGGGGTGCTGTGACTGTAGCGCCAGGAGTAAAAGAGAAGGTAGTTGGAACATGGGGGGGAATCAAATAAATGTCTTGTGCTCTACTGAAGCCCCAATATGTGAGGAGAGTGGGGGAGGAGAACTCTAAGAAAAAATGCAAGGAGGTTTATGTAATAGAACTGGAAATCAACATGACAAAGTAGGGCAATTGGCCGGGTATCTTAGGCTCCTCGCATTAGTGTATAGGCACCTGGGAAATAAGCAAGAAGAATTGGTAATACTAGCACAGACAAGGAACTATGATATTATAGGAATAACGGAGATGTGGTGGGATAGTCTGCATGACTGGAGCTCTGCCATGGATGGGTATAAACTGTTCAGGAAAGACAGGCAGGGAAGAAGAGGTGGAGGAGTAGCATTATATGTAAAAGAGCTCTATGACTGCTCAGAGCTCCATTATGGAAGTGGAAGCGTGCTAGTAGAAAGTCTTTGGGTTACATTGAGAGGGGAAAGCAACAAGGGGGATGTTGTGGTGGGTGTCTGCTATAGACCACCAGACCAGAAGCAGGAGGTGGATGAGGTGTTCTATGGACAACTAGCAGAAGCTTCTAGATCACAGGCCCTGGTGCTCATGGGGGACTTCAATTACCCTGACATCTGCTGGGAGGCCAATACAGCAGTGCATGGGCAATCCAGGAAATTTTTAGAGAGTGTTGGGGACAACTTTCTAGTACAAATGCTAGAGGAACCAACTAGGGGCCTTGCACCTCTTGACCTGCTGCTCACAAACAGGGAAGAATTGATCAGGGAGGTAGAGGTAAATGGCAAGCTAGGCAGTAGTGACCATGACATGGTTGAGTTCAGGATGCTGATTTAAAGGAAGGAAGGAAAGAAGTAAAACAAAAACCCTGGACTTCAAAAAAGCAGATTTTGACTCCCTCAAGGAACTGATGGGCAGGATCCCTTGGGAAGCTAATCTGAAGGGGAAAGGAGTCGGTTATATTTTAAAGAAACCCTGCTAAGGGCACAGGAAGTTGCCATTCCAATTAGGAGAAAGAACAAACATGTGAGGCAGCCAGAATGGCTTAGCAGAGAACTCTGCTGTGAGCTTAAACATAAAAAGGAAGCTTACAGGAAGTGGAAGCTTGGTCAGATGACCAAGGAGGCATATAAAGATATTGCTAGAGCCTGCAGAGATAAAATCAGAAAGGCCAAAGGACAAATGGAGTTGCAGCTAGCGAGGGATGTAAAGGATGATAAGAAGGTGTTCTACAAGTATGTTAATAACAAGAAGAGGATCAGGGATGGTGTAGGTCCCTTGCTGAATGGGGCAGGCATCCTCGTGACAGAAGATGAGGAAAAGCTGAAGTGCTCAATGCTTTTTTTGCTTCAGTATTCACAGGCAGGGTCAGCTCCCAGCCCACTACCATGGGTGTGGCAGATGGGAGAGAAGAAGACAGGACTTTGGTGACGGAAGGTCAGGTTAGGGACTGCTTAAAGAAGCTGGATGTGCACAAGTCCATGGGGCCGGACGAACTGCATCCAGGGGTGTTAAGGGAATTGGCTGATGAGATAGCAGCACCGCTGGCCATTATCTTTCAAAACTCATGGAGAACGGGGGAGGTGCCAGAGGATTGGAAAAAAGCAAATGTAGTGCCTATTTTCAAGAAAGGGAAAAAGGAGGATCCGGGGAATTACAGACCAGTCAGCCTCACCTCAGTCCCTGGAAAAATTATGGAGCAAGTTCTCAAAGAATCCATCTTCAAACACTTAAAGGAAACTAAAGTGATTAAGAATAGTCAGCATGGATTTACCAAGGGTAAATCATGCCTGACCAACCTCATTTCCTTCTATGATCAGATGACTGGTTTTCTGAATGCAGGAAGAACCGTTGATGTCATATACCTTGATTTTAGCAAGGCTTTTGATACAGTTTCCCACAGCATTCTCATTGGCAAATTAAGGACGTATGGGTTGGATAGGTGGATGGAAAACTGGCTAGATCAACAGTTTCAGCGTGTAGGAATCAGTTGTGCCATGTCTAGCTGGCAACCAGTCAGGAGTGTTGTGCCCCAGCGGTCGGTCCTGGGGCCAGTTCTGTTCAACATTTTCATCAATGATCTGGATGATGGAATAGACTGCATCCTCAGTAAGTTCGAGGATGACACCAAGCTGGGGGGAACGGTGGACACGTTGGAGGGTAGGGACAGGATTCAGGGAGACCTAAATAAATTGGAACAGTGGGCCAATAGAAATCTTATGAGGTTCAATAAGGACAAGTGTAAAATCCTGCGCGTGGGACAGAAAAACCCCATGCACTGCTACAGACTGGGAAACATTCAGCTGAGTAGCGGCAGTGTAGAAAAGGACCTGGGGGTCATGGTGGAAGGGAAACTAGATACCAAAAAGGCCAATGGCATACTGGGCTGCATCAAAAGAAGTATTACCAGCAGATCAAGGGATGTGATCATTCCCCTCTATTCTGCACTGGTGAGGCCACATCTAGAATACTGTGTTCAGTTTTGGGCTCCCCACTACAAAAAGGACAGGGACATGCTAGAGAGAGTCCAGCGGAGGGCAACCAAAATGATTAAAGGGCTGGAGCACAAGCCCTATGAGGAAAGACTGAAAGCATTAGGCTTATTTAGTTTGCAGAAGAGAAGATTGAGGGGGGCTTTGATAGCAACCTTCAACTACTTGAAGGGATGCTGTAAGGAAGATGGAGCTCGACTGTTCTCGGTAATAACAGAGGACAGAACGAGGAGCAATGGTCTCAAGTTGCGGTTAGGGAGGTTGAGGCTGGATGTTAGAAAAAAAAACTTTTACTAGGAGAGTGGTGAAGCCTTGGAATGAGCTGCTGAGGGAGGTGGTGAAATCTCCATCTTTGGAGGTGTTTAAGGCCCGGCTGGACAAAACCATGACTGGGATGGTTTAGTGGGAGTGGTTCTGCCTCTGGCAGGAGGTTGGACTAGATGACCCATGAGGTCCCTTCCAACCCTATGATTCTGTGAAGCAGAAACTACAGTTGGGAGGTATATATGCACATGCCAGGGTGAAGGAGAAGCAATACACTGCCTCCCCATTGTATTGGTTCTATTGAGACTAATCTGAGAGGACAGAGTAGTTTAGTCTCTGTCATCATTCAGTCCTTGGCATATGGGTCTAGGTTGTCGACAAAGACATCAGCTATTGATCCAGTGTGGTGTTTGGTGAGGAGGCAAATTTTCCTCTAGCAACTGAACCAAGATTCAGCTAATTTGGTAGAGGCTAGCATGGCCTGATGGACACGTGAGGCCTTATGAGGCTCTACCTAATAGCCCTAGGGGGCAACTGTATGTTAAGAAGAAAATTTGTATTTTACTGATGGATATGTTCCCTAATCCATGATATGTGATGTTCCAACAGAAGGGTTTCAACCAGGGAGCTATAGTGAGGAGATTTAGGGGTGGGGGAAAGAGACCCAGAGCCTTCCCAGCTGATTTCCCTGTTCCTGTACCTGTGGCTCCAGGGCAGCATTAATGTGACCCAAGTGTGTTTCAATCAACTTTTCCTTCCCTGCTACAGCTGGTCAATTGTTCCTCTGGCTGCTTTTCTGTATGTGGGTCCAGCTGCCATGGGACTAGCAGGGAGATCAGGAAGATATGGGCTCAAAAGGTTCTGTCTGTGGCTTGAGTATATGCTAGAGAATTAATCTACTAACAGTTAGGGGAAGGTCCTTTTCAGATTTTCCAGTTTTCCTTTAGTGTCACCATTACTCCGTCTTTTCTCCAGCACCTGGCCTTAGCCCCTGAACTGGCTCTCCTTGAAGTCAATAGCAATATTTTTGGGGTGAGACTCTGTGCTATACCCTCCTGAAAGTGCAAGACACAAAAGACTCAGCTCACAGGTAGGTGGGAGAGGGTGGAATCAAAATGACTCCTAGGGTAAGCTGGATCAGCCCTTGGATCCTTTAATTTATGGTAGCCTCCAGAGGGTTGTCTTATGAGATGATCTGTGGTCCAGAGCAGCCCAGAATCCCCACACAAGCATTACTACAGAGATTCTTCCTTCAATCCCTGACATGCCCTTTACTATACTCCTCAGCATACTCCTGGAGCAGGGGCCAGTGCTATTTATGGCATCCGTGTGTGAGCTGGAAAACTCACTCTTGGCCTCTTGCAGTGCAGTTCTGGATCCATATAGATTGTCAGAACAGTGAACTGGGAGAAGGGGAAATGGATCTTCACTGCTGGCTCTCTCCTGCACTACTGTACTGTGTCTGGGGTAGATTGCAGTAGCATCAAAACAGGAGCTTTGTCCAAGAGCTGAACTAAGCAGTTAGTGCACATTTTATCTTACTTGCGTATGTAGGGCCCCTGGTAAGAAGATGATGAGATATTTATTGAGTGAGAGAGGTTGCTTTTCACAAATAAATTTAACATCTCCTTTCTTACCATGTGCTGCTGCTGATGCATATATCAAACAGACTGGTGGTTTCACTGGTAATGATACAAGGCTATAAATTGGTAATGCTAAAAAAAGATTGCATTGGAAATGCATTCTTTTGGAATGACAAGCTAGTTTGCTTTCTTTTTATTTATACTATGAAATTATCGATGGCGCTTACAGTTTTTGACTTAAAAGGAGAACAATGACGGGCAATGTTTTTGCTGGAGAAATCAAAATGCAGATGGAATGTTAGAAGCAATCTCTGTGCCATTCACGGAATTTATGAAAATGCTATATACCCAGGAGGCTGGCTGAGCATAAAGTGCTGAACAGCAAGTGGTGAGTTTCCAACAGCAGCTGAAAGCAGATCTATAAATAGAACAGCTAAGGAATAACCCTTCAGTTAAGGAACCCTCCAGTGAGTGAACAAGCAAGCAAGAAATTCCCTCCTCTGATGGCTTTGCATTCTAATGAAGAAAAGGGGACAGGGGAGAAAGGAGGAAAAGAAAAAGATGCAGATTTTTCTTTAAGTAGATTATGTATATTCTATTTTCTCATACCTGGTGTTTTTTCGGAAGAAAGGGGGAAGAAAGGAATCAATTATCCTCGTTTAAAAAAATATTTCTAGAGCTCTGTGGCAAAAAGGACCTGTGTGGCATTTTTCCTTCCCTTTGTTATGTCTAATGTAGCTCTTGCAGCAGGTCAGAAATGTAAGATCACAGTTAGTAATAAGGAGGAGAGGGAGAGGAATTTAATAATAAGAGAATACATATACTCCAGTGTAACAAAGTCAAATGCTTCCTATTGTTCAACATGTATGTTAGTGAATAATACACTACCCTTATCAAATTCACCATGCAACAATCTGTTGTCCTCTTTTTTCCTCCTTTGCCTGTTAACAATTATTTTTCCTCGTTGCCAATGTGAAAATTATATCTATTTAGTATGAATTACTATATAGCTATCATGATTTTATTATTTATGTATGTATTTTTTGTAGAATGATTGTCAAATAGATTAAAGGATACAGGGGCTTTTGTTTGTATAGTTCAAGGGAGGAAGATGATACAGCCCTTTATTTCTAAAATACACTTTGTTAGTGATTTTATATTAAATTTAAACAATTGCTGATGGTGCAGTATTTTCTTTAGAAAACAGGACAACCCAGTGTGTCAGACATATTAGCAAGGGTATCACAAGAGAGTTGGGGCTGCATGATGTATGCATTAAGATGAGTCAACATACAGTTGTTGTAAACACTTGTTTCTGATCAGTTTGCTTCATGAGGTCTAGCTTTCCTCAGACTGTTGTTTTGTTAATCTAAATCTGTCTTTCTTTTGTTCCTGTGAGTTGTGTTTCTGTAGTGAGTATTTGTGTGCATGGCTTTTGTTCCAGTCCTCCACTCTGATATACCTGAGTGAAGGGGGCTGAGATGTATCAAATGGAGTGGAAAATTCTGCAGCAATCAGAGAGAGATGGAATTCATGTCCTCACTGCAGTGAAACCTACAGTTTCAAGACTGCAGTAGGGTCCCTAGTTCCTGAACTTCTTTGAGGGATGGGGTAGGATTCAGAGGGATCAGTGTGGTCAGACCTTTCTCCTAGCCTGATGTTAACAGTTATAAAGAGGAAATCTCTGTGGTGTTCCAGGGTACAGACACCCACTGCATTTCTCCTGTGTCCTGCCACCCACTCTGCACATTGTACAGGGGGACCTCATGAGTTCTCCTGCAGCTGGAGCTCTTTGGAGCTCACCTGTAGTGATGGATGATGGGCAGAATTTGCTCCACTGTAATGAAATACATTTATCACAGGCAGCCATCTGGATTCCAGTTAGGGGGGACCTTTTCCAGTAATTTCAGTAAATCAGGATGATATATTGAGGGATATTTTTTCTTTTTGCCTGCAAATCTTGCAAAGGTGAAAGAAGCTCCAATTCACACTTAAAAGCTAAAGGAAATGCCACAATTGTTTAAGGACTATCCGAAACTGAAATAAATCTGGCATCATAGCAGAAATATTTTTGCAACATGCTGGTGTTAGGGAAATGTCTTGATTTTTACCTAAATTAAGTAAAATGCATTTTTTAAAATGCTGCTTCAGATCTAGAGGACAAAAGCCAAGAGACATCTCCTGCACCTATGACAATTCATAGTATTATTCTGCTTAGTTTTTTACACTTCTGTTGTGAAATGAATAAAATGTTAAAACCAACCAACTGCAAAAAAAAAAAAAGGTTTGGAGCCAACATCTGCTGCCTTTGTACACTGTGCAAACCTGTCTTGACCACCTAAAATGCATGCACGGAAAGCAAGATTGTTCTTTAATATTGTTAGTTTAATACTGTTAATATACAATTAAAATTAAAGGCAAATATTTTTCACATAGCCAATCACTATGCATAAAAACCTTTAACACAAGTCTTTGTGTATTAAAAAAATAGAACTACAGTTTCAAGTGGTTTTAAGTATTTATTTGGGCCTAATCCTGTAAACTGTATAGTCTGAGATAAATGGGCCTTTTATTGTACTAATGATTATTGTATATCTTTGAAATACAATGGGAATGAAGAGAAGGAAGTTGATATCACTATTCTAAAACAAGAGGGCTGCAGAGTAGTACAAGTTAAGCAACGCCTGTAGTGTGAAGAAGGTGATCTTTCTTCATGTAGAGGATAAATTATTCTCTGTGTTCCTGAAATCCGCAGCTCTGACTTCTAATGACTGCTTCTGAAAGCGGCTGTGTCTCCGTGTCTGCTAACTGCTGTGCTCGGCAAACAGATTATTCCCAAACACAGGCTGGGGTTTTCCTGTTTTGTTTTTTTGGGGTTTTGCATGCAAGTTCTATGTCCCTGATCAACAAAAGCTCTGAGAGAAAAAGTTTATTTCACCTGAATAGCTACCAACTGACAAAGCATTCATTGCTACTTAACTTTGATTTCACCTGTGTAATTTATAAGGTAGAAGTTCATTGTGAAAGAGAAGTACTGCAAAGAAAAAGGTATACGCTCTAAAATGAAAGCACATTAGTAAAAGTGTACTGTGTGTCATTAATGGGGATTAACTGTAGTAGCACTAATGTGTGGTCCCGTGTAGGACTCCAGCAGTTGTTGTAAAGTAGCAATAGATCTAGGCTGTGCTAATCAGACCTGATACAGATGTATACATACATTCAGGTGGGTTTGAACCCAGGGGTTTTGATTTGGTCAATTAAAGTGCCAGAAACCAGCTGTGAAGTTTGGAGTTAGATCAAATTATGAATCCCCTATTCTTTATACACCAACAAAACCAGCTTTGAGGTATTGGCTTGAGGGTCTTGGTTTGGACACAGGATCTTGGTATGAATCTATTTCTAGTCCAAAGATAATCTAAGTAGTTGTTGTTTTGGCAATAATTTGCATTTTGTTCTTAAGCAGTGAATCAGATTTTTACTCTGATTGCATTATGTCAAGATACCACTAGCACACTGCAAAATCTTAAGTCACAACTAAAGAATACACTCAATGTCAAGACTATAATTTGGATTCTCCAGATTTTGCATAATTAGTCATTTGCATTGCAATTAAAAACAGAAGCAAAATTTTATGACAATCATTCGCACAGTTTGGAGATTGAAGATGAATATAAACATATGGTATTGCTGCCTTTATATAGGAATGAAGAAAGGAATTCCCTCAATGATGGGGTGGGGGTAGTTGAAACATATAATAAGGAATGAAGAAACAATGTCATGCATTATCATAATAATATGGTATAAAATCCTTAAGTGGAAAAAACATCCCATCAAGTATGGCACATTTATTATACACTTTGTGGCTGGAAATTCCTCAAGCTAGTACCAGAAATAGTGCCCTGATTTTTTTTTTTTAAATGCATATATTGGGAGCTCAGTGCAATTTCACTTCAAATATAATAAGGCATTTTTGTGCTTAGCTCTTGCAACAAGCAACATTTTCACACAACCAATTACAGCTCTACAATATATAAGCCCTGTGTCCCCACTCCTCTGCCATGG
The DNA here is from genome assembly GCA_007922195.1 of Podocnemis expansa. NCBI lineage: Eukaryota > Metazoa > Chordata > Testudines > Podocnemididae > Podocnemis > Podocnemis expansa. The sequence goes on along the minus strand of ML681982.1, from coordinate 46,159,194 downwards.
AGTGGTAATGTATTGCTTACTATTCGCTGAAGTTGAATATCCTTTCCGCATGGAGCACAACGTACAAAGAATATTAAGTAAGCAAACATAATTCAGACTTTAAAAGGGAGAAATGGCTTAGCTTTCTTTTCAGTCTTTCACTTTGAGCCATTGATGGACACTTACTTCTCCTTTCTTCTTAACTCTTTGTGTAGCACAATTGATCCATGATACCTTTGCAAATGAAGGGAAGAATTATATTGTGGATAGTACAGTAGACTGGAAATCAGATGATTTGGATTCTATTCCTGGCTTTGCAGCAGAATTCCTATGTAATCTGTGTACTTAGGGTGGGATTCAGTAAGACTTTTTCTTCTTAGTCCCTTAAGAGCTTTTGTGCAATCTCAGCCCAGCCTCTTAGCACTAGTCTATACCTACAGGGCTTTCTGGCTGCAGTCAATGCCAGATACACAAGGCATGTAAAATACTTTGCATACCTGCTGATGACTTTAAGCCACCAAGACACTTGCAGTCAACTTTCAGCAACTCCAGTTAAGGGGCTGGAGTTGCTGAAGCAATTTCCAGAGTGCAGCAGCGAGTTCGTACTCACTGCTGAATAGCACCCGGAAGATCGTGCTGATGGCTATGATTTTGCTGCGAGCAGTATAGACATACCCTTTGTGTTCCTTCACTTCCTGAGCTGCAAAATGACTAATCATGCTACTTTACTTCAGAGGAGTTTTGTGGGACTTAATGCATAATTGTTTATAAATGCTTTGAGATCTTTTGGGTGAAAGCAACAAGGAAACTTAAAGTATTATTAGTTTGCACTGGTGGGGATATCAAGAGCAACTGGGTTTGTGGATTACTTTTCTCAGGAACAAGCAGGGCAGTGTGAGAAAACCGTATTATCCCATTTGCAGCCCTCAGGAATCCCCAGGGACAAGATTTACAGGCCTTACAATTGACAGGATAACCGTTACTCCTTCCTGCTGAGGAAGGGACATGGGAAGGTCAAGTTTGCTGATCACTTTGTAAAGAGACCAGGGCCGGCTCAAGGGGTTGTGGCACCCTGAGCCAAATTTTGCCACGCCCCCCAATCTCATTCATGTAAATTTTAAAAAGATTTTCCAAATTGTATTTGCAACCTAAAATTCAAATAGCAAGACCAATTCATTCCTTCAATCTAAATACAAAAATAAAAAGTAATACTGAGGAATTTAAATTTAATTTACAAGTAACATTTATGTACAAACTTAATAAAATTTCAGTTTCAAAGGGTAACTTTTTGGGCTTAACAAATTGTTGTGTCATTTCATCTTGATCTAAGTCCTTGGAGTGGATGCATGGGGTGAATGGGGAGGCTAGAATGGGTGTTTTGGGGGCTTAGGGGTGGTTGGGGAAAGCTGTGACAGGTGTCTGGGGGATTGGGGGGTGTGGAGAGGCTGCGGTTTGTGTTTCTGCAGTAATGGGATAAGAGGGGGAGGTTGGGGTGGGAAAGGCTGAAGTTGGAGTTTTTAATGGTATTGGACTGAGTAGTTTGGGAAGGCTCAGGTAGATGGGGCTGGGCATGGGAGGTTGGCGTGGCTGTACATGCAGGTAATGGGCTTGGTGGGGGAAGCTGGGATGGATAGCCCTGGGCAGATTGGAGTGGGTGGCAGAGGCTAGTGTGGGTGTCTGAGAATGGAATTGGTGGGGGACTACAAGGGGTAAATCATAGGACACCTTGCTTTTTTTTTTTTTTTTTTTTGCTGAATTAGACTAACAGGGCTGCCCCTTCGATGCTTGGAAGAGTTTTTCACTCCTCACCCCTCCCTTTCTAGCAAAGGTGATTTTTGTCTTGTCTGACCTACCTCAATCAGCATATCTTTGTAAAAACAAACAAGGAGTTCTGTGTAGGATTACCAGATAACAAAGCATAGAAAGGAGGACAGGGAAGTGGGAAAAGGAGGACAGGGAGAAAATGTAGTATTAGTGTGTGTCATTACTGTATTATGGTGTGGAAATGGTTAATGATTTATGAATGCATGGCAGCATGAAAAAAAGAACAAGTTGAACAACTGATATATTAGGCACATTAACTGTAAAAATGGATGTATAATACAAAACTGTAACACAATAAAATGAGTATTGTTGTGAATATACAATTTGTCAGCAATGTCATGATAGCATTTAATTGACCAAATTATACCATTCATAATGGTAAAGCCTATTCTTGAATTTATCAGCTGAACCTGTTTTTGTCAGTAGGCTGTCATTGTGAAGAATATACGAGTTAAATTCCTCACATGACATGTCATTCACATTATACTGAATTAATATAATGCCCTTCACAGATTTAACTGATGATTGATTCCTCTCCTTTGTCCACTGAGCATTGATAAGAGAGAGAACCCATTCTACATTGGCATTATGTCCAGGAATGATGGGGGGGACGACAATTCAGCAATTTTCAACAATTCTGTAAAGCAGCCCACGTTTTCACAGTTTCACCCTACGCCTCCAAATGCCTGCCCCCACCACCCCAGCTACTGCCCAGGCCTCCTGATTGGTGGGGAACACTGGGAACAAACAGTGGTGGATTAATCAATATCTTGCTTCAGAGAGAACTGGGTGGAGAGGAATCATTAAGAAGTGTTAAGTGTCTCAAAAGGGCTGCAGTCTACTGCAAAATGATTTTGTACACAAATATTGTACAGCTTTATACTGGTGTAAAGCAAGACAACCCCCACTATGGCTTGTATAGGAGTATAAAAGAAGAGTTTAGCCCTCAAGAGGTATTTCCATTATACTGCTATAACTACAGCAGGATGGCTAAAAGCACTGACAATTTTACTGGCATAGCAAAAACAAGAGTCCTGTGGCACTTTATAGATCGGGGCTGGCCAAATTTATGGAAATCAAGAGCCACACAAGTTGAAGGTTTACTAATCAGGAGCTGCACTGAGGCATATAGCCATATACTTTTACCTACTAAATTGATTTGCTGACATCCTTTCACGAGCCATTTTTTCATTCAAGCCACATGTGGCTCCTGAGCCACAGTTTGGCCATGCCTGTTAGTCTATAACGGATTTCTTCAGGCAAGCTTTTGTGAATAGTAGAATATCTAACAATGAATGTTGCTGAAGAGGAGGAAAGAGACCAACTGTATTGTCACAGCACACAGAACTGCCCAAACCACAACAAAAGTGAGAAGGTAACAGATCATCTTAAAATGCCCTGGTGAGAGATCATCTCTTGATATTGGAAAGACAGTAGAATTGAAAGATGCTCAAAGAACAGCAACAAAAATATTAGACCTCTGTATAATAAAAAAATCAGAAGAATAATGGAATCAGGTCATGTTAGGGTATGCCATGTCTTGTACTTCCCTGCTTTTATTTTCATCCTAATCTGTAAATTCCCCCATCTCTTCAAAGCCTCTGACAAAGTGGGATTTTTCTCCTGCAAAAATTCATGTGACAAATAAATGTGCTAGTCTTTAAAAATGCCACAGGACTCCTTGTTTTTTTTTAACTAGACTAACCTGGCTGTTATGTAGTAGTGTGTGTGTCAGGTTTGGTGGTGGTTTTTTTTTTTTTTTAATTTACAAATAAATGTGGTCTGTTGCCTTGTCCCCTGATCCTGCTGCTAGTATTGTGGGGGAGTGGTATAGCTGCCCTCAGGTCCCCCCATGGTAATGCCACCTGGGCTTGGAGGGGAGGGAGAAGAGGGGAGAGACCCCAGCAGCATTGTCTGGGCTATGTTGGGGAAGCCCTCCTCAGCCTCCTTTTGCAAAGTGCATTGAGATGAAGAATGCTACAAGGGCTAAATTTAACAGGAGTGAGGGATTATTTCAGTGTCTATTTAGCAGTTTTCAGCTGTAGATCTCAAAGCACTTTTCAAAGGGAGGTAAGGCTCATCACCATTTTTATTTTGCAGGTGAGGAAACTGAGCCCCAGGAAGGAAAACTGACTTTCCCAAACAGCTCAGGGCAGAGCCAGAAAGAGACCTTTGGTCTCCCATATGCCAAGCCAAGTGCTGTAGGAAATGCTGTCCTTCTGTGTATAGTTTGAATTAGAGACATGTCATCGGTTTTAAACCAGATCATATTACTGTAAGCAAGCCCTGGTATTCTCTCCCCCCACAACCCCCACCCCAACTGCCACCAAGGGGTACTAGATGAGCTTTCCTGGGAGAAAATCCCACTTAGCCTTGAAGAGGGGGGAAACAAACTCCTAAAAAACCTGTGCCCCTTGCTTTCCCTGTTCTTCTTTCCCCACTGACCTGGCCCTGAAACAACAATCCAAAGAACCCCACTGAACTCTCTGTCAGGAAACAGGCGGCTCTTACCTCGGCAGCTCCTGGTCCCCCAGGAAACACAGCCGCTTGGGCTTGGTGCAGGGGAAGATGAAAGAGAGGAGAGATCCCCAGCCCGGCTGTTTGAGTTTGAGGGGGGGTGGGAGTGTTTGAACTTCCTGCAATTCCCAGATGATGTCACCTGGGACTAGAGCCTCCTGCAGTCCCCAATGGCTAGTGTCCATCCCACTCCCCCCCCAACCCTGCTTACCTATTGTTATTCCTTCCTAGACTCATTGTGAAGGTATGCATTTCATTAAACCTGCAGAGGGATTTAAAGTGCACTCTGCCTACCTGCCAAGCTGCAGGCTGACTAACAGTGCCTGAAGTGCTAGGAAAGATTTAGAGGTGGGAGCCAGCCTGATCTTCAGAGGGGGCCAGGCACCTCTAAGAACTGTCACCCGAAGCCATGTCTGTCCCTTGTGTCATAGTACAGCCGACCCTGAAAGAGACTAGCTTGTAACCTGGTCAGTAAAGAGGCTTTCAAAAGGCTGCTACAGTGTCTCTCCTGTATTGCTCATTGAAGATCTGCTCTCACTACCCTTGTTCCATGGAGCACTGCACCTGGACATGAGGAAACAACATAGATACTTGTTTTCTGTGGGACAGCCCCTTGCTCTGCCCCATGGTGCACCTCACTGATAGAAAACTAGAAGAGGAAGTTTGAGGCCAAGTTGTTCTGCTCCTTGTATCTGGAGCTAAAGCTATAGGAGTACACAGAATCAATGCAGTTGTCATAAGAGATGCCATTAAAGAGCAGGGGAGTGGGTGGGATAATGGCAATGACAGCTGTCTCTTTGTAAAAGCTTCCCTTCTCGTTTATCTTTGCCAGCTAGATCCCTTTTCACTCCTGCCAACAACAGTAAGAGCTTTGGCCTTCTTCCCAGCTCCTCTTCTCAGTGGCAGTAGCAGGAGGGAGCTAATGGAAACTTTCATTTAACTCTAGCTGTAGGAGCAGTAAGTCCTGAATTTTATTCACATTTGTGGCCTTGGAGCTAGTGCAGAGTAAGGTGTAGACTATGAAGTCTTTGCATCATTACAAATTCTTGGTTTTATTCTTAGCTTTTCTGTACACTGTTAGCCTAGCCAGCAGTGAATCAGTATATATGGTCAAAGCTTACTCTCCAAACCTCAGGCCAGAGGGTCTAGAACCAGGTTGTGGTGGAGCTGCCAGCCAACAGCAGTTGCAACCAGCTTGTGGTCCATGCCCAACGCCTGCTGTTGTCTCAGACCGTAAGATGTATCACCTCAATGAATCTGACAGGCAGCAGCCTCATGTCTCCTGATTGGATCCCTGCCCTATGTAAACCCAGGGGGCACTCCAGGAAGGGTCTAAACAAATCATCAGTATCCTGACAAGGACAGGCAGGGGCAAGGGTCAGAGCAGAGTTGATACCAGGGGTCAAAGTCAGGTTTCAGGGTCTAGGTCAAGAGGAGAGGTCTAAATCAAACCAGAAGTCCAGGAAACAATGAGATCTCTGATAGCTGCTGCAGCCGTTCCTGTTTTCTGCTCCAGAACACCTGCTTTCTTCCTGCTCTGAGTCTTGGTCTGGACAGCCCTTTTCAGGATCCTGACACCACATAGGAGAGGTAGGAAAGTCTTGTTTTTAACAGAAAGGAATGATTTTACAGAGGGCAGCCCAGTCCTTGCTGCAGGATTGACTCCTCAGTTTTGTTCAGAAGACCTTATGGTTTGTGTGGGGGAGGAGGATAGTATAAGCATCTCTTCAGATAAGAAAACTGGATACTCTGAACTCCTCATATGCTTTGAAAGCTAATTTCATGTTTTCTTTTAATAAGGGCTTAGTTTGGGTTTCTACTATTTTAAATATGATTCAACTTTACATTCTTAAATAGCAAAGAAAATCTGTCTCTTTCCTCTAATCGGATATAGATTGCTAAAGTTGATTCTAGGTGAATAAGCTGTAGAATAGAGTATCTGGTATTTTACTAGTGTCATATTATTATTATTTTTTTTAACCTGATGATAACCATTACTGAAAACCAGTTTGGAGCTGTACACCAAGTGAAGAAAATTTAATACGCTCATTATTATGGAGGATTTGTCAACAGAATGAAGTGACTAATGAATCTGTAAGAATACAAGGGCCCAACTCCTGACCCAATTTCTCTATTTTGTGCTACAGTGGAAGTGTTAATCAGATTTAAATTGGCCTCCAGTGGTGTAGGGCTGATACAGCACCTGCTATGCCATGTTTCTCATGACCACTGGAGTATGAGGCATATTGGAGGTGTGACAGGCATGTAGGGGTGCTAAGTATGTTACTGGGCTCTGGCAAGCACCAGCTGACAAAATGGTTCCAAAGCATCGAGCTGTGGATTAGAACATCCCCCAAGGTGTACAGATGAATCACTTCTTTACCCACTTTTTCACCACATCCAGTGAAACTTGGCAAGACCTCAGCATTGGTGGCAGTATCTCAAGGACTGTTTTTTGCTGGAAGGAGAAGTTGAACTTCAGTTACGCTTTCAAAATATGTGTTTGAGCTTGCTGGGGACATTGTTTAACTGAGGGCTTGTCTTCACTTATAGAGGCAAATTCAATGCCATCAGATCAACCTTCCTAATTGACTGATCAGGTCTGTGAAGATTCACTCAGTCAATTGGGAAGTGGAGCCCTGAAGACCACCATGGCAACTGGAGTAGCACAGAGTGGAAGGGAGGGCCTATCCTTTGACTCAGCATAGTGGATGTGTGGGCATTAGGAAATCAAAGTGAGACAAGCAAGTTATTTTTAAAACAAAAGTCCTGCAGCTCCTTAAAGACTATCAAATTTCTTCAGGCATAAGCTTTCATGGGCTCCAATGCACTTTGTCAAATGCAAGAGAGTTGCAGCCCATGAAAGCTTATACCTGAAGAAATTTGTTAGCCTTTAAGGCTATGTCTACGCTACCAGATTAGTCTGGACGAAGGAAGCTTAGTCAGGACTGATTTAGCACTTGGTGACACTAGGCTTTGCCTAGTCTGAACTAAGAAATTTCTTAGTTCAGACTAGGAAAGTTTAGTTCAAACAAGTAACACCCGGTGGTTAGTCTGTACTTAGTTCAACCTAAGCACATACAGTACGCAAACTAATGGTTAGTTTGAACTGAAAAAGTTTGAACTAAGCCATTAGTTCAAACTAGTCATGCATTCTAGTTTGAACTAAAACTTTAGTTTGAACTAGAACATGCAGCTAGTTCGAACTAAAAAGCCGCGGTTAGTTTGAACTAGCCTGAGGTTAGTTTGGGCTTATCTCAGACTTCTTTAGTTCGCACTAGTAAGTCCGAACTAAAATTGGTGATGTAGACACAGCCTAAGGTGCTACAGGACTTTTGTCTTTTTTTTTTGCTATATACAGACTAACACGATTACCCCTCTGGAACTTAAATTATTTTAAGTAACTTGTGTATCTCCCTTCGACTGCCACTGAAAGTGGTGGGCAATGTAGACATGCTCTTAGTTTCTTCCATTCTTCTCCTTTGCATTTCTATGCGTCATCTGCACAGCTTTTTCATAAGAATTTTAAAAATGACAAGCAACAGTTCAATAGCGTCTCCTTCATTCCAGAATCACAGAATGAGAAATGTAGTCATGACTCAGCCTGAGTTAGATTAAAAAAACAATACAGACTCTGTAGAAATGAGTTCAAGGGAAAATCTGAGGTGTTAATTTGATAATATCAAGCAGTGTGACATTATGTTTTGGGTGTTTTTACACAAACCTAATCCTTACCAAATCCAGCTAAACAACACCCTTTAACAGGGTTTTGATAATTTATAACATTATAACTAATATGTACCTGTTCTCACTTTTCTAACAGAAAAAAATATAGCAAACTGTTTAACTGCATGGTATTTTGCATGTACAGGGATTTGCCTGCATCTTTCTTTTTATGAATGACTGTTTTAAAGGAATAGTTTAAGGTAATTAACAACACTACCACTGGTGAAAAATAAAGGGAGCTGTAAACATCATGTCTACTTCACTGACAACTGTATTGCCTCATGGATCAAGTGCCTGTCAGTTTTAAATGATTTGGCAGGTGCTGAGAGATTGTGGAAGGACAAAGGCCTGCCTTTATTCTAAATCACAATAATTGCAAAGAACCTAGAAACCAGAAGGCAAAGGAGAAGAATTTTTCTTCCATTGAGCTCAGGGAGGAATTCATGCTCTTTCGTGTTAAGTTATTATAATTGGGAGACATTCCTGTCATTCTTTGCAACATATTAAGTACTAATACATTTTATCAGATTGTTTAAATACAGGGCATCTGCACAGATTTCTTTTTACTGGATTTCAATTTTCAATCAATCAAATCATAGGGCCGGAAGGAACCTCGTGAGATCATCGAGTCCAACCCCCTGGGAATTGAACCCAGGACCTTCTGCATGTTAAGCAGAGGTGCTAGCCACTATTTTAAAAGTTCTCTGAAGTTGTTAATTCTAGGTCTGTATAAAATGACAAGTATAGCTGTGTGTCTGTATTGATTTGTCTCTTTCAAATTATTGTATGTAAAAAGTCTATTCTTTTGTGAATGATTTTGTGAAACTTCAGGGTAATTGATATTTTTTGCCTTACATTATATAAGCATACTTTTTTTTTCCTATAAAATTTCAAGTAAAAGGAGAAATGGAATGGTATTCATCTTTGACATTTTCATTTTGGAGCAAGGAGATAGCAAAGTATGCATAAATACACATTCATCTTTTCATAATCTCTTTGTGTGGGAGAAGTGGGCAATGGATTGCAGATGGAGCTGCTGATGGTGGAAAGAGAGGAAGTGTCCTAATGTAGTGGAGAGATGAGGAACTTTAGATTAGCTATGTTGTGCTAACTGGGAAGCCTGGATATACAAAGGGGTTAAGCATTGCAGTACTCTTTTAGAATTGCAAATTGCTAGGATCCAAAAAGCGTAAGCTCCATGTACAGTATGTGGGGTGAGATAGGCACCTAAGAACAGGATCCAAAAAACCCTGCCAAATAGTGAGAGAGCCTAAACTAGCCAGCAGGAGATACCTACAAGGAGTGTGTCCTTAGCATTGTTCCCTCACAGAGATCAGTGCCTATCTTTACTTGCAGTTCCACAGCTGGGACCCTCTCTTTTGAAGTCAGGTTATTTAGGAATGGAAGACGTTCTTGTGAGACTGGTGTAGTCACCTACCTGACTCCTTGTAAAATGGAAGGGAAGAGCTGGCCTCCCTTACAACTTTAGCCCAGTGGTTTAGGATATTATCTTGGAATGTGGGAGAGGAGCATTGTAACTGCAAGAGACTTCTAGTTCAAATTCTCCCCTTTTCCTGGGCCCAGCTATCAGGTGAGTGCCCTAACCATTGGGCTATCGACTTACATTCTTGCTGTCTTCTGGCCCAGTTAACATTTCATTAATACAAAAGGGAATGATTTCTACAAGCGAGAGCCATATCAGAATATCCTGTAGTCCTGTGGTTAGGACACTTATGTGGCAGTTACATGTTCAGGTCCCTTCAGAAGCATAGGGGGAATTAAACTGGGAGTCTCCAACATCACAGGTGAGTACCTGAATTATTCAATTGAAGGTTAGATGGGATCCCTCCACCTTTTCTTTTAATCTCCAGCTGTTTTGCATGGGGTTAGATTTGCTCTGAGTGTATCTACCTAATTGGACCGTGCAGGCAAGATAGATGGGGCAATGCCTGTCTTCCCCTGCCTTGAGGCTCCCACCAGAGCTTAAGTGAGAGAGAGCGAGATGTCTGTGTGCCTGCCCAAGGAACTCTGGCACTCAGGGGACTTTTGCAGCAAAAATGCAGGTACCTACATGATTAAGTGGCAGACAAACGGGTTTTGTGGATTGCAGTGGTGCTTCAATCGCTTAATGGATCTGACCTAGACCGCATCAGGTAAGAAGAAGATTGCCTTTGGAAAGATCAGAATTACAGGCAATGTTGGAAGTCATGCAAGCTCTGCAAAAGGAGATATACTCAGCCGTACAACTAGATGCATGCTCCTGTCCTCCCCACCATCGCTGTAAAGGAGTGAAGTGATTTTACTGTATGTGGCCACCTCTGAAAAGAATCCTTTTCCTTAGGTAACCCTGCCAGTGCTACAAATATTGTAACTTTGGTCTATGAAGAGCTTGCTCATTGTATGGTGCTGGGCTTTCTTTATTTCTAGCTGCTTAAATTAATTAAATGCATAAATACATGCCAAGTATTACTCTTTCATCTAAGAAACTGTTGCATTTGCCACATGGCCATTCTCTGGTTGCTGGTAGCTAGCCCACACAATCCAGAGTGGGAGGAGAGGTGTCTAAGAAACTCCATATTAAGATTTAATTTACACTATGGAAAATGCTTGAGGAGCCTGGCTCCTGGATTTTCTTTGATGAATCATCTGTAAAGAGAGTTCAGTCTTCTATTTTATTAGTTTATAGTGACTTTAGAAAAAGAAGGGGATAATGTGTGTTCTGACTTTACATTTTGGGTGCTTTTTTTTAATATCCTGAATGGAGTTGCAAATAGAAATTCCCATCTGATAAAAACATGCAGTTTGGACACCAGGAACTGAATTATTCAATACGTCTATGTTGTGTTGTAGATTATCATTCAAAGAGTTTAAATAATGATTTATAAAATGAGAAATTGCTGCACTGATATGTGTAGTCTGAGCTAATCCACTTAGAAGTTATTTGTGTGTGCCCGGTAATAGGAAGTTTCCTCATTCTTTATTTCAGAGAAAACCATCTCTCTTAATAGTGTATGAGATACATCTAGAAACATCAGAGCAGAATTCAATTGAATTCTGACAGCCTGTGTCCTTCCCCCTTGCTGCATTTTAACTCAAGAGATTTGGTGATACCTTTGCTTAGATCTGTGTATGCTTCTATTTCTTTAATAATTTCTTGTGATGAAAATTAAATAGGTGATGTGGGAACTCTTGAATGCAATAAAGTGACAGTGTCTTAGACTAGCACTCATCTATGTCTGATCATTTAGGGCCTGTCACAGAGCATAGAACTCACCATTGCCATTGTGTTAGCGCCTCCTCCTGGTCACTGCACATTAACTCCAGGAAACAGCCCCATCCACTATTTGCAAGCTGTCACTCTGTCCTGTTTGCCTGCCTGCAGTCACTCTCGCAGCCTCAGGAACCGCAGTGCCCTGTTTGTAGCTCAGTCCTCTGGCTGTGGCACTGTCCATGTTTTTCCCCATCTGGGAAGTGAGTTAGTACTTCAGTCCAAACCCTGCCACTTCCCCACCAGCAAGTAAGAGGATGAGCAGAAGGGAAAAGGCCCACCTACTATTCCGAGTCTCAACTGAGACACCCTGTAGATGACTGCTTCTTGCAGCAGCGCAACTTCTTGCCATGTTGCTGTGTCTCCCTGGTCCACTTCCCCACCACCAGAACCTTTTCTTCACCCTGGCCTCAGAGTATGCAAGCTACCTAGTCCCAGGAGCAGCCAGATACTTCCACTTAATTCACAGTCTCTGCCAGCAACTGACTCACTCTGCCTCTGAATCTCCCTTTTATGTGAGCCCACCAACCCAGATTGGCTGCAGCCCATGCAGCCTCTCTAGGCTGCTCAGAGGAGTTGCTTCAATAGCTCCCTGTTGAGGTTAGCCCTTTCTAATCCATTGTGGGGCTAATCATTAAAATCAGCAAAAAGACACTGCTTGTATGAAATTGGCCTAAAAGTCAGCATTAAAGATGCATTGGATGAGAATCCTCTGATATTGTACAGTGACTCCTCTGGTACTTTCTCAGCAACCAGGCTGGGGCAGAATGCTGGCATAATGGTCAAATGCAGAGCAAACCTAAGATGAGATAGGCAGCAGCTTTAGCACCATACTTTCTCCTCAGCTGAAAAGAGCTTTCCTCTTTTGCAGCCTGTGATAAGAGATCACCAGTGAAATCACCCTATACTGTGTTCAGGTTCAGAATGTCCCACTCTGTGACGAATAAGATTCAGTGAGCATCAGAGCAATGTCTAAATGATGTTGAGGAGCCAAAGACTAAGTAATCCGTTTGTCCACTTGAAGGTGCTGTGGGGAGTACGAACACATAAGCAATAATCTTTTCAACCAGCCTTGCTAAGGGCAATGGCAGGCCAATTAGACAACCTTTGAAGGCGTCAAAATATTTCTAAAAACAATTATAATCCTGCCCCACACTAGATAGATTTGAGCTTGGCATATGACATTAAAGTACTCCATTACAAGAGCATTTTTTAAATTTAACTATAATGAAAAAAAATCAAATAATTTTATCACTTTATTTATTCCTTTTAACTACCTTCAGGCCTATCAGTGGCATGTAACTCTCTCAGAATTCAAGCTGGTTAGGAAAGACCTGATATATTTGAAACAAACTGCCATCCAAAAATAGGAATGTATATTTGGATACCACAATAGAATTCAATGAAAGTTCATTTTTGTTATAATAAATTAGCTTCAAGTTTCAGTTTGATAAATGGGCTCTTTCTCTTTGGCAGCAGTGGAGAGTTAATTTAATGGCAGCAGTAGTTTAGTTTAGACTGAGTCTGGAATTGTATTTGATTTGGCTCTTCTATGCTGGGCTGGGGTAATCAATCAGACCACGTCATAGTTTACAGTCAGATCTGCATCAATTTATTTTTACCAATGCCACAGTTAACCTATTTGTTGTTTTTTTGCTAATTTTACAAGGCATGTGAATGAGCTTGTCTTCATTTATGGTAACCAAACTGTAACTGCAATATAATCAGTTTGTTCATAGGCCATTGGAGTGGAGAACATTTTGTTTGCATGGTGTTGAATGTACACTAATCCTTTACTGGAATCAAGCAGCAGAGTATAAAATTATTAATTTAATACCAAATCTGTTGAGAAGGTGGTCAGTGGTGTGATATTTCTGAAATCAGAGGCTGGTGCTCTCAGTATCCTCTAGAAAGATTTTTCACCCCAAGGAATCATAGGTTGTACCCCAGTCATTATTAATATTACATTAAAGCCCCTTGTTTTGGTACAGCAGATATTGTCATTGCTGGTCATTATAAAAGCAGATTAAAAAGTATTACTGCAAATGCTCCTCTTTCCCTCCCTTGTTAACTTCCAACACTGCTTTACAATTTCAGGGGTACTCTGAAGAGGAATTTGGGTTTGGGTCCACTGGCTCTCTTCTAATGTCTGTGGTTCAATTTCAGAAACTAAAATCTAAGCTACTTTCAGTGCTCCTTCCCATTATCCTTCTCTCACTCTTTCAAAGAAATGCATACCCTGTGTCTTATAATCTGGATCCTGGTCATTACTGTGGTATGGTGTGTATGGATGTCCAGCTTTTACACGTCCCGTATCTGTTCTGCTATGTTTGCAGGTGTGAATGTGAGTGGGTGCAGTAGAAGTTCTGTTTGCTGCAAAGGTGAGAGTATGTATGCAAGAGTTAGGATTTCAGCCTAGAAAGATGTATGGGATTGAGGATTTGGAAGTTGATTGTGAGGAAACACTTTACAGAATATGCATTAGCTTTATGGAAAATTCCAGAGACCAAAATGATGCAGGTAGACAGTGTCCTTCTTTCTCAGTATGCTTATATACTTACCATATATATGACAGTGAGAGCCGCGTGATAAATTCAGTAAGCACTTTTGGTCTACTCACCAGCCTTCCGCACACCAATCCATATTCCTGGGATTTATTCTAATATTTCTAGGCCTTTGCCATTGTCAAATCTTTGCTATTTTTTTTAAAAATAGGTATTACCCTGTCACAGAACAACTTTCTTCCTCTTCCCCAATTATAGTGCATCCTCCTCAAAATTGCCCTCATTGAAGACAAGTCATTCCAGAGCTAGCTTGTCTATCATGTTACCTGCACAAGGGAATAAGCCTTTACATAAAACTTCTCTATTAAAAACCCATTACCTTCAAAGCTAGAAACCAAGCATGAAATCTTGGTCTTATTAAAGTGAATGGCAAAACTCCATCTGATGATAGCTGGTCTGTGGTTTCGTGCTAGGACTTTATACATGAGCTTTCAATGCATCTTCAAGCATCTGACAAAGTGGGATGTCTCCCTCATAAGCTCATGTGATAAATTAATTTTTTTAGTCTTTAAAAGTGACACGACTGCTTGTTTGTTTAGCTGAACTAGATTAACACAGCTACTCCTTTGAACTTATTAGAAAAGGGGAATTCCTAGCTTCCAATGAGATCCAGCAGCATAGGCTTCTGGCTCTTAGATCCTGAGGTATTGAACTTTGCATTGGTAACATTGAAATGAGTAAAAACTCCTTTAGCAGATTTTATAATATTAAATGATGTAAAGTCATTGCTTCACTTGATGAATGTACAGATCCAGAGCAGGAAGTTATGAGGTAGAGGGGGCATCCCTTTACCTCAGCTGCTCCTGTGACTTTCCATAGCTAAGTCATCACTAACTCTGGCAAGAAAGGACCTCTGGTTCTGCTGCAAGTGCAGAATTCTGAATTCTACAACAACCTGGAACTTTTATGTCAGCTGTAAGTTATATCCAGTGTCCTTTTGTTTCCTTTGACGTTTCCTTTCGGGTATTGACCTAACTCAGTTCTATTTAGGTTTTTTTGGAGTCTCTCAAGTGGGATGGGAATGGGGCACGGGGAAGACAGCTGCCACCATGGGTGGCCCATCCCCAAGTTCCCAGGACTCAGGGCACGAGCCCCCTGTGCCCAGCGCCAGCAACACTACTGGTATGGTTCCCCACCCCTCAGTATGCCACTGGATAATCATGAAGGAATTTAAACTATCTTTTAATCTGATAAAGACTTGCATACCTCTGCATTAGATAACATAAGAATTGTCTGCGATGGTTTTTTCAGGCCAGAACGATGCCCACAGTGCAGGAATTTTTTTTTTTTAAATCCCTAGCAGTACTTGGAGATTATGTAGACTGACTTTAGTGAAGATTTCTTTTATATAAAAGATTTCATCTTCCCTATCTTTCAGATTCTTTGCGCCTGCATTTCACTCAGATTGACATTAAGCAAATTGGATTCTGTTCCATTAGGTCTTAGTACATGGGTTCAATTGTTGGCAAACAGGCCTAGCTCCAGAGGTAATAGAAATGGAACTGAGCTGTCCCTAAGAAGCATTATTCCCTTGCGCAGGTAACATGATAGACAATGGCCAATGAGCATGTAATATAATGAATGGATTATAAAATGTGTAGCAAAAACTGGTATTAGAAAAACTTAAAACACTTGATGAACAAAGTAAGCATGACTTCAAGTGCCTTCTCATGGTAGAGACTATTAAATGACTTTCACAGGATAGGAATGCTTTGTGTTGCTTTTCCAGTGTTAGAAGAGAATATTAGTTTACTTTAATGAGAGAAATACTTGGAATGCACCAGGACAGAAGCTGTTGCAGCAGCTGTCATTTATCACTGTAAACTTTTATACTTTAAAAATAGATGTGACAAGAGCAGTGGCATATTGGGAGCTGGAGACCCTTGGGGCTCAATTCTACATCTGTTCCACCGCTCACCAGTACAGGGCAGGATGTGTCTTGATACAGTGTCCCCTCTCCCCTTTTACTTGTTTGGTGGTGGGTTTTTTTTTTGTGTTTTGTTTTTTTTTTAAGATGCAGAGCAACATATGAGGATTCAGGAAATGCTTTTTCCCTCTCTTCCCTGCTGGGCAGCAGTGGCCATTCCCATTGCATGCCACAAGTAATAGCAGGGAAGCTAGGGATGGGAGGGGAGGGTGGTCACAGCCCTTCTCCTCCTCCCCTTTTTTGGCCTCAGTCCCTGCAGCAGAAGACTTCAGGGGAACCCCCATTAAAGCAGGTTCCATCCAGCCTTTAGCCCTGCTCCCTGGCTCTGGTCATCCACCTGGCTCTTACTTCCTTACCAACCACATTGCAGTGCTGAGGGACTCCCCCATTCCATTCAAGTAGATCAGGGTACTTGGAAGCCCTGGGTGCTCCTGGGCTGGGGTCAGATATGTGCAATTCTTGGCAGCTGGAGGGGGAGTCTGACCTCCCAGCCTTGCACTCCCCAACTTCTTCAGGGATGGATGCTGCTTGTCAGCCTCAGCCCCTTCAGCAGGAAGCCTAGAGGGCTTCTTGCTCCCTCACCAAGGCAGTGAATCCAAGTTAGCCTTATCTCTTGTCGATACTCACACTCAGCTCAGCTGTGAGTGTGCAGCAGCAGCCCACCTGAGCAGGATTTGGTGAGGGCCTGCTTTGCACCCCCTCCTGGCTCACGTCAAGGCGTATGGCCCCCACCCCTCAGTATGCCACTGGATAATTGTGAAGGAATTTAAGCGATCTTTTAATTTGATAAAGATTTGCATACCTCTGTATTAGATAACATAAGGGTTGTCTACAACGGTCTTTTTCATTATATATGCGTCTCGTTGGATACCATTCCTTTATTTGGGCCAGAAGACTATGGGCCCTGTTTCATACTTGGATTTAGACTCATTCCTAAAAGTAAGATTGCATCACACTTTAAAAAAAAAAAAAGATTTTAGTGTCATTGGCCTTAGGAGGAGGGGTTAAACCAGGGGTATCAAACTCAAATCACCATAAGGACCACTACAGGGCTGCATGAGGACTAGTATGTTAGCCCAAGGGCTGCATTACTGAAACTTTTCCACAGAATGATATTGCAAATATTGGTAATGATAGTGTTGATGTGGGCTGTAGGAAATAACTTTAGGTGCTGCATGCAGCCCGTGGGTCACATGTTTGAGACCCCTGGGGTAAACTGAAGCCCTTCCACCTCTCTATGGAGTCTGGGCCTTATAGAGATGAATAATTCAGTGCTGCTTCTGTTAATGAGCTTTAGATAACCCTAATGTGTTGACCAACATTCCCCCCACCCCCAACGGCTCCCAGTGTCTGTAGCCGTGTGTGTCTGTGTAATGGAATAGCTCTTCAGGAATCAGAAAGCATTTAGCTTCCTTCCATTCTGAGCACATTGCCCTATAGTTCCTCATCCTCACCTAGGCCCAAATTCTGCAACTCTTGTTCAGGCTGAGTACTACTTATTAATGCAGTTAGATCCGTTGTAGTAAACAGGACTACCCACATAATGAAGGACTGTTTATTGGAAATAAGCATTTCAGAATCTGGACCTAAGATAGAAAAGTATGTGTGTTCATACATAACTGGGTTCTAGTCTAGTAAATGAAATAAGACAGACAGGTGTTATATTATGTAAAATAAAAGAATGGAAGCTAGAAGGATCTTGGATTTTAATGTGGAGTAATAAAGCTCAGTTATATTTTTAGGTTGTATTCCAGAGCTTAGCATTCACTTTTTTCCTTCTCTCGTTCTGTCTTTTGTACACCTTCTGAGCTACCTGTGTATGTTTACCTGCTATCTAATTAATGAAACCAGTGTAATAATGATGTGCTACCCATTAAGGCAACAATTGCAATGGTTTTAACCTCAGTTTACCGTATTGCTAGCTATTAGCACTCTGTGTTATGCTGAACAAGTCCCTGGATCTCTTTTCTGTCAGACAAAATAATTAGCTAGAAAAACAGATACTGCATCAAGATTGAGTTTTCTTAGACAAATTAATTATTTCAGTGCTGTGATGTATGTTACACATGTGAGGGGAGAATTAAGTTCCCAGCATAAGCTGATATTTACAATACCTAGTAATTATTTTTATTACAATGAGCTGAGCATGATGATTATTGTCCCTTTGTGTGTGTGTGTTAAGGTCAACTGACCCTCCTGTCGTTGTCATCTGGGGTCAAACCTGGGATCTCTGGAGTTTAATGCATAAGCTAAAAGTCACATGTATTTTTAGTCAAGGCTGCAGCCAAGTCACTAATCTCTTGCTAATTTAGCTGCCACTAGAGGGGGACAGAAGGCCACACCAAGCAGGCATGGCTTATGTTTGCACACTATAGAAGTTATTATGTTGAAAGCATTGCAACAGATATCTGTATATCTGTATTCGCTAATAGATAAAATGCCACTAGATGGTGCTTCAGGGTGTGGCACACCAATTACTATGTTTTGTAGGACCAGTAAAACTTGTAACAGTTTTCCTGTGTGTAGTTTGCTACATGGAAATCTTATTAAACAGCACGTTTACTAGAATTAGTCTGAAATATTTTTCCTGTGGATGTTTTTGACAACAATGAAAAACTTGATTTTCTCTGAAAGATTTTGGATGAAAACTGATTTGGCTAAAAGACTTGTATGAAAAATGAAATTTTCAGTGTAATGCAAATACTTTTCATGAGAAATGTTTTCAGTCAAAAACCCAAATTTACATTAAAGCTGTTTAAATAGGAAGTTTTTCATGAGCTATGATATTTACAAAAGGACAAAGAATTAAACAAATAATAATGTATCAAGTTTTTTCCTTCTTAAGTTTTTAGAAAATGTTGACTATACTTTCTTCAGAAAATCCTATTTTAGGGCTTTGGGACTAATGGATGCAATAAAGATCTTGGAAACTGAACCAGTATATATGGGTTGAGTACTGCTTTGAGTCCCATTTTCACTGCATCTGGGAGCCCCAATTAGCTGATCAAAAACATAAAAACCCCTCAAATTTTGAAAAGACTTTCACTGACATTTCCAAAAATAACTTAATTATTTGCAGGGGGTTTTTTTGGAGGGGGTGGAATCCTGGACTGCAGAGTCTTTTCCTCTCTTGCCCTCCTCCCTTCTCGTTCCCTCTTCTTCAACTGAAAAAAGGATAGAAAGGAAAAATGGAGGCCTCTTTGGTTTTCATTAAACGCGCGCGCACACAAATTCAAAACTTGAGAAACTTTAATGGCATTTTGTGTTTGAAAAGACTTTTTTTTTTTTTTCCAACAAAAACTTTTTTAGGTCAAAAATTTCCAATCAGCTCTTGCAGTGCCTTACAGAACTCCTGTTTTCCAAGTGCTCCCTTGGTATCCTTTGCTCCCAGACCAGTGTGGGTTAGTGAGGGGATATCTCTGGAAAATTCTAGTTGTGGGTATATCACAGGATGCACATTTCTGCACCACTAGAGCATGATCTATGTAACACTTCTGCTCAGTTTTTCATTGTAATTGTGTGTTTTGATGCCAAATATGCCATACTAGGGTCCTTTATGAATGTTCATAACCTATTCTACACAATTACCCTGGTACCATGTTTCCTGCAGCATCACGTATGTGTGCCCAGATGAAGCATGCTACATAATACAGACCCTCAGGACTATCTCTAGCACAAAGGCTGGAGAATTAATGACAAAGGGAATGCAAATGCTCTCCCTGGCTCAGGTAGAAGTAAATAGAATCATATGGTATCACAGAAAAGGAGGGGTCGAAGGGGAGGGGAAACAAAGACATTTGGAACAGCTTGAGGCTTTTTGCCTGGAAGACTCCATCTTGCAATTTTCTTCAACTTCAAGCAAGATCTTGGCCCTGCCTGGTAATAGCCAGAGAATGGCTGTAAAACACCGAACAGTGAAACACCTTGTGCATAAACTTAGACTATGAAGTCAGTTTAGTTGAAGACATTAGTTTAGTATGAGTATTTAATCTTTTATTTTCTCTTGGTAACCTCTGACTCATTTATATTATGATTCTGTATCGATTTGCTACATTCTCACTTAAAATTGTATTCTGATCAATAAACTAGTTATTTGTTTTATCTAAACCTATGTGGACTTTAGAGGGTGTGAATGCAGAATGCTAGACACAATCCATTTCAGTATTAAATGGATGGACTTGAGTTTATGGCAACTGGGGAGAGCCCTGATTCCTGTATGACAGAGGATCCCATGGCGGTATCCAGGACTGGGGGTACTTGCTGGGGAACCTTTCCCCACGTGACTGGAGAGAGCACACTCACTCCCTGTGACCAAGCACATGCCATAGGCCAATGTGGACTGACTCTGGAGTGAGTAGTGACCTGGCAAAGAAGAGTGAATCAAGATTCAGGAGTGGAGATTTGGAGGTCACAGTGGCACACCAGACCAGATCTGGGGACCAGCCTATTGCAGGGTGGCTAGAGGGCAAGATCTTATGTGGAACCTTGATACTTGCTTCAGTTGTTCGCATGCTGAAGTAATTGTACATTGGTTCCTGAAACCCTAAAAATAATAATTTTCTGGACTGAGACTTGACATGAGAGACTTCAACCCCATAAAAGTTTTCCATATAGATTTCTAGATAAACTATCTCACTCTGTAACACTTTCTGTCTTTGTTTCTCTGGAACAAGGGCGGTATTGTCTGGAATATCCAGTACTCACATCCTCATTTTTCTGAACTGTCATGAAGAATAGATTTTCCTCTCTTAAAATGCCAATTTTAACATCTTCAGCTAAAGAGAACCATAAGAATCACCATACTGGATCAGACCAGTGGTCCTGCTAGACCAGGGGTCTCAAACATGCAGCCCATGGACCATATGCATCCCATGGAGTTACCTCCTGTGGTCTGTGATAAGGCCTGGAATCAAGGGGTACCCAGCCCCTGGCCTGTTGGTCAAAAGTAGCCTGCAGGGCTTTTCAAGGGCTGAGCCACTCCTCTGGCTGGGAGCTCAGTGTTAGCAGTGCTTTGCAGGAGGGAAGGGCAGACCGTGCTGCATCGCCCCCCCCCCCCCCCCCGAGCATCATCGGTCACTGCCAGCGGTGCTAGGGAAGAAGCATCATCAACCACTGCTGGGTGGGGATGAGCCAAACTATCTCCTGGGAGCTGCACCATTCACAAGAGACCCCTGGCCCAGCCTACAGTGGTAGGGGAGCGGGTCAAACAGCTGGAGCAGGCCATGGACTCAGCATCTGGGTTCAGGACAAGGCTCAGGTGCAGGGGCTCAAAGGAGGGCGGCCTATAGGTCTGCCCATGGTTCATGGGGGGCTCTGTACTGGGGGAGCTCCAGGGAGTCCCGGGGGGACGACGACTCTGCATGGCCCATTTGTTGTCTGGTCCCAGTGTACAGCTGGGGATATATGCAGCCTTTTTTTTTTTTTTGAAACCTTTTTAAACAATTAAATTTTTTTAAACTAAAACTTTTTTTTTTTTTAAAAATTCAGACTTAATCAAACTGCAGTTAATTAAGCTAATTAAATAAATTTTAATTCAATTAATTTCTAATTTAATTTTAATTAAATAAATGGTAGTCCTTCAGGGTTTTAAAAAACATATTGTTCACTCTCAAGCCAAAAAACATTAGGAAGCACTGATTATAATGTAAAATTTTAAGTGTGTTTGTTTGTTTACTCTTTGTCTTTCTGAGGATTCCACCATCTTGAATGGAAGTAATTCAAAAAGTAAATCAGGGGTTAAAGTAAGCTGGAAACACCCTGGTTCTGGGGCCCACTATTTTTAGGGGCTCTGCCTTCCAGGGCCCCTAAAAATAGAAAATGGAGCTGGAACTCTGCATTATTGAGTGCCACGTCATTAGGTTGGTGTTTTTTTTTTTGTTTTTTTTTTGTTAAGTTTCAGTTCCCTTTTGATTCCCATTTTATATTTTTTAACTCATGCATGTACACAGACATTTCTTCTTGCTGTGAAGAAAAGCAGGTCATATATGTAGCTGATTAGTGAGGAAAAATGTGAACGTCTGCCTGATTCCTTTGTAATAAAATAACAACACTAAGCACTTGCACAGCTTTTTTGCATGTTCAAAACACTTGACAAACATTAACCAATTAATTTTCACAACAGTGCTGTGTTACATTTAGCCTACAATTAGGGTTGTATTGAAAACTGCCTACTAGCTCTGCTAATTATCTGTTGAAAACTAAATTGTCTAGCATTGGCTATTTGCAGTGATGCTTTGCATAATTCAGTTGGCTTTTCTCTATTAAAAGATTTCTTAAATGTTGTCACGGCTGCTGATCCCCTGACACGCTAATTAGTAGTACCACATTTTGTTGGTCACTTTCATGAATAAGTAAATAAGGCTATAAGGGTTATCTGCATGGGGTGGGCTAGGGTCAAGGCAAAGCTTTTCAGTGTGTGTGTGTGTGTGTGTGTGTGTGTAACTTGCAGTACACAAGACGCACTAAGAGCATGCTCATGGAATGTCTGTTCTGTCTTCAGTTGGCATTGTGTAAACACATGCTGGTGGTTTTCTGCAAATTGAGGGTGTAGGGTTCTTGCTGTGTAACTGAACAAATTGCATCATGGGATTGCTTTAGTTCTGAACTATGGGATGCAGTGCAGAAGCCAGGCAGGTTAAAAACATTTTGAAAGATCCATTTTTCCTCTGTCTCTGCCTCATGCTTCCCTTTTGGGCTGGCTATTTGCCAGCCTGGACCCAGAAATGCTCTCTGTCATTACAGCGGCACGCATGAATGCGCAGAGACTCCGTGGGCTATATTACAGCTTTCAAATCCAGACACTTTCAGCATTGGACTTCACCCATTACACCATAAAGCGGAGCATGCAAGTGCAGGAGAATATTCAATGGTAGTATCAAGGGTTTCTCCAGAGGCCTGGTTCCTGAATAGGCTATGCAACTTGCTGCACGATATCTGGGCTGGGCAAACCAATGTGGAATTGTGGGAGAGCATTGTTCTGTGGATCGGTGACTACCAGCAGTGGAGAGAGGATTTCAGGATGAGGATGTTGTACTTAGAATGTGAAAACACTAACAGGATCTTATTCAGGGTGACAAGGCAATATGCCACATTTATTGTGAGAAAAATATAATTATCATCCACACACCCCACACTCCTCGCCAGATATTCTACTGTTGCTCATGTATAGTTACCAGCCCTGATTGTTGTTTGTGATTGTAGCTTGAGTTTGTGGCTGGTGTTTGCAGCTCATAGTGGCCACCTGGCCAGGGAAGCTGGGCATGAGGGAGAACAAGGGTCTCTATCAGGCATGCAACTGTGCATTTGATGCTCTTGGATGCTGTGCAGAACGTTACCCAATCTATGCAGTGTCACCCATCTTTTCTATTTTTTTGTCCATGGACATTGTGTCCACGCTGCCTGAGGGTACTATATGACCTTGAGTCATCAGTTAATGGCAGATGTGAATTTGATCTTGTTCTTGATGGGGCTTTTTGTCCCTTTCTTTTTAGAATGGATTCTTCTTGCTTTTGCAGGGTTTGTCTGCATTGTCCTTCAGCCATTAAGGTGGTTCCAGTAGTTTGTCATCAGGACAGGCTGGAGTTGGAGGTGATCCTATCACACCCCTCTCCCTTCATTCATACATTCAAACTAAGTTCACACATCCAAATAAAGTTTCAGAACAGGCTGGGCAATACAAAATGAAGTAAACAAGTATGGAGTTACATCAGGCTTTGGTACGATGTTAAAGAAAAAGTGAATGAATGAGCATGTCATTATCAATGAATAATAGGCATTGTTCCAGATAGAAGTTCTTGTTGGAAGCCATTCTGTGGTATAAAATCATCTTTAGCCCTACAAGGAGGAAGACTTTTTTTGAGGTCTGTGGAGAACTAGCTGCAGTGACAGCATACCAGCAGGTGGTGCCCTCCACCTGTAGAGAAACAGGTCACCAACTGCATCTGGAAATTGGTGCCCCAGAAGAAAATCACCAGATGTTCTGATTTTATAGGATAGTTGGGGCTTTGCCTTATGGATTATTATTACCTCCCACCCTTGTCCTGATTTTTCACGCTTGCTGTCTGGTCACCCTATCCCAAAATGTTACCAGTCTGTTGTCAAATAGATGGGGAGATTGACTGTTGGGGTGGTGTTATGCAGGTCTGGAATGTCATTGATGAGTGCTGTCTGACTGGGTCATAAAGCTGGATAATGCTTAGATTATTGATGGTTTTGCACACATGGGGTTCCCAAATTGTATCAGGTCAGTTGATAGAACCTACCTGTCTATCTTTCATTCCCCCCTACCAGAGCACAGAACTTTAAACAGAAAGGGCTATTTCTCCATGCTCATTTTGAGGTGCTAATTTTAATGCATCAGGTTTCTTTTCACCTACAGTAATCTGAACTAAGCTAAATGATGCATAATCCAAAATCCCTGGAAAGTTTAACCAGACAGCTTCAGTTTAAGGTTTTAGCTATTTATATTTCTAAAGACAGTTCACCCACCTGCATGTGTTGAAAAACATTGAAAAAGGATGACCCCCCTCAGTGCTTGCCATTTCTGTAGCACAAAGCCGCCTTTAACCATTAATGAGTTAATCTTCAGAACATACCTGAGAGGTACTGTAGTAGCAGTAGTACTATTCTTATCCAGGTGGGTAAACTGAAGCACTGAATGGTTAAGAGACTTGCCTAAGGTCACACAGCAAGCCAGTGGGGAGCAGAATCCATATCTTCTAGTTCTGTGCTTTGTTCTTGCTTAATTATTTGATACACTGTGCTAAGCACAGCATCCTATGTCAAATGCCAAGACCAGACATAAAATGCTGTCTTTAGACGTATAAATTCTGCATAATTTATCTGAGTTCAAAGTACTGTAGGGTGAAAAAAAGTTGATACATTAAAATTAGCATTTAGAGATTCATAGGTGCATTTGTTAGAATGTGGTGAAGAATGTCATGGCTGAAACTTGTTTTGTAAACAGAAACAAATATGATGATTTGATTATTTCAGTAACTCAGCAAGAAATTATGGGATTATTACAGGAGGGGATGGTGAGGTTCTGTGGTCTGCAATGTGCCAAACATCAGACTGGATTCATGCTTGCCTCTTCTGATGTAAAAGTCTGAGTCCTGAAAAATGTGATATCCTATCCTCTGATGAACTATACAGTAATTGGGAACTTGCTGTGCTGACAGTCTATATATAGGAATCTCAGCGAGCTCCTTTTCCCATTAAATGTATTGAAAAGAATGGAGGAAAATAAACAGGTGTTTTTAACACTCCTATTGAGACATGCAAGCAAAGGGTTAGCTTTGAACAGTGTTGGAGGAGCAAATATTGAAGAGGGGTATTAAATTATGGATTTGAAAAAAATAATCCTATTTTAATTTCAGTGTTAATGTGATTTTTGTCTGCTCTCAATTTTCTGCTTAGTTGCAAAGGCCACTGTTTGATTAAAAAGCTATTAAGTGGTGCAAATGAGGGGGATGAATAGGAGCGGTGTCCCACTCCCTATGGGAAACACTGATTTAATTAGCAGAGGGATGCTGGTCTGTGAGCACGAAAGCTTGTTGTTGAATTTTGTTGAAGAGCAGATGTTAGATTATGCCTTTGTTTATGTGACCAAAGTTACTGGTAGGTCAGGTAGCACAAATTCCTTAGTTTCACTTGCACTTGACACTACACTTCTGAAACTAAATCCTCTACTCTATAGTTTTGGATGCATGAAATGCACTGTTAGCAAATCTATCTGAAAACAGGGCTTGTGCAAGTTCCTGTACTGATCAGCTGCTTACCTGATTTAGTTTAAATCCAGGGTGTCCCACATGAGTGGTAAAGTAACAATGAAAATCTCCTCCTTTAATTTAGAAATTATTCACGGCTGTGGTTCACTGTATAAGTTTTGGAATAAACCAACAGAACATCTGGCAAGTGACAGAATAAAAGTGTATCATGCTAAATAACACTTTGGCTGGAAAACTTTGCTAGTGCCGTTTTGTATGTCACAAAACATACATGGGTATTCTACAGGTTGATCTTCCTGGGTGTGGGCTATTCATTGGAGTTATATTGGCTTTCTAGACTGTCTCCGTGAAGGAAGAACTGGAAAATAATATTGCTGGAGCAGAATTTTATTTTTTCTCTTATCCCTGAGAAATTTAGAAAAGTTGGTTTTTGTGGACTCTAGTCCAGCTGGAGGCCTACAGGAGCATATGAAACAAATATTGGATCATTGAGCTTTCTCTAGCTATTGACAAAACATTGAAAAGAGCATGCAGGAATCCTATAAGCCTTAGTGGGACAGCAGTGTGTTTAAACATAGCTATTTACTGCAATCTATAACGTCATTTGATCACATTTGTTATGGGTTAACGTTACTAAGCTTGGGTCAGATGGTTAGGTGGTGTAAAGGGGCTGAGCTCTGTTTTTAATGGAACTATGCTAAATTATACCCGAGGATCTGGACCTCTGAAGAATGGATCTAATGGTCTTTCTAAAAGCGAGCTCCTAAACCACATAGGCAAAATATGAATAAATGGGTGCAAAGGGATAACTGCTGTGCAAAATATGGAGTGATACATACAGAATCAGTGACTTCAAAGATGCATGTTAGCAGACATAGTTATGCATTTTGTACTTGGAACAGTTTGTCAGCCATGGTGCAGACTGTGTAAGGTGCTTCCCACTATGTAAGCCAAACGCTTGGGCTATATCTATACTACAAAAGTTAGTTTGAATTAACAAAGTTGAACTAAAAGTTCAACCTTAATTCGAATTAAATCTGACCTTAGTAAGTCAAATTAACAAAGTGCACTAATTTGACTTAAACATTAAAATGAATTAGTGCACTTTGTTAATTTGAACTAACTGCCCTAATTCAAATTTAGTTTGAATTCAGGCTTAATCCTAGTCTACACTACCCTTAGTTCGAACTAACAATCAAACTAAGTGCTTAGTTTGACCTAAATGTAGGTGATACTAAGTTTTCGTTAGTTTGAATTAACGAATTCCTTAATTCAAACTAGTGAAAGTCTATGGTGGATGGGGACTAAGGTAGTTCAGATTGTCTCCTTAATTTGAACTAATTTGCAAGTGTAGACACACCCATTGAGTTACCTGGGGGAGCAGCTGCAGCTGGGTATCTTTGGACACCTTATACGTTTCATAAAAAAGCATCTCTGAGCTGGCTCCACAGAGTTTGATGCAGAAGTCCACACTAGGTCAGGCCAGTGGAAGGCCTATAAAGCAACTTTTATATGATCAAATGGCCTCAGTGTCAATGCAATTCACACAAAGGGGTGATAGCAGTTCACAAACTGGAATAGCAGCCAAAGGAACCATGAAAGCTACTTTGTCCTGACCCCAGCCATTTCACACTCTACAACACAGAATCCAAATACTAGGCCTTTAAGCAGGCAGAGTAGATTTCATCCTCAATGCATAATTACATGTCTGCTTTTTGTATTAACATTCACAGTCCAGGGTCCTGTATTTGAAAATATAGCACTTCTTGCCTCAATTTACAGTCAAAGTATTTGATGTATTTAAAAGTCTGCCTCTAATAGCTTCTGCCCGTGGCTATGCGTAGCTCCTTATTTGTCCATATCCTAAGCAATGTCACGGTGCAACTTAGGAAGGAGTGTAGAGTGTGGCACAAAGGTGGCTTTAAACAGCCTTTGTGCTGTTCTTTGGCAAAAGTTTAAGCAGCCTGATGACTGTTCTAATTATGCCACCAACCACTGTCCCTAAGGGGCTGTTGATTAACAGCTAGAGGTGACTAGTTCTGGTCTCCATGCCAGCTGCTAGAGTAATGGCGCTGTAGGAGTTGCTACACTGGCCCTGTGTTGTAGGAAGCTCCCCTTCACTGGGCTAATCCTCCTGGGTTTGGTTGATATCAGTTCTAGTACCCTAAAACTGTACTACATGAGCAGTGTGATGCAGTATAGCTGCAGCACAGAGGAGAATCTGATCCACAATGTATTTATTCAACTGGGTTTTTACATAGGAATATCAGAACTGCTATACTGAATCAGACCCAATGTCCATCTAGCCAGGTAACTGGTCTCTGGTGCTGGCCACTGCCTGCTGTTTCAGCTGATGGTGTAAGTAGGTGAATATGGGATAAACTGTCTTCATGAAGATCTCATCCTAATACCAATAGTTAGAGATTGGTTTAAAATCTGAAGCACAAGGCTTTATATGCCTTCCCAAGCTCTACTTATTGATTGTTGAACCTTGCTAAATAGTTGGCCTCAGTGTCAGCTTGTGGTGATGAGTTCCTTTATGTTGCTCCCATAGAGCAAGCATGGGCCAGAATGATTAACAGGACACATTCTATCCAAATGTTCCCTTCCTCTACGTCACAATTACTAACCATTTTGTTTTGATGTCTTTCTAGCTCTCACTCTTGTTTTCTACATACACTTGGATCAAAAAGACATTAAATGAAGCAGGCAGGATTGATGATGATGTGGGTAAACTTGTGCCTCGTAATCCTAGGGATCAGTGCATTGGCTAAAACTTTACCTGCATAAGTTGAATAGCACTGAGATTTGACACCTAATGTGTTACTCAGGCCATACCTGGCTAAAAAGTGTCCACCCCTTTCTGAGGCTATTGCATACAATCGGCATGGATAGACAGAGTTGGGCTGAAAGAGAGAACAGAGGACCACAATTAGAAATCGAGTTACTGTTGTTACCTGGGACTCAGCTTTTCGGGACTGACTGGAGGGTCTTCACCTTTGAAACTCAGTTTCCATGCCCCAGACCTGAATTTGGCTTTATTCAGGGCATCTTACAAGGCTTTTTATTTAGTTGATCTTTGGATTGATTTATTTTAATTGGCCGCTATTAGAAATGGGGAATTTTTAACGTGTGATGATTTTACAGAAACCTTCTGTTGCCTTATTGCTGATTTTGAATGTGTTTGTAAGGTGCTTAACAACAGTGTTAGGAGCTACAGAATGTATAATGTGCAAGGAAAAAGTAAAAGTAGTAATCTGGATACATCTAAAATGATATTTTTTTTAACTAGAGGAGTAAAAGGAGCCATGACTTAAGGGAAAGGAAAAATCCATTAATGCCTCATCGCATGTACTGATCATGCAGGACTACCAGGATGCAGAGATACTTCCTATTGGAGGACAGCACTGTATTAAAAACCTATCCACAAGTTGAAAGACAACTGAAACTTGCTCTCAAGCAGAAAAGCAGCAGACAACTACCTGCAACTAAATTCCTGGCACACTTTGTATGTTTTTATACTTTTTTCCTTTGGCTGGCAGATATTTAGGTGTGTAGGTTCATGAAACCCTCTGAATGTTCTTTTAAATGTCATTGAGTATTTGTGAGGAAAACCACAAGTGCTTGCCTTTCATTCTCTTTCTCCATTCTTGTTCTCTTCCCTCAATAGATATGAAGATGGCAATTTTGCAATGAGCAGGATAGATGTAGATCAGGGATTGTGAATGCACATCCAATCAAGTTGTGATGTGAGCAGAAACATTTCAGCAATATGCAGAGACCAGCTGGTATTATTTTGTTTTGGAAGTAGATGGTTGAATTCACTGAGGGGCAGCCCATATCATCTGTTTGGTTTTGGAACTTTTGAAACAATTAAAGAATTAAATTTCTAAATGGACAATCATCAGTCTAAATGTGCAGTGACCTGTAAATATGCAATGTCATTCAAAAGAACATACAGAAGGTTTTGAGAATCTGCACACTTAGATATCTGCTGACCAAAGGGAAAGTATAAGAACATGCAATGTGTGCCAGGAATTTAATTACACCTGCCTGCCAACTGCCTGCTGCCTTTCTGCTTGAGAGCAACAGTTTCAGTTGCCTTTTGACTTTGGGATGTGCTGCTGTAAAGATACAGCAACTACCACTGAAGCTGACATGGCCCTGACAGACACATAAAAGTTCAGACTTATAAAAAACCACAAAATGTTCTGACACCCCTACAGCAGAACACAAGTGGCTAAATTCAGCTCTCTCTTACACCAATATAGCCCTGGCCCCTGGCATAATTCCAGTGAAACCAAGGAAATAACTGTGGATTTACACCAGTGAAACACAGTTTGTTTTGGACTCCTGCTGTGTAACACACCAGGATGTACAGTTCATTCTGTTTGTAGTGTACAGTGACTTTGTTAATTAAGCCCTGAAAGAAATCACATAGGGCCAAATTCACTGGTGGAAATCTAGAGTTATTTCACAGTCTGTCCTGGAAATACTCCTGATCTAGGCCTCATGTAATTGGAGCAGAATTTGGCCCCATCTGATTTCATGGGAAATGTCCAGACACTGAGCAAATGTACATATGAAGCTGGTGTCTGTTTAGGAATCCTTGTCAAAAAATTGGCCTGCAATACATATACATATACTTTTCTAACCTACCCTACCTCTTTCCTGCCACTGAGTGGCAGCATGAACACAGTCCTACAGTGAAATAATTTGTGACAAAGGAAGCTCTGGAAAATTTTATGTAAGAAGTACATTATAATAGAACAGATAATTTCTTTCAGTTTCTGCACCCAGACTCTGAAAGGAATGGAGAACAGATCATCAAACTAACAATGGAGGGAGGGACTAGCTATTTTTCAAACAAAAAAAGGAAGCATACAACAGCAATGTTTAAAATTGCTCCTTAATATAACCCTTATAGTATTTACAAAGAGGCACTGAGAAATCAACTGTCTTGATCCAGTGCCTACAGATGCTACAAAGATGGGCATGCTGGATGGGCTTGATGGGTATTTATAAAGGTCTCATGAGGGAGAAGTTAGCAAAGACAAAGCTGAAGAAGTACATTCTCTCTCTAGGTTCTTCATGTTTTTAAGTTTGAGCTTTGTGATGTTCATCTCCTAGAATCTGGCCTGGTATGCTACTGTGCCTCTCAGACTGTCACGCCTTGGATCCCGAATTACCCCACTTTGCCAGGTAGCCACCCACTACTGGGTCAGACCACACTAGCCTCCAGCGTGTAATTGGTGCCAAGCAGTGGGTGTGCGGTCTATGGCCACTGTCCCAATGTTCCTTGTAAGCTGTGTGGCTGCGCAGCACCCTGCCGCTGTCCTGCGCAGGGGACGCTACCAGCTGCGCACAGCCGGCAGGCGGAGTTCCTACCCAGCCGGAAGACACTGTCTTCTGGCTGGCTGAGAGCTCCTCTGGAGCTAGGAGTTTTAAAAACTACTGCCCAGAGAAGCTCTGATGGAGCATGCTGAGAAGCTCTGAGCATAGCCTGTCAGTGCTCCTCCAGCTGGAGGAGTGATGGCTGGGCTGTCCTGTGCTGCTCCAGCAGCTGGGTAAGGGTTGGGGGTATGGCCGGCTAGGGGGTTACCAGAGGGGGTTAGGATGGGAGGAGGAATGACTGGCACAGCAGGGGACAGGATTGGGCTGGCTGGGGAGGACAGGAGATTGGGATCCAGGATTGGGACTGGGGTGGGGGGCAGGATTGGGCCCACGGGGGCAGCCCGCGCAGCAAGCAATCTAAGTTGCTCAGCTGCCTCAAGGCCTTAGAGGAAACATTGCACTGTCCTACAGGAATTGGGGCCCTTCCACTATCACTGTAAATTCATAGACACCAATTCATCAAAGAAATGAGAATGTCCTGTTTCACTCATTCACACCTTCTAAAATTCACACAGCTTTAGATAAAACAAATACTCGTTTATTGATTAGAACATAAGTTTAAGTGAGCATATAGCAAATCAATGCACAATCGTTCAATAAATCAGTTGGGGCAATCACTATCAAATAAAAGATATAAAATGTGTCTTAATCTTGCCTAATACCACTGTCCAGAATTACTCACAATGACTGGCTGTGATGGTTTTACCGCCAACCTCTGCCTATCCCTAGGCCCAGATCTTGCTTGAAATTGGAGTTGTTTCCAAGACAGTGTTTCTTTGGCAAGAAACCTCTCCCAGTTCAGGTGTCTGTCTTTGTTTAGAAGTGATGGGAGAACCCGACCCCCCTTCACTGGTAGCTGCATGATTCTCTTTGTCCCACCTGTGCCAGGGAGCTCAGTTAGCATTGTCTTTTCATGTACTGTGGTGTTTCGGACTATGTAGGGGCATTGAAGTTGTCATAGTGATAAATGGGAGGCTGGTTTTAGTGCTTGGGAAACCTGTCTGTCTGGATCCCTCTGCTCTCAGTTCTCTTTGAATAAAGCTTCCATACAGAGCTCTGAGCATGCTGCCTCTCATTACTGGATTTTAATTCACCTAAAACATGACATGTATATCTTCAGCCTCTGTGCTGAGTGATTAGCCCTGATGGTTTGCCTTCTGCATGAGCAATGTAAAATATCTGGAAATGTGCTTCAGATCTGTACACACATCTGTACATGATGCTGTAGGAAACATGATACCATGTCTATAATGCAGAATATGTTATGAGCATTCATAAAGGAACCTTGCATGGAATATTTTGCATTACACCATGCAATTACAGTGCAAAAGTGAACAGGAAAGCTACGCAGATCGTAGTCCATTGTGTGTCACATGACAAGTATATAAGGCAACTTGAATTGGTATGGATGGGTTTAAAGCATTTCTGTTGTACAAGAATGAGGGGTGGCAAAACCAGAAACAGGATTCTGCAGGTTTAATACTGCCCACATTTCTGTTTGTACAATGCAACATCATAGGTGCAGCTCGGGACAGATCTGGCCATGCCAAATACGCTACTGATGACACACACAAGTAAAATCTAGCTCACTCACCCATTGCTCTCTGGACTCGGCAGGAATAAAATTAATAACATCTTATATTAATCAGTCAAAGGAGTAGCTAGAATCCTGCATGTACTAAGGAACAATGAGAACAGCTGAGTAAAAAGGTGCCCTTGTTGTGGAGGCTCTCATCCAACACTCATTGAAATCAATGGGAAGTTTCATTGATTTCAGTGGTTGCATCATTGGGCCCTTAGCCATTTTTCAGTCACTCTTCTGATGTAGATATGCATTATTTCCCCTTTTACACATGAGGAAATTGTAACAATGAGAGATTAATTTACTTGCTCCAAATCACACAAGAAGTTAGGGAGAGACCTAGGAATAGACTCCAAAATCTCCTGTCCACTCAGTGCTATGTTTTAGCCATCATCTTTCCTTTTTTAAAAAAAAGGTTGAGAGATGCTTGTTTTGTCAACATTTGTGACCATAAGCAGCGTTCATTAGAGACTGCCTTTAAAACTGAGCTTGACAAGTTAATGGAGGAGATGGTATGATGGGACAGCCTACTGTGGAAATTAACTGATCTTTGACTACTGGTGGTGCATATGCTAGTGACCTAAGAAGGGAAGGTAGATGGGGTAGGTTCTGAGTTATTACAGGGAATTCTTTCTTAGGTAACTGCCTGTTGAGACTTGCCCACATGCTCAGGGTTTAACTTATTGGTTTAACTTATGTGGGGTCAGGAAGGAATTTTCCCCTAGGGCTGACTGACTAGGGCTCTGGGGACTTTTTGTCTTCCCCTGTAGCTTGGGGCATGGCTCACCTGCCAGTAAATTCTCTGTATCTTAAAGTCTTTAAATCATGATTTGAAGATTAAATAACTCAGACATAGATTAGAGGCTTATTGCTGGAGTGGGTGGGTGAGGTTTTGAGGCTTGCATTGTGCAGGAAGTCAGACGAGATGGTCATACTGGTCCCTTTTGACCTTAAAGTCTATGGATATGTCTACACTAGCTTTGCAATGTAGACATAGCCCATGAGTCTCATGCCTTTCGATGAAGCTCTTTGATACTCACAGGCCTCAAAGTCTTTGCATTACTCCGATTACTTGCAGTCCAAAACTGCCCTCACTTTTATATATGTAACTTCTTCTGAAATTAACTGGGCTACCTCTGTGTAGAGCGATGTCATGCTGAGATCTTAAACTATAAGATTTTTGAGGTGGAGACCAGGAATTAAATTTAGCTTTGTCACACTGGTGGACATCCAGACTAGCTGTACAGAGCTTTGTTTTAACATACCCTCTTTAGCACTGGAAAAATCAACACACTTTATAAGGTCTAAGTCTTCAAATCACACCATTAAAATATTTAAGCTAGAATTTCAGAATGATAGTGCAGCGATGCAAGGAGTATAGGCATGGACTGAAAAGTACCTGTGTGATTCTGCTTCCTGACTGCTTCAAAAACCATGTCAGTATATCATCCTATTGAATAAATCAATTAGCAAACTCCAAATAGATCCCATAATTCAATGTGATTTCTAAGTTATTTTAACTAGCTTTCTGAAAAGCTCTTTTTGAACTCATCCGCCTCTAGAATTAAAAAATATCAGTCATTTCCTGTAGATATATTTTTACAGGAACTTCCTTCTTGAAGACAGAAGTCATCTTAAAGATTTTTCTGCAGAGATAATTAGGTCAGTGCTTTCAATTCTGGGTGCTTAAGGCAAGGTGCCTCAATCCATATACAGCTACCATAAAAAAGTAGCCTGACTTTCACAGGTGATGAATACCCATAGCTCTCACTGCAGTCAAACATTGAATTAAAGGTTATGGGTTTAATACAGCAGTTGGATGGGTGAGGGGTGGCCTGCAATGTGCAGAAAGTCAGACTAGATGATCACAATCACGGCTGGCTCTTCTGATGAGCCAGTGAGGCACTGGCTTGGGGTGCCTCAGTGTAGGGGCACCAAAGGCAGGGTGGATGGGCCAGCCCAGAAGCCGGACCCACGCTCCTGCTCCTCCCCTGAGTCAGCCACTCCGCCCGAGTGTGGGATGTGCCAGCCCATGGGGCAGACTCTCTTTTTCTCTTGCCCAGCCTCTGGGCCGGCGCGCCCCACCCACAGGGCATCTCTCAGGGGAGGGGGGCATGGGACCTGGGCCGGCTCACCCCAGGGGAGGGGTGGGAGAATGGAGCCCAGCCTGTGGGCCGGCCTGCTCTGCCCCTGGGCCGGCTGATCCCCACCATGGGGGTGGAGTGACCAGGCCCAGAGTGGAGGCCAGGTTTCACGCCCCACTCCCCTGAGGGAGGCACAAAAGCAAGGCTGGCTTGGGGCGCCACAGGCCCTGATCACAATGGTCCCTTCTGACCGTAAAAGTCATGGGATTGGGATTAAAGTCATGGGGTATAGATTGTGTTGCCCAATGTTAGACTTCAAGAAGAGCACTGTGTTGTTCAAAAGCTTGTTTCTGTCACCAACAGAACTTGCTCCAATAAAAGATGTTACCTTACCTACCCTGTCTCTCTTTTTCACAAGACTTCTCTACATGGTACTTTAGCCCACACTGGAGGAGTAAAAATTTGTATGCACACTAGCATGTCATGCAGTGACTGGCCTATGGGAAGCTTGCTGGTGTCCATTTAAAGTTCCTTACTGTATAATGTAGTTAGAAATGGATCTATGTTGATGTGCACTAAAAATCTTCTAGTGCATATGTGCCAGTAACTGCATGTCATGCAAGACTGGACAAAGTTGCAGCCCTCTGGTGCACACTAAAATGTTGTTTAGATAAGACCATAGTAACTGTGGTCTTGTTATCATCTCTGCTCACCGGAAGCTAGGTTCAGCTTGGAGTAGAATGTCTATAGAGCTGATCAGTTTCCTGAACCTGGAGCTTTTTCTACATCCTAACTGGACTCAGCATAGATTAAAGTAAATGGGGAGCTGTTTTAATTATCTTGGGTGGATGTGTTCTCCGATTGTATATCTACATTGTAAAAATCAAGGGGTTGGACTAGAAGGGGCTAGAAATAGTGTGATCTAGCAGTTGTTCCCTCTTGGGCTGAAGCCTAGACTCTTGCACCCTCTCTTCTTGCAGGGTTTCAGAGCCCAAAATCCAGACTGAGCCAGAGCCACATAGATGTTATTAGCCCTGTACTGCAAGCCCTGTGACTTGGAGCCAGTTGACCTAGTCTCTGCGACATGCTGCCGTGGGGCGGATGGATATATTGTTTTGCTGTGTTGATGCAAGTGGGCAGCCACCAGTCAGGGATAGCCAGGGAAAATCCCCAGCTAGGATGATCCAGATAATTTGCTGGCCTTGCTGGATTGAGCTGGAAATCTGGCACCTTTTTGTTGGAACTGTTTCTCGTCTGTACCTTATTATTATTTCATTGTATAATCTTTTTGAATTGTGTGTGGAATGTGGTACTGATGATTAAACTGTGGCATGTAAAAGTGATTTTATTGTCTTGCTCAGCTATTTATTCTTAAAACATCTGTTGTCTTTACGTGTAGGTGATCTGCAGATAATACAAGGCCCATAAAAAGGATTTGTACCAGAGCTGTTTTTTTTATATACCACTTGGCTGCACATGGATGGTCATTCTGAGAGTAGGTGTTTAGCTGACAAGAATTATGAGAAGGTGAACAGGATAATGCTTTGATCTTAAAGTATGTTTTTTACCTACAAGAAGCAACTTGTGCCTGACAGATCCTGTCAACAAAATACCAATGAATAAACATGGCTGCAGCATTTGTAGCATCAGAAAACCAATAGAAAAGAAACACTGAAATCTATGTCCTGTAACCTTTTAAAATAGGCTAAAGAGCATTTTCAAGTTGTACCTTTTTCATTCTTGTTTTTATAACTCAACATCTGAATTGAAGAAAAATCGTTTTGCACTAAAGTGAACTACTAGAAACAGAAACAGAACTTAAGAGGATTTTATTGTTTTTAATACACAGCAAGCATGCAATCAGATACAGCAGCATCTGTGTTGCTTTTTAAGAATGGCTAGGTTGAAAAGAGCTAACCACAATTCTTACTGGCTTAGGTCCTGGTCTGGCAAAGGACTGACTCTAGCTGAGAATGTTTCAAGGTGAACGCTATTCTTTGCTAAAGCCTCCTTTTACATTACGGGGGGGGGGCATGTCTGTGTGGGGTGAGATGAGGCCTTGCTGCCTGCAAACTAATGGAGTTCTGTTTGAAATCTTGGTAATGGTGGATTGCATTTTCACAATAGTTTTAGTCTGTCATCTACATATGCTGGCAGTTTTCTGCTGTTTCTTCCACTGTTGTGGGTTCATATCTGTCAGAACCTTGCACTTAATGCTCCTTTTTATTGGAGGAAGCACACCTGGATCTTTCCTGAATGCCCTGTTACATCTGAGACCCCCTCCATGGGTGTACATAGAGATCATCTATGTCAGGGGTCTGCAACCTGCAGCTCCAGAGCCTCATGCAGCTCTTTGCCTGCCCACTTGTGGCTCCACACCTCCTATCTGCTGGGGGACCCTGTGGGTGGCCCATGCTAGGGTCCTGGCTCCCCACCACCACTGAGGGATCCTGTGGGGGGCCTGTTCTTGGTTCTGGTCCCTCTCCCAACAAGGGGAACTTTTGGCAGGCACCAGGAGGCTACACCCAAAACACTTGGTTATAGAAGGAATTTTTTAAAAAATTTAAAAAATAACTTCTTCTCTTTTGGGTTGCCAACCCCTGCTCTGTGTTTTCCATGCTTAGGTCCTGCACATTAGAGGATGCAGGTTATCATCTGTTTGCCAAATGTTTTATGCTACCACGAGGTTAGCTTGCAGATTATTTGTGGTGTTCATCAAGTGCTGATTAAAAGTACTATTACTCCTAACCCTGATCTACATAGGTCATTGAGCTGCCTTGCGGCAGGATCTTCTAACTGGTCAAAATATAATTTTGTTTGTTCATTCATCAACAGAAACTTGATCATTTTTGTGACTTTCTCCTTTCTCTGTCTCCTTCGTCCCATTTTGATCCTGCCCACTGCTAATAAGTAGGATAACCAGAAGTGGAAAAGAACTGTAGTGTCACCTGCTCTGAAGAAGCAGGTTATGCAGCCCTTCTCAGCAAGTTACTTGGCAATTCTTCTGTCTAAAGTCCCCTGGACTTTAGAAACCAAAGCACTAGTGTTATTCTCCTACCCTCACTCCCCTCTTTGCCCAACCCTCAAGTCCTCAACAGTGAATCAGTTGGAAAAGGTGTCAACTGGATCTCAACATCTGTGAAAGCTGATGGAGGCTGATGCAAATTGAAGATATCCAGGCATCTCAGACCTTCCTCTGCCACTAGGTTTTAGAGCTCTAACTTGTTATGATCATGTGGTTGCTATTGGCACAGCATGTTAAAAGAAATAACATGTAGCTTCTACCACAGGAAATCCATGGTACAGATCATCCTTGAACCAAAGGATTGCTGATGACAAGAGTTATTGCAGAATATCTATCAAACCATACCCAGCCAGTGCTTCCAAAGAGGGGCACGGGGGTCCAGTTTCCACTGTGCCCAGCTTGCTCACTGGTAGCAAGATGCAGGGCTCCCATTCCCCGGCTGCCCAGGCAGTGCACCTAAAGCTGGGTGCGGGGGGTGTCCCTTCCCCCTCCCCGTGCCCAGCTAGCACCCCAGGAGCCAGGCATGGGGCTGTCTTCTCCCCATGTCCAGCAAGCGTGCTGGGAGCTGGTGTGGGGTGCGATCCTTCCCCTTCTCCTGGGTAGCACCCCTCCAGCAGAGTACAGGGGTCCCTTCCCCCAGCCACCCTAAGTTGGGCGTGGGGTGTTCCCTGTGGCCC
Source organism: Podocnemis expansa (assembly GCA_007922195.1). Taxonomy (NCBI): domain Eukaryota; kingdom Metazoa; phylum Chordata; order Testudines; family Podocnemididae; genus Podocnemis; species Podocnemis expansa. The sequence goes on along the minus strand of ML681982.1, from coordinate 46,120,899 downwards.
CCCTAGGGCACTGGGAGTCAGGTGTGAGGCTCTTTCCCCCACAGGAGCCAGCTAGCAGGGAGCAAGGGGTGGACCCACTGTGCGTCCCCCTGCCAGGGTCCTGATCCCCCTCTGTCCCTGGCCAGGCTGCTGATGGGGGTTGCTTCCTTCCAGGGTGCCATGCATCCTGGGAGGAAAGTCAAACTGTTATATTGATATGTGGGTTATATTGATATAACACAGCCACACTGGGTTATTTTGAAATGACAGTCTCAAGATAACTCTCATTTTGATATAATACTAGGTTTTATTATATCGAAATGATTTTTCTTATTTTGAAATAAGAGAGCTCCTTATTTCAAAATAAGGAAACATCATGTGGAGCTGCCATCTTTTAAATCAAAATAACCAATGTTAGTGTTTTGACTGTGGCTATGACATTCTGTCATGAAGCAGTCAAGGTGACCAAAAAAGGATCTTCAATACAAACCCTGTTTCCCCTTCCTGAGCAGTATGTAAGGGTAGAAGAGCCTGCTGGCACTTAGCAAACAACAAAATTGTCTCATTAACCATAAAGCTATAGCATCTGAAGCACTGAATGAGGATTTTGTCTAACTTTCAGGTGGTTTTCCTCAAAACTTTTGCCAGTGCTTCAGATATAATGTTACATATGAAGAATATGCAATATGAAAAAAATCCTCATAGAACATGTCATTAGGCTGTATCAAAATTTAGCATGGGCAATAAAATTTGTCAATGGCAGCACCAGAAGTGCTGCTGGTCTGGGGAAAGACCTAGGGCTTGGTGCACTGGGACTTGGAGTTTGAGCCACATGAGTGCATTGCTGCCAGGGGTGGCCTGGCGGTAGACCTAGGTCTTTGGTGCTGGGACTTGGGGTTCGAGTCCCATAAGCCTGGTGCAAGCAATGCCCCTGGGCAGCTCTTCCTTATCTTTTGCCTTCTGAGCAAATGAATAGTAACCCTTGCTTAGACTAAATGAGTATCAACTGTTATCTCTTTTTAAAAAGCTGTGCACAGAACACAAAAAAGCTAGTACATTTGTTGGTAAATATCTAATATTCTTTTAATGAGACCTGCAAATAGATAAAAAAAAAATAAACAAAAGTATTGCACATAAATGGTCACATTCTTGACTATTCCCACTGAACTGAACTGTGGGAAGCAGATCTTTAGCAGCCCCATAGAGACTTTATCCAAAGCCGTTCTCCTTGCATGTGACAGATACAGGTAGAAAAGTTGAGTGGAACCTAGAGTGAACATGGTACGTAGCAATTGATGGTGCAGCAGATGTTGGCCAAGTGGCCTAGCTATGTCTTCGCTCAAACCTGCCATGTTACATTAGAAAACTGGTGAGTGTGCCTTCTGGGATCTATGATCTGGCTCAGCAGTTCTCAACCTCTGTGTCAGGACACATTACTGTGTTGCTACACAGCAGTAAATGTGTCACAGAGAGCTGGGGAGGTGGCTGGACTTGAGAGAGGGAGTGGGCTGATGTGTCCTATTGGGTCACAACACACCACCAGTTGTGACCCACAAAAGGTTAAGATCCACTGGTCTAGCTGATTCCAGTGTAGCTAGAAGGTGACTCCTTGCATCTTCTCTGTCCAGCCAGCTAACATGCATAGGACAAGCCAGAATTCAGTCCAGTCCTAGCACTAGCTTTTCATTTTGAATACTAGGCAGCTGACTCCCCTCCATCATATGACTTGCAACAAGTTGCAATGTATAGCTTTGTAGCTTTTCCAGTGATTTGAAGACAATACAATGGTAAAGTAATGGCCAAAGAGAAACTACATTTGAGAAAACTGAAGCAATGAGTGGGTAGTAATTTGTAATGTATCTTAGTAGAGACAGCTATGGCTTCAGAATCTATATCCTTAGTTACCCCACAAATTGCTTTAAAAACTGTTTCCTACAGATCTGCATACACAATACATCTGTTTCTTACCCAAGTACCAGTATAAATATGTGTGCAATGCACATAAAATGGCTACTTTGCATTGGGATTAGAAGAGCAATGATACCAGACAAACAAAAGACAAAGTTATGGTTTTATACTCCTTTTATTAGAAGAAAATAGTGAGTTTTTTTAAACAGCATCTCAGTGTCTGAAATAACAGCAACACTAAAAAAAGAACAAATCTGAATCTAGTGTGCTTGCCAGGATTTTATGGTGGAGCTGAAAAATGTTATCATTGTGTTGAAAAGGCTCATGGTGTTAAAGGAATGGCCTCTGTAATAACCATCAGTCTTAGACTGCACTCTCTGATAGTGCCATAGGTTTAAAAATGAATATCTATGTTCCATTGGGGGTTTAAGGCGTGTTTTTCTTGCCTTCAAAAAAGGCCCAGGCTTTCTTTTCTGATTTGGATCCATCATCTGGGGTGGCTTGGTAAATTAGCCTCTACCCTAGCTGTTCAGATGATGTGAGTTGGATTCCTGGATCTGGCCAAGCTTCACTCTCTGAAGGACCTGGATCCATGGGGAAGAGAGGAAAGGTGGCTCAAAATCATGTGGTGGAATGCCATATATCTGACTACTATCTTGTGATGTGCAACATGTCCCTCACTGTATCAATGCTAACAAGCATAAAGCAGTCAAAAAGGAATTCTCTGTCCCATCTTATAAATACCTTTGGCATGTGTGGTTGAGTACCTATCTCCCTCTTTCTTCCTTCCTTCCTTCCTAATTCTTCTGTGTACCTCTCCACACTGAGCTATTTTCAGAATTATTGAGGGAAAGTGGTGGCAAAGAGAAGTCTTTGTCACTTCATTCTGAATTTGCTGTGGTCTGTGGTCATGAAGAAATGCTATGAGGCAGACTTGATGCAATTTTGAAAGTTTTTATTTGAAGTTTTACAGACATGGCCATAAAAAGAACTGTTTCATTAAATTAAATGGAAATTCAGCAAAACCAGATTTTTTATTTGGCATGAATTTTTTTTTTTTTTTTTGAGGAATTTGTTACCATGGTGTTGCAGCATTAGGGCTAAGAAGCGAAATGGACTAAGTGTCAAAGTGAAACTAACTTGTTCATTTTCATTGTCTGACCTGAGGGATCGTGCATAATGTAAACAAACTGCATAGACACAGGTTTAATACCCATGAAGTGGTGTTAGTAACCTAGGAAAGGAGAAAATATCTGTAAAAAATTATGGACCAACTCAGCCCCACCTTCTGGTAAAATCCATGGTGAGAGCCCAGCAGTGGCAATGAATTCTATAAGATTCAACTTGCAGAGTTTTTTTTTTTTTTTTTTTCCCTAGTTTTCCTAAAAACACCTCCTGAAAGGTTGGGGTACTGAGGAGTCAGGTTGAACTAGAATCTATGGAGAAAGGACCTTACAGATTGGTAGAGGTAGGAGTTGGCATTCATGGATGGTAGCCTCTTTGTGGTGGTCACTTGTGGCAGCATAACTTCAGCAGGGATCATGGTGCTATTGATCAAATCCCTCAGCAGATCTCTGTGTGTGTGTGTGTAATCAAGGAATGCAGCCTTAAATATTCCTGTTGCTTCTATTCTTGCTTATCATTACCTTTTCCCACTGTTATGTTTATTTGCCAACCTGATGATCAATGGAGATGTGGTTGAAAGCATCATTATTCCCTTTCACTTGTTTGGACAAGAACTCTAGGCATCTGAGTAAGCTTTCATTTTCAAAGGAAGGGCTAAATTCTCTATCTGATAAATTAAAAACTAAAAGAGTTCTGACAGCATCTCATCTGGTTTTTTTTTGTTTTTTGAAGAATTTTGTGTGGTCCCCAGATGTCCTCAAATCATTCCCCAGATCTTTCTTATTAACTAACAGTAAACTTGAAATGGGAAGTGTGCCAGGTGAAATTCATAGGAGGATTCTAGGGCTAATCATTGAAACCAGTGTTTTAAAGCTTCACAATTGCAATAGACAAGTTATGTGATGGAAGTAGTCCCTACTCTTTGCTCATGAATTGTCATCTGACTGACTTTGATTTTACCAAAGTATTTGTTTGAAATTATTTGAGAAAACATTTGTAGAAATATATCTATCAGCCTATGGATTACGTGCTCTATTTATGTGTGAAATTCACCCCTTTGCAATGGGTCAGCACAAGATCTATGCAACAGCACTTAACTTCATCTTAAGGTATTTTGAGGACTAAAGTGGGACTTATTATTAAATATGTGTATGATGGCATCAGCAACAGGCCCCATTGTGCTGGGCACTGCACAAATAGTGAAAAAAAGAACCCTCCCCTCCATGGTCTGATGAGTTTAAAATCTAAAGACCCAGACAAAGATTGAAGATGAGGACTCAATTTATAAGCAAATGAACCTGTGGAAAAATTGGCCAGCTCTGTAAATTACATGGGGGAGAGGGACTGAGTTTATTGTTTAATTCAGATAAAGATAGGGAAGAAGGGGGTAGGAAAAGGAAAGATATGGAAGAGGAATAGTCTTGAGAACATAAGTGGTGTTTAGACCTTCTGCTATCCTCCTGCAGATGATTTTCACTCATAACAATTAGTTTTATTAATGATTGGAAACTAAAGAACATTTTTAATGATTTTTTTAGGGTCTGTTTTTCACCAAAATTTCATTCTGGTAGGTTAGAAAGGGGTAGCCATGTTAGTCTAGTTCAGCAAAACAAACAAGGAGTCCTATGGCACTTCTAAAGACTAAGAAAATTATTTATCGCATGAGCTTTCATGGGAGAAAACCTTACTTTGTCAGATGCTTCATTTTCAAGCATCTGACAAAGTGAGATTTTCTCCTACAAAAGCTCATGTAATAAATAAATTTGTTAGTCTTTAAAAGTGCTTTAGGACGCCTTGTTTGTTTCATTTAGGTAAGAATTTTCTGATCTGCCTCATCATGGACTATTCACTAATTGTCACCTAAATCACATGGTATTTTTTTCCTCCTTGAGTGAATGATATCCCCAAGAACTTTCAACATAACCAAAAGAACATTTTTATCATGCTATATATTTATGATACTTCTCTTCCTGGTCACAGTGCTGAAAATAAAATTTCTCTCCAGCCTTTGCAGAAAATGGATAAAAGGTATTGTGAAAACTATTTGAAACAAATGTAATTTATATACCAAAAATATTTGTGACTACTAGTGCAGCATTTATCCTGCTCCTGCAGGTACAAATGTTATACCTTAACATAGTTCCTCAGTGATTTTAAGTGGGGTGTCATCTTTATAAAAATCTACTGTCCTACTACTATATGCTATTACACAAGTGTTCAGAAATATTTTAGGGTTCTTTCCTCTCTCTTACAACAGTGGAAATAGAATCTGTGCCTTCCTGCACATCTTTTCTGTCATTAATATCCTTATCATATTGCCTGAGATTCAAGATTCTTCAAAGAATTAGGTTAAGATCATCCGTTTCCAGTTTACACAACTGTGTTTTATTTGTATGGAAAATATCAAATATTTTCCATCCTTTACATTTTTGAACTCCCCATCATTTATCATTTCTTTCACAATCTTAATAATATCTTTGCTGCTCACTTTGTCATTTTCCATTTAGCAGGTATTGATTTTTCCCTCTTTTAAATAAAACGAATTAAGAACAGAAGTTTAATGTATATAATATTTTATCATGTCAAAACATTTTATTTTAACTTTAACAGAATTAATGATGCCAGTGCAGTATTAGAAATAGTTTTAACTGAGAGAGAAATCACAAAATTCATTCTTTTAAGTGTAATGATCAGATAATGTCACATAAAACCACTAAGGGTACTGCAGCTTGGATCTGAGACTCATAAATCTAGCGTTCATGATGTTTCCATACTGTAATTAACTTTAAAAAGAATAAAGATACAGAAAGAACAACATCAGTTCAATAATTACTATAACCAAGGAATAAGCATAACTATGCATTTCTCAGTATTCGGCTCTTCTGTGAACTGATATGAATCCGAACTTTGAGGTTTGTGAATGTTTGTCTTGGAGCCACATCTCCCTTTCTTATCTGTCATCCACAGATCCTGCAGGCTACAACTCTCTTTCCAGCATCATATTCTCCTTTCCAAAGATGACTGTGTAGGTCCTCCATTGTCAGTTGGCTTCGGAGTGGATGAAAGCCAACTTCTCTGTACTATTCAGGGCACACTGCATACGAACAGCCATCACTCGCCCCCAGTGACCCCTCCCCTCTTCCCTGCTGATCAGTTACTTTCAAATTCAGGATAGGCTTTGTCCACCAGAATGTGCAATCATATTCTCAAATTTCTGACTCCATTTACACAGATACGAGTTTCAGTGCCTTGAACCTCACTTTGGAAAAGAAGAAGGAAAAAAGAAACCTGAAACCAAAAACACCACCAGATTGTAGAAATGAAGTCCAAATCAAAATAAATCATTGTGTGACTGTACAAAATTTGGATTGAAATGTGCAGTAAAAGGGGCAGTATAAAGCTGTAAGAAAAAAAAATTCATATAATTTGAAAAGCCACAGAAAGTGTCTGTGGAAATAGAGTCTCATAGATTATAACTAGAGGAAAACTAGGTTTATGTTTACTAGGAGAGTAGAGACTAAAGAAGCAATTTATGCAAGCGCAGAATTTCTTGAGAGGTTTAGAGAAGGCAGATGCCACAAAATTACTCGAGTATAACTGACGCAATTCCACTTTGTGCTCTAATTCTTGAGCCTAAGAAAGGATATAACTCTAAGGGAATTCACCAAGACTGCTACAGAATTCAGCCCACCATAAAATAGTACATTTTTCTGGGTGCCATGGTACTATAACCCAATTATGTCACTTCTAGGTATGGAGTTCCCACTGATAGTAGGCCTGCTGTAAGTGTCAAGCCAGTTATCCATGCTTATAATTGGAAGTGGTACACCATCATACCACCATGATACAAAAGGCTAATCATAAATATCGGCATATTCAGCACTGGAATTTTGTTGCCTGCTCAGGAACAGCTCAACATCAATTGTTATGGTATTTACTGTGAAGGCAGTCATTTCCAGGAAGAAATCCCTGGTTAGGGTGAAATTCATTCCTGTGCACATTCCCTATGCACCACTTAAACCCCTTTTAAGTTTTTAATGGAGGTCTGAAGTGTTGCAAAGAGCCTTGTCCGAACCCTCAGCAAAACAGTGAATTTCATTCTAAAGGAGTACCAATGGTGTATTGAACCTAAGAAAAGAATCATAATGCGCCATAAGATAAATACCAGTTCTGTAACTGGATATATTTGATGTACATCCAAACAAAACTATTTCAAGTATAGAACACTATATACAATCCTCTTTAAGAGATAGCAACCAGCTTGCGAACAGGGGACAGCAAACAGGGGAGTTTGAGAGGGACTTTGGGGAGGAGTTTGTGAAACCACAATGGTGAAGAGGAGCCGCACTGCTGCCAGCGCCCCTTCTGTCTCTTCTACCTGTGCCTGTAGCCAGACAGACATCCTGACCATAGATATCTCTACCCAGACCCTGGTGTGGATTTGCAGGGACTGCAGCCTGCAGTTCCCTGTCTCCAACGATCAGGCTGGGGAGATGAATCGATGTGACAGGTGCCTGCTGGCGGAATCTCTCAGGAGGCAGGTGGGAGAGTTACAGGAGGAGGTGTCTCGGCTTAGGAGTATCCACACCCTGGAGAAGTTCCTCGACAGCATCCACGAGGAGAAGTGCACTATCCAGGTGCCAGGGACTACTGCCACAACACTGGAGCTGGATGGGGAGCCTGTGGCAGGGGGAGGACATTGGCAGCTGGTTACCTCTGGCGGTAGGCAGTGCTCCACCCCTGCCCACAACCCACCCTCTGTTGTGGTGAAGAATCGTTATGCGGTGCTAGAGATGGTGAAGGAGGTGGAAGAGGAGAGGCCATGCATCCCCGAGGCTGGGAGGATCACAGCCACCACAGCTAGGAGGAAACGTAGAGTTGTGGTGGTTGGGGACTCACTTCTGAGGGGGACGGAGGCACCCATCTGTCGCCCTGACAAGGTCTCTCGAGAGGTATGCTGCCTGCCAGGTGCCCGCATCCGAGACATTACGGAGGGATTGTCGAGAATCGAGAGGTATGCTGCCTGCCAGGTGCCCGCATCCGAGACATTACGGAGGGATTGTTGAGAATCATCCGCCCCTCTGACTACTACCCCATGCTTCTCATCCATGTGGGAACCAATGATACTGCAAGAGGTGATCCTCGGCAGATCAAAGATGACTTCAGGGCTCTGGGAGCGCGGGTGAAGGAGTTTGGAGCACACGTGGTGTTCTCCTCGATTCTTCCGGTCAAGGGTAGAGGCCTGAGCAGAGACAGATGCATCCTGGAGATGAACGCTTGGCTGCGAAGATGGTGTCGTCAGGAGGGCTTTGGCTTCCTTGACCATGGGTTGCTGTTTCAGGAAGAAGGACTGCTAGGCAGAGATGGACTCCATCTTTCGAGGAAGGGGAAGAGCGTATTTGGACGCAGACTGGCTGACCTAGCGAGGAGGGCTTTAAACTAGATCTGAAGGGGGAAGGCGACCAAAGCCCACAGGTAAATGACTATGTGGGAGACCAGGGGGATGGGATGGAACTTGGGGGGTGCCGGGACTGTAACTCCAGGGATAGAAGAGAGGGTAGTTGGAACATGCGGGGGGAATCAAATAACTTTCTTAGATGCTCTAATGAAGCCCTAATGCCTGAGGCAGGTGGGGGAGGTCAACACCAAAAGAAAATCCAGGGAGGTAGATACAATAGAATTGAAAATCAAAATGGGAAAGTAGGGCAATCAGCCGGGTATCTTAGGTGCCTATACACAAATGCAAGGAGCCTGGGAAACAAGCAGGAGGAATTGGTAGTACTGGCGCAGGCAAAGAACTATGACATGATTGGGATAACAGAGACGTGGTGGGATAGTTTACATGACTGGAGCTCTGCAATAGATGGGTATAAACTGTTCAGGAAGGACAGGCAGGGAAGAAAAGGGGGAGGAGTAGCACTATATGTAAATGAGCTCTATGACTGCTCAGAGCTTCATTATGAAAGTGGAAACAAGCC
>ML681982.1:45960216-46106909 GCA_007922195.1 Podocnemis expansa | reverse complement strand
ACCTCGTGGGGTCCCTTCCAACCCTATGATTCTATGATTCTAAATGAGTGAATGTATTTAAGAGACAAGGGAATGTATTTAGTTGGATTCTGCTGTAGCACAAATGTGAACCTTCGAATAATGAAGAGTGGTCAGGCCACTGCAAAGAGAAGGTAAATGTTGTAGCAATTCATCATAGGCTGGTTCTCATTAGGGTCCAAGGAGCTCAAGAATTTTTGAATTTGTATAGAAATAAATTGGCTCCTCTTAACCAGTTTTTTAATTATATGTCACTTCTGTTGAAACGATTTTGCAGGCTGTTCATGAAATCATTTTTCTTCAATGACACATTCCATTGGAAGTAGTAAATGGGCTCACAAGTGAAAGTCAGCAGCCAGAAGGCAAATTTCTGAAATGGTCAATTTTCACTTAGTTTGTTTGTTATCAGTTTTACCTGGTTTGTTTATTATTTTCAATTCACAGGCAAACTAGACTGTATCAAGAAATACCAAGCACCAAGGACAACCTAAGCCATAGCTCATGGTTGATAATATAGAATAATAGGGTTGGAAGGGACCTCACGAGGTTATCTAGTCCAACCCCTTGCTAAAAACAGGACCACTCTCACTAAATCATCCCAGCCAGGGTATTGTCTAACCGGATGTTAAATATCTCCAAAGACAGAGATTACATCACCTCTCTGGGCAACCCGTTCCAATGCTTCACCACTCTTCTAGTAAGAAAGATTTTCCTAATATTCAACCTTGACACCCCCAGCTGCAACCTGAAACCATTGCTCCTTTTTCTGTCCTCCGTTACTATTGAGAACAGCCTAGCTCCTTCCTCTCTGGAGCACCCCTTCAAGTAGTTGAAGGTTGCTATCAAATCCCCCCTCAGTCTTCTCTTCTGCAGGCTAAATAAGGCTAGTTCCTTCAGTCTTTCCTCATATGCCTTGTGCTCCAGCACCTTGATCATTTTCGTTGTCCTCCACTGAGCTCTTTCTAATTTGTCCACATCTTTTTTGTAGCGGGGAGCCCAAAACTGGACATAGTATTCCAGATGCAGCCTCACTAATGCCAAATAGAGGGGAATAATCACATCCCTCAATCTGCTGGCAATGCTTCTATTGATACAGTTCAATATGCCATTAGTCTTTTTGGCTACAAGAGCACACTGTTGACTCACATCCAGCTTCCTATCCACCATAACCCCAAGGTCCTTTTCTACAGAACTGCATCTTAGCTGGTTAGTCTCCAGCTTGTAGCAGTGCATGGGGTTTTTCCGTTCTAATGCAGGACTTTTGCCCTTGTCCGTGTCAAACCACATGAGATTTATTTTGGTCCACTGCTCCAATTTGTCTGTGTCTCCCTCAGTCCTGTCCCCGCCCTTGAGTGTGTCTACCATTCCCCCCAGCTTGGTGTCATCCGCGAATTTACTGAGCATGCAAGCTACCCCATCATCAAGATTGTAAATGAAGATGTTGAACAGAACAGGCCCCCAGGACTGACCCCTGGGGCACTCCACTTGTTACTGGTTACCAGCTACACATTGAGCCATTGAGTCCTACCTGCTGAGCCCGCTGACCTAGCCAGTTTTCTATCCACCTTATGGTCAACTCATCCAACCCATGCTTCCTTAACTTTCCAATGAGAATGCTGTGGGAAACTATATCAAAAACCTTGCTAAAGTCAAGGTGTATCCTATTGATGGTGATTCCCACATCCACATATCCAGTCATCTCATCATAGAAGGCAATCAGGTTGGTCAGGCATGATTTACCCTTGGTGAGTCCATGCTGACTGGTCCTGATCATTCTATTTTCCTCCAAGTATTTTAGGATGGATTCTTTGAGGACCTGCTCCATGATTTTGCCAGGGATTGAGGTGAGGCTGACTGGTCTGTAGCTCCCCAGATCCTCCTCCTTCCCTTTCTTGAAGATAGGTCTTATACTTGCCTTCTTCCAGTCCTCTGAGATCTCCCCGGTTTGCCACAAGTTTTCAAAGATAATGGCCAAAGGCTCTGCAATCACATCGGCCAACTCCCTCAGCACCCTCGGATGCCGTTCATCTAGCCCCATAGACTTGTGCACATCTAACTTCTTTAAGCAGCCCCTAACCTGAGCTTCCATCATAGTGGTCCACTCTCCTTCTCGCCATTCTGTGTTACCCAGTGTAATAGACTGGGAGCTGATAACTAATAACTTTGCCCAGAGAAAAAGAATTTAGAGCCATATGGCTGTCTTATCTTAGATAAGCAGAAAAGACATTGGTTCTGTGATGCCCAGGTCAAAGCAGGAGCCAAGAAGTGGAGGAAACTGTATCTCAGTCCTATAGTTCCCCTTAAGAAGCTCTTCAATAGATACTCCACTTAATTTGATCTTCATAGTGTGGGACAGGAAAGACCAGGTGGTCCCCACTCCCACAACATTTTAGTGGGAAAGATAATTCCAAGTCTTCAAGATCTAGGATGCCATTATAAACACAAATTGTATTTGTTCATAATGACTGATGAGTCTTTCCAGGGTGAGTCAAGTGGACCAGTAAAGAAATGGATTTTGCCTTTCTGATTAAGAATAAGTTAAGATTGTACCAGGAGATAATGAACTTTTTATTAATAAACAGCGATCAGCTAGTAGTTGATTTGGGTGTGGCACTGATAGGCCTGAAAAGGAATATTCTTCAGTCTCTCTCCATTGAGTGCATGTGCAATTTTGCAAACACAGTTTTAGAGCAATATTTGAGAAGCTCCCCTTTATTATTAAATGTAAGGATACTACCATTTTACTGGTATGTTAACTGAACTAGACTAATATGCCTGTCTGTCCCTTTGATACTGGCAAGCATTTATTAAGAATAAACTCATTTTTGGCCAACATTTAGAGCAGGATGAGGATGATATTGGCACTCTTGACCCAGAGAACTACCCATTATGTGAATCCTTTAGGGCCAGTCTACACAGAAAAATGCCCTGGGTCCCTTATTTTAGAATAAGAGTGTCCACATAAGGAGCTATATTGGTGTAAATACAGCATATTGGTCAGCAATCTTTGCTGACCCCCAGCTGGAGTCAGCAGCCACCTATGCTAAAATAAAGCAGCAGCCACCTCAAAATTTGATAGTGGCCACAGCTAAGCTGAGGGGGAGGGGTCTGGTGCCTTTCAGACCCCTCAGAGGAGCCACTCTGGGTGGTGGCTTTACATGGCATGCCTGGGGTCTGGGCCTGGCAGCCCCCCACACACACCACAGCCGCCCCTGAAAGAAAGTGCCTGGACAGGCTTTTGGTGGCAGGAGTGGCAATTTCTATGGTGCTGCAGAGGGTGCCAACTGCTGATTCAAATGGGGTCACATGTCACTGTTGCCACCTTTGCTGGGGGGGGTCACCTACCCCTGGTATAGCAGGAGAATAATAATGGTATAATAGTGCATGTACATTCCTTTTTTTCTGATGCAATGGGAATTGTTTCTGCACTTAAGAAAATAGGAATAGCTCACCATCATGAACTCTGCACGAATGAATGAATCAAGATGCCAGATATAAATGTTGGGGGGAAAGTAAATCTATAATTATCAGGCCAGATTTGGTCTTCCTAGGCAAAAGTAGAGGTAGTAGGACTGGAGTCATGGTGAAAGAATGGGAGGTGCTTTATCGGTATGTCTACACTTACAATTTAATTCAAATTAATGAGGATTAATTCAAATTAAATTAATGCACAGTTACACTTGCTTTCATTAATTCAAACTAAGGTATTCCTTAGTTTGAATTAATGAAAGCTTACTCCGAAGTTGTAAAGCCTCACTTAACTTTGACATAAGGGTTAATACAAACTTATCAGTTTGAATTAAGCCAAAGTAGCCATGTTAATTCAAACTAACCATTAGTTTGAATTAATGCTTTTTGACCTTCTTCTTTCCAGGGTGTCTTCCTCTTTCTATATATTGGGTGGGGGCATGGCCTTTCTTGGGGGGTCATCTTGCCACACCTCCCATGGTGCCCTTCTCCTAATTCAAACTAGCCAGTCCTGTACATGGATGTGCTAGTTCGAATTGGTTTTCCTAGTGGGGCCATGTTAGTTTGAATTAACATAATTTGAACTAATCATTATTAGTTCAAATTAATTAGTTTGAATTAAGTTAATTTGAACTAACCTTCTAAGTGTAGACATAGCCTATTGGGATTTAAATAAGCAGATATTGTATGTAAAAAAAAATAAGTAGTGGATATAAACACTACAGGATGCTGGTAATTAGGAAGAATACTGTTTTGTGCTGACAAGATTATAAGCAGCCCTTTGAAACGCTTTTATAAAAATGAAAGCCCTTTGGAAAGCAATACAGGGGACTGAGGTCCTAGTATCTATCATTAGAAGAGAAATAAGAAGTCACTATGTCTTTCTTGTCAGTTGGGTTCTGTAAACCCCTCAGGGATGTGCTTTGCTCAGCCTAGCGCAGAATGTACTATGAATCGTTCCAAGCCAAGATATTTCCTGATGCTTTGTGAAACTATTTATTGCCATGTTACTTAATACTAGGGAAATAATGCCCAGAACTTAAACAGATGTCACTCTTTTTCACTTATCAACACACAGAGGAAGACATTGGCTAAAATCTTAGAAAAAAAGTTGATATCTTGTCTCCCGAGCATGAGATTATCCACAAAACAAACAGGGATAATAAAAATTAGACTATCGAGTTTTCTGCCATATAATCAGGGTGCTTATAGATCTAATTAACTTGTTTAACTATAGAAACAATCAGATTACAGCCATTATTCTGCTGGAAGGAAAAGCCTTTGACCTAATAGAATGGAAGTTTATATTTAAAAAAATTAAACAAATATGAATTCAATGGGAACTTTTGTTAGTGGATCCCTTAGTACTGAGACAGCAATGATCATCAATTATCTCACTGAAATGTTCATAATAGTTAAGGGTAGAAACAACAACACAAAACCTTAATTATTACCTCATATTTTCTCCTCAAACACACCACACTTAATCTGCATTTACTTGTCAAAACTGAACATTTACTAATGTTGCTGAGGTTGAAATGACTGTTTTGTGGTGTTCAAGTTTGGGAGGCAGATCTGTTGTGTGGCATGTTTCCTAATCCAGTACAGGACAAATAAAATTCCTTATGATGCTGTGGAGTCAGTGAGTGTCAATAGAAACGTGCTGTCAGAGAATGAGAGTAAATTTAGGAAACATCCTAGAATTCTGCATTTCCTTGCTTGGTAGGGTTTGTATCTGGGCTTATCCTACCCAAACAACTTTTAAGGGACATTTTTGTTTTCAGAAGCAAGGTTTTAAAGCATGGAGATACTTAACAATACAGGCCTTTTAAAAGTGAAATAGAACACAGTGGGGAATGTGTCTGCTATAAGATAAGTGCATCTCTCTGCTGTTTGAGATGCTCAGCTTTCTGGCTCGGCCTCACAGCATGCTTTGTAGGTAAGTGAATTTATCAGCCCAACAATATCTTGCTGTGTATTATTCCTTACATAGCTAAGAATTCTAGTGGCCCGGCGGGGGGACGGACCACCAGATGTAATTAAATACAATCAGCAATTGATTGCTGGCGAGTATCAGAGAATACAAAGACTGGAGTATGTTGATGTCTACAGTATGGCCCTGTCTGTTCATTGCTAGGGAATGTCTCTGTGGAGCTACTTTGACTTCAGTTAAACAAAGGCGATGAAACACAAAACTTCAGTGACACCAGCACACTACCATGTAAAAAAAACCCCCAGACAAATGAAACGTAGACAATACATGTTTCTTCTTCTTATCCACCTTTAAATGGATTTGAAGGAGAGAGTGACAGAGTATAGCTAAATCATGGCAAAAGGGGCAAGAAGGAGACGCAACGTAGAAATGGCATGTAGAAGTAAGCAGTCAGTACAGCTAGTCAAATAAGTGGCTATGTCTAAACTAGAGAGCTCAGTTGACTTTATTAAGTCAACTTAGAGAGTCCCCATTTATTTGTTGTCTTTTTCCTGCTCTCCTTAATAGGACAGAGAGCAAGATAGGTTTAGGGAATTAGTTTGTGAATTACAGTAGTAGGAGAGAAACATATCCTACCTGAGCTTCTCTTCAGCCTGGTTCCCATTGCCTCCAGAGTCAGGAAACTAATAAGGTACCAGTGCCACATTTGCATACAAAGCTAAACCTGGGCTGAAAGGTGCCAGGAAGCACAGCTGACTAAAACTCAAAATTTCCCATGTCCAGAAAATTTTTATTTCAAAATTCCCTGTGAACCACAAATGCAATGAAAATTTTGTTTCAGAATCACAGACATGATGTTTCTAAAATGAGATGTGTTCCTGGGAGTTGCTTACAGAAACGGACATGATTCTTGTTAACTTCACTGTTGCCCCCCACTAAGCATGATTATTATTAACAGTAGTAGTTTCATAGTATCTACGATGAGACTGCGGCTCTCAGACCCTGGAAGTTCAGAGACCTCAGCAGCCCCCTAGGGAAAAAACCTGCTTATAGTTTCTCATAAGTTTGTCAAACCCAATACGTTTCTGCAAAACATTTTGGATTCTATTAATAGCTATTTTCCAGTGAAATTCTGTTTTATGATAAAATTCATAATCAGCTCTACACAAAGCTAAAAGGATCAGGGGCAGGGTCTCCCTGTTGTGTTTGTACAAAAGGTCAGATCTCCCTCCTTAGGTCCATGAGATGAACCTCAGATGGATAACCACTCTCAGTTGTATTTCAGAAGCAAGCTCCAGAAGTTACTTACAACATCCACACTGACTGTTAGGGATCTTTAATGAACAGTATGGCCTGTTCATTTTTAGCCCAGTGTCCCACACATACATCTACAGTCTGAAATACTCTGGAAAAAATGGCAAATATGGTGGAAAAGATACTCACTAGCCACAGTTTCTTAGCATGGAAGAGACATTTGCCTTTGCAATAGCTTTCATTACGCATCTCTTCCTAGCCATAATAAGATTTACCTTTCGGGCCAGATTCATTAAAGCTAGTGCCAGGCTCTGTCCATTACAGTTCTCCACACAAGTATGGCCTGTGACGCCCTGGCAGGAGGCCTGTGGCATTACCAGCAATGCCCTCCTCCCCTGGGATTTCTGGTGAAGGTGCAGCTTTACGCTGCAGTCAAACTTCTCTTTTTCAGCTATCAACACAGCTCTAGCCCCATGCAGGGGGATTGCATCCATTTCCTGCAGCATAATCTTCATCTCCTATGTACTTTCTAGAGTTGAGCCTTGTGCAGAGGTTTATGGTAGTACAAGCTAAATTTAACCATAAGCATGTTCAGGTCTCTAGGTGGAATAAGTACTTACAGGAAAGAGAATGCCTCCCCATCACCCATGTACTGTCACTAGTGTGTTAGTGAGTTTCTGTTTCTAACCTACCTGGCTATTTCACTGTCCTCTTTACAGTCTTGGGCCATAGCAATCTGCTTTTATGTGTTGGTGATTGACCAACTCTCACTGCTGTTCAGTGGCATGCACCAAGCACAGCAGGTGGGATTTTAAGGTTCCTGCACTGTATGAAGGGCATTTTGAATGCTTTGTAGCTTGGCAATTTTTTTCTTACCTCAGCAACAACAAAAATAATTGAAATTAGCAAGCTGGTTCACCCTTTCTTTGTGTGATCCCCAGGCAGACCCTGGGGCTACGTCTACACTTTTGGCAGGCACAGATGACAATGCAGGATTGATTTTTCAAGTTCAATTAAGCAGTCAGTAAAGATGTGCTTGATTAAACTTGGAGGTTGCCAGAAGTTGATTTATTAAGACCACCCAGCAAGTAGCATCATGCTGCATCAGTGGGAATGTGTTTCCCATTGGTGCAGGGCAGGGAAGACATCACATAGAAGAGGCATTAAGATGTCAACGGGAGTTACGCAGGATGTTCTGTGTAGCTTGCATAACTCCCATCAACTGCCATTGAATTTCCTGGTAAATTTCCTGAATTTCCCAGGCCTGGAGATCTTTTTCTTTCTAATTCTTCTGCTGGATGACATCAGGCATCTGATTGTTTCTTCCTCCTCCAGTCCCACAAGGGTCAGCCTGTGAAGAACAATTCTAAAGAGAAAGAACTCAGAACATTTGCTGTCAGCTATTCACAGGCCAGAGAGACACTAAACACTCTGTTTTGGAGGTTGAAATAAAACACTGCCCATGGTCACAGTATATTGGGGAACACCCGGAGAGCACGGACAGCCTGTTCATAGCCTCTGTTGGGGGAAAAACTGGTCCGGGTTCCCAACCTGGAACGGGAACCCCGAATCCTTCCCACAGGTGAAGGCTTATTCCCAGCTGAGACTCCAATAGGCAGAGAATGAGGTGTGGTTCAAAGTTTATTATTCAGCTGAATAATAAAAGGAACTGCATCGGAGGGAAGCAAAGAGAAGCTAGCCTCTCTGAGCAAGAACCCCCAGTATAAGGGTTACAGGCCATACATACCTTCTAACATGCAAAATACGATATACATAATGCAACAAGCTCATGCATAATACAACAAGTTACATCATGCCTAAAATCCCTACATGGTGTTACGACTCTTAATATGCAGGTTACACAATTAGATTATACTTAATAGGCGGCATATAGTTAGCCCGCCTCTGTTGTTGTTTACAGCTTATTTGGGTAACAGTTACTGTCCTTGACCAATGAGAGTGGCCAGACTCCTGTGACCCCTCAGCTACCTGGCCCCCGTCAACCTGTTTACCAGACTAGGTTGATAGCTTCCCAGCAGGGTCCAGACAGGAGGGATTGTCTTATAATCTAAATTTGTGGATCACCCTTGTTATCTATAGAAACAGTCTACCACCTTATCGATCTAAGCCACTAGCTTCTCTGACTATCTATGACTTGATATACATTCTGTAATTAATGTTGTCTTAGCAAACCCAGAGCCTCTCACACAGAACTTCCAAACCAAACTTACTCCATCTTGCAATTTCCTTTACATCTCACTATTGATTCTGAAGCTTTCAAACACACAGCAACAAAGCCATAAAACCCAGAGAGCCCTTGAACAAGCTCTACGTGCCACTTGAGAAATGCATGTGCTAGCTTCTTGGCAGTAAGCGTACACAGGACTAATGACCAGATGCTTGCTGCTGAGGCTGATACTGATTAACCTCATAAAGCCTTGATTTTAGGCAGGTTTTCAAGAGTACACCCTTGAAGAGCTTTGCTAATCCATTTTCTTTTCTCAGTTTCTTCATCTGCTATAGACCTGTGATTCTTCCTACTCCTTCTGAGAAAAAGAAAAGCAATCATAACTTTGGCTACTCCTTTCTTACAATGGTAGTTAAATAATGTGATTGTTCTGGGGAATCCACACTGCATATTTGACTTCTCAAAATAATCATTTACTTCATCAGAAAACAAATGCTTTTTGGTTTCTAGTTTTTGTTTGTAAGGGTTAATGACCTGACTCAAA
This sequence comes from Podocnemis expansa, assembly GCA_007922195.1. Classification (NCBI taxonomy): domain Eukaryota; kingdom Metazoa; phylum Chordata; order Testudines; family Podocnemididae; genus Podocnemis; species Podocnemis expansa. Next base: position 46,097,504 of record ML681982.1, on the reverse strand, counting down.
TTCCATTTCTCCTCCTCTCCCCTGTTTTTGTTTATGGAATGAACCATACCTTCCCACTTACATCATGCCATACAAAGCCATCTGTTTGCTCAAATGCATCCCAGGTCTGTTGTTTGTGAATGACTCTTAGCAAGAACTAAATGAGACAGAATAGAGAACATCAGTAGAAACTGAATAAAATGCGAAAGCAGAATGTTCTTGGATTTGAGAGCTTGGAAACCTACAGTAGCTCTCAGCCAGTTTAACACCCAAATCTGATAGCATATTTTCAGGTTTTGCTTTTCAAATCTGCAGCTATTTCTAGATAGGCAGTAAAGTATGAGGTATTGTATTAGTTCTTGGGTTCCAAATAAATTAGGTCATGAATTCAGAGAAGATGAGTTAATTTCTGAGGGTTGCCTCAGTTTCTGAAAGCACCCAAAGAGCGGGTTTTGTAAAATAGCAGCGGAAATTATTTATGCAGCTGTCCTGCAGGTGCAGGGGTTAGCATAAGATCATTTTCTTGCAGAACTTTCATCGCAATCACATTCAGGGTTAACAAGGTAATCCTAATTTTCCTCTGACTTACACCAGTTTCATGTCAGTATGCATATCTCCCTTTCAGGAGCATTACTCCTGCTTTATGTTTCTGAAACTCATACTCTGTAAAATAGTATAAAAAGAAAGAAATCCCAGTCTACACTAGCTATTGCAACTCTTGCACAATTTTGATGCATCTTATTCAAAGTATGCTTTGTAAGGCATTATTGGAAAAGTTGTGATCTGTTGAACAATGTTATTTTGTTACTATGCATGTATTATCATTGAATATGAATATGAATCTTTGCTATGTGTTCATATCTCAAATATGTTGTGTTCATGGCAGGGGCTTTAGGGGCTGCAGCCCTGGGCTAAAGGTGCTACACGCTGTCCTGCAAATATTAATCTGGCCCTGGCTGGCCAGCCCAGAGTACTTCTGGCATCTAGCCTGAGTACCTCCAGTCCATGCCACATTACTATCCGCTGCCCCCTTCCCACAGCTGGCCAATTTGCTGGGCCCTGCTTCTGGTCCTCCCAAGTGCAGACAGCTGTGGTTGGCCAGTCTGCTGGGCTCCGACGCCAGCCACCCCAGCACAGAGCACCATTCTGCCCGTCTCTGGCCGGTCTGCTGGGTACCTGCTGCAGTGCAGGATGCCAGCCCACACCACCTCCAGGCTGGCTGCTGCCACTGCCACCACCACAATGGGGAGGGGGCCCACAAAATTACAGAGTCCTGGGCCCACAGGAACCTTAATCCAGTTCGGGTTCGTGGGCAATACCCACAAGACAGATTGACATCAAGGTCAGCTAGCTAGGCTGATGGGCCATTAAGTAGGATCAGTTCTTCCAGTGGGTGCCTCCTGAAGGTGCCTGAGAGAGCATATAGCAATGGATACCCAGTGACTCAGCAGGATATGCGAGACATGAGATCCGTAACTCTGTGTTTGAGACAGTAAGTTTCCATGCACATGGGCTGAGGAAACAAACTGAAGACTGTGACATCACAGGCTTAGTGTGCCACAAGCTGGATGTGACTCTATCATGCATTAGTTTGCCATGTTGGATCCTGCTACTGCATGCCAGAAGTTCTGTGAAAGTTTGTCAAAAGTACTATGGAAATTTTAGTGTGTGGTAGCAGGGTTCATGTGGCACTAATATGCTATAGAGTCACGCGCCAACTCAGCACACGCTAAGTCTCATTGTCAGGGCCGGCACTAGGCAGTAAGCAGCCCCTGCGCTGCAGGGGGGTGCCGGCATTTGAAGGGCGCCAAAAGGGGACAGCGCTGTTGTGCTAAGCCAGGTCAGGATTGCAGAGGGTGCGGTGCCATAAGACTCCTTGTTTGTTTTTGCTTGAGAGAAACTCTCAGACCTATTGATTTGTGTTCTCTTGTTAATGAGGCAGGGAAGGGGGTGATCGGGTGATTCACTTGTAAATAAAGCAGGGGAGATTTAAAGATCAGCACAGACTTTCTTTGAATTCAACTTAGTTTTACTACATGAGGATCTTTAAAGAGACACCTTAGAAGCAGATTGCTGCTCTGTTTAGTCCAATGGTTCCCAATGTTTTCTCTGTTGTGGCACACCTTGCTACCTTTAATTAATTAGAGGCACACCACCATATGATTCCAAATGAATTCATGAATATTCATGAGCCACGAGCCAAACCAGAGCTCTTTGAGTAGGAGAAAATCCCAGTCCATCAGACGCTTTGAAGCTGGGGGAACTTACAGAAGGGGATGAAAATAAATGCTGGGGAGTGTAAGACATGGGATCAGGTCATACTGCAACAGCAAATCAGAAAGCTCATGCAATAAATAAATCTGTTAGTCTTTAAGTGCCACAAAACTCCTTGCTTTACTAAACTAACACAGCTGCCCCTTTGGAATTTGATAAAAGAAAATGTTTCCTCATTCGCTTTTGGTTCAAGCTGGGCCCATAAAGCATCACAGTTACAGCAGCAGAAATAAAGAAGAGCAGAGCTGTGTAGAAAATTGAAGACGTGTGTATTTCTTGTCCATGGATTCTCAAGATTAGAAAAGTCCTCTCTGCTCTCTTTTCAGTATGCTTTGGGAAGTGGATGGCACACACAGTCACTCAGACCTATTGACAGCAAGGTCTCAGTTTGATGGATGATACATTCCCTGCTGTCAGCTGTCTCCTGAGCAGAGCAGTAACCTCAGGCTGTGTTCACACACAGGGGGTTATTTCGATACAAGTTGTTTTGAAACAACTTGTATCGAAATAAGGCGTTATTTTGAAATAAGTTAATTTGAATTAAGAAAATGTTAATTCAAATTAAGGAAAAAAGTTCAAAGTCAAATAGCATGTTCGGACAACAGTTATTTCGAAACGAGTCACCGTCGTTTTGAAATAACATGTTCTGATGGGATTGTTTTGAAACAATGTTGTTTTGTCACCAAATGGGGTTTAAGTTGTTTCGAAAAACAGAACCCGTTTTTTCGAAACAATGGTACATTGTGTGAACATGGCGTTTCTTATTTCGAAACAACCTCTGTTGTTTTGAAATAAGACTGCTGCATGAACACACCCTCAAAGACTGTTTCAGATTCCATAGGATTGAAACTACACACACTTGTCCATACTGGTTGTGGTGTTGGGATCACTAGACTCAAGCCACTGTCCTTTAGGGATTCACTTAGACTGTAGGAGAAGTAGCACTTGCCCCTGAGCCACTCAGGCCCAGCTTTTGATGGTGTTTAAATTTGTCTCTATCTATCTTTAAGCTGTGGGTATAATGCCACTTTTCCCCCAATCTCTGTAACATGCCATACTCCATATTGTAAATGTATAAACTGCATACCAATGTACCCCATTTTGTGTAGGAATGAATAGGTATAAGGTGTGAATGGAGGGTGGATGTATGTGTGAACCAACCCCAAAATAAGTGAAAAAAGGTTTCTAGTGTGTAGCTATAAATGAAAAACACCAAATTTCAATGAAATTCTCTGAAGTACTCAAGTTTATATGACTCTGGCCCTCTCAGAAATATTAAATAGTAAGTACAGAAGAAGCTAAAAAATTACTTTCCAAAAGGTGTAATGATTGCCTAAGGGAAGCACTGTATTTAGATGTAGCAGTCTATGTTGCCCACCCTGGTAACCTGAGCTAAACAAAGCCAAAATAAAAATTGTCACAAAGTCAAAGGAAAAGGCAAAAGACGAGGTAATACAGAAACGGAAGAGGAAATATTTTACAAAATTAAAAAAATGGCAGAATAAATGGCCACACTGAGGAATTAAAAGCTGAGGCCACTGGACAAGTTTCTGCTTTTTTTACCATGTCAATGTGAAGGTGATAATGGTGAAATCTGCCATTCAGATGAAGCACAGATCCTAATGATAGCTTGCCTTGATGAGCCAAGAGTGAAAAGTGCTTAGGCTTCTAACTCTATTATCTCTGCTATATGGGAACAATTTCTATATTTTTCTATATTTTCATTTCTGTCCACCAAATTGAGGACAGGTCCCTTATTGCTTGGGGACCTAGGTGGCCGCCTGCTTCACCTACCCCAAAAGCTGCCACTGACTAATGGTCACACAGAGCACCTGGACTGGCATGACAAAACTATAAAGACTGAGTGGGATTCAAACGCTAAAGGGGAAAATGTTCTGCACACCACCTGGAAGAAAGGAGTGTTGGTTCGTGCCTGACAAAGACTCTGCTCTTCCTCTTGCCAGCTTTCCTGGCCAGGCAGCTGCCACAAACTCCAGTGACAGACACTGGCACAGACTCCAGCAACAGCACCATCAGGAGTGGTAATAACACAGACTGCAGATTGCAGAACATTATCTGTTATGCTTGGGTGGGTGGATGAGTGTGTGTGCGAGGGCGCATAGGTATAAGTTAGATATCATTTTATTTTTATTTGTGATAAATGTAGCATATTGCCTCCCCCCCCCCCGAAAAGATCTCAGGTACTAATTTGGTATAACTTGCTGCTGCTGCTTTACAATTTTGGATGTTGCAATGACTTCCCTCAATGAAAGATCTGAACAATTAAAACAACATAACAATCCGTTTGAAATTTTTGTACAACATAAACTTGCCGAAACCAACCACAAAAAGCTCCAACAGCACTGCAATGATTTGCAACTTTGTTTATCAGTCGGTGATAAGGACATCAATGCAATCAAACTATATGATGAGCTATGCACCTTTAAAGATCTGTTAAAGTACGAATTAAACCAGTTCCATAATCCTTATGCAACTCTCAAATTTATTCAATCAAATAACGTCTCATTTCCAAATTTGAGCATTGCCCTAAGAATATTGCTGACAATTCCTGTCAGCGTGGCAAGTGGCGAACGATCATTTTCATGATAAAAATAGTAAAAAAAATTATTTGCAATCAAGTATTTCTCAAGAAAGGCTTGTAAGCCTTGCCATGGTTGCTATTGAGAATGATATAGGTGCCCAGTTAGACATGAAGGAATTAATTGCAAATTTTATAAACATGAAAGCACGAAAAGTACTATTATAACCTTTTGTAAAACCTTTCCTTTTTAATTAACTAAAAAACTGATTTTTTGATGTTCATATAATAAGTATTTATTGCTCAGTACTTATTTTTATTTCAAATAAATATGCATTCAGCCCTTCACTGCAATTTTCTTATTATAATAACAAACTGATTAATACTAATGAGGGAGGAGGGCGCCAGTTTATAGATTGCAGGGGGGCGCCAGAAACCCTAGCACCAGCCCTGCTCATTGTAGACAAGTCCTAAGGAAAGCAAAAGGACAGGTGGACAGAGGTTGAACTGGGGGAACAATTCAAGGGTTCTCCTTCAAGCTCTGCCTCCCTCAGAACCAAAATGAGGTGTCACTTACAGAATATTGTGGAGATATTCAAAATATAACAATGAATGTTCTCCTCTGCTCTGTGGGGTTGACTTCTTGTCGCTGGATTAGGAAACACTGAGGAGGTGTGGATCTTCCTCTGTGATGCTTGGGTATCCTACTGGTCTGTGTTAAAAAAAATCACGCATCTTTTATAAAGAGCTGCACAGAGGAAGCCATTTTATTGGTCCTACAAAATCCAGGAATTCTGAACCATATTTTTGAGCATCATTTATTGGTACTTTATGTACATATTACATACACACAGATCTAGAGTTCATTCAAAACAGGTTCTGACAAGCTTGGTTCTCTTCCAGTGGGCCTCAGTTGCCCTTTTGGGTGCTTAGGTCTTAGATATCTCTTTGGATTCTGCACGATTGGCTCCACCATGGCGAGGCTCAGATGTTCTCTGGAGCTCTGCAACTCCCCTCTAGCTTGAAGGAATATGGAAGGGGATCAACTCCTGTCTGATTTAAGTGGCACAAAACAGAAATTTCTCTGGTGTTCTGGTAAGAAAAACAAACAAATGATGAACCCATTTCTAAAGATGCAAATCAGCATTATATACTGAGCCCGACCAAGAATGGGATTTTCAAAAACACTTCAGTGACCTGACAGTACAAGTCCCATTGACAGTCAGTTGGTCATCCCAAATCTGAAGTGCTTGTGTACATCCCACCGCTGATCTTAAGACTCATGACTTCAGTATTTTCCTTTCATTAATGTGGTTTCTTGACACATAAACACACTTACAGCTAGCGTTCTGCCTTTTGGTCAAAACAGTGTTTCTTCCTGAAATTAAACTGACGTAAACAGCTGCTTGGGTATACAGCATGCTGCATGGAATTTCCCACTTGCCAAGAGCTCCTTCTCAGTAATCTTTAATTATCAGCGTATAGGACAAACTGTTTCCTCTGAAACTGATGCTGTTACTGTTCCATGTCTGTTGACAACTCATTGGCAAGCAATACAAAACCACACATCTTGTCCATATCAATTAAAGACAGCACTTCCGCAGTCAAGTATTATTGGTAGAGCCCTGCGAATCCGCACCTATCTGCATTATATCCACAGATATCCGCATCCACGGATGCAATGTGGATATCTGCAGACCATTTCCTGTGGATGCAGATTGGATGCAGGTCCATGTATTTTTATCTGCACAGAGCTAGAGCCCTGCAAATAGGTGGATATCTGCATTATATCCACATCCACGGATACAACACAGATATCTGTGGACCATTTCTTGCGGATGCAGATCGGATACGGATCTACATATTTGTATTCGTGCAGGGCTGTAGTTACTGGGACTCTTGCAGTCTGTGGTGATTCTGATTTACTGTAGTAGAGCATGAAAAATTCAGCTCACTTTGATTATTCAGTTTATAATTCCAGTATTACCTTGCAGTTTCTGAGTTCCAGCCCTAGCTTTTCTGTGGGATCTTTTCTTCCAGTATATGCTTACACAGAACATCTCATTGTTTGTGCTGCTGTGATAAATACTCTTATAAATCTTCACTGGGCATCCTTCAGTAAACACAGGGCTACACAGGATAAAAAATGCAAACAGCTGTAAATCATATGGACTGCTACAGGACCTGCTCAGACTTGGGAGACAAATAAAACTGCTCCCTGTTTTACTGTTTTATGATTGATGGTAAGAAGACTAACTTTACTATGTTAATATTTAAACACACTGTTTAATCTTTACAGCATAAGGATCTTTTTTGAATGTTGAACAAACATAAATCTGACATTGTAACCAGGTTTGTTAGTAATCCAAGATAAGCCTCCAATGGTAGTCATTGCTTCTTTTGTCTTTTTAAGGAACCCACTGTTCCATCCTCCCTCCACAGCTACCAGTTTGGGAGCAAGAGTCAGACTCTCAAAAGGATCTAGGCATCTAGATCCCACTGAAGTCAGTAGGGGCTAGGAACTTAAATACCTTTTTAGGATCTGGGCCCATCAGACTCCTTCCTTGCCATCCAGGCCTTTCCAAGTAGTGGCCAATTGGCTTATCCACCATTCCACATTTTTGGAGCTTATTTCCCTTAAGACTCCCAGCAGCATTTTCAGAGCTGTGAAGAGCCCCACTCCCTCCTCACTGAGCAACAGCCGTACTTGGAAATGCTCCTGGGATTACATCTTTTGCTTAAAAATTGGACCATGGGTTGTGTCAGCAAGGCCAGCTAGCAGGGTCTCAGTTATATCATGATCAATGAAACTGGAACCAGAAGGCCCATCTGATGTAGTCATATTATTGTTGATGAGACACCAGGGATAGCAAGCAGGCTGAAAGCAATTCATTTAGATAGCTAGAGCAGAGTGCAGGGTTTAATAAAGTTCCGCTTGTTCAGTTTAACCTGCATTCAGCTTCACTCTTTGCAAATGAAACCAGCAACTGGGCATACAGATGGTGTGTTTGGAGAGGGAAACACACTAGTTATTAATCTTCCCCACCATATAATGTAAAACCTTCAGTATGACTTCAGCAACATTGGCAAATATTCATGGTTGACATGTGCCCAAATTAAGTGTGTGATGTGTGAAGTGTTTATGTGGGAAGCAAGAGGTTTGCAGCTGGAGGAGAGGCAGTGTTTGGCAGGGCCAAAGAGGGCTATTGTACATTGACCATGATGTAGTAGAATTTGCATGCTGGATGCAAGCAAAGGGTTTGGCTCTTTGCTGTTAGAACCTGCCAGGTCTAGTGCATTTTAGTAAGTAAAAATCCTGCCTTTTATTTTTAAGTCATGAATTCAGAGTGCTGTGTGGCTCTTTGACAATTTGGGAATCATTCAATTGCTTAAAATAGGCAAGGAACTGCATTCTTTGTGCCTGTTTTGGAGGTCTTGGTGCCATCCATTCTGGCAGGAAAAATAAATAACCCTGGATTCAAGTTTTGGCAGGTAAACATTTCAAAGATGTTTTTAAAGGCGCATTGATTTGTAAGACTTTAAAGCTAAAATTAACGAATTATAATCTTGGGTCTGTATCCTGCAGACACTTACATAGATGCTTATCTTCAGTATTATGAAATGAATGGAACTAGTAAACATAGCAAAGTTGAGCACGTGTGTAAATGTTTGCAGAATCAGAGTCTGAAAGTGTTTTCTGTTTATTTTAAAACCACTTCAGTATACCTCTAAATCAAACTGCTTTCATATCAAGACTATCTCAGTGGCTAGTGAGAGGCTATAGCTCAATCCTGCAATCATTCTTGCATGCACTCGATTTTAAGCATGTGGACAATCAAAATGAAGTAAATGGTCCTGCTCATGTGGTTTAAGTTAAGCACATATGTAAGTATTTGCAGGATCAGGGCCTATTGTAGCTACCTCCCAGTTTGCTTACCATATCATACAGCTTAACAGATCTTAAGAGGACAGACATAAAATTAGTTACTAAGGGCTTTTTCATATCCAATTTGTTAGGACATTTCCAGATCATCAAGGAATTTGAAAGATAGAAATATGGCCTTGATTCTTTAGTTAGATCTGATTGCAGGGTTGGGGCATAAAATGGAAGTAGAGTTTAAAAGAATCTGTTCCCTAGGAATGTTGTGGGGAGAGAGAATGGGGAATTTAAAAAAGAAAAAGCAAAAAAACTAACTTTGCCAGCAAAAACTTAATAGCTTGTTAGGCATGAGCCTCACCGTTTTCCCATTGGAAGAACACTAATTTTATGCTACTTATTGCTGATACATGCAGGTGCGTTGCTTTATGCTGGGGGTCGGCAACCCAAAGGATAGGAAGAGCCATTTTTAAAAAATTCCTTCAATAATCAAGTGTTTTGAAAGCCACAATGGGTGTAACCTCCTGGTAGGGAGCAGGGGGTGTGGGGGGGTGGAGCTGGGCCAGGGCACATGCTGCATGGTCCTTTGGCAGGGGGAGGAGCCCAGAACCAGGCCCTTTGCAGGGTCCCTGGTGGCACGGGGGAGCCTGGACCCTGACCTGGATCACCTGCAAGGTCTCCCAGTGGGAGGGGTGGGGACCAGAGTTAGAAGTTGACCACCTGGATTGCCCAGAATGGCTGCCTTGGCATAAAGCAGGGGTCTGCAACCTGCAGCTCCAGAGCCGCATACAGGTCTTTGGCTGCCTCCTTGTGGCTCTTGGCTCCAGGCCCTCACTCTCCCTCCCTGCTTTATGCCAAGGTAGCCATTCTGGGCAATGAATAACCGGGAAAAGCAGCAGAGTTAATTTTGAATATTCAAACCGCTTAATGGACTAGTTATGCCTGGCTACACCCTTTGGACACCAGAACAAATCTTTGAAGATAGGAGAATCTGAGATGGCTGTAGGGCAGCGAAGTCTTGAAGGAGGATGTGGCTGACCAGTCTGATATGCCTCTTGCTTGTGTAGTGACACAGTTTCACTGTCCATGTTCCAGCAGCTATTTTTGACAAATGTTTTCTCACTGAGTGGAGGTTAGTAAATACATGCTCTCTCTCCCTCCCCTATTTAACAAAACTTTTATTTCCTTTCAGGTGATGATTGACTATTGAGTCTGTAGTTTCTCTCAATAGAGAAGGCAATATCTATACATCTTCTCTTCATACTACTTAATACGTAAGTAATCTTATTCTTCCTTGCCTATAGATGTAATTTAAGATCACCACAGCCTCTTATCTCATCATGTGTTCTTTTCTAGCCTTGATTGCCTAAACCGTACTGCTAAAATACTAATAAAAGCAATTTAAATGAACCAAGCACAGCTGCACAGTCCTTTCTTCCTGTGAGAGATCTGTTCAGCCAGTAGTCTGTGTGATTCTTTGTACATAGTATTCAAAGCCAGGAGTAACAGAACTAGGTGGCGATGCATAGTTTTTCTATGGGAGAGTTTCTTCAAGTAAAGGTGCTCTCCAGTATAAATCTGAGTTGTGGGCTACAAGGGACAGCTAAGTCTTAGATTCTGTTGAAAATAGCTTTCTGGCAAAAATCCTGGGCCTACTTCCATCTCTAACTGGAATGCTACTCAGATGGGAAACAAATCACAATGCTGCCCACAGCTATCTCAATGGGAAAGGACTCAAAGATTATTAATATTGCTTTGTTATTGGAAGCAGCCGACTTGTAAAAGTTTATAATTGGTTAAAGCTCATAAAGCATTGCCTACCCCAGCCTGCTGTTTGGCATCTGAGGGAAGAATATAGTTATCAGTCTCTGTCTATGCCAAATCATGAACCAAAGAACGTAACAGACAAGGAAGTGAGGCTGTATTCAGGGCTTTGATTACCAGTTCCTTCATTCCTCTGCTTTGGATAGGCAGAGGGGGTGATTGTGGCTTTAAGTCCCCTTCATGCTCCCTATATCCTGAGGCAGTCAGAGTCCGTTGACGAAGCTTCATGGACTCTAAAGCTACATGTACACTACAATTAAAAAGCCGCAGCTGTCGCACAGCAGCTGACTAGACCTCACAGGTCTCAGGCTGAGGGGCTGTTTGACTACATTGCAGACATTTAGGCTCAGGCTGGATCCTGAGCTCCAGGATGCTATAAGATGGGAAGGTCTCAGAGTTCAGGCTGCAGAACGAATGTTGCCTCTAAAGTTAAACTGCCCCTAGTCAGCAGGCACAGACCAGCTGCAAGTTTTTAATTGAAGTCATGCCCTAAATGACTTTGATTGCCAAGGACTGTAGAAAATGTAGGTCAGTCACAATGCAGTGTGTTCTGGACATGGCCTCAGCCTATTCTATGCTGGGTAGAATTATTATGTTGGCTTTATATGCCAGTTGTATCCTTAGGCTTGGTGAGTGTGTGTGGTTGGGGGGGAGGTGAGGTTTTTAAGCCTTATTATTATTATTTTAAGACCAACAGAGTGGCACAAAAGGGCGAGTGTGTAACTAAGGTGTGGACCCAGGATATCTTGATCTACCCCCTTCAACTTCTTTCCTCCTTTTTGAACTAAAGAAAATATTTTGTCTTTATTTTAGTGAAGTGCTTAATAAAATCAAACGCAGAAAAGCCAACGTGTCACTGAGATTTCAAGCAATGAAATCAGCAGTTTTGACTGACAGATTAAAGGGCATCCCCATGAATGAGCAAATATGTCCATGCAGTGAAAATGGAATGGAAACCCTTCATGTTACAGGATTCAATGTACAGATCTTAGTCATATTTGAGAGACAGCTTTTAGAGAACAAATCTTGTCTTAGTAAGATCATTAATTTGTTTCCAAAGGAGTAGAAAATTTGATTGCTGGCATGAGATTGCACTGACATTCCCTTCTGTGAGTTTTCCGTTTGCATATTATGCAAACTTAATTAGATATTGACATAAATAGAGGGTTTTTTTCTGATTATTTTTGCTGAATTTAATGGGGAGATTTTGCATCTGTTTTGACTCCTTTCTCTCTCTCTTACTATTGCTTGATTATATATGTATGGGAAACTAAGCTGTGTATGCAGAAACATTTGATTGACTGCCTGATTGCACTATATAGTAGGTAAAATTTAAAAAGTGGATGCTAATAGAGCTAGTGAGTCTGATTAATTACTTTGCTTACTCTTTAGGCTGAGGCCAGTTCCTGCTTTTGAGCTTGTTTAGGGTTTTGGCAGAAAATTCATTACTGCTGTTAAGATTATGATGTCCAGCAGATGAAAGAGTATCTCTTTTGTCTGTGTTGATATCGGTCTATGGGTTTAAAACCTTTTTAATTGTTGGTGTATTTGCTAACATTTGTTTTGATAAAGTTATTGGCTTTTAGTCACAACCTGGTCTGTTCTCTATTTTTGGAGGCCCTGGAATAGTATACAAAATAATGGTATGGGAGAAGGGGTCTAGTGGCTTTGCTGGGAATATTTTAAGAAGTAATCTGTTTTTATAATTACAAATTCAACTGGGGTTAAATTCTCCAAAGTGCTAAGTACCTAGTGCCCTAATTCCATGAAACACTTAACTTTAAGCCTGTGAATTGTCCCACTGACATCAAGATGGAACCCATGATATATGTGGATCTGTCTAGTGCAAACAAAGAATGTAGTTCAGATGCTGAAGAGATGGTTAGAGCCTCACAGTTATTTGAAATCAGTGGCACTACGCTGATTTTTTTTTTTTTCATCTGCTGAAGGTCTAGTGTCCATTGATGGTATATAGTAGCCTGTACTTGGCAAAAGTATTAGAGGAGGAAAAGGACAGCATCAGTATTTAAGGCTAGTTGGCACTAACTAGCTGAATGTGTTTATCTCATAAAGCCAAAACAACCCAGTTACTAACATACACACAAAAAAAATTCTTAGTTTTTTTTAAAATGTGCTGATCTGGGAACACTGAGGTCAGCATTGCTTTTCCACTCAATAAGTGTCATATCAAAAATCATGAGCACAAATGATCTGAGATTTGCAGAAAAGATGACACAGTAGGTTGTACCTGAAATATGCCAGTAGAAACGGGTTAACTAAATGTAAGTCTGTTAAATTTTTATACCTAAAATCATACATAATGTTAAGGCGCAACAAAGCGTATCTATTCTTCCTTGCTCCCTAATACTCTGAAATCCTTAGTCTGTTTCTGTAATACTGATTGTATGTTGGCTGGTTTAGTACAGGACCTTAATACAAACCTCAAAAATAAATGCTTAGGAAGCAAATTATTTCCAAGAACAGTTCTTAAAATCAATCAGTCATATGCTTGACTTCATGGTCATCTAAAACACAGTCTTTATAATCTTTCTGTGTTGTGCAGTGCTTCCCACTCAAAAAGCCACAAAGTAAATGTCACTGAAGTAGTACCTAACATATTCCTTAATTTTGTTTACTGTATGTTGTGGTCACTCTTAAACTTGCTTCTTTGCCTCAGATGAACAGAAACATTTGCTTCAACATTATCCGAATTTTCCTCTGCTTAATATATTCAGTGACTATAATAATTCTCCCGCAGCAGCAGCATATATTTGTGGTATTTATGTGCAAATATTAAGGGTGATCTCTGGTCTGTGTTTTTAAGTAGCATGCAATTTTATTTTCTTCAGATGACAGCCAGGCTGCAAGTGACCTATTACAGCAGCAGGAATGCTTTTGGGAAAGTGAACTGCACAGGATGAAAGGTTGAACTGTGGGTGGTAAAAGTATGGAGGGGTCTGCATTTTAAAATTTCTTTACAATGTATAAAGAAGGTCTGAAGCTGTGCTCCCTCCTCTGAGAGAAACCTGCTCCTGAGATGGTAGTCAGTCCATGATGATTAAAAATACTTATTTGTTTCATTGAGACAAATGTTGAAGCCCCAGGAACATGCCCAAGTGCATGTACAATTGCATGCCTAATTTTAGTGCACATGACTGCGTGTGCAGTCACGTAGTTGCCCATGACTATGACTAGCTGACAGCTGTAAATCTTTCGGATGTATTTGTTTTCAAGCACCTGTCATAATATCCTCAGCCAATTTTCCCTCAATGATTATGTACAGCACTGCTGAGGACAGCAATTCTGAAAGAAAGTTCTTCTGTATTCCTGGCATATGCAAGAACCATAATCTCGACAAATAATAAGACAGCCTGTTGCTAATTTCCCTGTCATATCCTCCACTATCTAATTATAGTGCCAAGCGGATGTCTTGGAAGAAAAACAATTTGGATAACTTGTTTGAATATTTATCAGCATAGGCTGAGGAGACAGTGATACAGATTTAACCAAATCTATTTGGGATTTGAACTTTTATTTCACAAGAGGTTCTTGTGTATCTTCTGTATACATACAAGTTAGGAAGGAGCCTCATGTGTAATCAATGTCACAAATGAACAGTACGAGCAAAGGTATTGTTAACAAAGCCAGTTAGCCTGCCATGAGGACCAGGAACCCCTTTTTCTTGAAGGAATATCTTATAACTTTTTACATTGCTTTCAATATACAGCCCTCTAGAAAGATAGTGCTCATGGGCTGACATATAAACAATCTAGAAAAACTATTGAACTCTCTTCTAAAAATTTTGGCATGAAGAAATCATTCTTAAAGTTAAACACATGCCATTGTAGTGGTGGTTTTTGTTTTGTGTCACTTTAAAATATCTTGAAGATGGATGTTGTGGTTATAAGTTCAGAAGCACCTTTGAGTCTATGTTCCAGAGCCTCTCTTCCCTGTAAGTGAAGGGCTTGCGGCTGTCTTGACTCTTTGAGGACGAATTGTGTGATTCTCCCACTCACAAACTGGGTCCCTGGGTTGTAGTTTACTAGCTGTGATCCCTTAACGTGTCCCGCTGGGTTTGGCACCTGCAAGAGTTTTTCCTTTGGAAGCTGTGACTGGTAACTAATTGTAGAGACTCAGAGTACCTTCTTCAAAACAAAGTTAAATATTTAACTGTGGAAATTTAACAATCAGAAAAAAAGGTTAAAATCACAGAGAAGCCTATTTTGTCTTATCTTACCTAGACATCAGCATTTTCCTTAAAGCTCAGGAAGGCACTATGTATCCCAGCAACCCCTGTTTCTGGGCACTGGTGTTCTGTCTGCTTCCATGAAAATACTGCCACTCTCTGACCTCAGGGCAGTAGGTTTTTCATCAACCCTTAAATTTTCTGTTCAGATACCCTGCCTGAAATCAGCACGTGTTTGGCTCCAACCTGGGGGGAGGCAAATTTCAAAGGTGTTGACACCTATAGTTTAAAGTCAGAAATAGCGATTGGATTGTCTAAAACCTATTATCTAGCTTTCTGTGGAAAAGAGGTGAGCTCAAGAAGAGATTAATCCTTTGAGCCCCTCTAGCAAACAGCAAGGTAACAAACAGGTACACTTAATCATCATTAAAATAACTCCTCTCCCAGACTTTCACAGCAGTTAAACTTAAAAATTTGATAATTAGCCACAAATAACTAAGAATGTTGCTGTTTTTATGTTGTCTCAAAGTGTAAATTGAAAGTGCTAAAATGTATCAAATGTTTTACTGTGGCATTCAGATTCTGGTCAGGGTCCCATTGTGTTAGGAGGTTTTCAGATGTATAAGAACACAAAGTTCTTGCACAGAAGAGCTCAGAAATGTTCTCTAAGTTCTGGTATGCAGATTGTTCATGAGGTGTTTGTTGCATATCCTGTCATTGCAAGTCATGCTATGTCAATTATTTGGATTGTTCTCATCCTCTCTGACTAGATTACTTGCATGACTAACCAACACAGTCTGGCTTGTGAAATTTACAATTGAATATACAACTTGTAAATAATCCAGTGGGGGCAAATGTTTGCGTATATAATTCAGTTTTGCTGAGCTAAGGGAAAGCTTTCATTTTAGGAAAGCTTCAGTATGTCCTTCATCTTTGTACCACAGAGCTAATGAAATTTGATAAACCTATCTATTTACTATATATTAGAGTTCTCTTTTTCACAGATTCATAATCCTAGATCTTGGTTCAAACTCTTAATTTATTGGAAATAAAGGTTGTAGAGTCACATGTGCACTTAGTGAAGTCTCTCTCAAAGTTTATCTTACAAGTTTATCAGCAAAAACCAAGAGCAGATCACAAGGAATATCAAATACAGCAAGTTTCAAGTCAGATTCACTTGTACTGCCTCAGTTGAATATGTCATATAGTAATTAGTGCATTGTATGTAGAGCCTCTCTGTCTAGCATGCATACAAGTTCATGCATGAATCAGTGCAGAAGTTTGTCCCCTTGTGGTGGATCCTGCATTTTGCTGGTATGGAGTGTTGTATGTATACAGGCAAAGTAAAAAGTTATGGAAGGAACCTGTGCTCAGAGGAGCCTGCTGCTGTTATAAAAAGACTGCTGCTGCACAGCTACAAAGTTATTCCTGTCTTAGAGCAGGAATCCAACTGTTTGCTGGTGTGGAAAGAAACCTTGCCTGATCAGATATACTCACTCTCTACCCATTTTTACTCTGCACTCTTGACAGGGAGAATGAGAGAGCATGCAAGGACCTGGATGCTTCTCTCTTTAATTGCCCATGCCTTCATTTGGTGTGCCATCTTCTTCACTCATGAGATGTGCACCAGCATGTCAAAGGGCTGTACCTGGATAACTTCGCCTCTTTGTATCAGGAGAGAGATGAATATAATTTCAGAAGCTATTGTGGGTCTTTCCTTTTCTGAAATGTGTCTCAGAGGTGTACGTGAACAGACTTAATGATCCTTGAAAGTCATATTGAGACAGATACATTGAAACAAGAATATTTCTCCTTTCTATTCCCCTGCTAAGGAAAAGAAAAATCTCTTGAGATGAGCCAGCGAAGGGTGGTGAATTTCTCTAAACCAGAGTCTTCTGCAACAATATTTAGATGTCTCTCACTGGATATGGATGCAATATATAATTAAATTAATTTTGTGGATCTTAAAATTAGACATCTATGAATTGTAATGGGATGTGTATGTGGGCGCGTGCACGTGTGTTAATTGCATCTTCAAAGAGTAATGTTGTGTGTGTATTTAGAGACACAAGCATACATGCACAACATTACTCTTTGAAGATGTAATTAACACACGCAGTGTTGCTCTTTGAAGGGTGTGTGTGTGTGTGTGTGTGTGAGAGAGAGAGAGAGAGAGAGAAAATTCCTCTAGTTGTGACACCTAAAAACTGCTTAACACTTTCCATTATAAGCCACTGTTTTTGGTTGTTTATAACTTTTGGTTGAACACTATCTGTTGGGTGGAATTTCCCATGCTCATTGTCTGCCATTTCTTGTAACCAGTCAGCATAGAGGAGGGGGAAGCAGCTTGATTCAGACATGAAGATATGAAGAGGAGGGAAATGGGGACACCTTGTAAGCAATAGGGAAAGAAGTACACAGTGATAAGCCTGTGAAGTTGGGGATGGAAGCCAGATGAAGTGATGGGGTTGGGAGGAAATGGGAGCAGAAATGGATTAGGGGGACAAGGGACTCAGATATTACAGTGATGTAGAAAAGCCTAAGAAGAAATGAATTACTGTGGCTACATATGCAGTTGAGGATCTGGATGTTGTACAGTCAGTGGGTCTGGGCCACGCACGGAATGAGGATAAAAAGGAATACTGAATCCCAGTTGTGAGCACTGTCTGTAGGTGGCTTGCATTCGTGTTACCTCTGTGGGATATGTTCAGTGGATAAACAGAGAATTTCTGTCACCAGTGGTGTCAGTACTGCTTCACATATAAGTATCATTCACAGACTACAGAAACCTCATGAAATGAAACTATTTGGCTCATCTAAAACAATAGTGTATTAAGTAATTTTACTTGTAACTGAAATCTAGATAAATGACTTCATCCTCTTAGTAGAAGCAATAGAGAGGATGACCAGATCGGAATATGCTGCTTCGCTGACAGAAACTCTTAGCTGAAAGCATAATTTTGATAGACTTAATTGAGTAGTCTTGTTTTCAAAAAGTACCCCATTCACAAGTTTTTGTTGCACTGACAGCAAGCAAGACAGCAATATTTTGAAATGAAGGCAAGTTTTTTCCTATTAATATGCAGAATTATTAGCCATATACATGAATGCCATGCTATGACAGAAATTGCAGTCACTTCTCTGCATCAGCGTAGTAAAGGAAAGCAAAACCTCCTACAGGTTACGTTTTAATGTGGAAATATTTTATTTAGATAATTCAGATGGAAGAAATTATTAGGAAGAAAGAAATAATTATTGAATAATTGGAGGTGGAAATAGGGAGTCAAATTTCTTTTTCTGTAGTTATTTCCCCAATATCTGTGATTAAGTAGTGGTATAATGGAGAGGTCCATGGTTGACTCTCCATCCAGCCTTTTGTGTCGCTTTGGGAAAAGACGTATGCCATTACTGGACCAATGAATTGGATTAATTTACTGTTACGTTTTTCCATGTACAAAAAGCATTTATAAACATTACGTCTGAATGTGTTTTAGGTTAAGGGAAATCAAAAGAGTAGTATGTGGTCACTCGCTAGTAATTGTGCATTAGCTCTGCTCAGAAAATGCCAGCAACTTCTCCTGAAATCATCATCACAAAGGGTACAGTTCACAGGAAAAGAAATATTTCCGTAGCTTTGCTGATTGCACCTATACACATTGGGGGGATGGGGGGTGGATCTAAGCATGACACAGTGGTTAAGATTTTAATAAGTTTAAATGAAGGAATTTTCTCTGTAGGTACTGAGGAAAGAGCTAAGTGTATATGGTAAGCTCTTTGAAGGAGGAACTACATTTTGGCTTTGTGCCTCTATGGTGCCTACCAAATGGGGCTCTGGCTCAAGGTGCTGCAACAATACTGATAATAAATAGTGGAGTCAACGTGTGGGATGGCTTCAGTGCCTTGTGCAGATAGCTGCTTTTGTCAGCCAAATATCAGAGACATCAAAATTTGCTGGGCCATTGTTTTTTAAAAGGAGGCCTGAACAGTACATGTAAAAACATGTGATCACAATCCTTCATGTCTGTGCAATTAGCAATGGCACATGCAAATGGCTGGATAGGTAGCCATAATAAATGACACACAGAAAAATAGAGTGGTGAGGATGTGAGTGTGATGATGTCTCTCTCGCCAGTGGAAGCTGGCCAAGTTAAAGGTATCACCTTGCCCACCTTATAGCTGTGTTAGTCCCA
The DNA here is from genome assembly GCA_007922195.1 of Podocnemis expansa. NCBI lineage: Eukaryota > Metazoa > Chordata > Testudines > Podocnemididae > Podocnemis > Podocnemis expansa. Next base: position 46,078,635 of record ML681982.1, on the reverse strand, counting down.
CAATATTAGGAAGACGACAGCATGGCATGAAAGGGGAAAGTCAGTGATTTATGTTCTTACGTTAAGTGAGTGTCAAAAAATTTGAACTGAAATCACTGATGTTTGCGACTTTTTGAGCTAAATAAATGAAATAGTAGTGCTTGTGTCTGGGAAAATGACAGCTCGGTGAATAATAACAAAGAAAAAGCTCAGGAAAGAGGTTTAACAAAGAGGCAAGAATCAGGGGTTAAAGTATAATTTGGGGGTCCTGGAACCATCCTAAATTTCCAGGCCCCCCTCAGCAGCTCCCAGGGCCCTCCTCATGCAGGTCTGGGCCCCACTCACATACCCCAGCTACCGCCCCCAATATCCATTTGCCTGTCCCCAATATTCCCCAGACCCCAATACCCACCCCCAAAATCCACCCCTGCCCCCAGTACCCAGCCCCCAATATTTCCCAGCCTGTACCCAATATTCCCCTTCTGCCTCCAAGCACAGCCTGCGCATACGCGGGGGAGCCGGGCATGGCCCCCTGATCTCTCCAGCCTGCCAGAATGTGGCAGAACAGCATTCCAGGGCCTGTGTTTTTTAGGGGCTCAGTGTTCGGGTCCCTACAAATAGAAAATGGAACCAGAACCCTGCATTCCAGGGCCCACTGTTTGTAAATGGTGGGCCCTGGAACGCAGCATTCTGGCTCCATTTTCTATTCTTAGGGGGCCCGGAACACTGACTCCCCCTAAAAAGAGTGGGCCCCGGAATGGCGTTCTACCGCATTCCAGCGTACTTTAACCCTGGCAAGAATACATGGTTCTTCACTGGCAGTAGGCACAGTGTGTTTGTCCATGAATTCTCTTTAGGCTATGCTGTTCTACTCTTCCCTATGGATGGAAGAGTATGAATCACAGCAAGAAAAATTACACTTGGAAATATCTCTCTGGTCCCACAACATAAAAGTAGACTTACAAATTTCCTAAAGCCTACAAAAAGCTGCCAAATCTGTCACTTGTAAAAACAAATGAATGCAGTAGAAGGTTTCAAACATAAAGTATTTATTTAAACACCTGATTATATTCACAGTTGCAGAAATTGTACATTTAGACACAAGTGCAATTATGTATACGTGGTTTTTTTCATAACTCTTGAGACTGACTTTCTATAGACTTACTAGGATGAGTAGCTTTTCTTTTCTTAGCCATTATTAGTCAGCTTTCTAAATTGGGTTTTATATATGTACAAAGAAAGGACCTGTAGTAACCCTTGGGGAGGAAGGGGTTAACACTCTGGTTAGTGAGTCCCAGGACAGCCAATAGGAACAAAGCACAGGTTTTTGAATGGTAACAGCAGCCTGGCCTGGGCCTGTTTGGATGCAGCAGAGCTCCTGGAAGGATCAGGAGGAGGCCAGAGGGGCCTGAGGAAGAATCCAGCAACATCCTTACCAGAGATAAGTTAAAGTTGGTACTGACCAGGCGTGAGTAGAACAGGGAATGTTTATTTAGATGCGGTCAGGGTATTTTCTTTGTTTTTGGCTTGTTTTTTTTGGATTTCTCTGTGCTGAGCACATGTAATCCTCCTCCCCCCCACTACCCTGTAACTACCTAAGTTAATTCCCAGAGAAGCAACTCTCTGTGTTTATTATCTGTTCTTTTTGATTAAAGAGTTTACCTTTTAAGTAAGTTCTGGTTCTGTGTCCTGGAAGGGCAAGAGGTTTGTGTGCACGTGCCTTAGACTGCCCAGGCAACTACTAGAGGGAACCCTGTTCCAGTTCCAGCTCATATTGCAGCTGGAGTTCAGTCATTTTCCTGAGAGAGGAATAAACAGGATTGCAAGTACCTCACAGGGAGGAATTCCCAAGTGCGCCTTCCTGGGTCTCAAGAGGTTTTTTTTTTGCATTTGGGTGGTGGCAGCGATACCACTCCAAGGCCAGGAATTGGAGGCCTTGGAGACTTTTAAGAGCAGGCTTTAAGGCCAGTGGCTTTTCTGGCCTGTTGCGGGCCCCCACCTTCTGCACTCAGAGTGCCAGAGTGGGGAAAATTAATTTTTCAGCTTGACTGACATTAAGATGAGGCAGTTGGCAACTGGCTGCTGTGAAGCTTGTTCTTTGGATTTGATAGGTACCAAACACTTTGGTCTCAAGAGACTCTGGGAGAGGCCTGAGTTTTCACTCTACTTGAAAACTAAAGCCAGATGGAGAGTACAGGTACCCAGTTGTATTTCTACACATTTAGGAACATGTTGTTGTTATTGGGAGTGTTTGCTCCCAAACAAATAACTTGTATAATTAATAAGAGACAGATTAGATAATGCAATTACAAGAAGTTTAACTTTAATAGAACATTCTTCACATAGAAGTGAAATGTTATATGTTGCGAATTCTTCAAGTCTTTGTGGCATGTTTTCAAGTAACAGTCTCATTTATTAGAAAAACAAGCCAGGAGTCCTGTGGCACTTAATGGCTAACAAATTTATTTATTGCATGAGCTTTCATGGGAGAAAATCCCACTTTGTCAGACACCTTGAAGACAAAGTGGGATTTTGTCCCACAGAAGCTCATGTGATAGATAAATTTATTAGTCTTTGTTTGTTTTGAAGAACTAAACTAACACGTCTATCCTCCTGGCACATCTCATTTATTAGCACACTGTCAAGCTGCAGGGAAAATAAGGGTTCGTGCAACTGGAACAAATTCTTTTTGTTTAACTTGATAATTAATATAATGCCCCCTTTTAGGCTGCTGTTAGCATCTTCCTATTGCTTGGTACTGGCTTCAAGTTTTAAACTTCAAAGCAACTTCAGTGATATTATTGATCCAGTCTTTGAATTCTTTTACTTTCAGCATCTTTACATTACATCTGAGATTATCTTTAACCCAATAACATGCTCGTTCATTTGAAAAGTGCGCTAAGAAAACAGACTCCTTACCAAAGGCAAATTAAACTGAACAGTGTGCCCATCAAGACTTCTCAATTTCACAATAAAGACATCCTTAATAGAGATCAGTGTTGGATCACTGTTGGCTACACCCCAGGACAGCCCTCAGTGTCAGAAACTGATAAATATGGTTGAGCAAAGACTGACTCAAGACTTTCTAATTATGCTGTTCTCAATACCACTTTGTAACACTGATTGGCATTAGCCAGTGAATGGGGGTCTTTTTTTCATGTGATTCCTGGCAGATTTCCAATAACCCTCCCTCCCCAGCATTGCCTTCTTTTATCACAGACATCATACATTTGAAATACAAGCAAAATGTGATAATATCATATACCAATGTATGGTAGTTGCTGTTGTTGATCTTTAATAGCAAACACCATTCAGAGGGTGGTTAAAAATATTCAGACTATAAGTCCATTCCTGACCCTGGTGGTGATTGAGGCCGACCTCCTATTGGATATAGAATTTCATCCAGTGAAGGGGAAATGTTCTTCTCTATTGTATTCTATATGGGTTCTTATACTGTGCTTTTTGCCATAGTATTTCTACTATACTAGTGGATACTTCTGAAAGCAGTAATGTCTGGATGAACTAATGAGCGTATTTTAGAAAGGCATCCAGACATGATTTATAGATTCCAAATGGTGGTGAACTTGCTGCTTCTCCCAATAAGCTGCTCAACTGCAATGCCTTAATAATTCAGGTTGATCTTACTGCCAGTGTGTTTACATCAAATTTGTTTATGTCTTTTCCTATCCCCACCCACCCCATCAGGTAATCCTATGTATCTCCTTTTTCTGGGTCATTGACCATTTGGCTTCCATTGGGAATGTCTATTTAACTGTATTCGCATCACTTAATGAGCAGTAAGCATGAAGAGGAAGATCCTCAGATAGCATAAATCATCATAGCTCCACTGACTTCAAAAGAGCTATAATAGTTTTCACTAGTTGGGGACCTTCCCCCAGCAGTTTCCCAAAGTCTTGCTGTGCCCTCAGTGCATGCAGATAACTTATTTTCAATGTTACAGGTAAAGGAGCATGAATGTGTCTGTTTTTGTTTCACCACATAAAACACTACTACAGTTAACTTCACAACTTTCTACTGAATAGAATAACTGGGTCTGTTTCTGCTGTTTTTACATAGATGTGAGTCTTTAGTAAATGAGTTATTGGTATAAATATCAGTGTGAGATCAGAATTAGGTCAACTATTTAGTTGTTTTGCGGCTGATTATTGATATCACTTTTAAAGTGTTTCCCCCTTTAAGACTAGGAGTGGGGAAGCTGGGGAATTGTACTGTTGACTTAAATTTACACCCATTAAATATGATGAATACATTTCTCCAAACAATTCTGAATATTTTTCCTCCTTTCCCTTATAAAAAAAAAATGATCTGCATAGATATTACACAGTTCAGACACTTGTAAATCTATCTTCATTTTACAGCAAAGGAAAATGCACATCTCATGCAGGTGCAGACTGCATACAATTTATCAATTTTAGCAATAGATGTTACTATCTTATAATCAGCTGCAGAGATTTTAATACTGCTGCTCTTCCTTTGCAGATCCTTGCTGCATTTTTTCCAATTATTCTTTAGAGTTCTTTGATATACCTTGGAGCAGGATTGTGCTGATAACTCTATGGCAGTGCATATTTAGAAAACTGAGGCACAAAACCATAGCATGAATAATTTTCTCTTTTACTTCTTGCTGTTATGTGGTGGATAGCAGAACAAGAGGCTTCTTTCTCAACACCATTCTGATATTGTTGATTATTTCACATTCTCCAAAAGTTGGCCTTTCTGTCCCATCCCACAAGGAAAAGCTTTCAATCCAGTGATGAGTTTGGTTTTTTTTTTGTTTGTTTTTTTTTATAATTCTTATTTTCTGTATAAAAAGAATCAAGTAGCGATGACTACAAGGTATAACTTCATTCTCTCACATGCTGGTCTCTCTACACAACAACAGCCTCAAAATATCTGTAAAGCACAACTAGGTCCTCCTTAAGGCTGTGACAGACAGCCATGAACAGGTAGGTAGAAAGCTGTTAAATTTTTACATCTGTTGTCTCTTATCTCCAGTCTGGAATGTTTTTTTTCATTTCAAAGAAGGAGTCCTGTGGCACTTTTAAAGACTAACTTCGTAAGTGGAATTTTCTCCCACGACAGCTCTTGCAACAAATGAGTTCATTAGTTTTAAAAGTGCCACAGGACTCTGTTTGTTTGCTGAACTAGACTAACATGGCTACCCTTTTGGAATTGTCACTTCATGTTGGTGCAGTATCTAGGACAACAAGGCCATGATATTTGAAGTGTTTTTAGCTACTTTTGTAAGAAAAAACAAGAATATGTATGCCCAAGAAACTACACAAAGATTTCTAGTATCATGAATCTAGGGAACTGAAGATCTTATGTCTGAGTGATACCTTAGGAATATAGAGAAGAAGTATAACACAACCAAAAGATCTTTGCAATGACAGTCCTGCAGTGAACTGAGTAGTCTGCCTAGCAGAACTAAATTTTTTTATATTGACAATATGAAGGATGGCTTAGAAGTCAATCATGGTCATCTCAGGACTGACCTTGTGTTTAGAACAGATTATTTATAAATCCTTTTAGTTTATAAAATTAGTGTTGTAATAAAATAGTTTGCAAAAATGAACCTATTTCAGGGCTTTTTGAGGATTGAAATGCTTGCTGCATGCCACACTGCTAATTGGTTATAACACTTCTTTGTTGCTGCTGCAGCTATAGCAAAAGATCTCTAAAGTGTTCATAACCATAATTGTCCTGGAATATACTTAGGAACATAAAACTGATACTTCTAGAAGAAAGCACTTAGGCTGTGTATTTTGAAGAATTCTTTTCATTTCTCTTGGGACCATTATGCTTGGCAGCATTTTCTGACAATTGTTAATTTGAACCATTGCATCAGCATTCTTGGAAGATTTTCTTTTTGTGATTCTCATGCTGGGTATTGGGCCATACACAGTTCTAAGCATTATTCATGGGAAAAACATGTAAAATGGCTAAAATGCCTGAATTCTTTCCGTACAGTGAAGTGTGCATGTTTTTCTGAAAATTATTTAAACTGTTCATTAATTTTCAAATGTTCTCTCTTTGTCCCTCTCTCTGGCTTCAGCTTTGAGAAGTTAAATGTTTCCAAAGCAGTCCCTTGTAAGTGTATTTCCTATGTTAGGAAATTCAGTGGCTATTTTGTATGGCCCTGAAGGTTCCTAATACATACATGATACTGGAGAGAAGACAGAGGTTATATGCTCTAGCAGTCCCGAAGATCAATGTCCAGTATGGTGGGCACAAGCTAAAGCTAAAAACATGCTTGGTCTCCGGGGTGCATCCTGACAACCAGGATGCTTGTCTTCTCATAGTAGTGCCAATCATTGCAGCAGCTGACTGTGTCCTAAGGAGAAAACAGATATATAACAGACCAAAGTTTCAGCCCTATACAAAGTTTCAGCCCCTATGCTCCCTGCATTAATGTGGCCCTGCATGTGTGTGCACGCACACACTCTTAGAGCACAAAAGACACAGCAGGATTTAACAAGCCCATTCATGTTGTGACTGAAGGAGACATTAGGTGGAAGAGGACAAACTCATTCCTGATATAATTCCATTGAAGTTAATAGTGAAATAGGATGAATTAGCTCCAGCTACAATCACTTGTTCCAAACTTGTGTTCTGGGGGCCAAAAGTGGCGCTTGTGGGCATTCATAGTGGCCCTTGACTCCCCTCCTGCTGGCTACAGAATGGAATCACTGCCTAAGGACCCAGGCAAAGTGTGTTTCCATAGGGCTATAGACCAATGCAGGTGTAACCCATATGTCTAAGGGAGGTATAGCTTTTAGGGATCTCTAGAGGCTGGGTTATGTTGCTGAGCACATTTGGCTGCCCAGATCCCAAAGGTTCTGGAAATTAAGTGGGTGGCAACATTGAGCATGCTCCATAAAGTTTTCTACTGCTGCTGTGGTCAGATGCCATGATGAGCAGCAGCCTGAGAGGAGCAGCCATACAGAGTTGTGATAAGAAGAGCGATTGTGCTCAGTGTGTGACTGGGAGAAGGTGACTCAGGAGCGGACAGCAAGATGTTTTCCACCTGCAGTGGAGCATCTTACAGTGATGTTTTCTTATATGTGACTGATTGCTGGTTAACCAGTAAACTGACTTGGATGGTGCTGGTTCCAGAAGAGAAAGAAAAAAGCCTGCATGGATTCCTGCCTATGATCCCTGCAAACGAAGAAGAGGATTGCTGCTTCTTGCAACTTAAGCCTTTGGACTTTATTGACTAGAGACTGCAACGGAGATACGGGTGAACTCTACCTAAACTTTGGGACTCTTGGGTTTCTTTCTCACAATGTGTCTTTGGGGACTGTTCTGTTTAAATTTTTTGTTTTTCTTAAGATTTATTATGTTAGTAGTTAATAAAGTTCATTGTGTCTGTTCTTAGGTGGTAATTTAATGTGGGGAGGATAACTGACAGTCTTCACTGTGAGTCCCTTGCACACTGAGTCCTGGATCTCCGGCTGTTTCTCTATGGGAGTTGGGCTTTTATTTATTTATTTATTTTGAGGCACTGGAGAGTGGCAATTAAATGAATTCTAGTGCACCCAAAGGTTACAAAGGCTCCTTGCTGTATCCAAAATGATACAACAGTGGTTGTCAAGCCAGGGGTTGGGCCCCAGTACAGGGTCATAGCCCTTCAGGCACTGGGTCGAAGTGTCCCCTGCTGCTTCTGCTGACAGACTGGAGTACATTGCTCAAAAATGTAATTATTGGGTCGTGGACATAAATGATTTTTTTCAACTGGATCCCAAAGAAAAAAGGTTTGAAAACCACTGGGATAGGAGATTAGTGTTCCCCTCCCCCAGTGGTGTCAGGGAGCACGGCAAGTGCTCTGCCTAGGTCCATAGGTGCTAGGGTCCTTGCTGGAGCCAGAGGGAGGGGTGAGGAGCACTGATCTGCTATCCTCCTGACTGCAGATGCGAGCCACTGCTTTGGGACCTAGACAGAGCGTGCAGAGCTGCAGGATGCATGCAGTTTCCCTGCTGCAGATACAGAGATGGGAGATCAGCGAGCAAGCAGTCAAACTGCTTTTTAAGGGGGCCTGCTGGCAGAGGCTGGTGGCCCTTCTGGCTTGTAAAAATTATATCTGTGGCCCTTAAGACAAAAAGTTTGGGAACCACTGAGCTATATTATATCCTTTTCATAAAGTAGCTAGCATTTGGAATCAATAAATTATCAAATTCAGCAATAAGTAAGGAGGAGTCTACTGGTGAATAGTGAAAGAGACATGATAGGTAGAATGGGGATTGATTGTGAATGGACTTGCAAGTGAAACATGGAGCTCATGTTTAACGTAGTTCCGAAAGGTGGAGGGAACCAGTTTTTCTCAATACTGGAATGAAATCAGAGAAATTCATAAAGTTACAGTTGTTGAGATAAGTGGGTGGCTCTTGGCTATTAAAAAGAATCTGTTGTGTTCCAACAGTTCTAGATTGTCCAGGCACCTCTATCACTAATGCCTTTGCCACTTAACTTTAGTGTGGCATGATGGGAAAATATATGTTTTATAACAACAATAAGTAGCTGCTCACAGCTCAACTTCTGATAGGGTGTGTCACATCAGAATATCCCTGAAACGAAAAGTTTCCAAATGGCAAACATCCAACTCAGGTAGCTGTCCTAGTCTTTGTAAACTTCTCTCTATAAAGGTCATTTATTTGCAGCATTCCTAGAGGAGCGAAATTCACTTGAAAGACCCTGTAAGTAAAATGTTTATACAATTATGAGGCTTCTCCTTTTTAATAATATTTTCTCTTTTCACTATAGAAGGGGATCGTAGGCCAGGGAAATTCCCAGTAGCTAATTTTATTAGAAGATAGTAAAGACAGCTGCATCTTGTTGGTTCAGCACAGACATTTTTTTCTATTTTAAACATCATCTCTTTCCTTTGTGGATCCATTCTTAAGCTACAAAAAGCAACAACTTTTATTTTGAAGAAAAATGCATTACTTAACTTTTTCTATATCTTAGCAGCTTTCGGGCATTTATAAAGTAATTAATTTGCATGATAAATGACTCCAAAATCTGCTGAGATCAGAGTACAAGTCTGGAATATTCTGGATGGGATATGTATTTATATGAGAGAGCCAGATCTGGGAGGGTCCTGCATGTCCTTAACTTCCACTGACACACAATGAAAGGGGGGAATGTTCATGTTATTCAGGATCAGCTCTTATGGATGGATGGTCTCAAATTTTATATCAGCTCTACAGAAACTGGATTTGGAATAATGGAAACTAGTTAAAATCATATACTTTTATTTTTCTATCAGGAATAAACACACATGCATGTGCAAGGGTGATATGCTTTAAGCACCATAGCTGTTGGGGGGGGGGGGGACCACCCGTCCTTTGTAACTGAATTGAGTGCTGTAACGGTTCCTTTTCTTCATTGTTTATAGTGGCATAGACAATAGCTATGTCTGTGCCATGATATTAGAGAGACAAGGTGGATGAACCTCTTATTGGAGCACTTCCTGTTGGTGAGAGAGACAAGCTTATACAGAATAAACAAGGAGTCCTGGGGCACTTTTACAGACTAACAAAAAATGTGATAAATAAATTTCTTAGTCTTTAAAAGTGCCCCAGGACTTGTTTGTTTTGCTAAACTAGACTAACATGGCTGCCCCTCTGGAACTTGTCAAGCTTATACAATGATCTTCTGGTTTAGCAAAACAAACAAGGAGTTCTGTCACACTCTTAAAGACAATCACATGAGCTTTTGTGGGAGAAAATCTCACCTTGCCAGATGCTTTGAACAGGGGCATCGCTGCCCTGGGGAGGGAGCCGGGGCATGGCCCCAGGCCCCTCCCCCTGGCTGCAGCCCATGCCCTCTGGCCGGGGATGAGGCTGGAGCGGCCGTGGGTGGCTGGGCCCTGAATCCCCCACCGGGGAGGGGGCTGCCACGGCTGCGGCCGGCTGGGACCCGGATCCCTGCCTGGGGACGGGGCCAGGAGCGGCCTCTGTGGTTGAGCCCCAGATCCCCAGCTGGGGATGGGGCTGCCACAGCCACAGGTGGCTGGGCCCCGGATCTCTGGTCCGATCAGGCCGGAGACTGGGAGGACCACCAGACCTGGGGCAGCAGCGCTGGGATTCAGGGCACGTGCCCAGCGCCAGTGATGCCCTTGGCTTTGAAGATAGGGAACTTACAGTTTGTTTTACTGAACTGGACTAACGTAGCTACGCCTTTGGAACACCTCTGGTCTAGGAAACAAGTGGCCTGTTAACACTCCTTTAGTTATAGGGAGGAATAACAGATGGGAAGGGAATTAATTGATGAAGGGTTGTTAGTGGGTTATAGATTGACATTTCCGAACAACAGATGCAAATCCTCCAAATTACAGTATTAACTATGATCAACACCCCTCAAAAGCACCCCAAGACTCCTTGTTTGTTTTGCTGAACTGGACTGACATGACTACATCTTTGAAACCTCATCACAAAACAGCTTTCAAAATCCATGAGTCCTACACATGCCATCACAATATGTGGTTTACCTCATCCAGTGCACTAAATGCTCAATAGCAACAATGTGGGTGAAACCAGACAAACACTACACTCTGGAATGAACTCACACATGAAACTGATTAAAAAAAAAAAAAAAACCACAACATCACCTGGAGGCAAACACTTCATAAAGTGATCACACTACATCTATCAGACTTGTTGTCAAAGGAAACCTGCGCAACACTTTCAAAAATGAGTTTGAAAGCTTAAATTCATAAATTTCTAAATCTTAAAAGTTATGAACTGAACAGACACTGGGTTTATGACTTACTGTAACAATCTAGATCCCACTAATAACACTTCCCTCCACTGGCTTTTTTCCCTACTGACTGGTGTGGGAGGGGGGTTAACACAGGGCTGGTCTGTCCATAGAGGTGACCTAGGCAGTCGCCTAGGGTGCCAACATCTAGAGGGTGCTACAGGGCTGGGCTGGAGTCAGCAAGCCCATCCCGCCCTGCTCCTCAGTAGCAGGAGCTAGGTCCTAGGGTGGAGCAAGGCCCTAGCCATGGAGGGGTGCTGCTGCTGCCATTCAGCCCCAGCTGGGGAAGCAGCACTGGCGGTGGCATTGGGCCGCAGGTGGGGAGCCGACCCTGGCTTGGGGAGCAGCACTGGCACTGTGATTCAGCCCAGTGGGTCATGAGGCACCCACCCTCCACCTGGCCACGCTTGCAGGGGGGAGCCACCATCCAGTTTGGTGCAGGCCATGGGGGAAGAAAATCTCAGGCACCTAGGGTGCCAATATACCTTGGACTGGCCCTGAGTTAACAGTCCACTTCACCTGCAATGGTCTCTTGAAATATGTTTTAACTACTTATGCTAAACAATCTTGTATTTAGTTATGACACTGAATTAGGCCTTGTTGGCAAAACTGTTGTCACTCAGGTGTGGGGGAAAAAAACAGTGCTATGTCAGTGGGAGACACACTCCTGCTGACAGAATTACCATCACTCATTTAGGTGGTTTTATTATATAGATGGGAGAGTTCCCTCCCACCAACATAAAGTGGCTACACAAGCACTCTTACAGCTGTACTGTTACAACTGTGTCATTGTCGGTTTATAGGTGTAGATTAGTCCTGTTTCCCAGACCTGGAGAAGAGCCCTCTGCAAGCTCAAAAGCTTCTCTCTCTGTCCAACCGAAGTTGGTGCATCCATCATTCTTCATTATTATTCAAGCAAAAATCCTGGTGACTTAGTTAACACAGGCCATAGGACTTCCCTAATTAATTCTGTTTGAATATAACATGTCTTTTAGAGAAACATCCAGTGTACATTAAAAAAACTTCCAGTGATGGAGCATCCACCACCTCTCTTGGCAAACTGTCTGATGGTTAATTACCCTCATCTGGTAATTCTTCTTAGAGTATCAGGAGTTAACAGAAGTAAAAACAGCAGAACCTGCTGGATCCCATATGGTAACACTGACCCCAACACAGCTTGAGTTGCTTTATTTAGATTTGGTTTTGCTAATGCAGCTGTCACCTCTAAATATCACTAATTAAAAGGTAGGACTCTATTTTGTTTGATTTAAAATCAAACTTTTCCAACAAGCTCATGAGAGCCATAAAATTGTCCCTTGTTTGCACTTCTCACTCTCTCCTACAAACTAATGGCTGTTTGCCATATGTTGTACATCAGTGGCATTCAGCCTGGATCCCACAGAGCTCTGGGGGTCCACAGACTATGTCTAGGGGTCCATGAAGGTGACTAGGAAGATAAAGTTTCAGATCCCAGAAAAGGCATTCTATTTTTCTGATTACTCAAAAATACTGAATAACCCCACCTATAGGCCAAAGCTCAGATGTGGTATTGATCCCTTGGAAGCCCCCAGTTTAGTATCCTGGTCCTTCTCTTTCCCTTTCTAAAGCTCATGCAACATTTACAGTTGAATTCTGTTCAGTCACTTTTCAGTATGATTTCTATGGTAGGGGTCAGTGGACCACAGATTGAATTCTCTAAGGGTGTGGGGATCCTGCACCTTAATTGACATTTGTTTCGGGGGCCACAGATGAAAAAGGATTGTAAACTACTGCTATCCATTACTTCTAAGCAGGGTACAAAGATTCCTCTTCCCTCCTCCCCACTTTCAATTTTAAGCAGGAAATGGTTTGATGCTGAAAAGTTTTATTATGGGTTTTATTTTATTTTTATGTTTGCTATTGGATATTTATTTTAAGCAGCCCTGTGTATGCTGCTCTGTATGATTGTATTGTACCTGTTAATGTATATAATGGGTAAAGTAAGACAAAGCAGGTAAGATGTCTGTATAGGGCCTGTCCATCCATAGAGGTGACCTAGGTGGTTGCCTTGAGCACCAACAATTAGGGGGCACCAAGGGTTGGGCTGGAGCCAGCAAGCCTATCCAGCCCTGCTCTGCTGAGGTATGTAGCTTAGGGTGGAGCAAGGTATGTTTCAGCTGGCTGGCTCTCCTCTACATAATTGGGGGATGGTTTGGTCTAGGCTAGCCTGGTCAGGGCAGTGGTTCCCACCCTTTTCAAGGTTGAGGACTCCCAGCTGGAGCTGGAGGCATGGGTGCTGTTGCCAGGATCTGGCCGCTGGAAAGGGTCTGGCCCTGGCCAGGAAGCAGCGCCACCATTGTGATTTGGCCGCAGCAGGGAGTGGCACTGCTGCTGGCATCTGGCTGTGGGCGGGGATCCGGCCTTGGGCAGGGGAGTGGCAGCGCCACCATGATTTGGCCCCATAGCCCACGCAGCACCTTCCCGCCACTTGGCTAGGCTTGGGAGAGGGGGGCTAGGAGGATTGGGTGGGAGGGCCCACCATCCAGTCTGGCCCAGGCTGGGCCATGGGAAGTGCCAAAATCACATGTACCTAGGGCAGCAAAAAACCTTGGGCTGGCCCTGTATCTGGTAGTTAATAAACCAAAATAAGTGTGTGAATGAATTATCTCAGTGCCAGGTTCTGATAATCTTTCTCACATTGAAAAGTTCCTTACTCCAATAAAAGTTTCACTGACATAATTTGGATAACATATGGAGCAAGGTGCTATTCACCATCAGTAAAGGTATTAGTGCAAATTATTTTATCATCAAAAGTCTTCATCATAAAGTTTGTCTGTCTTAATGGTACACTTGGCTGTGATGAAATTATGTTTAATACAACTGAAAGCCTCTTGTGGCTAAAATTTAAAAACATTCTTTAAAAATATGGTTTTTTTTAAAGACCAATATTTGCCCAGCTGACTTGAAGCAGAGAACTGAATGGCTATTTAACATTCACATTGTGAGAGCGTATAGAGGCCCTATGAGACCCCAAGTCAGAGTCCCATTGTCTTAAGCACTGTACAGATATAAAGATAACTGTCTATCCCTGCCCCCAAAATTTGCATGCTAAAGGCCAGGTGAATAATTACACAGAGGAATGGGAATGGGGATAGACAAAAGGATTTGGTAATATGGAAATGAAATTAATAGTATAATTTTGCACAGACTAGCTACAAGCCTGATCCAAATGCTATCAGAATGAATGAGCCTTTCCACAGAGTTTGATGGGTGGTGGATCAGGCCATCTGTGTGAAATGATTAAAACAATAAAGCTATTTATTGAGCTGCTGTCAACTGTCAGTCTTCTGTAGGTGTTATGGATATGAGTTTGAGGAGGGACTTGAAACTTACTGATTTATTTATTTATTTATTTGGAGTGCGTGTTTCCATATACACAAGGGACAGTGCATGGGGGAAGCAGGTGATCAAGGGTGGAATCGTTGGATCAGCGCTGTGATAAGGTGGAGACTCAGGCAGGGCACCCCTGTGGTGCAATATAAGTAACATCAGTTTTGATTGTGGTCTTGTTTCAACACACACACAATAACCACAGGTGTGTTTTTTGGCTTGGAAACAATTATCAGGCCCATTTTGTTATAAAGTCTGTTGCAACACTGGTGCCATAGAACAGTGGTTTTCAACCTTTTTTCCCCTCAGAACCCAGTTGAAAAAAATCATCATGCTCATGACCCAACAATTACATCTTTGTTTGAGCAATGCATTCCAATCTTTTGGCAGTGGCAGTGGGGTGTACCACAACCCAGAGCCTGAGGGTCTGTAACCAGTACTGGGTCCTGACCCTAAATTTGAAAACCGTGCCATAGACAACATTTGATAACTTACATTAACATACACATTTTCCCCTGACTCTCCTGGATCTGATAGCTATTGTGGGAGCCCCTCCACCAACCCGTTGTCTGCTAGGTACTTCAGTTCTTGTGTCACAATGTTCCCCCTTCCATCTGGTAAGATGTCTAAGGCTATGTTCACACATAGATGTTTATTTCAAAATAAGCTAATTCGAAATAAAATTCTTAATTTGATTTCACTTAAATTGAATTAAGGAAAAACACCAAATCAAAATAGCAAATCTGGACACAGGACTTGCTATTCAGTTCAGCAGAAGGGCACCCTGGGAGGTGTGGCTACGTGGCCCCTGGCAGGGCCATGTTGCCATCCAATCCCCTGCCTGGCTCTTAACTGGAGAGCCAGGCAGGGGAAAAAGCCCCTAGGGCAGGGATCCCCCTGCCCTGTGTCCCCCGCTGCTGGTGGGGCAGTGGGGGAGGGACCATGAGGCATCACGACAGGTGCCGGTGGGGCAGGTCCCCCAGCTGGCTGACCCTGCAAGAGGGGCTTGCTGGCAGCCAGGGGGGTGATGGGTCCAGGAGCTGGCTTCAGCAGCAGGGGGGAGGCAGCGAGTATGGAGCTGGCTTCGCCTGCTGCCCCTGCTCGCCAGCAGCAGGTGTGGGAGCCAGTGCGCCTGGCCACATTGGCTCCCGCAACCGCCTTCCCCCCCTGCTGCCGGCAAGCTGGGGCAGCAGGCGAAGCCGGCTCCAGCACCCACTGCCCCCCTACTGCCAGCAAGCCGGCACAGTGGGCAAAGCCGGCTTCGCATCCACCGCCCCCCTGCTGCCGGCAAGCAGGGGCAGCAGGCGAATCTGGCTCCGCAGCTGTGCCCCCCCCCCCCCCGCCGGCAAGTGGTGGCAGTGGGTGAAGCTGGCTCTGCTTCTGCCACCCCCCCGTTGCCGGCAAGCGGGGGCAGCGGAAGAAGTCTGCTTCGGGATTTGCCGCCCCCCCCACACCTCCCCTCAGCACCCTGGCCAGGGTGGTGGGGGGAGGTGGGACTTCCTCCCACGGTGCCATGCACCCTGGGAGGAAGGTAATTTGTTATATCAATATTTGGGGCATATTGATATAACAGAGCTAAACATGGTTATTTTGAAACCACAGTTTTGAAATAACCCTCATTTTGATATATATCAAGGTTTTATTATATTGAAATGATTTTCCTTATTTTGAAATAAGGGAGCTCCTTATTTCAAAATAAGTAAACATTGTCTGGACGTAAGCTTTTTCAAATCGAAATAACGAGTGTTGTTTCAATTTAGAAGCCTTGTGTGGACATAGGCTAAGAGACTAGCACCATTACAGATCTTGTGCCTTGATTTCTCCATTCTCCTCATCACCCTCATCGTCGCCCTACATACTGCCAGGAAGGGAGGCCGTGCTACGTTGGCTGTACAAAGTATTAGTAAAAGTGCTATGCCTCGCCTCTCCACAGTTAGTCCTCCCAGTACTGGGTGGCAGTCTGTGGCTACAGAATTGGGGGGCTGCAAAATAATTGTATGTGCAAATGAGTGTTTGCCAGTCCAAATAAGATTCCATTTATTAGAAGTTTGCCCTTGTGCATCTCCTATAAACATGAGTGTAATTTGAATGTTAACTGAGCTAGCAACTAACTACAAGAACTTCAATATTTAATCCTACTGATTTTTTCTGATGTTAAACTGGGTAATTTATCTGAGCTGGTAAGAATTAAAACAAAGCCACACTACTTCCTGCATTCCAGTTCCCTATTTAAGTCTCATCAGTGAAAAGATTCAAGTTTGTTGTCTGTATTACAGAGCTGCACAGCTATACTTAGAACAGCCGCAAGCTTCAAACCTTGAAACCTTCTGCTCCCAAAGTGCTGGGGTCTATTACAGAGCTATTTGGGGAACTTAGCTAACTCAACTTGTAGATGTAGTAGTCGCTCTAGAGAACGCTGGTATTCACATACATATGTCAGCTAATCACAAGCCACTCTTTAAATCCCACCAGCATTCAGGAGCAATATTTCAGTACTGGAATCCTAGCAAGTTTTGTAGACAATGACTTTTGCAGCTTACTAAGGCTCAGATACACAAAGGGATGTAAGTGTTACAGTAGCTAATTTGTAGATACCTGGAAAATCCCTGTCAGTCACAGATGCTGGGCTAGGCTCCTATTTAATGAATGCATAGGGAGAGAGAAAGCAACAGATAAAGGAATGCAGAAAAGCTAGTATGCTAGTCTGGAAGCTGACTAATAGCAGATGATCATGAGGGGCCTGTGTCCTAAACCCCTGTGCTCATGGAGCTAGACACCTAGGGGAAGGCTGCTATAACTCTGTGGACAGAGCACTTACTTGAGTGGTGGGAAACCCTTGTTTAAATCCCTTCTCACCAGAGAGAGGAAGGAAATGAAGCAGGATCTCCCACTGCCCAGGGGAGTTTCCTAGCCACTGGATTAAAATTTTAAGGAAAGTCTCTTTTCCTGCTCCCCTCCCCCCCACCTCCTGGTGGTTTTGCATGAAATTAAGGATACTCAGAGGACACCTAGCAGATTAGGTGAGATAGGCAGGGCAACACCTAGTCTCACCTGGTGTGAGGATCCGACTGTGACATAAGCATGAGAGAGGTCCCTGTACATCTGTGTGTGCAACAGTGTACATGCTTAGGTGCAGAAAGGAAAGCATTTTTGGGGACTTTTACAGCAAAAATGTAGGTGCCTACTGAATTAGGCAGCAGCAGAGTGGTGGTTTTGTGCACTGAAGTAGCACATAAACTCCAGATTTAGGCACCAAAGTCACTTTGTGGACTTGAACCGAAGACCTGAATCCCCCTACTTCATGTTGGCATAGCTAGGGCTGGTCAGGAAATTTTCCAAAGAATGTTTTTGCCAAGAAACACTAATTTTTGTGGACATGTACCAATTTTGACTAGACTTTCATTGGGAAGGAAAGTTTCTCAGGTCTAGGATAGAAGTTTTGGTCAACAAGATGAACACTCACCAACCCTACAATAGCCAATAGCTCAGTGGTTGTGCCACTTATCTGGGACTGGGTGATCCTGATTCAAGTGCCTGCTCTGCCTGATTCCCCCACATCTCAAGCGACTGTCCTAGCCATGGGCTGTCGATTATTCTGGGAGTCTCTCTCTATGGTACTCTTTCCACCCCCAAAATTCTAAAGCTACCAGGTTTGTTTTAACTTACAGTGAAACAAAATTTCAAATTCCCCAACCCTCATTTTCTTTTGTGAAGCAGAATTCTTGGTTTTTGGCCAGCCATCTATGAAAGTCACTTTGGAGTTATTGAAAATGGCTGTAGGACAGGTCCTTGTAGTGTTAGTTGTCAGCAAAATTGATTTTTATTTTATTAAGTGGGATCATACATTCATGCCATCTAATAACTACTTTTACACACACATATAGCGTTTTGCTTCAGTGACGCTTATTGCAAAATATAAATTCAGTAAGAAATATCTTCACTGCTGAGGTTACTAAATTAATGCATATAGGGTTACACAGTACATTTAAGTACACATATGCCATGGCAGCTGCCTTTCAAGGTTTCCTGCGCGTGTGATGTGTGTTTTCAGCTTTGTTTGAAGAATGTGCCTGAACCTTCAATCGGCAACACCACAGCGAATAAGATAAGTATTATTGATTTAAGCCAAATATCTGCAATAGGCAGTTTGAAAGGGATCTTCCCTAAGGAAAATAAAGCTCTTCTCTCATGCTGCTTTCTTATCAGTATGATGCACAAGTGCCTCTTAGAGTGTTTTGTAACAAAGCAAAATCTGAATGAAGCATTTTGTTTTCTCATAAAAATAAATTTCTGGTTTCTAATCCTTTAAAATCATCAGTTACCAACATGTCTTGATCACCAATTGAATTCTAAATGTTAAGAGATGGAAAAATCACTGTATTAGACCATTCAGTCCATATCTTTGCATATGTAGTCTTGGTCATTCCAGGAGTGACTCAGAGCAAGAAGCACAGATAGAGGGACTTGACTGCATTCTGTAAGATGATATTATAAGAGAGAAATCAAACACCACCTTTGCTAGTAACACACAGGAAATACAGGAAGTTAGAATCATGCCATGAAGTTTACTATCTTATGGGCTCAAGCAGCATGATTGTTGGCTTTACACTGGGGTGAAGAGAGGCAGTTTCCATGCATAAGCCAGGAACATATAATATTTCCATAATGCTAGGAAGAACCAAGCACGCTTAACAGTTGCCCTTGTTACACATCAGGGACGTAGTCAGTCCCCATTTTTTGGCCAAGCCCCTTCAAATGCAGAGTGGGCCTGGCTAAGGGCAGCTTTCAGTGACCAGAAGCTGCTCCCTCCCCCAGCAGTGGTGCAAACTTCACCACCGTAGCTATGCGGCCAGCCAGTGGCTGTGGCTGCAAGCAGGGCAGAGGTGATGGTGCCTCAGCTCTGCTTGCAGCTGTTGGGCCTGGTGGCTACAAGTGGACCAGAGGTGCTGGCGCCTTTGCCCAACAGACAGCCATGGCTGCCAGGCCCCGCAGCCATGAATGGAGCAGAGGTGTCGGTGCCTCTGCACCACTCATGACTGCTGGCTGCTGGGTGGCCCCATGACCATGGCCACGAAGTTGACACTGCTGCCAGGGGGCTGAGGTGGGTGGACCTTAGGGCCAAGTAGGTGCACTCCATCCCACCTGGGCCCACCCAGGCTATGCTCATGTTACACATTAAGCTGCATATGCAGCCCCTTATCTAATTACCAATGCCAGGAAGGGATAGGACATAGTCATATAGCACCCCACCCAGACATATTACACTGAGAATTGGAGCTGTGCTGGGCAGCATTTTCAGACCCTCCTTGCATTATGAGTTCAAGTAGTTGAATTATTGCAGTGTCCTGACTGGATGCTGGGTGTGGAAGGTCTTAATTCCATTATTGATCTCTTAAGTGTCTGCTGGGTAGTGAATGGGGAGTGGAGCTGCTTACTTAGATGATTTGGCTCTTATTTATGACCATGAAGAGGCCATATGGTATGGCATTCTAGAGGAAATATTCCAAATGAGTCTTAGGAAACTGCCTTTGTTGTAGGAGTAAGTAGCTTTTTCATTTTGTTTTTTCAAAAGTTTTGACTGTCACCTTCATGCTATCACAACACATTAATTGTACTTATTCATGGGGTCTTTTTAGGTGAATATTACCAAGATATAATTACCACAATCTTGACATGTCTGCCATTCAGAAGAATTCTTTGATAAAAAGTTCAGGCCAGCTCTTCAGCATGAGTTCAAATCCCCTTAAAAGCTATAGGACTTAAGGATCAATTAATTCTTCATATATTGCAATGAGTTGGTAGTATGTGGTTGGGAAGAGGTAGCAATAGTCCCAAAGGTGCTAGGTCCTTCAGCATTTCTTCAGAAGAGTATGAATTAATGGACACTTGTATAGCAAACAGAAAAACAAATATTTCTCTGTGCTATTTCTCAGTGTTTGAATCTTAACAACTAAAGAAATAAAGGAAAATTACTTTATTTATCATATCAGCTTCCTTCTAATGCTCAGTTTGTGATGAGCAAATGAAGCTTTCTAATTTACCTCAAACTTGGAAGCTTATCTTCACTTTATTTATCTATCACTTCACGTGATGGTCTCTTCATGATGCATCTCAAACGGCAGAGTTCAGAAACTTGATTTAGTTAAAATTCTTGCATAACACAGCCTTTTATGAATATAAGAGTTTCAGCAAATTTGTGGTCTGATTCTGATCTCCAATCTGTTGGTATAAATCAGGACTCAGTCTATTCACATCAGTGTATTTACACTGTTGTAAATGAGATCAGAATGTAGACTAAGAATCTTACTAATAATTACTTTGAGGGGATTGATAAATACATGTAGTGACTGTGTGTGTTCATGTTAAAAAGTAAACAAATGTCCAGACTGTCAGCCTCTTATGTGTATTTAATAGTATCTACTACCATTAGTAGTCTCATTGAATTATAAGACTTCTTGTGGTATACAGGTATTACTGCTGAGAAGTAATTATAAAACAATTCAGATTCTTCTGTCTCTTAAAAATGACTACTATATTGTTGATTGCTTGCATGAGCAGACTGGCTTCATTACTCTTACTAAATCTGTAAGGGCAGGATCTTATTTCACTTCCAAGTCAAGCAATAGTCTACTCTTCTGTTGTAAGGGCTACAATAGAACATTTTTCATCTCTAGGTCACCTCTGAAGTCCTATCTCTCTCCTGAACTGTAATGTAAAGTGATCTTTTTGTAGCCTTTATTGTTTACTAATGTTCTTGACAGTAATAGTTGTTTTGTGGAAAACATCAATTTAGCTCTCTGGTGGGACAGGATGAATATTTGTCCTACACATCATTTGTGAATTGAGAAAGGATTGTCTTAAACTACTTGTTAGTTTACTGAATCATAACATAGGCATTCAATGGAACAGCCCTAAACTTCCTGACAATGCAAGGGAGTTAAAGCAATTGTTCAAAAAGCATATATTTACTTAGATCAATAAAAGGTACTGTACAGAAGGCAAAGAGAATGAGAGGATACTGTCTGAACAGAGAATTTGCATGCAAATCAAAACAGGTAGGATCATTACAAATAATTTGGCCAAAAGTCATTTAGATAACTATGTCAAGTTTTGATTACTAAGTAACACCATTTTTTAGAAGCATATCTAAAGAGCTTTAAGTGAAAGTAACATTATCTGTGGTTAATTGAATAAGCTATTATCTCTTATTGCTGTCCATTTCTGGATTTTGCACAATATAAGAAACATTTAAAATGGAATTAGTAATGCTCAACTGTCCATCCAAAGTGCCGCATTCTCCATGAACTCCTATAGAATTGAGATCTCTCTGAGAATGAAATGTTCTGGTTTGTCTCAGGAAAGTGCACTGAAATTAAAAGGAAGAGGGGAAAAACTTGTATAGTATTTCTCCTGACTCACTGGTAGGTATGAATTGACCTCACCACACATTAAATGGTATAGGCTGTTGTCTGGCATGTTGGAAAAGATGTGCGCCTCTTAAGGACAGGGAGTGACTTCTGACTGTAAGGACAGACCAGGTTAGGGTGTGGATCCTAACCCATCCCCTACAGTTTCCACTACGGGGGGGGGGGGGGGAACGGGACTATAAAGGTTTAGTGAAGGAAAAGTCCTCTTTTACCTAGACCAAGCAAAGTAGCTCCCATCGATGAAAGTGATGAAATATTGAGTTTTGTCAAGATCTGCTGTGAGTCTTACACTAGTCTCTCCTTTCATGTTGCGTGTTTTTTTTTTAATGGCCTTCCCCAGAGCAGGTTTAGAAAGGCATGCTTGGGCAAACATGAAATGATGTTAAGCTATGATGTTGCAATGCATTATGTAAACATGGGCCAGATGTCTGGTAGAGGTACTCCATAGGGAAGGGATGGAGTGATCACATAAAATGAATTGGTAAAAGGTTTAAAGGAGGTATTCTTCAAAGGAGTGAAATGGAGGGTTCTGAGTTCCTATGACTGGCACAATAGGGAGCCAACCTCTCCTCCTTTCTAGACTCCCCCACCTTAGGTCTCATCTGAAAGGGGGTTGGTGAGGTCCCAGTAGCAAGCTGACTAGAGACCAGGATGGGTATGGAAGATGCCTGACAGAAGCCCTTGAGCTACATATTAATATGATTATGGAACTTTTTATATCTTCTGGGTCCTCCAAGACATTTAAATATAGAGTTGCAGCCTAATTAAACCACATCCACTTTTTCCTGTCCCTCTTCCAACATAACTGGACAATGAAAATCGTGGGTAAGGGGAGAGGAGATTACACTTACTGCCAGTCATGTTGACACGTCTCTATAGTTATTACTATGCAATTTTAAAACATACTGTTTTTAGGTTTTATGCTACTTGGGATAGTGTCTTCAGAATTGTTTGTATTGTGCCTGTCAAAATGTGGTCTCAAGCCTGTCTGAACTTTCTCTCAGGTGCTTCTACACTACTATTCAGTGCATCCAATCTGGTCAAGCTAAGCCACAGCAGTCTTATTAATGATGTTCAAAGTATGAAGACATCCAGGGAATTGACTCATTTTGCATCCTCAACAATGTATGTCGTGGTTTGTAGGTGCCTCCATTGACTGTGTGAACGGTGTCTAAAATGCCACTAAAATTTCACTGCAACACAAA
Source organism: Podocnemis expansa (assembly GCA_007922195.1). Classification (NCBI taxonomy): domain Eukaryota; kingdom Metazoa; phylum Chordata; order Testudines; family Podocnemididae; genus Podocnemis; species Podocnemis expansa. The sequence goes on along the minus strand of ML681982.1, from coordinate 46,055,876 downwards.
TTTGGTGTCTGGTATAAAAGTAGTTCAGAAGGCTCAATTGCTTTTATGATAAATCAAGCCCAGATTGACCCTGAGTACTGTCTGAGACAAAATAATTATTTCACTTTCTCTGCAGACCATGAAGCTATATAGATATGCTACTACGAAATAGATACTGTATTATATGCCAAAATCTGTACTTTTTCTGCAGAATGCATGCAAAATGTTTGCGTGGCAATCTTTTGGCCTTCTTCACCACAATAACCATTAAAGTGCCTAATGCTAAAACAGAAGCGTTGCTGTCAGAAAGTTACACACAAAAGTCTATAGCCTGCTTCTGGCATATATAACAATGAGCCTGAATCAGCATGTTCACAGGCCTGGCATTCGAAACCTGAAAAAACTGAATATGAAAATATGAATATGAAAACTTTGAAAAGCACTAAGTATGGAAGCCCCGTATGCTGTGTGCGCGGTCACACTGCAAAGCACAACTGCATTTGAAGAACAGCATGGGTATGTCTCATGCTCAAGAGTTCACAGTACTGTATCAAATGTCTCGCATGCATAAACAAATGTCAAAGTTCTCTCATTTTGCTTCAGTAAGAAGAACTGAGAAGGGAAATTGGAGCAATGTAGCACCAGCAGAAACATGGAGATACCTCTGTGGTGGTACACACACAGTTGATCTAGATCAGGACAAATGTTGCATGAACAGCTGTCAAACCCAGTTGGTATTGTGGTGTCAGCAAGAGCCAGAGTGGACCAGGTGTAACCAACCAATATTAATTTGATGCAGTGCTAATAGGCTGGGGGAAATGATGAAATCTCTTACCACAGTAGACTATCAGTTCATTAAAACACCACAATTATTCTCCTCCTGCATATTTGTATAAAATTCATGCAAATACATGGTTCTTTATAAAACAACAAACCTTTTTATTATTTTTGTCTTGTCATAAAATATTTTAATACAATAAAATATATGCTTAATTAAGTTTCAACAGTTAATTTCTTTCGTCTTAGAAAGTATTTTTAGAGGCAGCACTACATGACTGAAAATAGAAAAACAAATCCATTACCTCTGTAACACTAGACTGAATGTAATCAGGAAAGATACTGTAATTACTGTGAAGACAAATATACTAGCAATCTCTTGCAAATGTGGAATATATTTAGCAAAAGGCTTGTCTGCAGTGACAAACTATAATACTTGGGACTTCAGTTATTTTCTTTCAAGATATTCCGTTCTTTTGTTATGTGGGTGGAGCATGGGGGAAGAATAGAAAGCGTTCAGATTTTTCAGACAGTGCAGTCATAATGCAACTGCATACATACATATGGAGGACAGGAGATGAGACCTACAACATGGTGGCAGTAGTGTACAGAGGATGTCTGGCTCTTGGGGCCACGTATACATTTGCTCCCATCCCATGTGCCTTCTCCCCCATGCAGGTCAGGAAGGGTGCCAGCTCCACACCTAGCTGCCCTGGGGAAGGGAGGGTCTGTAACTGTGGAGGGTTCAGCCCCCCATATACCTGGTGTATGGCACCTACCTTCCTGCTGCAGCAGCTCTGCATCCCAGCCCCAGCTGGGACAGGGCGGCCTCACCCCCCCAGCCTGGGAAGGGCTTAGAGAAGAGAACTAGCTCAGCCCTTCAAGACGCATGTGGGAGGAGGGCACTGAGGGGCACACCTCAACACCACCTCTGCCCCTCCCTGAGAAAGGCCTACCCAGTCTGGTATGCGCACCTCACACTTACCTGCCACTCCAGCCCACAGTTGGCCGAAGGGCTGTGTTGGCCCTTCATGACGTGGAGAGGGAGGAACTAAGGGGTACCCCGCATCACCTCTTGCATTTCCCATGCAGGGCTGGCTTTGCCCGGTGCACCCCAGCCCCCCCCCCCAGCACTTACCCACCACCAATACAGCCTGGCACCAGCTCAGACAACAGGGTGGCTTCACCTCCCTCCGTCAGGAGGGTGGGGTGCCAGGCAGCCCTTCATGATGTGGTAGGGGCACAGGATGCTCTGTGCTCTTCAGAGCCACTGGCATCTCCCCCTTCCTCAGCTTTGTGAAGAGCCATCCCAGAGCCATCGCCGCCACCGCACAAAACACACATTGGTCCCCTGTCCCTCAGCACACCACTACATAAATGAGAGGTCCATGTGTATGTAAACACGATCAGTTAAACAAGCAAGGAATCCTGTAGCACTTTTAAAGACTAACAAATTTATTTATTACATGAGCTTTTGGGGGAGAAAATCCCACTTCATCAGATTCTTAAAGATGGAGAATTTACAGAATGGGAGGAAAATAAATGCAGGGGAGTGTAAGTCATAGGATCAGATCGTACTGTTTCAGCAAATCAAAGCAGTTTTTAGATTCAGATTTAGATTGTTTGTTTAGAATGTGTGCCACATTTGTATGCATAATTTCTTTGAGGTTTTAGTACATATCTTCCCTAATTTAAAAAAAAAACAAACTCTGCTGTTACAGAGCAGCTTTGGTGTTTCAACCCAGCCATAGCAATATTTCAGAAGCCCATTCATGATTGTATGCACATATAATTTGAAAAGTTCTTTGGGGATTATTAAGGGTGATAAGGACTAAAAATGTAAACAGTAATAAGAAAATTCTATTATGAAAGTGTAACTTGGTAACCAACCTACAGTTCGCCAGGTTCCAGAGAGAAACCAAGCAAAGCTGGAAGCAAAATATTTGGAAGTGACACAGCAAATAAACATGCCATCTGATATGCAACATCTACAGTCTTTGCTGTTTTCCTTTATGCAGGTTGGAATTCAAAGCCTACACGTGGAAAGAGAACAAGAGGGAGGGTGTTTTTTTGTAGATTGAGACAAGACAAATGAAAGCAGAAAGCACAAACAGCCCCTTTTAAAGAATTGTTTGATGTCCACTAATTATAAGTCAGGAGTTTCTGATTATAATTCTGTGCTGTCCATTGAATACATTATACCTGACATTTGAATAGCATGGGACAAATCCTAACATCCTGATTGGGTGTTTACTCTGCCCTTACTCCAGCAAAATCCCATTGATGTGAAGATTTGGCCCATTGTATATTTTGTATGCTAAATGAAGATTTATTTCAGTGATCAGAATAGCAGTACAAATGCTCTGCTCTGAAGGAAGTGCATAGAATGACAGGTTGCAGAGGTTTCTTCTTTCATTTTTATTAGGAGATGGTCAGTACCACCCTATTTTATTTATTTATTTTTATTTTTGCTGTTTTGGATTTCTCCTAGTAACTTGAATACCATTTTTGGAGAGTGACCCACTTAGCTGGATTGCTAGTGAAGCAGAAATGGAAAATTGCACCTACTTTTGTGATCTGATTTGGCTCTTAGACATGCAGTAGCTCTATTAGAAAATTTAGGTGCTGCAGCTGCAAAATTCTTCTAGGTACATTGCACAGAGCTAGAGCTGTATCACTTAGCATTAGGGCCAAAGGAGGAGAACAAGGGAGAGAGAGTTAGCGTGAAGCATAGGTTAAAACACAGCTTGTTCTCACTGGGGTGAGACACGGTTTCTAAATTTCTATGCTTAAGCAAGAAAATGTTATAAAACATTAGAAAAAATAATTATAAATCTGTATACACATATGAAGGGTACAAACATTTGTACTTTACTAAGGGCTAGGTTGTGCCTTTTAAACACAGCTGAGCAAGGGGACCTGTGTAAACTGCTTTAGGAGTAGGCTTGGAAGAGGTACTGTGCCTTGGCGAAACCTCACTGAGGTGCATTTCCTGTAGTGCATCCCTCTTATGCCGAGGGTAGAAATAACCTGCTAGAGCTCTTGATAGCAGTGTTTCCCACCCAGGGCGCTGTGGCACAGTGAAGTGCCATCAGGCCTAAACAGGTATGCCATAGAATTTTTTGAAAGACTACTCAGAGGTCTGGGTTGACTCATGAATATTCATACTTTCATTTAGAGACTATTTGGTGGTGGTCCTCAAAATAATTAAAGATATCAAGGTGTGCCATGGCAGAGAAAAGTTTGGGAATCACTGCTTTACAGGATTCATCATCCAACCAACTCCATTAACAGGGTGTGTAGGGGAGGTAGGTGGGGTTCCTGTCCACTTTCTGGTGATGGGAGAGAAAGAAACTGCGCTTCTCCCTACTCAGTCAGGAGCCCTGATATAGATGGGTGTAACATAGCCAATGAGGAGGTGGTGAGTGGAGATTTAAGCACAGTTCAACTCAGTCATGTAGTGCTTAAGTGAGTTGAGCTGTGCTTAAGGCTCCATTCATCTCCTCCTTGTGTGGCCAAGTTAGACCTGTCCATATAATGGCTCCTGGCTGAAAGAAGGAACAGCCTAGCTTTAATTCCTTACTCAGGAAAAGTCCCATGGCTTCAGTGAAAGTCTAACTTCAGGATTGAAACTTTAGGACCCAATCAAACACATGTGGAGGTTTGTATCTTTTGTGAGTCATCCCATTAATGTGAAATGTCCCATAACAGGGCTGCTCATGTGGATAAAGTTGTACTTCTGCTCCCATGTTTGCAAGACTTGAGACTTATACATGCCAGGTGATGGATGGATAAATACAGTGCACATTCAGTCTAAAGCATCCTTTGATGAAATATCAAAATTTAGTGTCCTCTATTCATGTCCTTGTGACGTTCTTTTAAAGGTGCTGAATAACCTATTGTTATTTATCTAAGTTCTGCTCTGTTGGAGCTCTTTTACTGCTTCTAAAAACATGTAGTCTGAGAAAGTTCAATAAATTAATAAAAAGCAGAAGCTATTAGAATTATCCAGACAGGGAAAGGTAACACAGAAAATAGAAAATAAATAATACAAAATATTTTTGTTTCATTTCAGTCTAAAGTGGGGATATTATTCAAATTCTTGAAATGTTCCAGGAAAAGAGCTATAGCAAAATTATACTGTGACATGAATAAGTCCATTTCACAGGGATCTATGAAATATTTCAATGCTCTTTACTGGGATGAGTACAATAAACACTTTAGAAGCCTTCTGAACAATTTTACAGAATTGACATGATTATGGAATTCTGTAGCAAGTTTTTTTTAAATCTATAGAAAAGATATTCTTCTTTATTAATCTTTGACTGATCTATAATATAACAAGACATATAAGTAGGATGCCTGTTCTATTTCAACAGCCAAAATGAGGCACGTGGAGGAAACACAGCAGGTCAAAACTCGGGTGTCTTAACCTTGGGTTTCTAAATCCAGCTTCAGGCAAGAGGTGGCTTTACATTCAGAGGTTCTGCGCATCCAGAACTACCAATGAGAACAAAGGATTCTCATCACCTTGACAAATAAGGCCACTTTTTCAACCATCTAACCAAGCTCACAAATACTGGCTGTAAACATTAAACCAGGGATTCATTCATATTTTGGCCTACAGTATTTTGGACAAAAATATTGGCCATGCCTTGAAGTCAAATTCAGATGTGAAGTATAATTTATGCTCAGTTAAACTTTCCTAAGGTTTATCAGCATGTTTATTATAGCTAATCCGGTCAGCTTTCCTGTGAAGATAACCTGTTGAGTGTGTTGCTTACACCCAGCCTAGCTTCTAGGGTCATTGAGGATACAGGTCACATCAACTCAAACTCCAGGGGACACTGAAAGAAAGTGTGCTTCTTTTACTATTCCGTTCTCTGCCTGAACCAACCCTGTTTGTCTGTGTTATACCTATTGTGTTTCTTTTCACAAACCCAACCCCTTAACTCTAAGGCAGCAACTGTCCTTTTGCTACATGTTTGTACAATGTCTAGTACAATAGGCTGATAAATGCTACCACAATTAACAGTAAGTGTAAGAAGGTCCAATGTGTAAATGGGACAAGACAGTCAGTTGTACCTCAAACTTACCCACCACCTCTGAATTTTATCCTGTGATTTAAAGGGAATCTAGAGGGAGCCTAAGTTGGCAGCATGTGCTTACTGAGGGAAAAGTGATTTTAGGCAAGCTCAGACATACTGCTGAATAAGGCCTATGAAAGCAGGAAGTGTTTCTCTACATCCTGCCTACACACCCACAGCCAGAAAACAAGAGGGCAATATAGGGTATAAGTCTTGTGTGGGGTTATTTATAGGGTCCCTCCTTCCCCCCAGTCAAGTGCAGTTATCAGTCTGTATTTTGCAAGGAGAGCTTTTAAATCTTTGAAAGTGGTGAATTTGTTTCCAAGAATGTTTTGCCTTTGGATTTTTTTCCTGATCAAGTGCAGTTATCTGTCAGTATTTTGTGAGGGAAGCTTATAGATCTCTGAAAGGGGTGAATTTGTTTCCAAGAGTGTTTTGCCTTTGGAAAGAAGATTGAGTTCTAGATATCTTACATCAAAAGCTTCAATCCTTTTTCTTTCCAATTTTCCCTTAACTATAGTATTTTCTAACATTAAAGTTTCCATAAAGTGGAGAAGAGCTATTATTCATGGAGTATGCAGACTCTGAAATGTCATCCTTCATTTGAATTTAATCTTTGACATTTCCCTTTTGAAATAGACTGCAGCTGGATATTAACCACACGTGTTGGCAGAGGTCTAAAATAATTAATATGTACCAGAGAAAATTCTAATAAAACAAAAAAACCCCAGCAGATAGCAAATATAAAATTTGAAAGTGTCTGATATAACTCTTGATTATTTCACCTGCTTCTAGGCAGAAAAAATGGATCCAGACTGACTATGGTAAGGGAAAGAGCTGTCATTGTTTTGTCTTAATATATTACTGCAGGTACTGTTGTGAAAATCTTTGAAGAACTTTGAGATCCACAAATACTAAATGTTAGCTGTATTACTCCAAACTGATGCATATTAAATCAATGGATAAATGAAATTTGTGCTTGATTAAGAGTCTAATTCTCTATGCCACCTCGTCACAATTTTGTGGTGGGGGAAGATAGAACAGAGTTTGTTCCATGCTCCCTTCTCAAAACACCCTGTAGTAGCAGAGCTCTTGAATACCTGGATTCCAGGAGAGGGGCAATCTAGTATGTTCATTGCTTGTCCATGACTTCAAGGATCTGTGGCCTGTCAGTGTGGACATATAGTGACACCTTTGGTCGACTTATAACTATAATGACTACACTTACCAGAAAGGAGTGCACACTGGTCACTTTCTAAGCATCAGTAAGGTGCGTGACTGCATATTCTTCTAGGCGGCCCAACATAGACTCAGGTCAGAAGGGACCAATATGATCATCTAGTCTGACCTCCTGCACAGTGCAGGCCACAAAACCTCACTGAGCCACTCCTACAATGAACTTCAAACCCATAACTGATCTATTAAAGTCCTCAAATCATGATTTAAAGACTTTAATACAGAGAATCAACCAGCAGGTGAGCCATGCCCAATGCTACAGAGGAAGGCAAAAAACCCCCAGCGCCCAAGCCAATCTGCCCTGGGGGAAAATTCCTTCCCAACCCCAAATATGGCGATCAGTTAAACCCTGAGCATGAGGGCAAGTCCACAACAGCCAGTCAAGAAGAACTTCTCTGTAATAACTCAGAACCCACTCAATCAAATGCCCCTTCCCACATCCCTATTATACCCATCATCAGTAGTAAAAGACAGACAATGGCCAAGCTACACTGTCCATCATATCATTCCCTCCATAAACTTATCAAGCTCAGTTTTGAAGGCACTTAAGCTTTTTGCCCCCGCCACTTCCCTTGGTAGACTATTCCAGAACTAGCAGGAAGAATGCTGGGTTCTTCATTAAGTCACCAGACTTACTCATTTACCCCCATTTTATCACTCATACAAGTGTCAGTAGGGATGTGCTTTGAGACTCTAACAGAAGAAAGAAGTTTCAGTATTTGCAGTTGTCTGTGATGGGGCTGTTCAGATAGATAATATAAACTTCAGCAGCATTCAACCTGTCTGGCTTCATGTATCCTATTAAACTGTGGACAACAGATGTCAAGATTTACATGAATTAAATCCTGTTTTATCAGGTTATTAGAGCACAGTCCAAAGCTCAGTGGAGTCTTTCCATTGACTTCAGTGAGCTTTGGATCAGGCTTAAAATGTAGTTCTGTTTTACATACAACTCTTAATTGGTAAATCCAAGGAACTAGCAAAATACTGAGTAGAGCATTTGGGTATCTTGGTGGTAATGAATTCTCTCTCCCAGACCATGGATCGCCTCTACAAGTTCTCAACTGGGGTTATTTTATCTTAATGACTGACTGATTCCCCATAGTCCACTCAAGCTTCTGATATGGCAAAATGGTGTAAAACATGTAGAAGCAGCTGATTCTCTGGACCTATTCCCCCCACTTCCCTTCACGCTTTCGGGGGGGGGTGTCTCCATTGAGTTGGGTTTAGCTTAACATAAGGTTGTGTGGCCCCTACAAAAGCCTCCAAATCCAGCTCCATCCTTGGTCAGTAAAAGGATACCAGAGGCACCTCTTCTAGACTCAAGAGCTAGGGAAAGATTTGCCCCTCAATGCAAATGATTCCCAATTACAAATATCTGCATAAAGGAGAGAAACTTCCATTGATGTGATTAAGAAACAAATAATGGACATCCCTTGCTTCAGACTCATGCAGAAATTTGGTCATTATAGTTAGAAATGTTGAGCTGAAAGAGACTTCAAGAGGTCATAATGTCCAGCCCCAGCAGAGGCAGAACCAAGTAAATTTTCCTATTTCTGACAGGTGCTTGTTTACAGGGTTCTTAGAAACTTCCAATGACATGATGGACATTCTCTGGCCACCCTTTGAAGCTTATTCCAGAATTTAATTACCTGCATAGTTACCAAGTTTTTCCTAATATTTAATCTAAATCTGTGTTGCTGAAAACTAAGCTTGTTACTACTTGCCCTACCTTCAGTTTCAATGCAGGACAATTGACCACCATCTTCCTTGTAACAGCCTATAACATATTTGAAGACTGTTATCAGGTTCCCCTGCAGTTGCCTTTTTTTAAGACTCAGCTTTTTTTAACCTTTCCTCATTTGTCAGGTTTTCTAAACCTTTTATCTTGGTGGTGGTTTGTTCCTTTCCTTCAGACTCTCACCAGTTTATCCACATCTGTCTTTAAGTGTGGTGCACCAAACTGGCCACCGTTCTCTAGCTGGGGTCTTACAAACACTCTGCAGAGTGGAACACTTTCCTCCTGTTAACATGCAACATTATTACCTTTTCTGCAACTACATTCCATTGTTGACTCATTCGTTTGGTGATCTATTATACCCTCTCAAATCTAGAGTCTAGATCCTCTTTGTCAGTACCACCACCTACCCAATTATTCCCCAAGTTGTACTTTGTGCTTTTCATTTTTCCTTCTTAGGTGTAGTACTTGTTGCACTTGTCTTCACTGAATTTCATTTTGTTGATTTCAGACCAAATCTCTCATTTGTCCTGGTTATTTTAAATTCTAATCTTGACCTCTAGAGTGTTTGAATCCCTCTTCCACACATTGTATAAGCATACTCTCCATTATAGAAATCAGTAATGAAAATATTGACTAGTACTGGACACAGGACTGACCCATTCAGGACCCCATTCGACATACCCTCCCAGTGAGAGAGCAAAGAGTTGAGAACTACTCTTACTGACCCTCAGTCTTCTGGCATTTGGGGCTAGGCTAGTGATGTTAGGTGGGTACCTGAAGATTAAGTAAAAGGATAACTAGAAAAAAAAAAGGAATAATAAACCATGTAGAAAAAAGGGGAGGGAAAAGGTGATGTAGCTATTGCTCGGCAATGATATGGGAAAGTTAAGATGGCTATTTTGTAAAACATCCCAGGAAACAATCCATTGCTCTGTTGTTTCTTGTGAGGTGCTTACCTCCTCCATGCTAAGTGTTGAGGAGCTCATTGCTTCCAGTCCTATATAAAGACAGGATCTCAGCCTACTCAGTGGCGCAGGAGAGCTTTTAGAGACAGCTGTTAATGGGAATGAGTGTTTTCATATAAGTCTATTGGACAGATTAGCTGATGGTGTAAGGGGAATGTTAGCACTTGAGCTGTTGTGCTCAGAAAATGATGGATTAGGGGGTGGCAGCTTTGTCACAGGATCAAAGTACATGTAACTGAGATGCCAGAAAAGTCTTACCATATAGCATTACCTATGTGTTCATAAAGACAGTACTAACCAGGAAAGTATTTTAATATTTGAACAATTAACTCTTTTGGGCCATATGTTTTTATTTGGCTGGTCTAAAGTCCCTCTGTTGAAGCACTCACATCCAGAACGTCCATATTTGGACTAAAACTACTATATTAAAATGATCCCACCCCCCACAAGACATAAGCCAGTAGTATATTTTCATTATAACCTGTCTATGCATTGGCTACATATTCACTAGCAAACTGGACTGAGGCCACCAACTCATTGCAATGTGAGTCTATCAGTGCAGGTCGCTGTCAGAAACTAACAACTTTCTGTCCCTATTGTCTTGGCCTGGATTTGAATAAATGACTTATATGTAAAAAGTTCAATAGATAACCTGCACCAAACATCTGTTTCTTAACAGGAAGCAACCAGGGGACTGCAAGGTGTTAGATTTTATTGCAATATAAAGCAAAGAAGATATCACACTTGTGTTTTCTTTCAGGATCATGACTGTATGAAAAAACCTGAGTCCTTAAATCTGAATGGACCTGTAAAATGTTGTCAGAATTAATGTTGTATTAATGCTGACATTAATTTTGAGACTTAAGAACTTTTTTGCAGTGTTCCTAGTCCCAAAGTGATCTGAAAAGTATATTTTTCTGACCTTCAAATGAATAATACAATGCTAGTAAAACTATAATCCTTAATAAATAAATGGCCTTATTATTCATGGTAATTGAGAATTCATCTCTAAGCTCTTTAACATTATCATTTTGCCTCTAATTATTCTGGGTGCTTTGAGTTGGTAAGATAACTATACTTTCCCTCACTTCCCCCTCAAAAAAGAGAGTGCAAAAACAGAGAGTTTTGTAGTTAGAAAAATTCTCTAATACATAGCCATTTCCCTGTGGAGATACAAATATAATAAGCATTTTTTTTTATGCAGGAATAAAAGTATTTACTGCTCAGCTTTCCAAGTGAGGTGAGATCAAAGCAACTGTGAGTGGTGAGACCTTGTCTACACTGGCACTTATGCCAGCAAAACTTTTGTCACTCGTGGTGTGAAAAAAACACTCCTGAGCGACCTAAGTTTTGGCAGTTTAAGCACTTGTGTAGGTGCATTAAGTCAATGAGAGAGAGCTCTCCTGCAGACATAGTGCTGTCCACACAAAAGCTTATGCCCACAAAACTCATGTCACTTGTGGGGATGTTTTTTCTGTTTTTTCCTCCAATCACTGAGTGACAAAAGTTTTTCTGGGATAAATTTTATTGTAGCCAAGCCTAAGTGACATAAACTGGATGATGAGTACTGACTTTTACTGCAATGACTTGTGAACTGTTTGATGGGGCCATTGAAGTCTGGTGCATTTGTAAATCACTACTGGCTGTGGTTGCTAAAAGGAAAATGTACTGTTGAGCCATTTTAACAGGAAATTAGAGTGTGATTGATAAAACTAATGGTAGCACAAGCTAAAATACAGTCTATAGGGACTAAACCATATACTTAACTTTAAGCATGTTTTGCTGAAACCTGGGGCATTAGTAGCCCCAAAAATCTCTGAGGCCCAGGCCCAGGCCAGGCATTGGGACTGATGGCTCATGCCCCCACTGTCCCCTGCACCAGCAATGCCCCTGGCTGAAACAGGACTAGACCTATGATTTTAAATCTGCATGTTATTAGCTACAATATAACCTAATGTTACCTTGCACCATGACCCACAAAAATATCAAATGACTGCCAATTACATCTGATGCTGATGTTCACTGGAATATCAAATGAACTCACAATATTGAAAAAAACCTTGTTTTATTATGATTCACATCTGTTAAGCTCATATAGTGTTGGAGTTTTCTTTCTGCTGGTCTCTCTATGATTGCAGAAGGGCCAGAGCACAGCAGATTGTCATGGGTCCACTAACACAGGGGAGATGGACACTGAAAGTACTGCATAAAGTGATACAGAATCTCTGTATGTTCTGCCAAGCCCCATAGTGGCATTGCACAGAGGATAGGATCTATGTATGTGTGTATTCAACTGGGCAGGTCAGAGAAGTGACAGCACAGTGGTCAGTGGGTCTGTATATTACATCCATTAGACACATGGTGCAGGCTAGGGGGCAACAGAAGTTGATGGGCTGCCGCAGAAGCATTGAGTGCCCGAAGTTCCAAGTTCCCATTTTAATCCCCTGTATGAAGTCTGTTTACCTGAGCTTCCCCCATGAATCTGACTGTCATCTTCAAAAACCACTGTTTTTAGCTTCTGCATGTTATCCTATGGGAATTGAATCAGAACACATAGAAGTGAGCAATGCCATGTGGCTCTCTGGAAAAAAAAAGTTTATTTTTCCTTCAAATAGAAGGCAGGCTGGTGAGTCTTTTGTTTTGTTTTTTGTCTCTTCCACATATCCTCTCTCCTCAGCCCCAAAATATTTGCCAATATAAAGACAGTGCAAGAAATCATAGTTTCACGCAGAGGCTAGTGGGTGTCAGATGGGGAAAGAGCTGTTTGAGTGTACAAATTGTAAATCATTAGCTATTGTTTTCCTTTTCTAAAAGTGCAAATTTCTTTCCTCCCAGCTGGTTAAGCAGGATCAAAATGGAGAGAGATCAACCCATACCATCAACTTTAGAAAGTTCTTATGGGGCAAACGAAAATCCTTGTGGTGCTAAAGTGGACATGGCCACTTTAAGTTTGGAGACTTATGAGCAATGCATATGATAGTAAATAATTGTATGAAAACTGAGGCATCCTGCCTTCACCTTACCTCCAATACTTACTATAACAATGACCTGGAAAGAGATCCACTATGCTCCTGGCTCAGATTTTGTGTTAGGGTATGTCAAGACTGAGGGCAGCAAAATCTCTGCTGTCAGCACGATCTTCCGGGTGCAGTTCAGCAGTAAGTATGTGTTGTTTCTTTACTCTAATAGGGCTCAGTCCTGCATGGTGCTGAACCTTCCAGCCTAAATCTAGCAAAGCACTTAGCACACAATTAGCTTTCAACAGTACTCCCTGCTTAAAAGCTAATTAAGTGCTTTGCTGGATCAAATCCAGAGTATACCTCACATCCAGGATGGACCCCATGACGATATTAAAGGTTCAGAGTAATCCTAAAACACAATATTGGTAAGAATCAAATGCTTGAGGCCTTAGAGTGGGATGAAAAACCATGACTGGTACTGACAGATCCTCAGATGGACTGATCATAAAAATGAGTGTCTTCTGTTGCAGGTTGTGGTGCCCTTGTACACACTCATAATTTCCTTTGGTAAGACTCCCAACCATATGAGCCTGTTGCAGAAGTAAAAAATATATGCATTCCTCAGGCCAAGCTTCATAAAGTATTTAATGTTTCTAAATTTCTTGAATCAGTAAATGTACAGCCTGACTCAATCAAAGGTACACTTTGTCCCAAACGGCAAACATTAGTTGGTATTTATGCATCCCTAACTCACATTGCTTTGTGCCTTAACATCTGGATGGGTGCAGGAATAACAGAGTGGTGGACAAGGCAGAGGTATTGAAATCCTTATCTGTGACCCTGGTGCCTGAGAACTCTCTTTTTAACTTTACCCACATATTATGCCACAAGTCTGCAATTAAACTCTACCTCTGAGTGACATTTATTAAAAGAACAAAAGGCAAGATTCTGAAAAATCTACTCACCCATTGTTCATTCCCTTAACATGGCAGCCATTCATCAGGCACCAGAGTACTCTGCTGCTTCGGTCATCACTGAAAGAGAAAAAAGAAAATAGAAGTTTGCAGTCCAGAGGAAAGGATCCTGGGGGGATCCTGGGGCCATATTTCAACTTGGAGAGAGGGAGGAGAGGAAGGCAGGGAGGGGAAAGGGCTGCAGTAGTGCTGATCATGAGGTTTGTCCCTGGCTTCTCGACATGAGTAAAATGCCCTTTTAACTACTTCGCAGCAGACATTTCTTCTGACTCCTCTTAATGTAATGATTTGTTTGTTACCTGACTGAATTTAGATTTATTTGACATAGACAATGTCAAAATTAGACTGGACACTTACCTATAAAAATACATTTTATGAACACCTTGGGTAATTTTTATGACAAGCTTCTGTGAAAGGATAAAGTACTGAGTATAGGCTTTCCAGGCCCATTATTTAATTGTGAACTGCTTGCTTTTGGTTTAAGCATGCACACAGGAAACAGATTGAAGTTCACCACCTGCATGCGTCTGTGTCTGTGTCTGTGCACATACATCAATAGAGAGAAAACAATTAGGAATAAACTCTCATGATTCTCTAGGATTTGGAAATAATAACACTACCTACTTTCATTCTGATATGCTTTTGGGCCACTAGACTTTGTTTTCATGAGCTTTTTGCCACTGGACCAAGTACATTGCCTCCAAACGATATTTTGAGACTTACGTCCGATACCCACACTTCTTTTCCTGACAGATATCTGGTTAGCAGATCGTGCAAATGGCCCAGAATATATTAGTTAAATTAATGTTAAAAAACCCTTCCATACTTTCTTGGCACTGCACCTTGGGGTAGGAATAGCTGGTCAGGGAGAATGACAGCAGTTGAAATTGATTGACACTGAACAATCCTGGGTAAAATGTGGGAATTCAAACTCAAATTGACACACAATTCCTCTGTCCCTCATAATCTTGCAAGACTTGCTTCTATGCAGGGGAGTGGTGGGATGGGATGGGGAGGGTCATCCTATTACCCATGAAATTGGAGAAAGATGATGTATTTACTAGTCTAATTAAAATCATGCCATGTGCAGCTTTACCTTAAGCATATCACCATTTTCTGTGAAAACCAAAGGCAGACATTTTCTGACACTGCTGTGTTATTTTGCTAGAAAAGGCTACTTTCTCTGTAGAAAAAAGGGAATTTCAATCAATAACAGCCATGTTAAGGAAGTCTAGTATTCAGTGCTCCACACCTCCTGTCTCTTAAAGCAGCTGCCTATGTTGGTAACTTGGTGCTTTTGTTTTGTAATGACCTATTTCATCAGACCCAGCCTCTGATATGGTGTAACAAAGAGTAACCTGCTAAGTAAATCTAAACTGTTGCTGTTTTCTCAGATCACTAACCAGCAGCAAAATGAGTAAAATCAATCGAGCAGTTGATGTTAATACCTGGATCTATTGTGTCGGCAAGGAATTGGCCCATGCTGGATGCAAGAGCCCTGGGGGCATAAAGCCTCTAGAAATGTCCCACCATGCAGGGCCAGTGCTTCTATCCCTTAAGGAAATGTGGTGTGTACTGCCCTCTGTGTCTGGTGCAGATGGGAGAAGAAATATAGCTCTCCCTCTCGCCCTATGGCAAAGGCTGCCCTTGGGATCGGTTTTGTTGCTGAGGAGAGTGGGCAGTTGAGTTAGGCTAGTCCCAATCTAAGCCATTTATAGTATAACTTTCCATTTGTTTCAACACTGCAGACACTCTTGGCTTAAAAAAAAAAATGTTTCAGTACATTTGGTCTTTGTAATGCTGCACCTGTGGCCTTGCTACATCTTATATGCTTGTGAACATTGTTGTTAGCACAGTGTGAGGATGAATTCGCTTCAGGCTTTTTCAAGACATCTCAGAGTACCAAAACTAGTAAAAAGGAGGCAATAAAGGAGGAAACAGCTGAGCCAACTGAGAGTTCCAAAACTACACTGGAATAGCATGCAATAAGCAACAGGACATAAATAGGATTACACTTGCAATATGTTTAATGGACCTGCAATATAGGAACACAGGAACTGCCATATCCAAGTAAACCAGTTATTCATCTTGTCCAGCATCCTGTCTCTGACCCTTGCAATTATCATGTTTCTCAAGTGGGATGGGCACTACTTCAAGTATCGTGCTCCAGACCTCAGCACAATCGGTGCCCCCTACCTGAGTTTCCCTTCCTCAGAGTTCCTACATATAGTCCAAACAAACTTTTTGAGTGCAAATAGCCTCTGTGGGATTAGTTTATTACAAAAGAAAGCACTGTGCACATCAATCATAATCAAAGTCCTACCATAACTATGGTCTAGACCAGGGGTGGCCAAACTTACGGAACACAAGAGCCGCACAAGTTGATTATTAAACCTTTGAGAGCCGCACTGAGGCATATAACCACATATTTTTATGTACTCCAAAATTACTAAGCTTAAAATTCATTGCACACTTTAATTTTATCATAAAAATAGGGCAAATATTGATCCACTAATGGCAGATTCTGATAATTATTTAAGATTACCATGAAACTAGGCCTATACAGTAAAAACTTAGCTGTCGCTAGATGTAGAACACTACAGGCTTGTGGCAAGTTTTTTTAAAATCTTGGCAGTAACTTGTCAATGCAATAGGTAAAAGCTCTCTGAGATGCTGATCTCTAAGTATTCCATAGTGTTTTGAATTTCATTGTGGAATATAATACTTCACAGCAGTAAATTGTGCCAAAAATTGAACATAATCTACGTTCAGTTTTATACTTTTCTCCTTTGTATTTTCGTTTCTTAGTATTCCACATCATGTTTAGGACTTGTAAAACATTATTTTATTTTAACAACGAGTAAACTGCATTAGGGCCTATGAGAAAATCTAAACATGCTATGGCCTCTCTGACCATGTCATGCTTCTCTCCCCCCACCCCTGTTGCCGGTTCCCTGCCGTCTCTTACCATGCTGCTGCTTCTCTGCTCTCCCCAACCATGCCACACTTCTGTCTCCCACCCCATCCTAGCACCTACCATGACCCCGCTTCCCTGCCAATGTTTCTGCCAGTAAACTTGTTCACGAAAATACTCATGGACAGTGAAGACAAAAGGTCTGAGGACTCAGGCACAATTAATTTTAAAATGAGAGTAACAGTAAGGGAAAACACTGCTCTCATCTTAATCCTGTGAAGAGATGCACACAGGGACACCTTTTCAACTGTTCAGAATCACAACAGATCAGTGAGAATTTATGGGGACATAAAGTGCAAGATCAGAGCCTGTTTCAGTAAGTGCTTTGGAGTCCATGCACAGAAGATGCTATGGAAAAAATCCTGTTGAGTCTATTCAGTTTGGGGTCATGCCCTGTATAAATTCTAAATATCATTATTTGGTTTTTATAATGCAAAGTAAAATCTTGATTGGTGGGAGATTTTTTGTTTACAACACAATTTTCCGTCCTCAGCCCTTCACAACAATTACTCTTGTTTAATGGGCTCAGATACCCATAGAGTCATTCATGAAGACTGCACTGAAATATAAATAGATTTTGACTATACAACAAAGAACAATTAATACATGTTGAATGCTATTTAATCAGTAGAAGTATAGTGCTGCTATTGAACTTTGCAGTGAATGTAAATTATCTTGGTAATTGACTTAGTTATATTAATTAAAATTATCTTATAAAATAAATGTACTAGGAGTTCCTTTTGCAAACAGATGACATACTGATGTCTCAGGCACACTTGTTCAATGTACTTAAGGAATTTTTTTTCTAAAGCCAGTTTTCAGTAGTGGTGGTCTATCTTAAGTCTAAATCATTTTGCATGCTGAAAATGAACCATGATTCATAATAAGTACTTGGAACATTATTTAAATTAATAGAGGGTTTTTTAAATAACCTTTTGACAGTAGTCAGTGGTTTTGGATGTAACGTGTCAATTTTCAGTCATTTCTGATTATTCTTATTTAATTCTCAAAATAGAAATACAAGAGAAATAATTTTGCATTATATTATAGCATCTGGAAATGCCAGGTGATTCTTAAAAAAGAAAATTAATTTACAATTGCTTTTCAGGTTTAAATTGCTAATTATCATCACTTATCTGTAGTTCATTGTAGACTTGTTCTTCATAATTTATGTTGCCAGTTTTAAAAATATTTACCCAGAAAACAATATTTAAAAAGAAAAGTATTTAAAAAATCATGCACTGATGTAATTAAAGACTATCATAATGCACACAGACAAGGAGGGTAGAATTAATATTGTGTAGGTAAACTGTAAAATCTGGCAGTTACTTAATCTGAGTGCTTGTCTTTGCACCTGACGACTTCCTTTTCCCTGCTGGCTCCCACAGTGCTGCCCCTCCCCTGCAGGCTCTCTCAATGCAACCCCTCCCCGCTCTGACCAGGCTGCTTTTTCCCTGCAGGCTCTCACAAGGCTGCCCCTCCCCTGGCTCTGACCACACTACTTTTTCCTGCAGCTCTCACAACGCTGCTCCTCCACTGCCAGCTCTTACCATGCCACTGCCTCTCCACTGTCCCAGACCACTGCAAGTTTCTCACCCCTGTCTCCCGCCATGCCTCCCTTCCCTCCTGCGCTCTCCCGGGAGTCGCAATTTTTCTTTAAAGAGCTGCAAGCGGCTCGTGAGCCGCAGTTTGGCCACGTCTGGTCTGGACAGTACATCAGATACAGTTCTGGCATGCTTCACTGTGCTCCAGCTCTCCAGTATAACTCCAGGATGTCACGCTACAATCCTTCCGACTTTCTGCCCCCTCCCGCAGCTGCTGGTCTCTAGCTCAGGGAACCAACAGGCATCAACTTTTGCTGCTTTCAGCTTTCTCCCACCTTCTCTGGCCATGGATTTCTGTCTCAGGAAGAGCAGACGGTTAACCACTCCTCTTGCTCTTAACCCTTGGTCTTTTCCAACCTCCTAACACTGGCTGGTTCAAGCAGGTCAGCTCACAAACCCTCTTTTGACTTGCTGACAATTCTTCCCTCTTTCCAGGAGTCTACAGAGATCTCCTATCTGTCCTTTTTCTCAATGACTCTCATGAGACTGCTCTGACCCACCAGGTTGCAAAGATTCCCATTATCATTTATAATCTTTAATGCTGCAAAAGGGAGTTTGTTTTGGCACAGAGGCTCTGGGCTTGCTTCGTTTAAAGGGGACAGCCACCCTGTGACAAAATCCTGTTGTTGTTTTGTTTGCTTTTTTTGATCCTGTGTCACACTGAGCAGAGGTTATTCACTGATCTGTCCACTCTCCTAGTTTTCTCTGGTCCCTCAACCTTTCCTCAAACTCTTCTCTAGCCTTGACTAACCTAAGTAATATTAAAACAAACAAGGAGTCCTGCGGCACTTGAAGACTAACAAATTTCTTTATTGCCTGAGCTTTCATGGGAGAAAATTCCACTTCGTCAGATGTTTTGAAGGTGAGCGAACGTACGGAATGGGGGGGAAGTAAATGCAGGGAGGTGTAAGTCATTGGATCAGGTCACACTGTAACAGCAAATGAAAGCAGTTTTTAAGATCCAAACACTGGGGAACAGCACACAGAGGATAATGAGGTCAAATCACCTGTTGTAATGAGAAAAAAATCCAAAGTCCCTATTAAGCCCTGAAGCAATGCAGTCAAATTTGCAAATAAATGGAAGCTCCGCAGCTTCTCTTTGAAGCCTTGATCTGGTATTCATCTGTCTGAGCACTGAAATTAGTAAATCATCAATGGAGTGATCAGGAAGTTTGAAATGCTGAACCACTGATTTTAGAATATTGTGATTTCTGATGTCAGATTTGTGCCCATTTATTCTTTTGTGCAGGGATTGTCCTGTTTGTCTAATGTATAAGGTGTGGGTGCTTTTCTGGCACATGATGTCGTAAATCACATTGGTAGATGAGCAGGTGAATGAGGCTTTGATGGAATAATTGGTTTTATTAGGTCCTGTGATAATGTCTTTTGTGCAGATATGTGGGCAAAGTTGGCAGAGTGCTTTGTTGCAGGGATATGTGCCTGCTTTGATGGTTCTGTTGTTAGGTCTCTAGTTGCTGATAAGTATCCTTTTAAGTTTGGGGGGCTGTAAGGCAGGCACATATCCATGCAAGAGGAAAGGATTAGTCAGAGTGGAATGGCTCTGTTTGATTAAAGGTTTGAAATATGTCAAATCACCATGCCTGGAGTACCCTTGTTTCTTTTGCTGAACTAGACTACACCTTTGGAACTGAAAATTTGGTATCAGAAGGAGCAGCATAGCTTATCAGCCATATGTATCCCTCTTTACCATGCGGTATATGGGGTTAGAAAAAGCTTTTTTCTCACTCTTGGGGGAAAATACCTTTATTTTATATTCTGTAAAAGTGTATTGTGTTTTATGGAAGGGCAGGTCCACAACTAATAGTGCACAAATAAGTTAAGTACTTACATATCAGTCAAATGACAGATCTCCATCTGTAGCACACAATGGAACACCTAGTATATTATACATGTCTCTCCCTCCAGTTAGATTTTATTCATGTCAGTTCATCTTTGACAATTCTTTTCCCTTTTTCATCAACTTTTCCCACTTCTCCTTTCTTTCCCTTGGCAAAGTGACCATTTCTGTATATATAAGCTTTATTTTAATAGTTTTTTTCTTTTAACTTTTGTACTGCACTGACAGATTGGTACACCACTAACTTTTTTATGTAACGGGGCAGGAGTGATGAAACTCCTCACCTACACACTATAGCCTGGGCTTGGAAGGCTAAGTCTGGGCAGACAACACTTGGGAGCTGATTGGGTAGCAGCAGAGCTCTGGCCCAATCTAGAAGAGTAGTTGAGAACCTGGCCCAGGGATATAAGCTGGCCCAGAACAGGAAATGGGAGGTTGTGGCCAGCAAGGTGGAACAGGGTCTCTAGCAACAGTCCAGAGGAAGCAGACCCCTGAGCCTCCAAGCCCTGAGAGCATTTGGGGCACAAATGGGGAGTGGGGCTGTCACATTCGTAAATAAATGAGCATGTGGTTTGCACTGAAGATGTGCTGTAGTGCGTCTCTTTGGGCTGACCTGGGAGCAAAGAAGGTGGAGAAACTGGGGCAGAAGAGTGTGCCTTGTGAGAGATGCTCATTGTGAATCAATAGAAACAAAATGGGGCTTAAGAAATTAGCCTTGTTTGTGAGTCAGGTCTGCTTTAAATCTTCATAAAATCAAAGGCAAAAAAGAGCAAGCCATGGAAAATAAAACTACTGTATTATTTTTTACTGTAATTCAAATAGAATTTTTTAGCCACAGTATGCAATAGTTTTGCATGGAATTTTGATCCTTTAGAGCTCATATTAACTCATCTGTATTTGGGTGTGATTTACAGATTATCCTCTCACCTGTTTCTAAATCATATGTTCTCTCATACTTAATATATTGTTTTTTCTTTTCCAAATTACTAAGAGCTGTTCTCTATTAATGCCTATGTATTTTTATTTTTTGTGAAGGCTTTTGTGTTTATAATGTTTGAAACTAAATTTGTATTACAATATTAACTGTGTTCATGGCATCATAAATCCCCTCATATTAGACATTTCTCATTAAGCCTCTTGTTATCTGTAGCTCACATTTTCACTGCTTAGCAACACTGCCCTCAAAATCTTAAGCCAGACCATTGATTAATTCAAAAACAGCACCATGCTGTTATACACATCTGGATGTACGCAGAGACGTAAAACTGATTGTTACAAATGTTCAGTACTCTTCCAAAGAATTGCAATTGAAAGCAATTACGAAAAAGGAAAGGCATATGAAAATATTCAAGAATAGCTCATAACAAAAATTATTCAACTTGTATGAGAGTCCTATGGCACCTTATAGACTAACAGATTTCTCCAGGTATAAGCTTTCATGGGCTCCAACCCACTTTGTCAGATGCAGCATGATGAAGTAGGTTGAAGCCCACAAAAACTTATGCCCAAAGAAATCTATTAGTTTATCATGTGCCACAGGACTCTCATTATTTTTGCTGTACACGGACTAACACGGCTACCCTTCTGAATATTTCAACTTGTATGGATACAGTTTTGGGTAATTTGAGTCAAAACCATTTTGTTCTACAATTAAAAACATGAAGTTGAATCATGCATAACCAGGAAAAATGAATTTATGGCTTAGAGATTGAGAACAAAATGCTATAATTATTAAAAGAAAACTTGGGTGGCTAGTTGAGATTCAGTTTCCAAAGGGATAGCCGTGTTAGTCTAGTCCAGCAAAAAAAACCAAGGAGTTGTGTGGCACTTTAAGACTAACAGATATATTTTTCTAACAGATTGAGATTCAGACCACTACAGCTGTCTCTTGCTGAAAAGTTGTTACCACCAGAAACAAGTTGACAGTCTCAGTCCAGTTCCTATTCGGTGTCCACTTCACAAACAAACACTATCCAAACTGGCATAAATGTCCTAACAGAAAGAGATGTCAGTGGAGAGAGTTGCATGTTTTTGTGGGCATTGAATCAGGCCCTAATTTGGCACCCTTTTTTTAAGACTTGACAGGTGTGTCACAAACTGAATGCATATGGAGACAAAACTTTCTTCTGAAGATGTCATCCACCCACATCGCTAGTCTCAAGCTGACATTTTCCTCCAACACTAAATAAGCTGTTAGAACCGGATTCTGCTTACTATGTAAGAAGTTCCGTTGCTTGGTGGGGCCACTGAAATCAATGGAAGCACTTCCAAAGTCAGGTTCTTCTCAGAGTGAAGAAGGCTGGCAGAATCTGGGCCCTGGTAAATAGTTTCATCTTGCATCTGTTTAGTATTCTGTTTAATATTCAATGAAAAGGAGAAAGATGCAGGACTGTGTCCCAGATGAGAGCAGAAACAATAAAAGCATTAAGCTGTTCTTTAAACTATTTTTTATGGGAATCGACATCATCTGAAAAAAAATCCTCAGATTGTCATTCCCTGCCATATCACATAAACCACAGCATAGTATTCGTCAAATATGATAGCAGGCAGCATAGCAAAACTGTACTAGTAATGCACATTTGGTGGAACTGGGTTGCAAGCCAAACAGACCTCATCTCTTGGATATGCAATGACTGAAACTGGATGAATGCTATTTTGTAGCAATATGTGTTTCTATGTGTGCATCCTGTAACAAGAAAACTGCTTGACAAAAGGAAAAATGGTAGTCAGGGCTGTCAGTCATGCAAATATTTCTATAACTTGTCCCCGCCTCCCCAGTAATCCACCTTCCTGTCAGATGTATCTCTTTTGTAATTACAGAAGTTCCTTTCCCCCACTCCCCACACACTGAGCACTAGAAGGGATGTAGCTCTGAAAGACGTTTCTTTATATCTTCGGAGGCTTTTATGAACACTTTTTTAAAATTATTTTTTTGAACTTCTAAGAAGCCTTGTTTGTGAAGGATCATTTCTCTCACACTTGCAAGCAGGTAGCAGTTTTTTTTCAGCTCCTCTTTCCTCCCAGCCCTGCTATGCAAAAAAGAGAAAGCCTACAACTTGAATGTGAAGTATAAAGTCTCAGTTGGTGATCAGAAGTGACTGAAGTGAACCTGCAGTTTTTTCCCCTCCTACTCACTCCTATAAGGAAGCTTTTGAATTGATAAATAAGAAGGCTGGGTATGGCAGATGAGATTGCAGTCTGCGATTATAGCCACCAGAATCTGGAGATAGCAGCCCTTGAGCTGAGCCTAAGCTGAGAAACAAAGCTGTCAGTTCAGAACACTGTTGAATCAGGGGAAAGAGAGAGAACAGGTAAGCTAAAAGTATCTTTATCTGAGTACAAAAATATAGCCATTGCCAATCCGGCTTTCTTATCAGCTGAAAAGTCTTTGAACAAGGCACTTTTAATAGGAGAGCAATGAGCCTGCATTGCATTACTCTTAACTGGTTATGACTTCAGTGCAATTTTGTTCTTAAAACTTCTCTGAGCAACAATTGATTATTTGATATTCATTCAGTTTGCATTTGTTGCCTAATACAATGTGAATTCTGTATGTTGTACGAGGGTCAGGTCCCTTTCTTTTGTCAAATCTTTATTTTATAAGTGTGTAGGTAAGCTTACTTTGTAATAGTAATTATTGTGGGCTTTGACTCTGCTGCCATTTCTCACACCAAGTACTGTCTTAGCTTTCAGGAAGTCTCATTGACATCAGTGGAACTGCTTGCCTAGAGGCGCCCTGTTCAACATAAATAAGGCTGGCAGCATTGAGCTTTATGGGATAATAGAACACTCTAACCAGGAATTCATTAGTTTCAGTTCCAAATAATTAATACAATGCATTTATATTGTAACTTGCTACTGGGAGACTTAGATTTAGGAGAATATTGCCATCACAAGTAAATGATTCTTGAAAATAAATGAAGCTTTTAAAAGGCAGTTTTCATTATCTGCTGAAGAATATGTCAAAGTGATGCCATGCTGGTTAGGTCTTTAACTATGAGAAAATACAACCAAGCAGAGGGAAAATGTTGTCCTTTTTATCTAACATTCTTCTGTATGATTAATATGTTGTTCAGGTGCACAAAGACAGTAGTTTTTGAAGTTTTAGCAGTTTTTATTTTTTGTTTTAATGCTGAAGAAAGACTGAAAAGTTACCAATATTAGTAACTGCTTTGTAGAAAATAAAACACATTTGTTTCCTCTGTGGAAAACGGCTAGTCTATCAACATTTTTATTTCTTTAAATTCAAAATACACGATGCAATTCAAAACAGAGTATATTCATTATTATCTTAGCTATTTACAAAATACAGGGCAGGTGTGCATTTCATTTCATTTTACAGTGCAGGTCATCTGCTCATAAAAAACTTGAGCACTGTTGATCTTGGATCTTTCCAGATCCTTAATATATACTCCAGCAGCATTCTCTTTGGTTTTGGCCTATGCCCTTAGTTTTATCTTGGAGTTACAGGATAAACTTTGCATGAAACCAGACTTGCGTTGTCATTTTCCTATGACCCCCCTCATACATTTCAATTTAAAATCAAAGGCAGCCTTTTGCCTGAGGATTCAAACAGGATCAAAAGCTTTGATATTATATTTGTGTTTATTATCCTGCTGGAAATGCTTCAGTTTCATTTGTTGAAGATCATTCCCCTGATAGTGCAGATATAATCTTATGCATAGGCTTCTTGTAACTGTTTTTACTTCTCCCTGGTATGATACAATCTGTTCAATCAGTATAACAATATTATTTTTGTAATCATAATATGATCAAGAACTGTATAGTTAAATAATATGTAATTTTACTGCTCTACAGATTATTCTTTGATATAAGGACCACATGGCACCCCTGTGAGAAGTCTATTACGTTTTCTGTTCACAAGCGATGAAAATATGTATGTGATTCTGCCTAATCTTGCATACTTTTCATGTACACTGTAGAATACTACACTAATAAGACTAAGTACATTATACTATTTAGTCAGTAACCTTAAAAATTGCTGAAGCACAGCCACATTCATGAAACAGAAGTACTGAAATAATTTAGCATGACAGCTTTTTCATGATCCTGCTTCTCAGTTTCATCTTTTGCCACAAGACATGTTGCTGCCACCTCCCCCACAAACAACCCCACCATGAAGCATCTGTGTCGTCGTAAAATTGTTATCTTAGTAAAAAATAGAAAAACAAAATCAGTGTTGTGTACAGTTGGAGCAAATGTGAACCTATTTGCATTAGTGAAAACTGATTCTCCTATTTGCATCTTTGCATTCATAAATTTCAAAGAATGACAGAAACAGACTGAGGCCTAAAGCTATAATTGTATGCATGGACTTGACTGACATCTGTATTATGTAAATCCACAAGGGATGTATGTCCTTGCATTCTACCTAAATTAATAATTCACTTTAGAACTAAAGGACACAGTGTACCTTTTAATTGAGAGCTGAAATCTCATTCACGTAAATGCACTGGGCTCTTAAAGGTTGGTCCTGCAACTGATTTCTTGTGTACTGCCACACTTGGGGCTGTACCAACTGAAGTTGATATGGTTTCACATGGACACTAATCTATTGCAGTACTGAGGCCTTGGATAGCAGTTTTCTTCTGTCTGCACCTTGGTGATAAGTTGTATAAACATGTAGGAACAGAACCTGACTGACAAACACAGTTGGGCCTGCTCCCACTCCCACTGGGTACCATGGGATCCTACATTTTGGATGCAACAAGGTCCAGTGGAGGTGGACTGGACTAGGAGGCAGGACATATTGACTTTATTCCTAGCTTTGCTGTGTGTCCTTGAGGCAAGTCAGGTAATCTCTGTGGTGCGTTTCAATTATCTTCATTTAGTTATTCTCAAAACACTACACAAAGGAGAGTAAGAACTAAGGATAGGAAGCATTGTATAAGAGTTAAGCATTTAATATTTATTCCTGTGGTACTTGTAAGGCTATTGCAGGGTGCTAAGAGCTATGGGTGCTACATCTGCTGTCTTTTTCTAAAATGGAAGTGGTCTAATTTAGATCTTACAGCAGTTATTGAAAAGCTTCTTTTTCAGTAAAAATTGATATAAAAATCCATTGATCTTTTTAAAAAATTTTTCATGTTGGATGTACCATATGATGTACTGTATTTTCTATAAAGATGCTTGAAACTACAGGCCACATTCACCAAAGCAAGAACAGAGACTATTAGACTTTTGAATTTAAATGAATAAGTGGCATTGCTATGCATTATAAGAGAGGAAGAAAGGTCTTGTGGTTAAAGCCTGAGGCTAGACAGAACTGGGTGAAATTCCCACCTATGCCATAGACTTGCTATGTGACTTTGGGCTCAACATTTGAAGCCAGTGGCAAATTACCATTGACTTGAATGGTTCTAGATCTGGGTGTTCAAATCTGGATCTTTCCATTGACTTCAGCGGAGTCAAGAGTCTTTTACAATCTGTGCCCTCCATTTGTAAGTGTCTTTGGTTGTCTTTTCTAGTTAAACTAAAAGCACTTCAGTACAGTGACTCTCTCTCAACACTTAGCACAATAAGAAATTGATCCCAGTTTTGGCTTTTGGGTGCTCTCATAACATGAATAGTAGTAATTGTTCCTGTCCCTAAATGGTTAAAGACCTGGTTTCTCTCCTTATGTTGGCTAGGGACAATCCAGATCCTTGGGCTTCTGGCTCATCAGGTTGGAGGAGTCAGGCACAGAGAGAGTCGCTATATTTTTTGAAGAGGATGGTGAAAAGGGGGAAAGACCATAGCCTGACCTCCCCTGAGGAGAATTGGTCTAGCATGGGGAATACTGGCTCCCTATTCCTCTGGCACTCTTGGATGCAGATGCTTCTTATCCTCTTGCTCCTCTTCTCCCATGAAAGCTCATGCAAAAAATAAATCTGTTAGTCTTAAAGTGCCACACAACTCCTTGTTGTTTTTTCAGTGGCTTAGAAGCACATCTTGCCCTACTGAATTTTATTTAACTCATGGACAAGGTGCTAATTACCAGATTCTACTGTTTATAGACAGCAGCTGCATTGAACTGAATAACACAATTCAGTATTTACCCTGGGAACTACAGCTTGTTTATAAATGAAGAAATGTGGAAGCTATGACACGTGAGCAATAGTCATTATAAGCTTCCTATGCAGAGAAATGAGGAATAAGAATATAGTTTATTCCAAGTCCTAATAACAGCAAAGGATGCCATTTCTGATGGCACATTCCCCGAATAGAGCTTCAGACATGGCAAAGAAGAATCCTATACTGGAGACAAGTGAGACAAATAAAACAGACTGAAAAGGAGGAAAAAGGAAACAACCTCAAGGGAAAGGTTAACAGACTGAAAGGGGAGGGAGAGAAGAAAACTGAAACTTCACTAATCAGGCCGGCACTTGGCAGCTCCACAAATTTCACTCTTGGCACTCTGGCTCAGGAAGGACTGACATTCTTCAGTGCTGATAGTCTCTTTCTGTTCCTTTTATTACACCTCCTCTAAAACAATAATACGCTTCCTGTGACACATTGATCAGTGTTGCATAAAACAATGCTATTGGGGGCTGACAAGTGTTTCTTTATAGAGTGCAGTAACAGCAGCTCGTTTTCTAGTTTCTCTGTGGACTAGCGTAAAATATTTACTTTATTTTCAAAATATTCAGCTGTGTATTAGACTGAATGCTTCAATGACTTTGCTGCAGTAGTCCCCAAATCCTTTTCTGAATTCAGAACTCCAATGCTGTATGATCAGCACACTCACAGCATGGGCTAGATTTATGGAGTGTGAACTA
The DNA here is from genome assembly GCA_007922195.1 of Podocnemis expansa. Lineage (NCBI taxonomy): Eukaryota > Metazoa > Chordata > Testudines > Podocnemididae > Podocnemis > Podocnemis expansa. Next base: position 46,027,943 of record ML681982.1, on the reverse strand, counting down.
TCATAATGTAGAAGCAAGGGGAGGAAAAGGAGACGCAGCAGCTATATCCATACTTTTAACCAGAAACAACCATTAGCATCTTGACTCAGCTAACAAATTTGTGAACTGTAAAGAGGCTTTGCTTCTGCTTGAGGTAAGGTAATAATGAATGGCCAGTCTTAGTACAGTAAGAAAGCTTTTATTCATGCTGTACCTGCTCCACTAAGTTTTAAATTTCCCTCCAGAAAGCTCCATGTTCTTGAAACAAAAAAACTTCATGGTGAAGAGGTTTCTTCTACCTTGGTAGTATCAAGCTAAGTGGACCACTGTTCATGTATAGTCTCCCTTTAAGCTGGATTCACTCACCTTCTCCAGAAGATGAAAAGATTATTTCTGTGGCACTCCTAAACCTTGCCAGCACAGTCTGTGACAACCAAAGACCAGCCTCAAACCAGAATAATAAGTTCCTTTATGATTTAATGGAATTGTGCGGACTTGCAAACAGAAGCACTGAGAATACTTCAGCTTATTCAACAACCTATTCCTAACTTTAATTCTAGAGATGTATGATTAACATAATGCTGGTGTATCCAACCTACTTTTGTCTCTTGATCAGATTCAAGAATTGGATAGAATACAAGCTAGTGCTGCAACTTTTCTGTTTGTTAAAGCCTGGGGAGAAGATACTGGTTGAAGTGTTCCTTATTTTGTGGTACCACACCAAGAATGCCAGGCACTTAGATAGTTCTTGCCCCAGAAAGTATGCTGTCTAAAAGATGTCTTTATGCAAATGACTTGGCTTCTTTTTATTCTTCTGGTGTGTTAATACAGACTTAGTTTTTCATTTTAAGAACACCCCTCATTTTGAAGAGGAGACATCCTGAAGATATTTTAAAGAATACTAAAATGAATTAGTTTTTCAAGATCAACTATTATGACTTATCAGTTTCATATCAGGAAAGCAGGGTACTGAACAAACAAGGTACAAGGGTACCTATCAGTTTTAATTTTATACATTTTGTTCAGGAGCTTTGCTAAAATCCATTTGTTGCTTGAGGTTTAAAATAATATGCAGTTGTAGTGACTTTCCAATAGAACAAATATATTAGATGGGATTTCTGAGAAATTGGTCTGATTATACTGTTACTTCATCAAAAGAACTAACTGCCCTGATCAATTCTTAATGTGAGATAAGCAGAACAGATTTTCTGAGACTAATCCTTGGATTACTTTCCTTTGTCATTTGGGCTATTGAGATCTTTCTCCATAATATCTGTATGATCTCTTTGTTTTATCTGCAGCAGAAAGAACCTTCCATCAGCAAATATTTTTTTAATTAGTATGTGTTCCAGGATATATGGGGCAGATTTTGATAGGGCTCTGATCACTAAAACCATACTGATGCAAATCTGAACAGGGCACATTGCACCCAGTTTATATTTCACTTATTGACCACGCGTTAATTATTGATGATATTAACTCAATATTGCTTATGCACCCAACGTGAAAATATGGTCCACACACTTTCTTTGCATAGCCTCAGGACTGTTACAGCCAGAGCTATAACTATGGCGGGGTGGGCGGAGCTTTGCTTCAGGAGCACTGGAGCAGCTCCATTGAGCTGCTCCATTAAAGGGTGTCTTCCTCGCTACTCACCCCAGGTGCCAGCTATTGTAAGGGGTGCATTCCAATCTTGCACCAGATTCCTTAGTTACGGCTCTGGTTACAACAACATGCAGAAAATTGGAGAGTAATCTGTGTACTAATCCAAGGCAAAAGCTTTTTATACATGAAAGATACCAAAATACTTAGCATAACTTTTTCAATTTCCTTAATGACATATGTGAAACACAAGAGCATGCTGCATACTGAAGTGCATTTCATAAATCCTGTATAAACTCTCTCTGGGATCAACACATTTCAAATATTTAAGCAGACAATTAAAGTTTTAGAACTTCTGTGTTGTTCGTAGTCACCATATCCAAAGGGGCAACCGTGTTAGTCTAGTTCAGTAAAACAAACAAGGAGTCCTGTGGCACTTAAAGACTAACAAATTTGTTTGTTTTTATTAGTCAACATAGTTAACAAAGGTAATAACCTTAACACTCCAGAGAACAAACAAGGAGTCCTGTGGTACTTTAAAGCCTAACAAATTTATTTACTGCGTGAGCTTTCATGGGAGAAATTCCCACTTTGTCAGATGCTTGAAGATGGGGAATTTACAGAATGTGAGCAAAATATATATGCAGGGAAGTTTAGTCATAGGATCAGATAACTGTTACAGCAAATCAGTGCAGTAGTTTAGATTCAAACACTGGGGAACAGCATATCGAGGATAATGAGGTCAAATCACCTGTTGCAATGAGAAAAAAATCTAAAGTCCTTATTTTGCCCTGGAACATCACTGTCAAATTTGCATATGAATTCCAATTCTACAGTTTCTCTTTGAAGCTTTGATTTGTTATTCATTTGTTTGAGCACAGCTATTAGCAAATCATCAATGGCGTGATCAGGAAGATTGAAGTGCTCCATTACTGGTTTTTGAATGTTGTGATTCCTGATGTTAGATTTGTGTCCATTTATTCTTTTGCGCAGAGACTGTCCTGTTTGTCCAATATATGTATATATGTCCAATATATGTATATATACATATATACAACATACAATGTATATTTGTGTGTGTGTGTATACATATGTATGCATTGAACAATACCTTGATTGAGCTCATCCCTCAGCTGCTTTCACTGGTGAATATCTAAGAAAGCCCCCACCGGTGTGTATACATCCTCCCTGGTGGAATCCCTAGCCTTTGGAATCTTGTATGCAATTTGCTCCTAAAAGTCAGATTTGAAAGTATTTGCATTTTCTGATTACTTCACTTCATTTATTTCAAAAGCCACATAAGAAGAAACTGTATCATTTCGTGATTACAGTAGAGTGTGGCCAGTGTGTTTCAAATTTCATACTGTAAAACTGTAGATAATTGTTCAGTACTGTCATGGTGATGAAGATGAACAAACCATTGAAGGTTATAAAAGCCTTCATCTGTCTGAACTTTCTCATAAAACCAATACCAATTTGGTGCTTGCTAGTGACCTCATTCTCACTTTCCTTTTGTGCCTCTTGTTATCAGAAATATCACTGCAGATTGACATTCAGAACATGACTCTTAATCAGTTTACACCCATTGGCAGAGATCCTATTGTCAGCCTTCTCATAACAGCTGAAATTCTACTCTGGCATCCCAGAAAGAGCAAAAACACGCAGATCAATGCTACTCAGTACAGAAAGTGTTTTAGCAAAACATAACCTTCTGTAGTCATTTGAAACTGTGATAGGGCTGCAGTGCCAGGTTCTCTTCTGTAGTTGTGAAGTTTAGCAAGTTCAGAGTCTTTGCTGATGCAATTTCCAAAGGGTTAGCCGTGTTACTCTAGTCCAGCAAAAAACAAACAAACAAACAAACAAACAAAACAACAACAACAACAAAAACGAGTCATGTGGCACTTTAAGACTAACAGATTTATTTTTCACATGAGCTTTCGTAGGAGAAAATCCCACTTCTCCGACGAAAATAAATTTGTTAGTCTTAAAGTGCCACACGACTCCTTGGGTTGTGGTGTTGTTGTTGTGTTTTTTTTTTTTTTTTTTTGCTAATGCAACAACACTTTCATCTCTTCCAGCATCAATAGTGTGAATGACATGACAAAGAACAATAGACAGCTACTGCTTCTTAGGCTCTCACTCCATCATTGCTTGTCTATAGAAATAATGCTATATGTCTTTTTTTTAATTAAAGAATTTGTAGATCCAGGTATAGAGCAGCACTTTCCTCCACAGTTGATTTCAGTGGTTTCCATTCTGTCATGCACCCTGTTGAGTAGCACCTTCCTGTGTGAGTGATCTCATAGGAGGAAAAGGGACCACTTGGATGATAAAGTACCACTCTACAGTGAGAAGTAAAGGTGTCGTATGTGATTCCTCATGGAGCAAAGTACTACTACTAATGATTTCACAGGGATTACTCCTAGTGATTTTAGTGTGACTACTAATGTGGTAACGTATTACTCAAGCCAAGAAGAACTGAGCCTCTGTGTCATAAATCTTTATTTATCTGCATAGCCTGCATGGTTGTCTTGTACATCGGCACAACAAAACTGATGGTTAGAGAACCAGCTGGGAGTCAGTTCTGGGTTCTGTTTATTACCCTACCACTGACTTGCTGTGGAACTCACAACCTTGGGCAAGTCAATTTGGGCTGGATTCTGTCAGCCTTCCTAGTTTGAGTAAGAATGGCAGAGTATGGCCCTTGATGTTTCGGTATCTCTGTTTCACATTTGTAAAAGGGACTATAACACTTTCCCACCTTTTCTGAAGCATTTCGAGATCTTGGGCTGAAAAGCGGAAATTATTGATTTCTAATATCCCTTGAGCCTGAGTGTAATTTTTTTGTACCCCTTCCCTCTGAGTAGCTTTTTTGTTCGGATTGTACAATGAAAGGCAGGGTGTTTTGTTTTTAAACAATATAAATCGTCACTTTTGCCAATAGCAAGAGGATCTAATTTCTTACCCTCATCCACAATTGCTATGAAAAATGTTACTCTCTTTTTTCCCATCCAGGATTTCACATCTTTACAATCTCCTCCACAAAAGAGGTTCTTCAGTTTAGAGTCCCCCATAAAGACTGGGGTGGGGGAGATTACTAATGTATTGCTTTCATCAATACATGCACTTGTTTTGTATTTTTTTCACCATACTATCACTTGAATGGCATCCCCATATCTTTCTAACTCTCCAAACAACCATCTGTAGGGAGGAATGGCTGAGGTAACCTCTGTGGATCTTTTTTCTACTCACTGCAGGGGAGGAACAGAAGAATCCTGCTATACTATCCATGCCTCATCTACCCCCATTTAAGTTGCTGCACAGGGCTCTCATGCAAATGAAGATTCTGAGATGTGCCAGCAATAAAAAGCCATGCATGGCCTTTCCATCCACCAGTTCTATTGCTATGTGGGACACGTGTGAAAGATAGATTTATCCTATAGGGGCAACTCTCACTCTTGTACACAGCCTAATTACTGGAGCAGTGTAAGAGAGTTTCCATGATACTTTAAAAGGGGAGTGGGAACTCTTCTAAGACCATACCAGTGTGATTCTGTGGCTGCTATTGCCACATCACAGCTACAGTAGTCTTTGTTGCATCTATCCCCATGCTGTGGAGAATTGCTAATAGATCTTGAGATGATCTGGACTGCTGTTTAGGGTCTATGATGCTGTCTCTGCAGTGTGTAGGGACAGCTCACCAGCACTGATGCAAGCGAAAGTGTGAGGCTTACAACATGAAGTTCTAAACAAGTTTTGACTACATTAATATTTCCTCCATTTAGTGTAAAACGGCAAGGAGAACTATATCTGCATCGTGATTGGTTTGCTTTCCAATTTTAAGTTCAAAATTGCTCATGTTTTTTGTTCGGTTTTATTTTTAAAGGGACCTATTGAAAGGTTTTGTCCTTTGTGCTCCCCCTCCCCCAAGTAAGTATGAGGCGACTGCATTTGTAACTGGACATAAATTAAAATAGCAGCCCTGATGACTATGGCACTGACCTACTTAAAAAAATTCTGCTTTTGCAAATAGTGAGGAACTCCTAGAGCAAATACCACTATATGGAAAAAGTTGGTAAATCCTGACTTCCTAATGACCACGTATTAAAGAATGTATTCCAGTTTAGTTAGGGAGAGAAAATGCACATCATTTCTCTTATTAAAATCACTTGCAGGTGGGATAAGACTGCTTAATTTGCTACGTCCACAGGTAACTGCCTAATTTTGCTCTGAACATTTGGCACATCTTGAACAGTTATTACTGCAGTAATTTAATCTTAAATCATACTGCCTAAAATATGCATCAGTTAATATATTTCTTTCATTGAACCAAAAAATATATTGGAGGCAAGGAAAAATAATCTCTTACACAATCGCATGGTTTAATGAAGACTTCGATTATGCTTTTGATGTCAGTAGAAAGCAAGGAAAGAAACTGCTCAGGCATTAAACCATATGGAACAGAGAGACAAAGAAAAATGATTAATCAATGAATGCTGATTTGTGAAAAAGCTGATATCCAAACATGCTGTGATATGGTGGAACACCAGAGTGTACTATCTGACAGTAACAGTAACTGACTGGTGTCATTTGTATGCTGCTCATTAGAGGGTGTTTGGAAAAGTGTCTGTGGTGGCATTAACACTTATAATTAACCACCCCAAGAGTCCATTATAAGAGTTGGTTTTAGTTACTAATCTTAATGCTCAAAATGGTTGCTTGAGATGTTTTAAAGGCAAGATACAGATTCTCATGGCATTAATTAGGGATGGAAGAACTCATTCAGGTACATTTGGAACCCAGTAACAAAACTGCTCTTGTGGTATCAGATCAGGAAGGGCTTAAACCTCAAAGCTGCTGAGTACTATGATCTGACCTAGCAAGGCACTGAAACATGATTGACTTAACACTGACTTCATTGGCATTATTCATGTGCTTAAAATTAAGCACATTCTTAAGTGACTTGCTGGATTGGCTCAGAGCGGTCAGTGTCTTGCAGGATGAGTCCCTCTCCCAGCTGAACATGACAGAAGAGAGGTAAACAGTTTGGTTGCTAGTGGAAAGAGAAGCAGTGAAGGAAGTGAGGGCTAGAAATTAAGGCCAGGAGTAGGTGAGGTTCTGTGGCCTGTATTAGGCAGGAGGTCAGACTAGATGATCATGTCAGTCCCCTCTGACCTTTGAGTCTATGAGGAGAGAGTTGAAGGAAGAAAAGACGTCTGGGAGAGGAGCCTAAAATAATATTTTTTAAAAAGAAGTTTAAACACAAAAAGAAGTCTTTGAGTAGAAATGGACCTTTGAGGTAAGGAGAAGAACGTGGCTCCAAAATCAGAGAGGAAAGTGGGGGAGAGTGGAGTAGGTCTGGAGAGCAAAGGACTGGAAAATGATTCACAAATTATGTTCTGGATCCTTTCAGTTACCTATACAGAGAGGGTTCTGCACCTAAATAGAACCACAGTGTCTTCAATGGGGCTCTAATCATTATAGAGTAACTTGCAAGATCAGGACTTACTTATCTGTAAAAACAAAGTCTATTTAATTAAAAAGGGAATTGCTGTTATGAACAATATCACCTCCAAAGATCCTTTCATTCTTTTTTGTCATAATTTTTAATCTGTTTTCTTATAGTTGCAATAATATTAATAAATGAACTCATACAGGAGATGGTACGAAGGGTGAGCATCATTAGCAATCATGAGTAGTACAGAAGAAAAAGATTGTATTTTTTTATTTATTTAAATGAGTATTTGAAAAAGATTTCCAGATTAGAGCAAAAAAAAAAATGACTCTATCAGAGCAAAGAAAACAGCAGCAACTGTAAAACTACAATAAGGAACTAAAATGTAAGATGTAGTGTTTTCTATTTGAAATACTTCTGTATGGTGGGATTTAATTTTAGCAATGATTACCAGATATATTAGCTTGTCTATGTGGATCAAACATCAGTGATCAAAAACCATGAATTAAATCTAAGTCCCACAAAAGTCAATGGCAAAATGTCCATTGATGTCAGTGAGGCCAGGATTTCATCCCATGTGTTTATTTTGATCACTGAGCTTATTGGCTGTCAGGATAAGTCTAGGAATCACTTCTTTGGCTTTTCCTCTTTGTTTCCATTTTTTTTTTTTAAGAAGAAAAACTATTTGTCCTCCCTGAGTTCCGCTCATGTGATATTGACAAAAGGAAAAATTTATTCTCAAAAGGACTGAGCCAAAGTCTTCCTTGCTCACTATCCATGATGGGTAAAAGTCTAATTGAAACTTTGACCAAAAGAATTAACATTTTTTAAAAATGCTGACTTTCCCCCACATTTTCTGACCAGTTCATGCTGTCTTGCATTATAATTTAATGAATTAAAATAAATGCATGTACTTCAAAAAGCAAAAAAAAAAAAAAAAAAAAAAGAGTCATGTGGCACTTAAAGACTAACATTTATTTTTCACATGAGCTTTCGTGGGAGAAAATCCCACTTCATCAGATGCTTAGAATATGAAGAATCTGTCAAAATAGAGCAAAGAAGGAAATGAATGTTCTTTTGAAGCTGAACGGAATCCAGCTTGTATGCCTCCTTGAATCATTCCGTTGTGCATGTTGTAGAACAGCCTTTGTGGATTTCATTCAGTAGGAATATTGTTGTTCTATTCTAACTACGGTTTCTGTCGTCTTAAAGTTGGCAATACCATCTGTAGTAAAGCCAGTTTATATAGGGTGAGACAGGTGACCCAAAGGTGCAGTAAGAAGGCCTTGGAATAAGGTATTGAATATGAAAGGGAGAATTAAAACAATGGAAGAACAGAAGAAAACTCTCTTTAACCTCTCTTTTGTATGTTCAAACTTGCTTTAGTTAAGTGCTGGGGCCTGAACCAAAGCCTGCTGAAGTCAATGGGTCCTGCAGATCTGCTTTATCCTTGGAACTAAAGACACATTTTTGTACAGATGTTAAGATACTTTTATTAAGCTGAGAACCAAGTTCTCAAATCCAAACACCAATGCACCTGGACCCAGACCTACATACAAATTTTCTAACTGACCACCTTCCTCCATCCCTATAGCAAGCCAAACCAAAATCTTGGATTCAGACATCCACAAACCCTATGGTATTTAAAATCTGGATTTGGATTCAACTTGTGCAGCTCAGGCACTTTTCCATTATTCTGGGGGGAAATATTTTAAATTGAAATGCATAAGCAGCAGTTGAGAGAACCTATAAATACTGACCCAACATTTATTTTTAATTAAGTTTAGACAAAAATGTTTATATCTATAGGACATTTTCAAGTTTTGGACTTGTGCCTGTGGTGAGCAGTCCATATGTGCCTAACCAGAATAAATCCATACATTCTATTTTTTCCTTTTAAAGAGTGACTTTGTATGCAGTTTAAAGACTAATGTATTTATTCATTGAATGAGCTTTAAAAATCCTGTTCTCTCCCATGAAAGCTCATGCGATAAGTAAATTTGTTAGTCTTTAAAAGTGCCACAGGACTTCTTGTTTGTTTTGCTGAACTAACCTAACATGGCTACCCCTTTGGAATTTGTACATGGTGTGTGCGAATATACTTTGGACACAATCATGGCTGTGCTCTTTGTGCATGAAAAGGAGCTGATATTGCTGGTGTAGTTTGGGGACAGGGGTGAACATCTCTTTAGGGCTACGACTTCCTATCCTGCATAAGAAATCAAAGTAGGGCAGTGGTTTTCAAACTTTTTTCCTTGGGACACAGTTGAAAAAAATAATTTATGCCTGTTACCTAACAGTCACATCTTTGAGCAATGCAGTCCAGTCTTTTGGCAGTGGCAGCAGAGTGTGCCACTATAGTATCTGAGGGTCTGTCACCTACTACTGGCTCCTGACCCACAGTCTGAAAACCACTGGGGTAGTGGAATATATGGAGTGTTGGCTTTGCCCCCTTCCCATGCCCCACTCAGCATACCTATAGCATATAAAGCTGGTGCAGACTTCCTGGAAGAGGGGAACTAGTGATCTGATGGTTACACCAGGGAGGAGGCAGCCTGCACCAGCCTTGTATGCTAGGTAGGTACATGGGATAGGGAGAAAGAGGGGAACCAGTGACTAGATGGCAACTTCATGAGTTACATTTAAGTCCTCGGTTCGCATGTAATGATGCCACACTTTACTCTAGGCTTATGGCAAAACCACAACTAAGCCATTTGTTTCTTTTTTTAAATTAAACTACAAAATGGCATATTCCCACATGAGCACCTTATGTTCCTTACGAGGCTCAAAGGATTTATTAGGTCATAACTGTTCGGTGCTTTGAAAATGTAAAGCACAATATAAGTAGTTATACAGGAAAGCATTATTAAAGGAGCTGGTAGGTGAAACTTCAATGGAAACACATTCTGATAGATTATGCAGTTCTTCAATATCAGAATGCTCTTGTGAATTGGTTTGATGTCTATGGAATTCTGTTTCAAAAGAAAACAGTGTGCGTGAATGTGTGCATGAAAGAGAGAGAAATTCAGACACTGTCAACACGTCCTGCTTTCTATTTTTTCATGCTGAAATTTATTTTTTGTTTCAAATGTATATTTTGCATTGTACTATACCGCACATTTTGAAGAGTGGAAATCTAAAAAATATTTTGACCTGAAGCAAAGTTGTTTTTCAGAATTTTCCTTTGTGAACAATTTTTACATTTTTTGAGGTTGAGATTCAGTTTGGAATGAAGTCATATTTTGAATCCTTCGCAAAATGCCATTTACAACATCTGGACAGTTGTTATTAATGCGAGATGTTCTCTTGGAGGCAGGCTACAGCAGTCTCTTAGCCTGCAGCATGACCTCTCTTTCTTCTGTCCTGCTTGTTACTGTTTAAGGCTGACTGAGATAATTAGAGAGCTGATTCCACATTAACTTAGCAACAGTGTGCTGTAATTTTCCATTTGAAAAGCAGGTTGCTTTTTCACTATGAAGGACTTCAATATTAAGTCATTAAATAGCTTTGCATTTCAACTTATGATAGGATCTAAAAGTCTAGATGTAAAAATAAGTGTTTTAGTCACAATAAATTCTGAATTAAACTTTTTTTAATCAAAATATATAATTCTGTTGAGTAAATCAAAATAAGCCAAAACTATCTGGCTCAAAATCAGAGGTTTTACGTTATTGCTACTTCAGTGCTGAAGGACTCAAACTAATTTTTATCAGATCTCAGATTTGTCTTCAGTGATTTGTTTGAGATGTGTCTTGTGCAATCTTTTAAATAGCAGCGTTAAGAAATGTAACATCCAGCAGAATAGTTTTAAAAGTATTACTATTGGTGATCTATGTTTATAGTTCTATTATGAATTACTTTCATTATTTGTAGTCCAGTAGCACTGTATTCCAGAGTGTAAAGCATTTGCACTCTGTTTTCTTGTTGTTTACAGTATTTATTCACAAAAACAGATTTTTTTTGACATTTCCCATGGATATAACAGCTAAGGGTCTGGCCCAGAGCATATATATATTATATTGTCTTAGAAATTATATAATGGTAAACTAGATTGTTAAATGATAGCAGGCAAGATGTTTTGCCAGATTATTACCTTTCTCTTGGGCAATTTTCTGCATTTCAAACTGACAGTGGTTCTTAAACTGGATCTCCCTCTATTTCTAAGGGAGGAGGCTGCTGCCCTTTCTTTCTAGAATTTGCTGTAACAGTGGTTTTAGAACATTTTAGGTTGTGTACCCCTTTCCAAATAATGTAGTCTACAGTTGTAGCAGTTCTCAGCCTCTGTGTCACAGTGTTACTGTGTTGTGACACATGGCTAAGTGTGTCACTGGGACGTGGCCCCCACAAGAAGGTGGCTCATGGCTGCAGTTTCCCGTGGTTACAACTTCCTGAAGTGGTGCCTGGATTCGGGTGGTGGTGGCGGCAGCAGTTGGGAGGTGTGGCGGTGGCAGTGGGGAACTCGGTGGTGGAGGGGGCACTGTGTCCTGCATGCTGCCAATCATGTCATGACACAAAAAACTTTGAGAATCTCTGGTCTACTTATAACCCCATCACAGATAAGGTCATATTAAATGATTAAAGGGCTGGAGCACAAGCCCTATGAGGAAAGACTGAAAGCATTAGGCTTATTTAGTCTGCAGAAGAGAAGATGGAAGGGGGATTTGATAGTAGCCTTCAGCTACTTGAAGGGATGCTCTAAGGAAGATGGAGCTTGACTGTTCTCGGTAATAACAGAGGACAGAACGAGGAGCAATGATCTCAAGTTGCAGTTAGGGAGGTCAAGGCTGAATATTAGAAAAAACTTTTTTACTGGGAGAGTGGTGAAGCCTTGGAATGAGCTGCCGAGGGAGGTGGTGAAATCTCCATCTTTGGAGGTGTTTAAGGCCAGGCTGGACAAAACCATGACTGGGATGGTTTAGTAGGAGTGGTCCTGCCTCTGGCAGGGGGTTGGACCAGATGACCTGTGAGGTCCCTTCCAACCCTGTGATTCTATAACATACCTATAAAAACAGAAAGGAGGGAAGGAAAAGGTCTGTAAGGGGTAACACAGTGTGTTGTCCACCATTACATGAGTTTTCTTTTGTACTCCCTGATGCAAGCTTGTGAATCTCTATGGGACACATACCCCAGTTTGAAAATCACTGCACGATAGAAATAAGTCAACAAGAACTTGAATCTTTTAGTCTTCTGAGGATGCTGCAGAGCATGCAAGCCTCTGATAGTACTTCCTCCCCTCCCTTTTTTTTTTTTTTTTTTTTTTTTTTTTAGTGGTGGTATTGTGTCTTGGGTGTGCCTGTGACTGGGGGCACTGGAGTGAAGTCTGTGAGTTTTGCTATAGTACACACATAGCCTAGGCATACCAGAAGTAGAAGTCTACATATGTGAATAAATACCAGGGACCACATTCTGAGATCTAGCTGAACAGTGTCTATAAGAATAGATAAAACCAGAAAGAATGTGAGTTTGTCACTTCTGATAACTTCCCAGATCAGAGACTGTAGGGTTTCAGCTTCAGAGCTGCCCCAATGATGTGCTAACAACTAGGAATTGCTGCAAAGCAGAGATAATCAGGTAAGATCCTGATTCCCACCTTGAGTGCGCCTAGCCAGTAGTCAGAAGGGGCTGAAGCAAGGCCAAGAAGAACTTGGATCCAGAGGGGCAGAGTCTCTGGCTGTCTACACAAGCAAACTTGCGCAGCCATTGAAACTGTCTGTGGAGTATTATTCTGTGCGTGTAAGGGCAACCATTTCAACCATATATAATTGGAAAAAGTCTAAATGAATTATTTTAACCTTCTTATTTTGACGTTAGAAGACAGAATGTTTCATGTCAACATTATCAGTTCCATGAATTTTTAATTCTATAGTATAGTTCCTTAAATATGTATGTATTCTAATTTTTTTATTTATTGCTTTGACATTACTGAGCTGTTTTGACCAGAATAAAACATTTAGTTTTCAAATCCAGCATTCCTGTTATGCAAATAATTTCAATGTCTCCAATTTGAAATAAAATTAAATTTGGAAATGGCAGAATTACCCACAGAATGTAACTTCTGTTTTCTGACCAGCTCTAATAAGTCTTCCTATTGATTTATTTTGATTGCAGGTTAGACCCCCTTTATGCTAGGCACTGGGCACACATTCTCTGCATCGTGAAGCACCCTTCTAGTTTTCATGGAAATCATCAAAAGACTTTTTGGAAGTGGTTGGTATCCCACATACTCGCAACTCTTACTCCTGTGATCCATACACACAAATTAATGTATTATTCATCCACCCTAAGTACTAATAAAGCAGCGAGAGTCCTGTGGCACTGTATGGACTAACAGATTTCTTTGGTCATAAGTTTTCACGGACTCCAACCCACTTCATCAGATGCACCTAAGTACTGATATACCCCTTATTACCATAGTATCTGAAACTTCTCCATCTTTTAATGTATTTGGACCCTGTGAAATAGGGAAGTATTGCTAACCTTGTCTTACAGATGGCGAACTGATGCACAGAGAAGCTCAGGGACTTTTCCAAGGTCACAGAGGAAATCTGTGACATGGCAGGGACATATATTTTGATATCCTATGTGCTATGCTAGTGCACTAACCACTGGACCATTTTTCTCTGAAGGAAATCTCTTTATTGCATTTTTTTAGCATTAGCAAATATACTGGCATATGGCATAAAACCCACCAGTGTAAGCTCCATTTTGCACCAGTGTATTGTTCCTGTATGAGGGATCTGAACTGGTACAATCAATCAGGTAGTTACACTAGTGAAAATTACTAGTTATACAAACTTTAGGGAAGAGAATAATCCCAAAGGAACTGCTGACATCACTGAGTGAGAGCAGTGGTGAGAGCTGGGTGTAGAGGAAAAATCCCACACATGCTCATAATGTTTAATTCAATAAGCCCATTACATTTCTCTTGATAAATTGCCACTTTTTCTTAATTATGGTTGGCAGACACTTGTTTTGAATAAAAATGAGTTGTAATCTTTTATACAGAGAATAAAACATTGTGGTGATCTGAAGAACAATGCCTGATTCTGGCATGAGGTGAAAGCAATTAATTACAGAAAAAAAACCCCACTAAATTCCCCTCCTGTCCTGAAAAGTGAAATAAGCAATTGATTCATAATGCTCTGAAAACCTGAAATCCCAGAAAAGTCTTGGGAAATTTTATAAGCACTTTAAGCAGCTACATATATGATTGCCAACTTTTCTTAGTATTGAAATACAACTGAAAGCAAATTCCAAAGGGACAGCTGTGTTCAGAGGCATCTCTGGCACCTGGCATACAGGGCTCTTGCCCCGAGTCCTAGCACAGCATGTGCCTCTCCTGGCCCTGTCTCCGGCTGGAGATCCGGGGCCGGGCCGCCCATGGTGGCGGTTGCCATTCCTTTCCCTGTCCTTAGCCGTGGATGCGGGGTCAGGCTCCCAAGGCCAGGTTGGGCCTGAGTGCAGAATCAGGGCCAGAGGTATGGCCTGTGGGCAGGGGGTAGAGCCTGGGCCCATGAACTGGGCCCTTCCCCAGGGCAGCGATGGGCCTGGCCATGTTACTCTAGTTCAGCAAAACAATCAAGGAGGCCTGTGGCGCTTAAAGACTAACAAATTTCTTTATCATATGAGCTTTTCTGGGAGAAAATCGCACCTTGTCAGACACTTTGAAAATGGGAAACTTACAGAATGGGAGGAAAACAAATACAGGGAAGTGTAAGTCATAGAATCAGGTCAGACTGTTACAGCAAATCAAAGCAGTTGTTCAAATTCAAACGCTGGGGAACAGCATATAGAGGAACAATGTTTCTCTTGTTGACATATAGGACACCTCTGCTGTGCTCCAAAAAGGATAGCTTAATAACCCTGAAGGGATTCATGAAGATTGTTGATTTACACAATGACATTAAGCATTTTAAAACACACATGCACAATAGCACAGGCAAGTAGGCTAACCGAACACAAGATGTGTTGACATGGAATAGTAAAGAATACCTATTTCAGAATTAAAAAAAAAAACCACTTCCTTGATGTAGTCTCACTTTCTTCAAATCTTTATATCATGAATAATCTTTTATTAGGCAATTTCCATTTCAAAAGGTCTGTGTTAATTTTACAGCTGCTGCTTCTTGCCCCTCCTCTGTATCTTTCAAACAACTAAGTCAAAATGTACTGCTTTTAATGATGAAAGATAAGATGCCCAAGCGCAACCTTTATTAAAGCACTAGCAAATGAAAGAACCAAGGACCAAGATGTATTCAGTAGAATTGTTAACAATCACAGCTTCATCTCTTCATCTCACCTTCTTTGAAAGTACTTTCTTTTCATTTCTATCCAAAACTGTGGACGCAACTGCTTGTTGCAGTTGAAATATATTACATCATATTCACAAGGAGGCCTGTGGCACTTGAAGACTAACAAATTTATTTATTGCATGAGCTTTTGTGGGAGAAAATCCCACTTTGTCAGATGCTTTGAAGAGTCTTCAAAACATTTGATGAAGTAGTTTTTTCTCCCATGAAAGCTCATGATATAAATAAATTTATTAGTCTTTAAGTGCCACAGAACTTATGGTTTGTTTTGTTGAACTAGACTAACATGGCTACCAGGAACGGTGCTCGGGCTTGTGGCACCCCCTCTGCAGCAGAGCAACGCCGGTGCAGACGAATGGTGTCATCAGGGGAGCGCAATGGCACTGTTCCCTTTTGGCACCCCTCAAACGTCGGCACCCCCCTGCAACGCTTACCTGGGTTACTGGGTTGTGCCGGCCCTGATGGCTACCTCTGAGCATGCCTAGTGGAGCAGGGCCTATTCACAACATGGCAGATGCAGCAGAGGGTAGTGTTGCTGCCACCACCTACCTTAAAGCGGTCACTTGAGATGTAGGAAACTTAAGAGTCAATTCCCCACTCTGCCAAAGGTGCAGAAGAGAGCCTTGTTCAAATCTTCTCTCAGTAGAGTGATCTAACTACTGAGCTATAAGATATTTTGATGTTGGTTTCCCTTAGTCTCTCCTGTTGAAGTTGTAGCACTCTGGGTAAAGAATGAAGGTGTGATTGGAATGGGGAGGGGGTTTGGATGCTGCATTTCCCACCTCTCAGTTGGGTGCCCTAACCACTTAATTATAGCCATTCTCTCTCTCTCTCTCCATGCCCATTGACTGGATAAATATTTCAATAGTCTTTGGGCCAGAGAGGTTGAGGAAGTTCCCTACACCCCAAGTGAGTGTGCTAACCAAAGGCCTATATGGGCACCACCTTGTCTTCCTCTGGCCATTTTTTTGTGTGGATGTCAGGTGCCTAACTATTCCCACAAAAGCCTAAAGCTGGCTCTAGATAGCTTGTTCCCACTCAGCATAGACACCTCCCTCTGTCCCCCAGTTAGGCCTGTCTCCACAGGTGGGGTAGGGCTTAGCACACAACCCTCTCATTGACTAGTTTACATGGCTCCCCTCCTAGCACACTGGGTTTTGTGGATTGCATTCTGAGGTACCTATTTCTCCTCATTCATTGTATGAGGAGCCTGGTCACTTAACTGAGGCTTTGTGGATCACAGTGTTGTGCCTATGATTTTTCTAGATGCCTGAAGGCTTAGGTGCTGCAGCACTTCAGCATTGTGACGGTTAAGTCCCTTTGTGTGGGCCTAGCTCACTAGTTCCTAGCCTTCCTGGGCACCTGTGCAAGACTGAGCCCTAGATTCCGATTTTGTGAACTGCTTCTATGTCACCGCATTCATGTCAGTGGAACTACTCTGTCTGAAACTGTGTGCCACAGATGTGTGTGTAAATAGTGTACCGCCAATCAGAACCTGACCCTATCACTTCTGCTGTACCATCTGATCACTTTCCCATTCTGCACCCTGTGACTTGTAGATTTCATTGCAGGGAAAGGAGCTTGTTCTGTCTCATTAAACCCACCAGAGTGCTCTGAGGACCAGGAGGGAGATAGCCTTGCACTGAATGCATACTGAAACTGCTATGGTGTTTGGGCAGGAAGCCATCTCTGTGTGTGTCCCTGGTTTCAGGTCCTTGAGGAAGCACATGCTGCATCCTTTTTTGGAAGGGTGTAATAGTGCTGCTCCAGAGTGCCATCTGCCTTAATGCCCACTGCCGCAAAGGTATAGGATCCTCCTCTCCCTGTAGCATGCTGCTGAACAGCTAGCTGCACTTGAGCCATACTATTGTACAAAGGCATTTGCTTGATGGGGTTAGAGATCACTGCGCTTCTTATTTAAGAAGAAATTCAGGTATATCAGCCCCTCATTAATGCTGATTTTTGCTTTTGTCAATTTGCCTTCTGTTCATAATACTTTAGTTTCTGCCTCTTTTAAGTGTATTTAAAGAGGTACTTGCCATGATTATCTAACTTTTTGTAACTTTCACCATGGTGCAAGATGTTTGGCAAAAAAGGTCATGTCTTCACTGCTAAACTGTTGTGCTTTTTACCTCAGGGTAAGCAATACACATACCTATCCTGAAATAAAATCACAGGAAAAACCAGGCACTTTAGGTTTATTACAAGTAAACAGCCTTAAAACCCCTTCAGGGGTTGACCTGGAGCAAGTTTACCTTACCGTAAAACTAAAGCTCATGAGTGTTAGTGTAACCTGATAGGGTGGGCTCAAATGCATTCACCTGCCCCTCTCCAGTGCCCCATAGGAAAAAACCCTGCAGAAAGCAACTGAGAGCCAGGATCCAGGTGTTAAAAGGACTCTCAGCAAAGACTGCTCAGAGCTCCCATCCCACATCAAAGTACTGCTCAGAATAAACATAACAATGAACTTTATTAACTAACTAAACAAACCTTATTCTAAGAAAACATGATGAATTTAAACAAAACAGTAAGAAACCCAAGAGTCCCAAAGTTCAGGTGGAGTCACCCCTATCTCTATTGCACTCTTTTAAGTCCTTGAGACTTAAATGCAGAACGTAAGCAATCCTCATTCTCTCTAGCTGCAGGACTCTTCAGGCAAATGCCATGCAGTCCTTTCTTCCTCCTGTGTAGCCAGCACCATGCAATCAGGTCACTGGCCATCCAACTCTCAGTTCTGCTGCAGACAACTCCCCTGCAAAACAGTCCAAAGCAGGGAGAAAACATCTTGCAGTCCTCTCCTGCTCAGCTCCTTTCATTGAGTCCCTTAGCCGATGTACTCTGCAGCTCTCTGTTTGCTCCTCTCCAGGCTGCTCTTCTCAGATTTATCTCTGGGCATGTAACTCCAGGATAACAATAAAACTTGTGGAGCATGCTCAAATGTGCTCCCACACCCTGTTACCAGAAGGTTCTGGTTTCTGGGCTGCAAAATCTGCCCAGCAACGTAACCCAGCCACAAAGGATCCCTGAAAGAGATTGCACTTTTATGCACATAGGTTACATTAGTACCTTAAGGTAAAACATGAAGTTTTGTGAAGAGGAAGCCGTAGGCCACTTCATATTTTTGTGTGTTGTACTCCTAGAATGACAATAACTCATTATAAGGGACAGGGTAATATCACACTGCTACATTGGATATGCTGACATGACACCACTGCTAGTGATCTCAGGTACTATATAATCTGTCCTATGAACAGTTACACAACAGAAAACAAGTAGCCCAACAGAGAGCAGATCTATTAGCTAATTTCATCCAGCAATTTAGAGACAGTATATGTTTTTAAAACACCTCATAAATGGCTTTTTTTCTTTTATTAGCGCATATACATATAATGGCATTATACTCAAAAGAATCAATCTGAAGAATCAAAAGCATACTACTGTATATGAATAGCATAGGACGTGGTGAGTGCTGTAAATAGCGGGGTCTATCAAATGTAAATATTGCTGCTCAGTAAATTTTTGTCAAATGCCTAACCTAAAAGCAGTTGCTGTTGCTTCATCAAAATGCTGATTCTGAAACAAATGAAAGGATTAATATGCAGTTGAAAACAGAACATAACTGAAATGTCAACAGTGATGTTTTGACCATAACGCCCTTGTCAGAAATGTTTTGAAAAGGAAAAGATATAAGCAGGGAGAGGCAAACTTTTTTTTTCTTGGTCAGATGGAAACTAGAATTAGAGCTTTTTGTTCTAAACTTTGTTCCTTTCTCACTTTGGGTAGGCTAAAATATTATAAATGGCCAAGGATTTTGGTTGTCTTCATTTTGGAGTATGCAACTTGAAAGTCTATGGGCCAGTTTCTCTACCCAGTTGAGTCTGCATTTAAATTAATAAAGTGACCCACACAAAGAAAGGAATAACTAGGATAAGTTAATTGATTCATATGTTATAAATATAGTAATTCAGACAATGCACTTCTGTCACTGATCTGCCAAAAATATATTGTATTGTGTTCTTATTTGACATCATCAAGCCCTCGCATACTGTGAAACTATTGCCAGAGAAATTTCTTGGATGAAACTTCAATCATGCTCATTAGAAGAATTTGCAATACTACCATTCTATTATTATAATGAGTATATACTGATTTAAAGTCTTAAAATGATGTTGAATTTCATGACTGGTAAATATCACCTTACAAATAATTTGAAAAATTAGAAAAAAACCATTATATTAAAAATCAAAGTATACCACCTGTTTTTATTTACATGACTCACATAAAGATATCACTGATGTTTCAATTATTCTTTTCTCTGGCAGATAACTTCAACTAACTGAAACAAATAGTGATTTATTTGTGGTAAAGACAGATCATAATCATTAAAATACCAAGGGAGTAATGTGAGAGAACTCTGTGCTCTGACTTTTCTTTAAGATTGTTAATCAGAAAAATTACCACCTACAGACATTTGTTTTTATGCTAATTGAAACAGATTAGCTGTGGAAACTTTGTAAATTGAGGTGCATTCAGTTACACAACATCAAGATATGGAAGTGGAATCACAGCCCAGAAAATTAACTAAATTATGTTAAATTGTATGTAATTTAAACTGGATTATATGAGATTGAAGATGATGATCATCAGGGATCAATTCAACAAAAATCCTTCTGCTTTGGCAGCAACAACAAATAGACTAGAATTTGGGGTCTTTTAGTAGCTCTCTATAGGTTTCCTTGCTGTTATAAGCTTGATAGACTTTTGCTGTTGAATTTGGATCCCAAGGGATTTTTCTGATCACTAGTCTCCCAGCTGCTAGTTAGTGTCCTGTTTATATGGTCTGCTGTTATGCCATCAGCCCTGTATTTAAATATATTTTGTTTCTCACTATGTAGTCATAAGAGAGACTTTCATGCTTTCTTGTAACAAGAATGTAGTAGTCTCTTCAGAAAATTTGTGCTGTTACAATTAAGATAGGTTTCCTTAGATAGAATGACCTTCGACTCCCATGAGCCAAACTCCCAGCTTTTTGTTCAAATTCTTTACTGAAGCATTTCTCAGGTGATATACCGTGACTTCTGAGGAAGTCATTGAAGCCTATTGGCACTGCAAGGTTTTAAATGATGTTGCAATTCTAAATCAAAGAAAATAAAATTACCAGCATTGGGGAGCAAAAACCTTCAAATTTTGTGAGAGCAAAAGTAGTTGTACTTGTTCTAAATATATTTGTTAGTATTTAAGTGCCACAGGATTCCTTGTTTGTTTGTTTTATATAGACTTATCATGGATACATTTTTACTCTTACTTTCATAGGAAATAGAAGGGCAGCAAAATTTTGGAATTCAAATGAGGGATTAGCTACTTGGAAAGGTTCAGAAGCACTGCCTTTCCATGGCTCATTTATTCCATTAGCTTCTCAAACGTTAGCCCTAGCCAGTCATGAATGAAATAAAAATAATGGTCTAAGTTAACACCTTCCCCAGGTCTCCTAGTATGCGTCAGTTTATCTGTGTTTGTTAGGGAGATCATCATAAGCTCACTGGGGCAAAGAGTGTTTTTACCCATGTGACTTGTACAGGGCAGAGCACAATGCCATCACTTAAATAATGACAATAATTCCTAACCACACAGCTCTTCTCTACTTCAAGGAGGAGTTGCCATGTCCTTGAGTCAGATTGGGCTTAGGGGGTATAATTATTTGTTGCTCAGTTACAGAAGAAGAAAGGAACACAGCTCAATGAGAATTAATGGTCTGTGAGACAAGAACTCTACCATTTACAAAGGCAAAAAAGTCTTTGAGAGCTTTTCCAAATGGATGGCTTAGTAAGGCATGAATGTTGCTACACCTTCTGTAGGCATGAACAGGCCTCCATATTGTTACAGTTGGAAAGTTTAATTGATCCATTGCACCTCATTGTCATTTGGATCAAAAACCTATTCGTTTAGGTCACAAAATATTGTAACCTGAATTAACTTAGTATGTTAGAATGAAGAAACATGTAATTACTGCAAGGGTCTATTTCAAACAAGCTTAATTATTTGACTCCTTGTGGCTCCCAGGGAGCAGTGGAATTAAAATCATAGAATAGCTCTCATGCAAGTATAAAATTAGACAGATATGTTGAGCTAACAATAAATAAATAAATAAATCAGTTTCCATAGTAACAATAACTGCTTCTCAAATCTCAGATTTGGCAACTTACTGGAGCCATGTGAAACATCATCCTCATTATTATTAATTGCTGTAATGCTGTTGGACTCAAACACTCCAGTCAGGATTGAAGTTCCATTGTGGTGGGTGCTGTGCTACCCCTACGAAGACATACGTGGTCCCTGCCACAAAGAGCTTTCAATCTAACTAGATGCAATGTGCACGCCAAACAATAGGAAGAAAAGGGAGAGCAATCACAAAGTTAGCCATCATCCTGCCATGCAATTACAATGTACTATTGGTATCATAGCTAACAATGTGCACAATTTGATGGATCTGACTCATAAAAAAAAATCTTTTTAAAGTGACAATTTTAAAACAATTTCATATCTAGTTGCAATCCTTTGTTCTCCCTTAACTTTTATCTCAACCCTCACTCCAGGAAAAAAGACTCTGGATCCAAAGTCTCTTTATTTGATGTATCAGTTTGTTCCCCTTGCTCCATCCCCAAGACAATTCCCAGTTGCCCTTCTTTCTAGGTTATACATAAAAAACGAACTATCAGCACGACTCTTTCAGTCTGCAGGCTGTGTCTCCACTGTCTGAGCACTGAGTTCCAATTAAATGGTGCTGTAATTCAACTTCCTAACACCACCCCTTCAAGTGGGATAGCAGTGAGGTTGAAATCTACAGTTCAAATTTAAGTTCATATAGCCAGAGAGTAGCTCTAATCTTGAATTTCCTCTTTCCAGTCTGCTGCACCATAGCAACATAGCTCTTCCCCTGCCTGCAGCCCCAGAAAATTTTCCCTTAATTCCTCTCTCTGCATATAGCACTGTGCCTCTCTATTGTGCCTGTATCAGAGAAATCTCAAGGAAAACCTTTCCTGCTTTTTTTTAAGAGGGGGGGGGGGGATTGAGTGAAAGACAACTGCTTCCCCACAAATGCCTGTGCCTATTGCCCACAGGGCAATGCATTTTAGGAGGTAATGTGAGCAGTGGGGACATGAGACCCTAAGCAAGCAATTTGCTGTGATCACTTGTCTTTGCTGTCAGTAATTCAACAGCCAAAAATCAAATGACCCATTCTCAGTGTAGACAAGCCCTCAGTTGCCCTCAGATGTCACTGGTCTGGAATTGTGCAGGTGCCACAGGCTATGTCTCCAGTTAGTTTGAACTAATAAGTTTGAGCTTAGTTAGAAGTAACCTTGGGTTTCTAACTAATGATGTGGACTAGTTCAAACTAACTGTTAGTTTGAACTAGTCCACATCATTAGTTCGAACTAACTGCCTTAGTTCAAATTTAGTAAGTTCAAACTAAGGGTTAGTTTGAGTCTTTGCCATGCTTAGTTTGAATTAATGTTCAAACTACGTGCTTTGTCCGAACTAACCCTTGGTACTTACTAGTTCATACTAAGCATTCCTTAGTTCAAACTAAGGAATGTCTTAGTTCGAACTAAGGAAAGGCTAATGTGGCCATTGGCTAATTTAATTCCAATTACATCTCCTTAAACTAAGTTGCTAGTGTAGATATGGCCATTGGGGCCTACTAATTTGTTAGACTCCTACTCAGATACTCACATTATCACCACCTTAAAATTAATCAATATCCCAACCTCATAAAACATGTTACTAACCCACAACCAACTTAAAACTCAGCCAAACTCCACAATAATTTTTGTGAACTTTCCCCAAGAAGAGACCCAAACCAGGCTGAGTTTCAAGCTAAGAGGGTAGATGTATGGTTTCAGATGACAGTCAGGAGAAACCCAATGAGTTTCACTAACATGCACTTAAGTATTTACTATACTAATTTGCTATGTGCGTGCATGATGTGAAGTGTACTATGTGACAGGCCATTGTGCTGTCAGAGGTGACTCAACCAATTACCAAAGAGCAATCAGTTGAGTCACCTCTGACATCACAATTGCCTAGGAGTCTTGGCATGGCACAAATATATACTTTATTATAGCTGCATACTTCACTGCAATTCATAAAGACGAAATGGTTGAGGATTTAAAAATTGGACAGTAACAGCCAGTTAAACCCAGGGATGGTTCACTCTGCTGACACGGCTGCCCTTTTGGAACTTGTCAAAATTATAAAGCTCTCGGCTGTGCTTTCAGCTGTTTCCAATATTTCATGTTGACTCTTCAGATAATTGTATGTAGTGCTCACTCGGGGAAGAAACCATGAAAATCTGAAAGTTTATGTGAAGGATACAAACTACCAAGGGAAAGATTTAGCTGACCATAGAACTTTTGCAAAAAATGTTGTAATTAAAGAGCTATTAATTGATTAAAATAGATGTTTTTCATAAATTCCCTTTTGATTTTCTCCTGTCAATTTTGATGGGTTACAGCTAGTATCTATTATAAAACTGAAGTAATTATGGAATTTACTTGTTGTAATTTTTAATTCCCTAACTATTTACAAGAAGAATGTAATTGAATCTCTTGAATTGGTATTTTAGGACCCTCCATACACTTAGCACAAACAACATCCAAAAGCAAAAATACCCAAAATAAATAAGGACATTATACACCTGATCAGATGATGCTATGATTGTGACACAAACTCTGAAAAGTTAGGCAATTCCATATTAAATCCTTGATCCTTAATTTCTCATGTTTGTTTATTTCACAATGATGTGTTAAGGAGAGCATGTCTACATAACTTGGAAATAGCTGGCATTGACTGGCAGTGTCACAGCCATAATAGCAAGTAAACAATTTCTTGTAGCTAGCTGTTTTCATATGCAAAATTATTTCTGCTTGTCTAAGTCTACTGACTGCCAAGAAAATAAAATATGTATTTAAAAGTTGCCATCTTTCTCCATGGGCTCATATTGTTTCATCCTATCTTGTGTGTAGCCTGTTAATTTTTTTTCCCAGTTGTATGAAAGTGGTCAACTGTCTTTCCCCTCCCTTATGAACCAGTTTCTCTTTTTCAGTGATTAAACATTTGCAGGGTTCATCTTTTGACAGTGCTGCCCTGAATCAAGGCCAGTACACAGTGATGGCCCTTAAAATATAATTTGGCCACTGTAACCAACACATTAGATAGTACAATGTGGTATCTGAGGTTAAACTCTGTTTTAAATGGTAACCACAGTACATGGACAAGAATTTCAAATTCAGTTGTAGAAATATATATCATTTAGTTTCTACTTGTGGTTATAGATCTTTGGGAGCAATATTCGGAAATATCCTGGCTGATTGTGGACTAACGTGGAGAAATAGTTCTGTGCACAGATGGACATGTTGCCTCTCCCTGCAGCACTTTTATCAATTATTGTGTTCCATTAAAAAATCCTAGTTAGGACTCCTACTCAACAATTCATTCAATTCAGTTGTATCTTCCTCATTGTTTTTCATGGTTCTTGCCTTCACACTCATGCAAAATGTGATTGATGGAATGGTTTTCTATGCAGATTGTATTATTTTAATTCTCCATAAAACTGATGTTCTCATGCCTAACTGGCAGTCTTTCCCCTTGGCTCCAACACTGCACAGCCTTCCTCCTTGGAACATGTGGTATCTGGGGCATCTTTATGAGACCTTTCCTCTGTGTGAGCACTTTCTTGCAACTGAGCCCTGATGGTTCAGTTGCTCATTATTCAATTATAATGCTAGATAGGCTTCTCCTTTCATGAAATTGTCAGGAGTAGCCTAGGCTTGGACTCCCCTTAAAGGGGCCAGCAGTCTTGTGACAATGTCCCTTCTCTCCTTTATAGTAGGGATGCGAGTACTAGTTGGTGACAGAGATGACTATGCTACCTCTTGGCTTTAGATTGGCAGAGTTTCTCCCTAAATTGGGGGGGAGGGGAATTCCTCAATCCAAATCTCCAGGGGTTAAAGTGTAATTTGGCGGGCCCCAGAACCCTCCAAAATTTCCGGGCCCCATTCACATGGGTCTGGGCCCCCTTCACCCACTCCAGCAACTGCTCCCCCAAACGCCTGCCCCCCACCCCAGCTGTTGCCCCACAAATGCCTACCTCCCCAGCTACTGCCCCCAAAACACCTGCCCCCATTAGACCTCTCCTTCCCCATGTCCTCCTCAGCCCCATCCCCATTCCTTAAGCTCCCTGCCTCCATGTCCCTACTCCTAACCTCCCACCCTCCAGCTCCCCCATCTTCACTCTACCCCCTTCATCCCCCCAGCCCCCTCCACACTGTACCAGCCCCCTTCAGTACCCTTGTCCCCATTCCCTCACTCTTCCCCCTTCAGCACCCCAACCCCCTCCAAATCTCCCCAGCCCACTATCCCAACCCCTTCTTCCCACCCCATCCGCCCACGCTTTCCCTGCCAGCCGCCCAACTGTCCCCAAACCACCCCTCAGCCCCTTTACCCGCTTCGCTGATGTGGCCAAGGAGCCAGGCCAGGGGGAGGGAGACTGTGGCACTGGCACTGGCCGGCTGGTGAGAGGGGACACGGGCCCAAGACTGGGTCCAGCCCGTATGCTCCCCCTAGGCTCAGCACATAGGGGCAAGGCCAGTGCAGGCACCAGGAAAGGGGGGAGAGAGGGTGCCAGGCTTGCTCCAGCCTACAGCCCCTTCCTTCAGCCTGGGGAACACACTGAAATGCAGCATTCTGGTGCATTTTCCTATTTTTAGGGGGGCCCAGAATGCTGCCCCCTAAAATAGGGGGCCCCGGAACACCATTCTGTGGGATTCCGCCTTACTTTAACCCCTGCAAATCTATGTCCTCTTCAAATTCCTTTTGTGCCTTGGATGAGTGAAGTGAAGGGAGTGTAGGATACCAGTCCTCAGAGATTTGTGGAATGTTAGGGGTCGTAATTGGTTCATCTCACAGTTTTTATTTAAATACAGCACAGGCACAGCACATTATTTATGTAACTGGGTTCTTTCTGCTTAGAACTTCTTCTCTTACTGTATACCTCTACTGCTGTTCTTACGGTAATGTGACCTTATCTTTGGTCACACATGGAGTATTGCAAAAACAATGAGAATCCTATGTTACCTTAAAGACTAACCAACTTACTCAGGCACAAGCTTTTGTGGATTCCAAGCCACTTCGTCAGATGCATGTATTCCCGCAGCTCATGTTATGACTTGGGAGCCAATAACATAGAAAATGAAAATAACCCCACCTTCTTCCTTCCTCCCATGCCCCCAAAAGGAATGTTTGAAAACTGATTACGACCTGCTAGCTGGCAAACTTAGCTTTCTAATATAATGTTTGTCTCATGAGCAACTTTAAAATGTGATTCTATATTACTGTATAGCATTTTTATTTTTATTACTGTGAAACATCTTTCATTTCACACAAGCAAGGTTTAACATGAAGCTGAACACTGGACCAGATCAAAAAATTCATAGAATAATTTTCTATTGGAAAACACAACAATCAAAACAAATATAACACAAGAATGTTGACGTTTGATGAAATTTGATGGGGAAAAGTCTAAACTAAGTGTTTGGATGTTTCTATACTGAAACATTTTGTTTTGATAAAGTACACTTTTTTATTTAGACTTCATAATTACAAGTAGTTTACTTATTATATAAATTTTAATATTCTATAATATATACATTCTAACACTGACATTATCAAAGCAGAATATTTTGCAAGTTCTGATCTAATTTTTTTCAGGATTTCCATCCTGCAGGAAAGTATGGCATTCCAAAATCTATTCTTTTTCCAAATTCTGATTTTTGACAAACAGTACTGAACTGCACATTGTCACTAAATCAAATGTGCATAATAAATTACAATATTATGGGTCATATCCTTAAATGGTGTATATCAGTGGAGATATTCCAGTTTATGCCATCTGAGAATAAAATCCAATTTAAAAATGATGGAATTAATTTCCTATATTTTATACTTAAAATGCTCTATATAAATATCTAAAACAGCATTGTCTCTGTCCTGACGATACAGCATGCATTTCCCCCTCATTGACATGGCACATACAGTTTTCCTGTATGTAAGTCTTAAAAATTAAATTCTTCTGACTTGTCCACTTTATGTATATTTAACCATCTCATGACAAATTTGAGAGTTCAAATATTTATATATGATTTAGATATATGATCACAAAATGTCTTCATGTTCAAATATTACTGTCTATAATGCATTCAGTTAAAAAAAATCTTCCTAATTTAAACCTGCAAAAGTCAAGGAGAATTGCAGATAATTTTCACTCACCATTTGTCACCTTCTCTGTGTCTTCTACTTTTTTCCCATTTTTGTTTCCATGTATCAATTAGTCTTTGTTCCTCTTCGCAGTCTGTCCCCTTATTTTAGTTATCTACAATATGCAATATGTTGATTGTTATCAGTAAAACACTGGGGAAAATGACATTATGTTGTGTAAATATTTTACCAGTGTTTTTTTCAATTTTCATTTTTTTTTCAATTTTTCAATTTAGTTTTCTGAAAAACTCCTGAGTTTTACAAAAGCTA
Organism: Podocnemis expansa; assembly: GCA_007922195.1. Lineage (NCBI taxonomy): Eukaryota > Metazoa > Chordata > Testudines > Podocnemididae > Podocnemis > Podocnemis expansa. The sequence goes on along the minus strand of ML681982.1, from coordinate 46,000,016 downwards.
TTATCCAGGTTATGTGGGGGTCTCTTTAAACTAACTTTCACCTAAATTTTGGACCACTTACATACATGAAAATACTGATTATATTAAGAAAATCTAAATCGTTACACTAGCTAGATGCTTTTGCTAATAATAAAGTATTCTAAGTGTAAGTGATCCGCTGATTATTAAAGTTAGACAATGTAGTAGGAGATAAACATGCATGCAGATGTGTGCATACTGTTAATGTACCATTCATGAAACAAACTACAGCATTAAACCATTCTTACTTCCATTATCTTACTTCTCTTTGTTCCTTTTTTTATCTTCCTGTCCTCACATTAACCCCAATATTCACCCAGAAAACAATGAAGTTAATGTTTGCACATGATTTTTTTATCCACTTACATTTTTAAACAAACACTTATTAATTCCAGAGAAAAGTCAAACAAAATAAAAACTGAACATGAAAGTCCTTACCAATCTTTTACTAGGGTGATGGGAAAGAAAAATGTCATGTTTTGGTTGAGGCAAAAATTAAGATTATGTGGGTAAATTAGCTTGTTGATTTGGCTCTTTCAGGTATTCACATAACAATATTTAGGGGAATTAACCTTTACAATATTCTAGTATGGGATATGGGAAAAGACTGTCTAAAGCTGATACAGTTAAGACTGTTTTCTATATAGAATTCTTTTCATAAGCTGTAAAGACATATTAGCATTTTAATTGTTACCTTGATCATTGTATAATGTGTGCAAATAATTAAAATATTCAATTGATTGAAATGATAATTTGGTAAAATAAAATATGTAGAGACAGAGAGAGAGAAATTCTATCCCAAAAGTAAGAGCGCCTCTTGTTAGTTACAAAGAGGAAGTACAAGTTATCCTAAAGACAACTGAGGCATCATTAAGTGATACTGGAAATAAAGGAAAAAATGAATGGGGGTGGGCAGGGAAAGAACTGGGGGCACAAGGGAGAGGAAGAAAAGGCCAAGGGAAGATATTAATATCCCGATTATATATTAATCTGTATTTTCAAGTATTAATGGAGAAGCATGTACACTATTTAAACAGAGCCAGAAGTTTTAATCTGCTGCTGGCATTTGGCAAATTATAAGAATGCAGAGATGGATGGTGGCATGCTAGATTAATATGCATATTATTATACAGATGGTATAATACTGTCTTCACTCCAAGATACAGAAGAAAAGTTAAAAATTAAGTTTACTTACAACCAATGAGTCATGATATATCTTCCAATTAGTACAGAATTCTGTATAGCAATAAACTGGTAGTCTACAGCAAAATTGCATAAAGATCAGCACATGTGCAGAGTCTGATTTGGATTTTTAAGGAATGTGGGCTTCCAATTTGCTATTTAGAAATTTTTAAATCACCCATCACCATAGCAATTCTTTGTTAACCAAATCTGAAAGATAATGTTGCCTTGGATACACTAAAGGTATACATTCGAAAAATTTTTCTTTCCCCTTTCTCTACTTTATTGGGGCAACATGTTGCCATTTGTGGTCACAGCAGTTATTGAGCCAGAGAAAGGGAGTGAAAATAACTGGCGGTTAGGGCATTCAACCAGGATGTGGGAGACTTAAAGACCCTGCTCCAATTACAATTTAATAATTTTTTGTACAAAGGAGAATTGCTTCAAGAGGAGAAACAGAAAGACCCACATGAGAACATCCCATAGCTCAGTGTGCTCTCCAGCAATGTTCACAACTGTAGTTCAATTATTTCTTCCAATAATGCATGCAGCAGAGGCGTGCTTGAACCTGGATCACCCATATACCAGGTGAGTGCCCTAAATCACTGGGTTTGAAGTTATAAGGAGGGCAGTGGCACCACTACAGCCAAAGTTGGATAACCTTTTTTTTTTTTTTTTTAAGTTTAGTGGCTAAATTAAAAAAAAAATGTGGTTAGTTTAAATCCAAAACAGGGTTTATTTCTTCCCTTCCCCTTAGAGAAGAGGCAAACCAAAAAAAGTTTTTTTTAGCCAAACTAAATTGCTATTTTGAAATATCTTTTACATTATTTTCAAAACAAACCATTTCAACATTTTCCAAAATTTGTTTTTTCTTTTGCTGAAACTTGTGACTAAATTCAACCCAAATTTAATATTTGCTGGGGAAAAAATTGCCTTGCTTTGGTCACCACAGCCTGAAACTGAAACATTGAAAAAAAATCAGTTGAATGAAGTGTTTAGTTTTTCAGTGTGCTAATGAACTAAAAAATCCATTAATTGCCTAACTCTGACTGTAACAAGCATGTTGACTCATGGATGGCTTTGAAGATTAGGCAACAGAAACAATCTTGAAGCCATCAAAGGTCCTATACAGGTTTTACTTGACCTTTAAAACTGAGTTAAATATGTTTAAACTATGTCTATGTGAGTGTTTAAAGTGGGATTTTAAATTAAACTGACTGAATTTATAAATGCATCTAGACAAGTCTTGAACTGCAATGTCTCTGTATGGAGACAAGAGATGGATCAGCATTGGGACATGATACTGGAAACAGGCAGTTGCCTGGTAAGCTGGATGTAGACATTCATAGTTTACAACACTGATGTTATTTGATGTTTTAGGCTCAGTGATTTCCCACCTCTTTTTGACAAATGAAGATGAGGTGGGAGAAAGGAGATATAGTTTCAATGGAGTGGGAGAAGAATGTCCATTTTTTAAGGTAATCTTCCTCTTGACCTGCATCATTTTGGTCTTACCAGGACCATCTGATGCCTGATTTTAAAGATGTTTCCTGTTATTGGAGCTTATTTCTCACTACTTTCTTAATGATTTAACCTAGAAATAAGGGTGAAGGTGGGGCATAACTAGCTAACATTGTATCTCATCTTAGTTTCTTGAAGATCAGGAAGGTTGAAGGGTTACTTCTTCAAAGGAGGCATTGACAATTTTCAATAGCAGGGAGCACGATTGTTCTCTGACTTTTGTCAACAAAGGGAGGCATGGATCTGTTCTACAAACTAGGATGAAGGATGGTGACTCTTTGCAGGGAGTTGGTGCTGGGGTCTGATGTTTGGATTACATGGTACATGTCAATTTGCTGTGCAGACCAGCTGTGCTGGGCACAACTTTGTGTGATTTTAACAGGTGGCATAGACTAGACACTGCAGGTACTGAAATGGTTTTACTCTGTCATCCCGTCAAGTGATGAATCACGGAAGATTTCTTCCTGTGCCATAGTCGGATAGACTTCATTTTAAAATGCATCACAGTTGCTAAGCTGTGTTGATTCCCTCTTCTCCAATACTGATAGCAGAAGGATAACAACAGATTTCAGTCTCTACAGATGTGACCCATACTAGCCATTTATTATTCTCAATTGGAGACACAAGAAAAATCGCTACACAAAAGCACATGAATAGGATGCTACTGCTGAGGGTGGCAAGTCTCAGGGGAAGTCCAAAAATGGCAGATGAAGCCCTCATTTGTATTTAGTGGGCTGCATTTAAGCACCTCAGCCTTCATCATGCATGCTTTTTTCAAGTTGAGTTCCCTGCACTCATGGCAGGACCTAGCACCCTCTTGAAGCTTCAAAGCATCTGACAAAGTGCGATTTTCTCCCACAAAAGCTTGTGAGATAAATAAACTTGTTGATTTTTTAAAAGTGCCACAGGACTCCTTGTTTGTTTTGCTGAACTAGACTAACACAGCTACCCCTTTGGAACTTTAAATTAGTTGTCGCCAGCACTTTGAAATTGTGGTTCAAGACTAAGTGGAGAAGAGGCAGGTTTCAGAGCTTGAGTTCCAGCCTGAGCTGCAATTTAAGCTCAGTCTCCACTGGTAGCCTAAATCTGTCAATTTAGGCTGGGAAGCCAAGTGCCATGGGGTGCGTTTTGCCATATTCATGTGGTGCAAAAATTGATGTTTTAGATATAGCATTACTGACAATCTGCTATTTACTTCTTAGCCACATGCATACCAATTAAGTTTTCTTTCCCATTCAACTGGGAGTGTAACCTGCTCCCTTCTCTGTGGGAATAAGTAAAAATCCACACCTTTAGAGATACTCATCTAGGTTGCAGAATTTCTTTTCTTGTTTTAAGCAAACAGAATACAATCAACCACTCTTATGAACAATCTTGTGCTTTAGGATAATTTAAATGTGTGGGCTTTCTTTTATCTCTATCATGTTTTACTTTTGAATTGCTCCATCAAGAATAATTGGTGCATTTGTCCACATTTCTTCATAATCTTGATGTTTTCAAGAGAAAAGAGTTTTTGAATCTGACTAAAATACTAAAATAGATTGATGGCTAAAATAATTTGCGAGCTCTTGTCCTTCTGGCCATAGAACTGAATGCTAGTATTAAGTCCCTGTGGCTATGAAGGTGAACATTGACATAAGTACACCTGTTTTGAATTATACAAGGAAATCTGTAATTTAAGCATTATTGTTTTCATTTTATACATATTTGTGATGTGTGCTTATCATAATCTTCATCTGCAGATCTCAAAGCATTAATAATAATTTAGAGCACAGTATGTTTTACAAGCTGACATATTAATATAAATCATTCAGTACATTCATCATAGCAAATATAACACCACTTGGAGAGAAAGCACTGTAGCCCATATCTGAATCATAGAATCATAGGACTGGAAGAGTCATCTAGTCCACTCTCCTGCACTTATGGCACAATTAAGTATTTTCTAGACCAGTGGTTCCCAACCAGTGTGCTGCGGCAACACCCAAAGTGTGCTGCGAGCATCCCTGAGAGCTGGAGTTAAAGTTCCCTCCTTGCTCAGCCCAGCCACGTGGGCTGTGCAGGACTGGGAAAAGGCAGGGGTTAAAGTAATGGGGAAGGCACTGGAACACAGTTCTGGGGCCCCCTATTTTTAGGCAGGCAGTGTTCTGGCCCCCTAAAAATAGAGGATGGCACAGGAACGGGGAGTTTCAGGGGTCCCCCTAAAAATAGCAGGAGCAGTCTGAATGCAGAGTTCTGGTGGCTCCGACTTAACCCAGCCAGCAGAGAGCTGTGGGAGGCTGGGAGTGTGTGAATTTTCCCCTGCAGGGCAAAGCAGCTTGTGTCAGCCAGCCTGCAAACAGCCAGGTAAGGGCTCTGGTGGGGAGGGCTGCTGGGGGTTGTGTGGGGCAGGTATGTATGTGTAGTGGGAGGGGGGAGTGGGTGTGTAGCTGGGGTTGTGGGGTGGCTGTCTGGTTGGGGGTGTGTGTAGCTGGGGGGAGTTGGCTGTTTGTGTGTGTGGGCATAGCTGGGGGCTGGAGGCTTAGTTCTGGCTCCTGCAGTGATGGGAGAGTCCATCACAGGCAGCTGGGGGAGGGGAAGATGGGACCCACTGGGGTGGGAGGGAGCAGCAGTGGGGTGAGAATTTGCCCTGGGGGGCAGGGAGCCACCGTGGAGAAGGGGGAAGTGGGTGCTGCACCATGCTCCGCTGCCCTACCTTCCCACTCCCCAGGTTCCTGCCTGCCCCCCCACAAAGCCACTCTTGTTCTCCCTTCCTCTCTCCTCTCTTGCCACCCTTGTCCTGTTCCCCACATGGCATCCCTTGTCCTTTTTTGCTGCCCCTGCCCTGCTCTGCTCCCCATTCTCACTCCTGCCACTGCACACAACTCCTGACCTCCCATTTTGCCACCCCTGCTCTGCTACCCCTACAACTCCACACAGCAGCATTTCTGAAACACTGTGCCATGGTTCATGAATATTCATAAATAATTTAAGTTAATTTGAATATTCATAGATTTTTTAAAATGGTGTACCTCAAAAAAATTTGAAGGTATCAAGGTATGCCACGGCAGAGAAAAGGTTGGGAACCACTGATCTAGACCAACCTGACAGGTGTTTGTAACCTGCTCTTAAAAATCACCAGTGATGAAGGTTCCACAGCCTCGCTAGGCAGTTTATTCCAGAGCCCCTTTGCCCTGATAGTTATGAAGTTTTTCCTAATTTCCCATACTAAACTGCCTTTGCTGAAATTTAAACCTATCGCTTCCTGTCCTATCTTCAGAGGTTAAAAAGAATGTATTTGAAAACTGTTATCAGATCCTCACTCAGTCATCTTTTCTCCAGATTAAACAATTTTTTTTTGAGTTTTCATTATAGGTTACATTTTCTAGAACTTGAATAATTTTTGCTGCTCTTTTTGGACTTTCTCTAATTTGTTCAAATCTTTCCTGAAATGTGTCACCCAGAGCTGAACATGATATTCCAGTTGAGGCCTTAATCAGTGCAAAGTAGAGCAGAAGACTTACTTCTTGTGTCTTGCTTATAATATTCCTGCTAATACATCCCAGAATGTTTGTTTGCTTTTTCTGCAATAGTGTGATACTATTGATGCACTTAACTTGTGATCCCCTATGACACCATATCCTTTCCCAGAGTACTCCTTACTAGGCAGTCATTTTCCTTTTTTTGTATGTGTGCAACTGATTGTTCTTTCCCAAGTGGAGTACTCTGCATTTGTCCTTACTAAATTTCATCCTGTTTTTTCAGACCATTTCTCCAGTTTGTCCAGATCATTTTGAATTTTAATCCTATCCTCCAAAGCACGTCCAACCCCCACCAAGCTTAATATTGTCTGCAAATTTTATAAGGGTACTCACTATGCCATTATATCTAAATCACTGGTGGAAATTATTGAATGGAATTGGTGCCAGAAATGATCTCTATTGAATCCCACTCAATATGCCTCTCCAACTTGACTGTGAACCACTGATAACCACTCTGGGAGTAAAAAAAGCAAGGACTCTTGTGGCACTTAAAGACTAACAGATTTATTTGTTGCATGAACTTTCATGGAAGAAAATCCCACTTCATCAGACATTATAGTTTTCCAAACAGTTATGCACCCCACCTTCATCCATCTAGGGTGTAATTCACTAGCTTGTCATGCAAGACAGTATCAAAAGCAAAACCTGCTGGGGCAGATCAGCCAGCCCAGAGGCAGGGTGTGAGTGCTGCGAGCTGCAGCCTGTGGTCCCAGGGCCTCAGCCTCTCCAGCACTAAGTGGTTGTTTGCCTCACACAGCTAGTGGCTCTGCTGGGTGGCCCCAGGGCTAGTGTACCTGATTGCTGCCTGCCCCCAGGCTAGCTGCCACCACAGGGGGTGGGGGAGGAGGCCCCTGAGGGGCTGTCAAAAGTGGATTACCTGGGGCCTGGGTACAACTGAGCTCGAACAATACTATAATTTCCATTCCTGCCTAGTTCCATGTGGTTTCTGCTATTTTCCATGAAAGACTATTCCACAGCTTAATAATAGTGCTGTGACAAATAAGAGCCCAAGGCAGTGCAGTGGCTTGTGTATCTAAAGCAAAGTGCCAGACTCTGCTCTCAGTTACACAGGTGTTTTTCCAGAGGAAATTCATAGGAATCCTTATGGGATTCCCCTGATGTAGCAGAGAATAGAATCTGTCCCAAACTCTTAAATCAGTTTCCAAAAGAGTTGTCAGTCAACACATGATTCTTAAAACAGAGAGTTTCATGTGTTTTGGGAGCTTGTGAGAATCACTTCTGCTTCATTTTGTCAGAATTGAATGAATCTGAAAGAAGACAAAGAAAGGCTTACAAACAAAGCATGATGGTGGTCTGTTCTGCTCACATTGGCATGAATGACAAAAGTGCACAGGGGCAACTTCTGCAGGTTTCAATTAGTTCAGAAAATAAAGGGAGTATAATCGACAGAAGCAAGCTTTGTATATCAAAATCCCTCTAACGTCTGAAAGCAACTAGCATCACACAGGTCAGGACTGTCTTGTTTTCATTTTTCTAAAATATTTCAATACACTAATCCAATGCAATGTATGTATGTTAGTAAAACAAGTGAGTGTAGGGGCCAGCATGTTATGCTACAGCACACTAGCCATGCTGCTTGTGAGTAGAGAAAATCTGGCTTAAATCCATCCAAGCAGTGAAGCAGACTGCACGCTGACTCTTCTGACCCTGTTCACTGCCTTATACAACTGAAGGCTGTGAAACAGTAAATTTAAATGAAACAGAACAGTGCCAGACTGAAAAGATGAATATAAGACACAAATGACCCAATCCTGTTCCTACTCATGTCAATGGTGAGATTCCAAATCACTTCTATGTGAATAGGGTAGAGCTCTAAAATTTGTCATTAAGATTCTAAATAAGCAAATTTTCAGTGTGGGATTCAGTATGAATAGGTGTGCTAATTTGACATGCAATGGTAAATTGAGTTTCTAAAGTGTAAAGTCCTTTCTAAAAGCATGAAGCTTAGTTTTCACATGTACATTGAAGTACTGGATGGCAGAGCAATGTTAGCAGCTGTTTGAGAAATTGCTTAGAATATCTTTAGACCCTGAAGAATATAAAAATTACTGACAACTCTAACGGCATGACTAGTGTGGTGCAACAATGAGACACTACTTATTGTGTTATTAACACTTTAGCTCCTGTGCTGTGTTTCTTTGCCAACATACATATAATATGAGGACTCTTAGGTCCTGCTCACCATATCTTTATGCACTTTAAGAGTAAGTGATTGAGGATGAGGCTGGCAGGCTGCAAAGCAGGGTAATGGTTGGCTCGTGGGTACAGTAAATGTAGAAAACTGATATTTTGCTACATAAACCTAGGTTCATTGTTTCATAAACCTGATTACACAAATGCACCTAACACAACATGAACATTCTGAAAAGCCTGTATGAACTTAAGCTACTTATAATGCTTGTGAAAACTATTTTTAGTGAACACATTATGTTGTAAGAGTGACTGTTTGCTTCTGATCACACAGTCTGCTTGAAAGGAAGGATGCTGAGCCATTGGTCTACTCCATGCAGTCTGGGTGGAGATCTTTCCTGTCTTTGTCTTAAATCAATTTTCCTCCTCATTTCAATTCCACTTTTAGAAAAGAACTCCAAAGGAACAAATGGTTCCATTTCTATTACTGCTTATCAAACAAAAGGAAAGCATTAAGGAAGAGGTAGATAGTTATAGTTATAGGACACATCTTTATACTTAATAAATGTGGGGACAACATCTTGGATTACATGAAATCAGCAAATTAAATCCTAAAAGACAATGACTTAACTGTAGTTGTTTATGTTCAGTTCTTCTCAGGATCTGGCTCTCAAGATGACCACATACATGAGATCTGGCCTACACTGCTGGTGAAATTAAGTGGCAGTTGACAGGAGATATGCAAGCTTCATAAAGTAGCTTGCATATCTCCTATCAGCTTTCTACTTTCTACCTACCACAGCATCCCCTCTGTGCTGAGCCAACAGGGAATGCCCTCTGATTGACACAGTAACCTTTCTTTGTAAGGATGTTGACTTAGAGATCAATTGAGCAGGTCTCCAGTGCCATGCAATTGATTCCACAGAACTGATCTCGTGGCACTGACATTGATGCTATCAGTATAGGTATACCTTGAGTAAGGCAGACAACATCTGACCTGTAAATTTCGTTATAGTGTTTCTACATATGATGACTAATAAGGCTGAAATTGTTGTCATTGCTTGTCCCTCCAAAACCATAGCCAAGACTTGGTGGTGTCAGCTTTTTATTTGATGAACATGTCCACATGCTGAAGGCATCTCACCTCGCTGATGGTGGTGCACTCCCTGTGAGGCAGCACAGTCACAGTGTTGTGATAGCTTCAAAGCCTCTGCGATGAATTCAGTATTGACAGAATTGATTTCCGTATCAATTTTGAGTGCCTCGCTTGAGCATGACCATATTAGATATATCTTTGAGTCCAGCTCTCCTGTCACACTTCAGATTTTTCATGGCTATTGTCAGCTCCTCAGCGTTGAGCTGCTCATTGTGGACTTTGCTGTCTCTGAGGAGTGAGCAAAGTTCCTGCTTCATTTGTTTCATTCTGCACTTTTTTTTTTTTTGCATTAGTGTGCAACTGGGGTTGGAGAGACTGTGGAGATGCACTTTGGTTGTTACCTATCATGTTCAGCTTGCAAATTGGGCCCAGGCTTTCTTGCTTTGGTGATACAGGTTTGCTGTTTCACTCAGCTTCCTGCATGGGTCATTCAATTCCTTTCCATTTGCTCATAAGCATTTCCCAAGCCCACTGATGTCTTCACCAAAGAGATCTAGGTAAAACATTTATGAATATCTTTTATATTGTTAACTTGTTGGCTCCAAAATTTTGAGTGTATATATAATGTCTGACATTCCCAGGCATGTCACAACCCACAAAAGGTAGAGAACCACTGCTCTGTATAGCAGAGGATTGCCTCTTCTTCAGCATGTGTGGACTATGCCACACACTGTGTGTGCCTGCACAGTTCCCTCCAGAATTTGCACCCATGCAGCAGAAGTGCTCTGGTGTTGTTGCTTGAAGATCCTCTACAGCCCTAGAGCCTGGGGTAGAAATTGGTTGCAGGTACAGAAAGATAACTGATACATTCAAAGGATACATGCAGGAGGGCAGAGAAGAGAAAATACCAAACCATGATGAATTTAAAACACCACATGAGGTTAAACATTTCAACTTTATAAGGCTGTTGGGAGCTCAAGAATGCAGAGTCAAGAAGAAAGAGTATTTCTCTGTGCATAGTAAATGAAGCTACAGAGCAAGGATTCTTCCTAATGGAAGAACTCCAGATCACAGCTTTTAGTTACTCGGGCTGTGTGCTGGGACCAGTATTTGCCTCTCAGAGAATCCTAAAGCAGAGGGAAGCTTGCATAATATTAATAAGTCATGAAGCATAAGAGAATACAAAAGAAGCAAATCAGACATTGTTCTGAATAAATCTTTGCATTCTTTCCTTGCACTGTAAGATGGCTTTATAGGAGTATTAAGGATGCTACTCCAATCTCTGTTACACACCAGCCTCTAGGTCACATGGTTAAAATTCAAACGCCATTCAAACACAGAATCCATCTCCTAGAAGATGAATTATAGTATATGTTTTTAAAGGTATCTGATCTCATTTTAAAGACTGCAACTGATGGAGACACACCTCTACTGATAAGATGTTCCAGTGCACACTTAATCTCACTGCTAGGAAACTACATATTACTTCCAGGTTGAAGTTATCCTACCTCAGTTTCTAGCCACTGGATCTTATGTCTGTCAGAAAGATTGAAAACCTCTCTTTTTCCACTATTAAATATTTTTCCACATGTAAATACCTGAACATATGATTGGGTCACCCCAATCTACTCTTGTATACATTGAATAGACTGAACTCCTTAAATCTGATGAAGTGGGTTTTTCTCCCACGAAAACTCATGCGAAAAATAAATCTGTTAGTCTCAAAGTGCCACACAACTCCTTGTTGTTTTTTTGCTGGACTAGACTAACACGCCTATCCCTTTGGAAATTCAATAAAAATCTCTTTGACAAGGGCCTGTCTAGATGAACAGGAACTTCAATCCAAGAGCAAAATTCTCCTTTCAGATAATTAATGTAAAGGTGAGTTCTGAGAAAGTAAGGAGATGAGAACATTGGAGTTGAGACCTGTCTTGCAGAGCTGAGGAAAGAACATTTCCCTGAAGTATGAGTCTCTAATTTGACAATTGCATATAAATATAATAGGAAGATTTGAAATAGTCATATTCTGACTGTCATATGTCCTTTCCTTTCATTTATAGGCAGCATACAGTGGCCAGTTAAATTAATAACAATTATAGAATCCCTACTAGAGATGTTCTAGAAGATAAATCCATTGAACATTTTCTTTTTTTAAAAAATCAGTGGTTTTTAAGTCAGATGTAGCAAAATCATAAGGTTACATTGTAAAGTCACACGTGGAGTGCCTGAGTAGGGCTTCAGGGGACAGTTCAGGATGTGGCCCATGGCGTGCAGCTTAGCAGTATAAATCTTAATTAACTTATGTATAAGACCATGCACTGGATAATTAAGTTGCACTTAATTGATACCTGATTGTCTTTTCTGATAAGGTAGCAATTCAGAGCAAAAACTCTGCTCCAGTACATGAAACCTGATTGGCTTCATTTTAGGATTTGTTATATTCTTCCTCTTTTTGAATAAGGTCCACAAAAATAACAATACTTATTTGTACAAGAAAATGTTATGGCATTACACAGGTCTGTTCAATCACTGCAGAATCACATTGTGTCTTTGGTATGAAACTCCGACTGCAAATAAAATATTTTTAGAAAGAATTATTTAAAATGCTAAATATTTTTGGTTAATCAACTGATTCATTTGAAATTGAACCCTGAAAGTCTAATCCATTTATCAATCTGCATTTGGAAGATGAGGCTTAAGAATGTTCCACATTGATCTCACTCCATTACAATTCTTGAACACTTCTGAAAAGCTCATCCAAAACTTTTATTGGCTTGAAGATTAGAGACAGACACCTTCAGGGTCTCTATCAAGCATTCTTAAAACTACATTCTTAAAACTATTGGTATAAGCCAGTCATGAACATATTTAGGGTAGAAATAAAAAAGTTCCTAACCATGAGAAATGAGGATCTTTTAGTAGGAGTAAGGAAACAGCCTAACCAGAACTAAAATGGAGCTTGATACATATATGAACAATGCTGAATGATGGGACTGACTGGCATAGCAGGAGACTGGACACAATGACCCAGGAGGTCTCTTCCCAGGCTTCTATTCCTATGTAACACTATTTTAATACAATGATACCAGAACACATAGTTATACCTTAATTAACTGGTTTTAAATAATCTTTGGAATTCAGTATGTAGTACTTGCCTATCAAATCAATTGAAAGGCCTATGTTAAAGGGATACTATCAGTGGAAAAGAGGCTCAGCTCCAGAAAGAGTTGAAAGCAGTTTCAGCTTTAGTTTTATTTTCCTATTTATTAAAAATGTTCTTGTTTGTTACTTTAAAAAAGAACCATACAAAGAAGAGAAAGTAAATAAGGCTCCAGCTCTGGATGTGCTGATGTATGGGTAATTAAAACAAAACAAAAAAAAACAAACAAAAAACCCACACAAGCCTCCCTCCCGAAAAACCCCAAAATCCCCTTTCCAAGCCTCCCCTAAACTTTATTCCAGGGAATAGTTTCAGTGACTTCGCATTAATAAAGATATGCATATATGTAAGTTTCTTCAGTACTGTGGCCTCAAGCATATATGTCTAAGCTACAGCTAGGAGCAAGCTTCCCACTCTGGGAAGGCAGATTTATGTTTTTGGGGCTTGAGCTAGCAGAGAGGACTGAACAGAAGTAGCCAGAGTTAGCAGTGTGGACATTACAGATCCCTTTGAGACAAAAAAGGAGTCCTGTAGCACTTTTAAGGACTAACAAATTTATTTTCTTCATGAGTTTTCATGGGCAAGAATCCCACTTTGTCAGACACTTGAAGATGGGGAACTTACAGAATGGGAGCAAAAATTAATGTAGGGGAGAGTAAGTCATAAGATCTGGTCAGACTGTAACCACAAATCCTCTCCCATGAAAGCTCATGCATTAAATACATTTGTTAGTCTTTAAAAGTGCCACCAGACTCCTTGTTTGGTTTGTTGGACTAGGCTAACATGGCTACCTCTTCAGAACTTGGTATTATTCAGAGAAATGTGATTTTTTTTTAAGTTGACGACTGTGTTGCAATAATGACTGAATAGAAAATTTTATTAAACTAGTTATTAAACATCAATACACATTAATAATGACTGCTAATGTAGTTATCCATTATACATTTAATGACCTGAAAGAAATAGTTCCAGTAATTGGTATTTTTTTCAACATAAAGTACCTTTCAAAAGATAGTTGAATTATTTACTTAATACCTTGTAGATATCTGAAAACATGATATATTCTCATTTTGACCTAGCTCACGTTTTTTCCCTAGCATAGTCTATATTGGTTATCATGTGAACATCTATAATTAGGGGACTAAAACAGTCAGGGGTTAAAGTAAGCTGGAAAGTGGGGGGATGCTGTTCCTGAGCCCACTATTTTTAGGGGCTCAGTGTTCCAGGGCCCCTAAAAATAGAAAATAGAGCCAGAACACTGCGTTCTGGGGCCCACCACTGAAAAATAGCAGGCCCCATAATGCAGTATTCTGGCATCATGGTCTATTTTTAGGGGCCCAAATGCTGAGCCCCTAAAAATAGCAGGCCCCTAGAACGGCGTTCTGCTGCATTCTGGCAGGCAGGGCAAGGGGCAGGGCCAGGGGCGTTCCTGGGCAGAGCTCAAGCCACACCCCAAACCCATCCAATTCCAGTTCCGACCCAACCTGGGGTCTACAGTCATGCCACTGCCCCGACCTGGGGCCTATCTCCCCAGCCATGCCGCTGCCGCTGGTAAGTATGGAGGCAGCCCGGCTTGCGCTGGGGGGGTATTGGGGGGTGTTGCCATGGGGGGGGCAGGAGCTGGGGTCCAGGGTCCCACCGGTGGGGGAGTGTTCCGGGGCTCCCCAAATTATACTTTAACCCCTGAAAACAGTGGAAATGATCTTAGATTTATCCAAATAATTTCATCTCAAAAATACCAAAGATAGTTTTACAAGATAGTCTACAAGTGATACAGAAATCATTTAATCTTCCCCTGAAATGCAACTGCTTCTAACCATATAGCAACATTATGTGGTTTAGGAATTAAATTTTCAAATGTGCCGAAGCACGACTGATTTTCACTGAAGCTTAGTCACCTAAGTGTCTACGTCACTTGTTAAAATGGAATTTAACTGTCTAAGTCACTTAGGCTCAGGTTTTAAAGATACTTATGTACTCCTGTGCTCAGTGTTTGTATTGAAATTTGTAATGAAAGTGATTTGGAAATATTATTGATTTTATATTTCACCACAGTACTCTACAGGTTATTCACTTCACTTGAATTATTTTGTGAAACTGCAACACAGAATAGCTTAGTGGACTGCAATTTTTTGTTAACGATTCTAATGGCTAATTGTCTTGTGCAGTGCTACACTGTCACAGAGCAGGTAAAATTTTAAAAAGTGGTATTAAGCTTGCTAAATGATTATTTATGTGCTTATTATCAGTCTAACTGGCAAACACCAAATCCAGATTTTTTTAGAGCATGTCCAGACACTAAATTAATTCTTTCAACACCGGAATGTCTGCTAATTTAAAAGAAAGGGCAACATCATTTGTCTTGATAGTTGAATTAGGTATACTTCCTAAAAATCAAAGACATAAGTTTTTCTTTTTGTCAGGTCTGTCTGCTATGCTAACTACTAAATTTAGAACTATTGCCTTAACAGTAATACAGTTTATTTACAAAGTGTTGCATCCTCTAAATGCAGCTTTAAGGATGAACACCCAATCTAATCCATATAACTATCCATTTAACTGTGGGAGATGCTGTATCATCGAAGACCAATCTTGAATGATAAATACTTCACACTTGAATCGATGAGCATTTTTAGTGGTCTCTAAAGCTTTAGCTGATTAATCATAAATAAAATATTAGCGGTTCGTTTGAACCCCACTGTCTGTTAGAAGTCAGTCACAGGGGAGATGTAAGATGATTTTGAGTTATTTACTCAAGCTACTGGAGGAATATGGCCATACCAAAAAACTAAAATACAGAGAAATACAGAGCACTGTAATTGTATTTGGCTGATAGGCAAGGATGTGGCATGAGGTAAGAAGGCTTCTTGTATCTGCTGTTCCCCCTGCAAACCCTAGCTCAGATGGCAAAAGTGTGGCCTTAATTAGGTGTAAATATATTCTTAAAGCAAATCACTTTCCACAAAAGATAGTTGTGTGTGTGGAGGGGGGTGGAGGTTGTAAAAAAGGGAGAGTAACTGTTGTTGTTATATATACTTAGGAAGCCTGGCAGAACATCCGTTGAAATAAATGGAGACCTTTCCATTTACTTCCAACAGGCAGTGGATCTGATCCACTCCAGAGTTGGAAGGAATTAGGCTTTATAAATTAGAATACTTGATGAGCTCACATACACAGCTCTGAATGGACTTTCAAAAGGCAGAGAGAAATGCTTATAGCACGATTTGACCTTGCAACAAATAGATAATCATGAAGCATGACATGAGATCCAGATATTCATAAATTCATTAGTGATTTGAGAGTACTCAGTTTTTTAGAGTCCAACTTCAGATGCCTTTGAGAGGCCTGATATTTGAGTATATGTTTTCAACGCTTTCTGAAGCTCAGGCCTCTTTAATGTCTCAGGTTGGGCAACCAAAATCATTAGTGACCAAAAACGTTGTCTCCAAAATCCCTAAGAATAAGGCTTTTTTTAAGCAGAGTTACTTTATACAGAGAGTACTGTATTCACCAAGAAGTAAACTACTGTGTGCAATGAAAGCTTCAAATAAGCAAAATACCATTGAAAGCATTTTATACAAATAGTGAAAGGAAAAAAATGTATTGTGGCATTCAACTGTTGACTCAAGGAAAGGGAACCAATATGGAATACCTAGTCGTCTTTCTTTGTAATTTGTAGCCCTCCTGTGTAATGCAAAGAGTCAAGTCTAAGCCTCTGTAGCTTATTTCCAGGGACTACCAGTGTGCTCTGAATGGTGTGGCATACTAAAATAAAGCTCTCTCTTCAGCAATGAATGCTGAGAAGTTTTAACTAAAACTAAAATAGGTAATTTTCTTACTCACTCATAGATTTTGGCTCAGCCACATGGAGTACAATAAACCAAGTGGAGTGCTAGACGATGACCTGCATCTCAAGAATGTAAATACCAACAAATGTTGGTGCAGTTCAGCTTCTGCTTTCTTCCTTAGACATTCATGGTAAGATGGGAGGCACAAGTTTTCCTTGACCGTTATTAATGCAGTTTTTGTTAGAGAATTCAAATGAAAAGTCAAGTGAGTTTGTCTAAACTTTTGTTAACTAAACATTTCTCAGAAGTGCTTCTCTTAGAGAAAATCAGCCTTTTTAAACACAATCTGAATGTTTGTCTCTTTCCACTGAAGTCAGATCGCCCATACTTTTCTGTTCATGGTATTGATTTCAACTATGAGAGTTGAAACTGCCTCTCCAAACCATTCCATCCTCCCACTCCTGGCTCTCAAAAGGCGGTATTGTGGGAAAAAGGCGTGGGGGAGCAATCCTCTTGCCAACAGGGTAACCAATAGCAAGTGTGAAAAATCAGCACAGGATGGGAGGGCAATAGGCAGCTATATAAGAAAAAAACTCTCAATATCAGGACTGTCCCTGAGGACATTTGGTCATCTTATCCACCCTCCCACCCTCAAGAAAAAAAGCCATTAGGTTTTAATGCTTTTTTCTAATAAACTGGAATATTTGCCAAAAAGGTCAGGAGGAAGTGTTGAATGAAAAACTGACCAATTGTACAACAGACATGTACATGTCAAGGACCATGTTTCCCAGGACCTTTGCATGTTGCCACCTTACCCAACAGTCAGCCTGCCACTTTCACATGTGCTCTTAAGCTGAGTGGGAGATAGACAGCTTTACAAAGGGGCAGAAATGGGAACCCCTTTCCTGCCCTCTCACACATGTCAAAATGTCCCCTGTAAATCTCCTTGACTTCTAGCAAAACCATCCCTTTAGACAGGTAACCCAGTTTTAAAATTTGGTCACTCTGTTTAATGCAAAATAAGATTGTATTGCATTTTGCGTCATATGCTCATATTAAGATGGACTTTTTCATTCTTCCAGTTAATGAGTAGCACATGACATGGAACAGTGGATAACATTACCACGACCTACCATATATAATTTTAATAGTTACAAGCCTGATCTTGAAGTCCCTATTCAAAACAAAACTACCATTCAAATCAGTAGTTTGAAATGACTTGCCAGGTGTATTCTGTTTTCAGTACTAAGAAAACAGAATTGGTTTGTTGTTTTCTTTTATGATGTGACTAAACCACTGACAAAGTGGATTATTTTAGTTTAGTTACAGCCATGCAGCATTCAGTGCTGCTGGAAAAAGGAGCCCTTTTATTAGGGCAGCATGCATGGCACTGTACTTTTGTAGGAAATGAGCTCCTTAGACCTGGGCTAGGCTGGGTGGCTGTCTTGTAGGGATATCCTGAGTGCTTTCCAGCAGCATATTAGCAATATGGCTAACATGTCACATGCTGGTTTTTTTCCTCTCATCATCTCTGCACTGTTTTTGATATCAAATGGAAACAATATCCCTCATTAATGTTAAGGTTGCAAAATGAAGCACTCTAGTGTTAGGAAATGCCAGAATTAAGGTTAACTGTACAACTTTGATTCAGTTTTCTCATGCATGTATATTAAGATACAGTCTTTAATTAGGTAATCAGATTTTTTTTTTTTTTGTTCCACAACACTGCTGCATCATGCAGCACACAAGAAGCTCGGTGCCTGCAGCTTACTCAGGGTTTTGTAGAGGAGGGTGTTGTTTGTAAGACTCCTGCCTCTTTGTTGCAAGGCGTGTGTACTAAACAGAGGTCCCCTTCACCCCCAAAAGGGGCAAATGGTAAAATATTTTTCAGGTCACCAAAATTCCAGTTGCAATTTCTGGTTGAAATTTGGGAAATGGTCTCAGATTGTGGGGGGGGGGGGGGGGCTTTGAAAAGTTAATGGTACATTTTGGTGAAAAAAATGTATTGACTTAATTTAAAAAAAA
Organism: Podocnemis expansa; assembly: GCA_007922195.1. Taxonomy (NCBI): domain Eukaryota; kingdom Metazoa; phylum Chordata; order Testudines; family Podocnemididae; genus Podocnemis; species Podocnemis expansa. The sequence continues at coordinate 45,981,554 of ML681982.1, read as the reverse complement.
TGTGTTTAGAAATTTAGCAATTAAAAAAAAAAAAAAGATGAAAAAACACTCCAAAATGACCCAAAGCAAGAAAATAGGAATCATTTCATTTGAGCTTAAATGAAAGTTTAATTCTATTTAGTGAGGAAACGCTGAAAATCCCATTTCAGTTCAAGCCAAACTGAATTTTTTCTTGGACTTTTTAGTTCGGTCCTTGAATTGAAAAATCTATTCACTCTGCTCTAATAGTAGATGCAACAGGGGATGGAAGGAAAAGAATGGAGGACTTAATGACTAAGGCCATTGAATTGCAAACTGAACCTGAACTAAATCCTATCCCTGCCTCTGCTATAACATTTTAGGTGATATTTGGTTTCAAGTGACTTGGAGTTCTTCATTTTCTAGGTGTCCAACGTGACAACATGGGGCTGTGCACTCACAGCTAGAAGTGGAGTCAATGGGATCTGTACTTTGAACATACTAAGTGCAGTTTCATTAGTGACCAAATTCATAGTCCATTTGGGTCAATTTTACAGCCATATACTTTGAAAATTAGCCAGTGTCATGTTTTCAGATGTTTGCATCTGAAATCTCAGGGTGTGGTAACTGTTGGAATCCTGACTCAAAAGAGGGTTATGGGGAAGTGTCACAAATGGGGGTATTATGGGCAAGTTATGGAATTGCTGCTCTCACGTGTATGCTCCCCTGCAAACAGCCATGCAGGGGAGAGAGATTACACTGATTTCTTTGCTGGAATCATTCTGCAGCTACAGGAAGGACCAAGGCTCCTGCTCAACTGCAGAGCTTTCTGCAGCAAAGAGAAGTACCCAGAGGTGGGTCTGATCTTCCCCGAGAGTGGCTGTGCAGGGGAGAATAAGTCTCATTCCTCCAAAGCCCCACTGAGACTAGCAATTGGAGCCTGCGGCATGGTAGGAGCCCTGATCTGATGCACTCCCATCCTTGCCCATTCTCCACCCCTCCAATAGCTAGATTTCAAGGGAAATGTCTGATTTTATAGAACATGACACGTTTTTCACAACGGTAGATTTGGTAGGGCCCTATATATAATGCTAAGTTCTCTGAAAAAGTCACTCCTAGAATGTCTCAAATTGGATACTCAAAGTTAGTATATGCTTTTGACCATAATCTCTCTCTCTCAGTTTCCCATATATAAAATGGGGATAATAATACCACTTCACTTCACAAGAGTGTGTGAAGATAAATTCAATGTTTGAGAAGTCCTCCAATGCTACAGTTAAGTGCATCGTAGTTCAAACCTACAAGGAAATCAATAATTCTGTCTTCAGAGCAGGACTTGGATGGTATAATGGTAAATAAGGCCTCAGGATACAGATTGGTTAATGAGGAAAAATATATATTGAATAGTTGATTACTTTGTATATTGTTAGATACACCTTTTGGAATTGGATGTGGAATCCTAATGATCCAGAATAGAGCACTACAATGTTGGCAGCTCAAAGATTGCTCCTCAACTTTTAAAAGAGGAGCACAGACTTTTAAAAAAATCTATAGCTTTAATGTTTGGACATATCTAAAATGGCTATAAAGTTAATCACTAAGTGTAACTGAATAAAGCACCATCAAATCTCCATTTCTGTTTTTTCTTAACATTTAACATGATTTTTGTTCTCTTTAAGGTGAGTGTGCTGATTGTGAAAAGTACCATGTTAAAAGATAGTAAACCCATGTCTTTTATTTAGCCACAAAACAGGCACACAGGTACAGCAGGAGCAGCAGCATTGCAAGCTTAGTATATGTAACCCACTTCATAGCCGTTCCAACTTTTGCACAGTCTGCAAAATTTTCTGCACCCTCAGTTAGCATAGTCTGCAAAATGTCACCCACTCCAGTTGACTATCCCCAATATTAGCAGTGTTAGGAGCCCTAGTGAAGGAAGGACATGGTTTCCAGCAGTATTTTAAGCAGTGTTATTTAACCCTGCTCAGACTAGGTCTAACTGACACAATGCTTAAAACATCAGCGGTAGCTGTTAGCCCATCTACTGGATGGCTCCTAATGAGACTGGAGCTGAAGTGTTAAAAATGTTTGGCATTTTTACAAATGTAAATGGAATTTCAGTGCTTTAACTGGAGCAATAGTGAGAGGGCTCATCATTCTTTATAACTCAATACATCAATGTCATCAATGATGTGAGCTAATTAAACTCTGATGGACAAATGTGTCAATCAGCAAATGGCGTGGGACCACCAATTTATTTTTCACAGGCTGCTTAATAGCCATTAAATAATAATGAAGAAAATATGGAATTATAGACAGTCATCTAGTCCATGAAAATGTTTTACTGACTTGAAAGCTATTTCAAATTGGGTTCTAAAACACAGTGAACATAATCTCTAATATAAGAGCAAGAGCTATGCTTAGGATCCTCTCCTTGCCAGCCTTAGCAGTCCCTACTCTCACCAGGGGTATTCCAGGCTCCACCACTTCTCTCCTGTTTCACAAGTATCAGACTTCTGACATTTTATAACTATCTCAGTCATGTATGCGACATTAGACTGATTTACAGAGAGATGTGCAGAATGGCTGGGGGGAGTTGATTGGAGTCAGGCCATTTAATCTGATGCCAAAAGAGGCCTCAAGAAGCTCAGATAGAGACAGGCTGCAGGAGTTCAAGAAAACTGAAGAGGAAGGAAACTGATTAAGCAATGAAAGTAAAAAAGAAACTGAATGCTAATCTTTATATTATCAGTAGAAAGTATGTTTTTTCTTAAGTTCACTAAAAATTCTTGGGTAGCGTGTTAAACAAACAAACAGTATTGTTTCAGTACAGGAGATAAGGAAGGTAAGATGATTTCCAGTTAAATCTTTGAAGTAATTTTGTATTAATTATATTCATTTGTATTTAAATATATAATATGACTAAAAGAGAAACATACTTTCAAATTAATCTGGGTTCTTATGGCTGCATTGTGCTTTAAATACTTAGAATGAGAGAGGTTCTTTTTCAGAGACCATTCTTCTTGTCTATTTTTCACTAGCACAGATAAATTTTGGAGCTACATAAGCTCACCTTCAAGTCATGCTTTTATTCTGAGTAATCTAAAAGTGCTAGAATGTGACGGGTAGCTAAAATAAGGATCTGTTTCAAGTAAGAAATATAAAAATACTGTCCCATCTGAATCCCCTCTTGTATTATATTCCTGGGGAAAAACATGCACCAAAATGTATAGTCAGTATCCCTCTCAAGAGCTTATTAACAACACATTCAGAGAGGGCAATATTCCCTGCATGCAGCAACATTGAGAAGTGCATGTCTAGTGGGTGCAACTAAAAAATACAGATCCTCAGTTCACGTTTCTGTAGATTTGTAAGGAAAAATCTTAAATGTTCTTCATGTAGGCATGTGTTGCAACCTTATATTTACTTATACCTCACCACTCATGTTTTTGTAGATTCATAGATTCCAAGGCCAGAAGGGACCATTGTGCACATCTCGTCTGACCTGTGTAGCGCAGGCCAGAACTTTCCCCAAAATAATTCCAGAAACATACAATCTTGATTTAAAAATGGAGAGAGACGAAGACTCCACCACCACTCAAAGTAAATTGTTTCAATGGATAATAATTGTTGCTGTTAAAAATGTCTGCCTCATTTTCATTCTGAATTTGGTCTTGCTTGAACTTTTGGCCATTGGATTATGTTATGCTTTTCTCTGCTAGATGGAAGAAACCATTATCAAATATTTGTTCCCCTTGTAGGTACTGTAATCAAGGCACCTCTTAACTTTCTCCTTTGTAAGAAACATATTAGCTCCTTGAGACTATCACTATTAAGAATTTTAAAACTAAATAGTTTAATCCTTTAAACATTCTTGTGGCTTTTTTCTGAACCCTCTCCAATATCAACATCCTTCTCAGATTGTGGACATCACAATGGGACATGCTATTCCAGAATGTTCTCACTAGTGCCAGGTAGTAAATAGGTAAAATAACCCAATCTACTTATATTTGAGATTCCTGTGTTTATGCACCCTAGGATTAGCATTTTGGCCACAGGTCTGGGAGCTCATGTTTACCTGATTATCCACCATGACCTCAAATATTTTCCAGAGTAATTCTGTCTCAGGATGGAATCCCTCACTATGTAAATAGGGCCTACATTCTTTGTTCTAGATGTATACATTTATCCGTATTAAAATACACTAATTGCTTGTGCCCAGTTTACCATGCAGTTCAGCTAGCTCTGTACCACTGACCTGTCCTCTTCATTATTCACTGCTCCCCCGATTTTTGTGTCATTTTCAAACATGATTTTTTTTTATTTTGTCATTGATAAGTTTTAAAGAACATTAGATGAAGAATTGACTCTTGTGCAACCTCCCCATTTAGAATTACATTCTGGGACCTATGTTAGCCATCTTTTAACTTAATGGGGGCCATGTTGATCTTATATTGTTGTATTTTTTTTTTAAATCTAATGAAATTTTCTTTCTGTGTCTTTCTGCTTCTCATACACTTCTGATTTCATTTATAATTTCAAGTGTTTTAATCTCTGGCTTACAATGGCTCCAATAAGTCCTCTTAAAAATGATGTACTGAAAAGACATGTACTTATTTAGTTATTAGTAGAGTCACTTTACTAATGCATAGAACAAGCACTACTAAGGAACATTTTGCAGTGAAGCAACAACCATTGATTTCTTGTATTCAGAAGAAACTACTGGCATTTTAACACTTTCTTCTGAAAAGATTGAAGCACATATGTTTATTATCCCTTTTCTCCACAGCTTTATGAAGGACAATCAAACATCTAAATCATTGCAAAAAATGTCTTACACAATGTCTTCCTAGATCCAAGGAAGCCATTCTTAGATTATCCCATCTGTCCGACAGTGCACTACTTTCTTCAGATTCACAGCACCCATATGCAGAATGCAGCTGGGGAAAAGATCTGTCAAGAATTTAAAAACAAAACAAAACAAAAAAAACCAGCGCCTAAGTTAGGCTTTCAAATCTACACTTTGATAACCACCATATCACAATCACTGTCACCTAAATTACCTTCCACTTTCAAATTCTCAACCAGTTCCTCTATGTATGTCAAAATCAAGTTGAGAATGGCCTCTCCCTATTAGCTTTCTCCACCTTTTAAAATAAAAAATTGTCTCCAATACACTCCAAAAACTTGTTGGATAATCTGTGCCATGCAGTGTTATTTTCCAATGGATGTCTGGGTAGTCAAAGTCCCCCATCACCACCAAGTCCTGTGCTTTGGATGATTCTGTTAATTGTTTAAAAAAAAAAATCCTCATCCACCTCTGCTTCCTGGTTAGATGGCATGTAGTAGACCCCTCTACCATGACATCACCCTTTGTTTTTTACTTTTTATTTTTACCCAGAGACTTTGTGTGTCTGTTTTCTATTTCCATCTCCACCTCAGTCAAAGAATATACTTGTTTAATATACAAGGAAACACCCACTTCCTTTTTTCCCCTGTCTATCCTTCCTAAGCAAGCTGTACTCTGCTATGCTAATATTCCAGTCATGTGTATTATCCCACCAAGTCTCTGTGATGCCAAGTGTGTGATAGTAGCGTTTAGCTACTAGCATTTCAAGGTCTTCCTGCTTATTCCCCAAACTTCTTGCATTACTATACAAACATTTAAGGTACTGATTTGATGACGAGCCCCAGGTTCACCTCAGCTCTCTTTTTTCCCTGCGATTACACCCCAGGCCCCCCCAAGTTCTAACCCTTTTCCCAGGTCTCCTTGGTTTTGACTTACCTGTGGGCTTTGGTCGCCTTCCCCCTTCAAACCTAGTTTAAAGCCCACCTCACTTGGTTAGCCAGTCTATGTCCAATATACTCTTCCTCTTCCTCAATAGGTGGACTCCATCTCTGTCTAAGAGGCCTTCTTCCTGGACCAGCATCCCATGGTCAAGGAAGCCAAAGCCTCCTGCCAACAGCATATTTGCAGCCAGCTATTCACCTCAAGGATGCATCTGTCTCTGCCCAGGTGCTTACCCTTAACTGGAAGGATCGAAGAGACCACCACCTGTGCACCAAAATCCTTCTCCCATACATTAACTTCTCCCAGTAACTTTCTAAACAGCTGCATTGTCTTTTTACAGTGGAAATGCAAAACAAGTCTGTGAATTTCTGGACGATACAGCAGTGTGGTTGGAATCCTTACTCGTACCCAAACCTCACTTAAGGCTCACCATGCCTTTAACATACAGTGCTGCCTTGAGGGTCATGGAGAATCTTGACACCTCAGGAGGAGCTTGCTTGCTGCTATAGTGCTTTAGAGGGTGAAGCATTTCCCCACTCACTGCCTCTGCACAGCTACCATCACTACTGTATGTATGTGGGGAAGGAGGATGGCTCTGCCTTCCTTATACCCTCTTTGGGGTGTCAATGAGGCAGCAGTGATGGTGCTATAAAGAGTGCAGTACTTAAACTGCACTAATATGCAGGGGCATCTACAAGCCAAGTGCAGGAGACACCTGTGAAGCAGCAGAATGCCATCTGGCTCTTAAGTGACAGTCCTATAACCTGTCTTTATTTCTACAAAGAGCATATACCATGCCTTACAAGGACAGATTTTATTTTGGTTTTGGGGGTTTAAGATGTGTTATTTCAACACCTATAGATTGATGCAAGTACAGCTCTGAAATGAGGACAGACATAGGGATGGGTTTTATGTGGCAGGCCATAACTTCCGTTAAACTGTAACATGGGGGAGAAGGGGCATTGCCCACATATTACCATGCTCACCTATAACCAGGCACTTGTTTGGTTTGAGCATGGGACATGGGGCTCCTACCGTGTAAACCATAACTCTGGGTGGGGTCTTCTCAGCCTACTCACTAGGACTCAACTCGCTCTAAGCATAGCTCGTGAGTCCAAAGCCCATTGCCAAAATCCAAGGCTTTTTAACTCTGGAAACTGTGATTTTATCTTTTTAACTGCACTGGGAACTGGCCCTACGCTGTGATGAACTGAAAATTCAACCACATCCTTCAGCTGGGCAATAAGTGTGTTCCTATCACTACAGCCTCCAAGTGCTGCAAAGTCAGTGAAGGATTCACATGTCCTCTGCCAGCTGGCATATAGGATAAAAAATTGTGTCCTGACCTGACCTTCAAATTGGAGGATCAGCTCAAGCGGCAGCATCTAGTAGGCCTGATTCCTACTCCTAGTTCAGGGTGGGACTGCTGGAATGGGATTCCCATTTCAGGTTAAATTCTGAGAGCTATAAAGTGCTGGCCAATCAACCCTGCTCTTTCCCAGCTTGGCAATGGGTGCCACACTCCAAGAGTCAGGGGGTGAGCTACCTGGTATCCCTTATTGAGTGTCTACCCACCTGGCTGCTGAGTCTGCCCCCTCTTCCTACTGGTCCCATTCGGTTCTCCCCACCTATTGCAGGTGGGCAGCATTTCTTATTCAGTCAGTTCTCAGAATTTGCCATTGGCATTGCATACATATGAAATAACTTTGCTGAGAAATTTCAATACTGCTGACATGTCTCAGACACAATTTCTTTTGTCTGTCAATATATACGTATTGTATTTCTGGCCAAAATATCACCTCTCATTCTCATAATTATGCCTTTAAGTTCTCCACCATCTTAGGGTAAGTCTATATTGATGGTGGCAAAATCGCTGCCCTCAGTGCGATCTTCGGGGTGCGATTCAGTGGTTAAGTACAAACTTGCTGAATCACTCTAGAAGTCACCATAGCAACTCCAGCCCCAGAACTGGAGTTGCTGTAAGCCAACTGCAAGGCATTTGTGGTCGGCTTACCCTAGTATGTAGCGACGGCTGAGTAAGTCATCAGTACATACGCAAGGTATTTTACATGCCTTGCATATCTGCCATCAACTGCTGCCGAAAAGTTCTTTTAAGTATAGACTAGAGCTTAGATGATTTTTTTAATGTCTGTTGTTGCATCCATTTTAGAATTGCTGCTTTTTATTCTTCCCAACCATTTCTTCCATCTCAGATAGTTCATCTCTATAGTTCCACTATTCTTTTACAGTAACTGGAGTATTAATTTTATTTCCAGGGCAGTCACATGTTACTTTTATACTACAGATCTATATTGCTCATTGGTGTCTACCGCGATTGTGACTATTTTTTATTTACTCACAGAGAAATTATTTATACACATATAGGGAAGGAGGATATTTTCAGCTAAGGTTCAGGCCTGGCCTCAGAGCAGGCACAATTTATCCCAATAATAAACCTGCAGTTCTGAGTGCTTGTGACTTTAACTCCCCAACCTGTGCATGCGATCAGGTAGCTAGAGGCACAAGTGTCTAGATTTATGCCTACAGTTCAAATACAGACAAAAAATGAGGGCACAAGGGAAACTGTATTCCATTATTTCTCCAGAAATTTTGTAACATTTTTATTACACATTACTCTGCACATTTCACTAGGTTCAGATTTACAGTCTTGATTCAGATGCTATGAGTTCTGAATTTATTTCTGATATGGGTTTTTGGCCCAAATTGTCAAATGTAGGCATCTAAACTGCACCTTGAAAATTACATGTATGCCTCTTGCATATACAAAATCACCAGTTCATGTGCAAAGAAGCGTTTGTGCAAATAGTGGCATCTATGTGCATAAATATTCACAGGTAAATGCATTTATGCATTTGGCAGGTGACTGTACTTATTTGCATAGGCAAGTGATGGTTTTATCCTGGCAATGGGTGCACGCAAGAATATTCAAGCTTTAATTACAATACAGATATGTGACAATGTAGTCCTGTGATTGTGCATTGCATATTTATCTGGTATGATTATTTCTTTGATCACTGTGTTGTTTCTATTCATTCCATAATCATTAGAATAATTTTCCAGTCTTTTTATCTGGACTTTTGTTTCTATTGAGACTTGTGGTAACATTGATCAAACAATATGGGTATGCATCAGCTGCCACCTTACATTGTGTTTGTGCATTTCATAACTGTACTCATGTACTGGAAGTCTGTCATTAGACAGGTCCAATTTAATCGCAGTCAAACCATGAAATTAACCAAGAGAATGAAACTGAATCATATCCTCTACAAAAAACCAAAACACAACCAACACAAGCTACTGGAAATGTAAGGAAATATCTCAATTGTCCTTGCTAAATTTCCTTCTCTTTAGCAACAAAGACTGATTATCTGGTAGTTTTCCTCAGCAGCTTTAAAAGTAATTTGCTGGTGGATGGAAAAAAAACCCTACGCATTCATTTTGTGAATAAATTAGAAGAGCCTTTCATATGTGGCCTTTTAAAAATGTTCCATTAAGTCAACAATGTACCTTTACATTTATATTCCAAAGAGCAAGTTCTCTGCCTTTTTTCTATGCAAAAATTGGTATGAGACCACAAATTATTCAAAAGCTATTTTCCTCTTGAACCACGCAAGAGAAAACTTGCCACAGCTAAGTGACTCCACTGAATTAATAATGAGCACAAGCAAATGCTGGAAAATGGTCCTCAGCTAGCAATCATTTAACAACTGCATCTCTTGGAGCTGACAGGCGTGACACTTATGTAGCATGCTACGCATTTTGTTTCTTACTCATAACCTTTAAGGCCAGAAGAAACCACTGTGATCAACTAGTTTGACTTTCTGTGCGCTACAGACCACAGAACCCCTCACCCATGCACTCCGAGAACTTAGAGGTTAGGGGGCTGTTACAGAAGTCCTCAAATAATGATTTTAAAACTTCTAATTACATAGAATACACCATTTATTCTAGTTCATACTAGCAAGTGACCAATGCCCTATCCTGCAGAGGAAGGCAAAAAAGCCCCACAGAATCTCTGCCAGTCTCACCCTTGGGAAAATTCCTTCCCAACCCTAAATACAGAGATCTCTTAGACCTTGAACATATGGGTAAAACCCACCAGCCAGATTCCTGAGAAGGAATTCTCAGTAGTAACATGGAGTCTTCCCTAGCAATGCCATCTCTTGTTAGAGACATTTCTGGCTAGGACTCACAGATGGGGCATATGCTACTGTAAGCAATCTCGGCATACCAATGCCTCCATAAAATTACAAAGCTCAGTTAGACTTTTGGCACACCTTCCCCCTACTCTGTTCGGGAAACTCTTCCAGAATTTCACTGCAAAAGTTAATTTCAAGCCTAAACTACTTGATGACCAGTTTACATCCATTAGTTCTAGTGCCAGCATTGGCGCTTATCTTAAATAACTCTTCTCCCTCCCTGGTATCTATTCCTTTCATGTTTTTATAGAGAGTAATCATGCCTCCCGTCAGCCTTCATTTGGGTAGGCCAAACAAGCCAAACTCCTTAAGTCTCCTTTCCAGATAGGCTCTCCACTCCTCTGATCATCTAAGTTGCCCCTCCCTGCCCCTGTTCCACTTTGAATTCATCTTTCTTACACATAAGAAACCAGATCTGCACACAGTAATCCAAATGAGCTCTTACTAGTGTCTTGTATAATGGCAATAACAATTTCCTGTCTCTACTGCAGATACCTCACTTGATGCATCCTAGGATTGCGTTAGCTTTTTTCATGGCTGCATCAAATTAGCATGCACTCATGAGATATTTCAAAGATTTGCGAAGGAGTAGTAATTACAACCACACTGCTATATCATCCAGCCCATCTTTTCAAACAATCTCATATGGGACTGATAAGCAGTTGACAATATAGGAATCAATAATCCATTCTCTATTGAATAGCAACACTAGTTCATCATTTTTCATTTTACTAGACATTAATGTAATGGTAACAAATGTTAATAGTCCATATGCAAAATTATTCGGTCACAAAACTATCATTTAAGGATCTGAGGTTTCTTATAGAGGATGATAAACCATGTGTTGTTTTTGTTTAGTAAGGAATTATGAGAAAGGAGATCATAACCATTTGCTAGTAATTTACCATAACATTGCTGTCTCAAAACACCAGGCAACTGCCAATCCCAAATAAAAACTTAGTTCTGACAGTGCTAAGGTTGAGGACACATTTCAGAGTCCAGTTATCACTCAAAAACAGTATTACCTGTTTTTAGGAAAATAAATTTAAAAAACAGCAAAGATAAGAAAGTCTGCAAGTAAATGGCTACTAGAGTCAGGCAGTTTCCCACAGCTGCTCTGTAGTGATGAGAAATTAGAAGTTTCACTGGGCAAGCTGCTTATGCAAAGAGCTCAGTGAGGATGGCCCCCATATCTCCACCAGGAGCCTCACTGAACTCAGTGGTGTTCCATGTGGGTGCCCTTTCCATGCTGACCTCACTGCAGGATCAGGTGCTTGATTACTTCACTAGTCATTTTGAAAAACCTGGACCAGGTAGCTAGTGGAGTGCCAGGGTGACAGTCCCTAATCGAGCTGTGGTCCAGATCAGTGGAAGTGCTATACAATTTAACAACTTATAGCTCTCAGCAGCCATAGAAGTCTGACTCTGGAAGAGCAGGGATGTGTCTACGCCAGACAGAGTGAATGACAAAGTTCATATCCCTGAAGTTTGACCAAATCAAAAAAGGAAAAGAAGAAAGCACACACATATGCATGGCAAAACCTGTTTTTTAACCAACATTTTCACTGGCTAAAACTGCTCTTATCTTATTGGGACCAAACACCTCTCTTTGATCACTTTATACTTCCATCCATGTTGATTTTTCTATTACTAAAACACAAGTTCAGCTCTGAGAAAGGACTTCTTGGGGATACTGTGTATTATGGAATTGCAGTTAGTGAGTGCATAATTAAGAAATTTTCCATTTTAAATTTGGTTGTGCCCTCCCCTCTCATTGGGTTTTCTCAGCTTTCAAGGGAAAGAGGCAAAAACCAAAACCCCTTCTTTCTGCATAAAGTTTCTCAGTAGTCCCGGCCTAGAAAGAAATGTATTTTGAAAGTCTGAAGTTCATTTCAGGGTTAAAAAAGTGGTAGTGTTTCCCTTTTTGAAAATGATCCAATAATGGTTTTAAAACTCACTTACAGTGTTAGAACATCATCCTTGAAAAACTTTCCAGTTGGCTTTGTGAACCACTCATTCCTGACTGAATAAGCATTGGCTTGTTTTTACCCAACTGGAATGCAAAATGTTTAACTTAGTAGTAGTAATTTCTGCAAGTGTTAATGTTCAGGAGATGTGAAAAATGTTACCAGCTTCAGTCCATCTTCTAAGCCATGTTTTCATAATTTAAAACAAAAACAAAAAACCCCACACACTGGCAGATAGGCTTCAAAATATAAGCCAGTCACTAGACTTGTATGTTTGCTGTAGTGAATTTTCCTAAAAACTTGCAGGTTATTCATAGGCAGCCTCAGTTGTACCTTCAAAACAAAAGTCTCTGTTGGAACAGTGTATAGGTGCACTCTTCAAGGGGAAGAACCATCAGGAATTGTACCTCAGGGAGTCAAAATTCCTCCAAAGCTTCCTGAAGTGCAGGTTTCCAAAGACTGTGGTATGCTCCTCTCTTTGGACCTGATCTAAAGCCCTTTGGAACCAGTGAGAGTTTTATACTTTCTTCAGTTGGCTTTGGATCAGATCCTTTGTGTTCCAGCTCTACTGAAAGATATGGATGGGCAATGAAGCCTGATCCTGCTTCCTTGACACTCATTCCTTTCCTGGAGTTTGCATGGAATACTACCGCCAGCACTATCAGGGCTCTTTTCCCCTACTCCCTTTTCTATATTCACAGTGCAGACCACAGGCTAGCCCAGTGACTTTTAGGAAAAAATCCTGAAGTTCACTACCACTTCCCCCTCATCTCACCATCAGGTTAGTGAAGAATATCAGAAAGGAAAATAAGTTCAAAGAATCTTTACAGTAAATAATTCCTAATTCACAAACTAAAACAAAGGAACACAATATTTACTATAAATTTGACTGCAGTTGTTGCATGCTAAAGTGAATTAAAGCTACAGCTCTATCACAACCACCATTTTGTTCAGTTCACACACAGCAGGATGGTAGCCCTTGCAACTTGTTTTGCAATGGTTATTAGGATTCATTCGTGGGCCATCTACTTCTCAACAAGTGGTCCTCTCCAGATTTGTTGATCTTCTTAACTCAGCTTGCAACTGAGAAGCTAACCATAAAATGATGAGTGGAGCATTCAAAAGGTCTCATGTGGCCAAAGAAGCAGCATACCCTGGGCTTTGTTCGCAGGTCAGGCATTGACTGACAGAGAATGTTCCTGAAACACAGCTGTCCAGAAAAGAAGCCAAAAGCTGAATGGGCCTTGATACCTGATCTGCCTATTGGAACTAAGCTTAAAATGCTTTTCTGCTGTTAGATTTTCATTCAAATGCCTTCGTCAAGTCAAAAACAAACATTTGCGTGAAAGGCAATTTAGAAGTTAGGGAATTAATAAGGTAAAAATTGGAAGACTCCTAAGATGTTTTTGCTGTGAGACCTCAAAAGTGTGCAGGTGTCATTACAATACATTAAAAACTTTCACCCTTTAAGCAGAAGTGGTATAATTTATGTGGGAAACATTGCAGAGCCCTGACTGCATAAATTTGTGGCTTCTTCTTGATGTTCTTCAGTTAAATGCCTCAAAGACAGAAGTGTTATCCATGGGCAAGAGGATCATCCCCAAAAAGCCTTTTATATTGTGACTCAGAGATATTGGATATCCCTATAATCTCTGGGTTATCCCATCTCCTGAACTCATTTCTCCTCGGTCTGTAAATATACTCATTACCATCTCTAACTTTACTTGGGACTGTCACTACTTCGGCTCCACCTCCGCTGAAATCTTCTTCCATGTCTTCATCTCCTTGCTTCGTGACTACTGCAACCCAGTCTCTGCGGACTCACGTGTCTGCTTTGCAGATGGCTTTTTTCTCCACTCACTTGTACGAAACTGAACAACAATGACTCATGTCTTAAATTTCCACTGGCTTCCTAGTCATTTCAGAATCCAGTTGAAAATTGACGACCTTGGTTTTTAAAAGTCTCCATCCTACACTACAGCATGGATAGTCTTCCTTTTCTCCTTTTTTTGATCTAACTATGGCTCCATCCTTTCTTACAATTTCACTATTGTTTGAGAGAGCCTTTTCCTTTGCAGTCCTATCATCTTAATACTCATCTCTCTGCTTCACTGTCTCAATCCCATTTCAGGCCCCAGACAAACACATTTTTACCCTTGCTTGTGTATCTTATTTTGTCTCTCCCTCTGCCTGTTTGTCTTTTTCAGGGTTATGTTACCTGTTTCTTCCCATTACAACTAATAATGACTCTGTCTCTCTCATGATTACAGGGCTGGAGAAGCCGGTTCTTCTATACTTTTAAAACATCCTCTGTGAATCCTATTTGAAGGCCAACTGTGCAACCTTTAGTCATGTTGGTAAGCATTTACTTGTGCTAGGAGACTCAATGAAGTTTTGGTACTCATTGCATAAGGGCTCACCAATGTGAGAGTCATGCCACCAAACTAAAAGATTACAGCTGAAGTCTGAAATCTCTAGCCCAGTTACACTATAGCTACTATTTTTCAAGAGAAGTAAAACAAAAATATAATTGTGATCCATGTACTTTGAGCACTGCATAGATACTGGAAATATCTTCTCTTCAGTCAATGTAACATCAAACCTGGAGAAAAAAAATTCCTATCCTGAATTTGGAGGACCACAAACTAGAGGTACAAGGTCTTGGTGTACAGAATCTCAGTGAAAATCAATGTATTAAATGATCTTTCTCAGTCCATCTTTAAATAAATCTTAAGGATATTTCAGTTGATTGGTCCCATGGAATGCAGATGTGGTAAGTTATTGCTGAGAATGTTAATGCTGAATTCTAGTTTTCTTCCATCTTTTCTGCCTCTAATGAATAGTTTAATTCTTTGTACACACCCACCCCCATCTCTTCCCACTTCAATAGTGAACGTGACTCTTCCCGTCAGTGATATTTAAAAGCTCATGGTCTGGGGAGAGATGCTTCTGAGGCCAAAAGTATTGCTGCATCTTAACATTTTCAGTCACTGTACCGTTTCTTAGACTTTTCAACTTTTATTCCCTTCCCTAACTCTGAGAAGCATGCATCCTGTTGTAGCTTTGGATCCTTAGAGAAGCAAAATTCTTATTGACTTGTAGAGGAGTTTTGCATTAGTAAGGGCTGCAGGAGTGTGGCCAAAATAGCTATCTATAATTTCAAAGTTATCTGCCTCCTAAAACATCTGTGGGCTAAAACAGTAATGACCAATAGAGAGAGCTTCTCCTTAGGCCCCCTAAAACTAGCTAAGCATTAGCTGCCACATCAGGCATTTTCCTGATCTTAACCCGAGCAGTAATTTTTTTCTGTATCTGTTGGGCTTCATATGCTATCCACGGCACAGCTTTGCTCAGCAGTACTGATCTTGTCCTAGTAAATAATGACTGTTAAGAGTAGCCAGTTGGAAAACAAGACTTTTTCTGAACATATTCTCAAACAAAATCTAAAATAAATCTTTCCCCATCACATAGCATCTTTGGCATGGCAGCATAATTACCTAACACAGTAGTAAGTGGAGGCTCACCTGGTACTATAATAGGAAATTAAAAAAAAAAAAAAAAGAGATTAAAATAAGAAGACTTCTGATCATTTTGTCCTGTAAGGGGTCTCCCATTACACCTTGGCACACACTTCATGATACTATTTTAGTAGTTCTGCATTATGCCATGCTACTGTTTTGCTACAAAGGCAGCTCAGCTAGCATCCTTTAGTTGTACTATCAAAATGTTATTACACTCACCCCTTCTTATATAAAGTGTCAGATATGCTTATTAAGAGACAGGATTGATTTAGAGTGCCTTTCTATTCCTGCTATTTTGCATCTTGACAGATTGAAACAGAGTAGTCTATTCCTCTAGCTTTTAAGAAAAAAGTAAGCTCTTTTTTCTTTATTAAACCTATAAAAATTCAGAAGTAAAAATAATCCTTATACAATTGAAGCAAATGAAAGCTTTTAGATTATTAGTTTTATATGGTGAGGAGATTAGTATGCCCTCTTGTGTTAGACAGGGGAATATTCCATTGTTTATTGTCAATGAAGAGCACGAACAAGCAAAGAAGATATTCCAAAAGCTAGTACTGCTTGACCTAATTTTAAGGACAAACAGTCAACAATAAATAAATACACTAAATACAGGATGTGAAGCTATTCACATATTAAATAGAACAATAAAAATATAATTTTCCCTTATAGAACAGCAAGCTGTTATATGTGCATGTTCTACTATTAAAATTAATCTCCCTTTCAGTTTATAACTTTATTTGTAATTAATTAAAACTAAATTATTAGATTAGGTGAAAACACAGGCAATATGAAGATTTGGTTATGCGTTTAAGATTCACTCTTGATAAAGTAACATGATATAAAGTCTTCAGGATAAAGAACAAATGTGGGGAGGAAGGTTAAGAAAATAAGTATATTAAGCTAAAATTAAGAAAACCACATGAGCAGACAAAAGTAAGGAAGTTCAAAGGTAACACTATATATACTCTTTTAATTCATCCTATTGTGAAGCTAATCTCTTGGTACCAATTCTATATAGAATTTACATGCACAGAGAGATTTACAAACGTAGTCCCTGAGATGTGCCCTTGTGGACTCATTTGGGACCCAAATGTTATCACAGGAGCCCCTTCAACATGAAGACAAAACAGGATGCCTTGAGGTAGAATGGATGGCATAAATCTGGATTTTATTTTTTGTTAGTTAATGGCGCTGTTAAATTTACTTAATGTTTTTCTTCTTGGGAGCAATGCAATTTCCTTTTCATTCAAGTATCTGAGAAGGGACCCAATGGATTTATATATTTCAAGTACACATCAATATAGTTTGAAGGTGCAGATTGATGTAACAGAATAATGGAACTTCGCCTTTCGTTCAAATACGTAAAGGGCTTTATTCAAATTCAGGTTATCAACGCAACAACCAGACATTTTATGAATCATTGGGATGCTATATATCATACAAATTCATATGTACAGGCACTTATTTTATAATCTAGTCTATGCATATTTAAATGTCCTAACTTGCAGGTCATTGTAATAATCCTGTAGCTAATTTTTAAAATCGTAATGCTTTATTAGATCTGTGAAACTGTGGTGCTTATGTATTTGCAACAACTGTCTCTTAAAAGCAACCTACCACATTCTAGCCAAGAATAAACTTGTTGGTCTAATGCAAATTTGCTTTTCCTAAATTAAACAGGATGGCTATTGCAATACTTCCCCCTAATCCTTTAGCCCCACACCTTCCCCCTCAATAAAATTACCCAAGACACAAACTATGTAAGCATACAAAATGTCATTGGGAATTGAATTGTTTTTGAGAAATGGAAACACCTACTGAATCCCCTCCTCCTCCCCCCCCCCAATAAAAACACCACCAAACATGCTGTCATTACCAACAATTTTTTTTCCTGTATACCTATTACACCACACACCTGGGAAAAATGTAAAGATTTCAAGGGACTTTGATCACTTAAAGTCCAGTCATTCAAATAAAATTTAACAGTTGAATTTCAGATTCTTGGAAGCCAGCTGCATAACAGAAATGCTGACACAGCCTTAACTATAGCAGTGGGAGCAACATGGCTAGAATAAATGAATCACTTACCATTTTCATGATTCTTTTCTCTAAGTAAATGCAAAATAGAGACTTTATCTGGCTCAGACATTAAACTGTCTAAGGGAACTACTAAAATGAATTATTCACTTGAAGCCACTGGGGAAAAGAAGGCAAAATAGTAGTGGATGGCCAACATTAGGGTTGTTGCAGAATAGAATTTCAGGAAATTGGATCCAGGTCAGAAATTCAATTACTTAATGAAAGTGATCCTGTTTCACAGTAAGGTTTAGAACAATTCTCTATCATATAAATCTTTTGGTTGACTATTGTTGGCAGATATTTTAAAACACTGGGAATCTTCTATTGATGACCTCTCTTTTTAGGTTTCCATTCAAAACAAAAAAAGTGTTATTGCACACTCTTTCCCCCCCCCCCATGGTAGGAATTTAAAAACGCTTGGAATTTTGTTAAAGACTTGCAACTCTTTGGTGTATTCCTTTATTTCTAGCGGCAACATCCAGTAACAGACTTGCCTGTTCTTGTGTCTTTTCTCTCCCCATCCTTTAAAAAAAAATATATTGATAATTTAGTTAATCTAAGCCTCTGGCCCCAATCCTGCAACTCCTTACTCTGAGACATAATTCTTTTGCTAATCATCCACATGTATAAGATAGAGGAAGGAGTGCAGTTCAGGCCCCAATCCTGCAAACCTGTATCCGCTGCATGGCACTGCTCGTGCACTCGGTCCCCTGGACCTGAGGGAAAAATCCTGGTTCTGTGGAAACGGGAGAGAATTTCGCCAAGTGGGGGCAGGATTTCACCCTTCCAGGTTGGGGTCCGTGCATGGACCTTAACAGGCACAGCTAGCTACAAAAAACCAAGGAGTCGTGGGGGGGGGGGGGGGGAACAGATTAATTTTTTTCAAAAGCATTCGTGGGAGAAAATCCCACTTCCACACATGCTTCGAAGTGGGATTTTCTCCCACGAAAGCTCCCGCGAAAAATAAACCTGTTAGTCTCAAAGTGCCGCACGACTCCTTGTTGTTTTGCTGGGCTAGCCTAACACGGCTACCCCTTTGGAAACTGACAGCTAAGCTATGCCATCGCCTGCTAGGAAAGAGCTTGGCTCTTCTCTCTCTTTTCCTGAGACGAGTGTTTGCTCTCAGAGCACACAGAGGCGGGCCGCAGGGAGGGAGTCACGCTAGGTGTCTTGTCTGTCCTTCAGGTCTCCAGGGAAGCTGCGGCAGGTGGCCAGAAAGAGGAGGAGAGGCAGCAGGGCTCCGGGGCTCCCCCGCGCTTTCTCTGCCGCCCCCCCACGGCCACCTCTCCGGTGCAGCGGAAGACGGGGACGGGAAGAAGCGGGGCGCAGCGCCCGATGTTCCGGAAAAAGCGTAAATGTGAGCTGCTGTCTGGGGAACCGGGAAATCCCCCTTCCCCTAGTTGGGTGCCAGGCCAGCGGGACTCGCTCCCCGACCGGCTCGGGACGGGGGTGGCGGGGGGATCCCGCCGCAGCGCTAATGGCTTCCTCACAGGTGTCAGTCCCCGGCATTTCCCCAGCCAGTCCCTGCAGCGGGCCGGCTCGGCACCCTCCGGCGGCTGGGGCCACGCGAGCGAGGCGGACGGAGCCTTACCTGGGCGAGCGGCGCGCGCCCCGCGGGGAGGCTGGAATTCCCCGGGCGGGGCGGGGCGGGGCGGGGCTCGCGCTGGCTGACGGCGCCAGCTGCTGCCGGGGTTCTCCCGCTCCCCCCGCCCCTCGCCTCACGCCGCCGCTTTCCCGCCCTGCAGGTGACGTCATGCCCGTGGTGGCGGTCCGCCCGGCCAATCGGAATCGCCGGCTGGATTCTACGGGCGCCGCGATGGGCCCTTCGTGGCGGCGGCCGGAGCCGCCGCCGCTGCCGACCATAACGCATTGCGCAGGGTGCACCACCGCCTGGTCCTCCTGCAGCTTTAACAGCTCGGAGATGGACACGCCGCTGCACTTCCAGCCGGGCTTCTGCTCGGAGCAGCAGCGGCCGCACCTGCACGGGCAGCAGCAGCAGCAGCAGCAGGAGAAGCAGAGCCTGCTGCAGCAGCAGCAGCACAGCCCCTGCCTCCGCTGCAACAACTGCGGCTACTCCGGCGCGGCGGCGGGGGACAACCTGCCCCTGCTGCTCCGCACCTCCTCGCCCCTGGCGGGCGCCTTCCGCAGCCACTCCTCGCCGCTCTCCTCCTCCGCCGCCTCCTCCAGGCAGGGCAGCCAGCTGAACGTGAGCGAGCTGACCCCCTCCAGCCATGCCGGCTCGTCCAGGCAGCCCCCGCACCCGCACGCCCCGTCCCACCAGTGCCATAGCCTGCAGCAGCAGCAGGCAGCCAGCCCCAGCAGCAGCGTCAGCAGCGGCAGCACCCAGCAGCAGCAGCACCACCACCACCAGCAGCCCCAGCAGCGGCGGGAGAGCAACCCCTTCACCGAAATAGCCATGAGCAGCTGCAGGTACAACGGCGGCGTCATGCGGCCGCTCAGCCACCTCAGCTCGTCCCGCAGGAACCTGCAGGAGCTGGACGCCGAGTCCCAGCCGCTGCAGCCGCCGCTCGCCAGCCCCGCCGCCGCCGCCGCCAACGCCGCGCCGGAGATCGTGGTGTCCAAGCCGGAGCACAACAACTCCAACAACCTGGCGCTGCACGGCCCCGGCGGCGGCGGCAGCGCGGGGGGCAGCAGCCAGAACAACAGCGGCGGCAAGTCCAGCAAGAAGAAGAACCAGAACATCGGCTACAAGCTGGGCCACCGCCGGGCGCTCTTCGAGAAGCGCAAGCGGCTCAGCGACTACGCGCTCATCTTCGGCATGTTCGGCATCGTCGTCATGGTCATCGAGACCGAGCTGTCCTGGGGAGCCTACACCAAGGTACCCGCCTTTCCCGCCCGGCTGCCGGAGTGGGGCGACTGGAAAAGCGCTTTGCAAAGGGGCAGCCGTCTTAGGCTAGTCCAGCAAAAAACAAAACCAAGCTGACAAAAAAAACCTCCCCAAACACACCCAGCCACCGAGGCGTGGTGTGGCACAAGGCTCGGACCAAGTGGGATTTTCTCCCCCCAAGGCTCATGCCATAAATAAGTCTGTTCGTCTTTAAGTGCCACACCACTCCTTGGTGGTGGGTTTTTTTTTTTGGCTGGACAAGCCAGTCAGCACCGCTCCGGAGCGTGAGCCCGGCTTCGCCCCCACAGCCACGGCGTGCTGGCTTTGGGTTTGCCTCATGCCACA
The DNA here is from genome assembly GCA_007922195.1 of Podocnemis expansa. Classification (NCBI taxonomy): domain Eukaryota; kingdom Metazoa; phylum Chordata; order Testudines; family Podocnemididae; genus Podocnemis; species Podocnemis expansa. Next base: position 45,960,822 of record ML681982.1, on the reverse strand, counting down.
GACTTGAGAGAAACTTTGTTTCTTGGTGGAGCTGAAGCTTCCTGTTCACCACTCCCAGAGTTAGCTGCTTCCGCGGTGCTGGCCGCCTCCCCATCAGTGTTCGCTCCAGGACTTAAAAATTTGGGAGGGTGTAGAGGGGTATTGGAGGTGCTCACTAAATTGGTATCACACTGTTACTAGCTGACAGCTCAGAGGTACTGGGAAATTCAGAGGGGTGCTCCTTAAATTCATATTACACTGTTACTAGCTGGCAACTCAGAGGTATTGGGAAATTCAGAGGGGTGCTCCTTAAATTCATATTACACTGTTACTAGCTGACAACTCGGAGGCATTGGGAAATTCAGAAGGGTGCAGCGTGCTCCTTAAATTCATATTACACTGTTACTAGCTGACAACTCGGAGGCATTGGGAAATTCAGAAGGGTGCTCCTTAAATTCATATTACACTGTTACTAGCTGACAACTCAGAGGCATTGGGAAATTCAGAAGGGTGCAGCGGTGCTCCTTAAATTCATATTACACTGTTACTAGCTGACAACTTGGAGGCATTGGGAAATTCAGAAGGGTGCTCCTTAAATTCATATTACACTGTTACTAGCTGACAACT
>ML681982.1:45868973-45960206 GCA_007922195.1 Podocnemis expansa | reverse complement strand
GAAGGGTGCTCCTTAAATTCATATTACACTGTTACTAGCTGACAACTCAGAGGCATTGGGAAATTCAGAAGGGTGCAGGGGTGCTCCTTAAATTTGTATTACACTGTTACTAGCTGACAACTCAGAGGTGTTGGGAAATTCAGAGAGGTGTTAGGGATGCTCACTAAATTGGTATAATACTGTTACTAGCTGACAACTGGGGGGGTGGCTGGGAAATTCAGGGGGGCTGTCCAGCACTGTTCCCTCTAAGCTGTGCACGTGTGCACACATACACAGGTCGTGGAACCCGTGCACACAACAAAATAAAGCATGCACCAAAAAAAATTCAGCAGTGCTAATATTAGGGCACACAAAGAAATTTTTTGCCCACACAAAGAAATTTCTTATGCACACAGCCTGCAAAAAAAATGAGAGGGAACATTGGTGTGTGTGGGGGGGTGAGGGGGTGTTAGGGAAATCCCTGCCCCCCTACTGGAGCAGCTGCCAAAGCAAACAGTGGCAAGTAAATCTGTTGCTGCAGAGCACCCCTTTTTCACCCTTAAAAGAGAACTCAGATCAGTAATCATGGCTCTGTTAAGCAAGCTAGATTTTCCCCATAAACAGTTCAGCAGGTTGAAGGACAAAAGTCTTTATAAAGGTGTATGTCTTTTCACGGACGCGCAAATATTTTTCTGTTGCAGGAGTCGCTGTATTCATTAGCTCTAAAATGCCTTATTAGCCTCTCCACGATTATTCTGCTTGGTCTTATTATTGTATACCACGCAAGGGAAATTCAGGTAATGTTTCACTTTATAAACTACCAAACGTTGCAACTGTCCTAATGAAAAGACTCGGTTTTCAAAAGACCTTCATTGGTGAGTAGTTCCTTTTTTCCAGTGTTTCAGAAAATGATCACTTTGTTTGTTTCTGAGTCTGTTCTTAAAGAGATGCAATGCAATAAATTGATGTGCTTATTAGAAGTTATAAAAATGTTCTCTAAATATGCTATATAATCACTTGCCCTGAGTGACCTGAATAAAATGTTCTTTGAACACATGTTATTTTATGCTGCAAGGGGAATTTTTTAGCCCAGAATATAGAGCTCTGTGTGACTAATCCATACATCCTCATTAGATCACATGTGTAATTGTAGGGAGACTTCAGGCACTTCTAGGTACAAGGTCTTCACCCTATTGTTCTAAACACCTCAGATGAGACTGTAGTCAGAAACAAAAAAGATAAAAAAACAACAAGTGATAGAATGTTTAAACTTATAAACTGATGCCACAGAAATTATAGGTATCAAATAAAGAAATATGAGAAAAACTTAAGGGTTAATTAAGGGTTGCCTTCATTAGTGTTAAAAATATAGCTTTTCAGGACTTATAGTTTTTCTTCCTTCAAGAACTAAATCAACTTTTCAGTGGGGATTTTTCTCAGCTAAGGGTGAAGGATTAGGGAAAATCTCCACATTAATTTTTCCTTGGTGTTTTATTCCTAGCTACATATGATGTTACTGTTATTTCTTACTATAGATAACTTGTGGGCTTAAAACAGTAGTGAATATTTTCAAAGACAAAGAAACTTTTTCCTGTTGTATCAGTTAATAGAAAGAAAAATGGAACACTTATAAAGGAACTGTAATGTAGTTGTCGTTGAAGCCGTGTTGGTCCCAGCATGGTAGAGAAACAAGGTGGGTGAACCAATATCTGTGGTGCAAGAGACAAGATTTTGAGCTACAATTAAGTTGATCGGTTAAAGATAATGCCTCCCCCATTGTGTCATTCTGTAACATAGATGCTATATAAGAGTAGGCATTCGCTTCTACTTGCTAATGTTACAGTAAAAAAAAACTATTTTATTCCAAACCATTTGCAAAATAGTACTCTGATCCTTCTTCAGTCCTTTTATATGCAAAACTCCCTTTCCTGGATTGGGCTCTAGTTTCTTTGCACTAAGATCGTAGAGCTAGAAAACCTGTTAACATAACTCTTCTTGAGCAGTTTCACTGGAAGTGTTAATACAAAATGTTGGAGGACTTAAAAAGAGTAGAAAAATGCATGTTAATATTTCTGTAATGCAGAGTTTGCCTCCCTCAGCCTTTCTCGTAATGAAAACTGTAGAAGCACATTATGTAAAAAAAAAACTTAGTTTAAAATGACCTTCCTAGATTTTTCAGTTGCTGTATGCAATTCTGTTAAGAAAATTTAAATTGAAAATTGTAAAGAAACTTTCAGTTTAGTTTTATCTGTGTGTCAGTTTGAAAAATTTTGAGTGAATCCTCCAAACTGCAGTAAAACAAAAAGAAAAATGCACTCAAATGTTTGTTCATTAAACAATCACAGCAACATAGTTTCGACTATTCCTCATCTCCAAAAATAAAAAAATAAAACCACTCACAACCCAAGCGATAATAAATAACAATAAAAAAACAGCTCAAAGATTTCTAAAGTTTGGAGCAGTTAATGGTTTGTAGAGAAATGTGCCTACAATTATAATGGTAAGTGAACTCTTTATTGTACAACAGATCCAAAAATATGCCATTGATCTTATCCTAGGATTTTGATTTGTTCTAATTGTTCATAAAGATCAGAGTTTTATGTTTGTCTGCTAAATTTCTGCAAAAAATAAATTGTTAGAGCTGGTAGTAAAGCTAGAGTCTGTGCATCTTCCTACATGTATCTTGTTTGGGTATTAACAAAAGATAAAATAGCTCACAACTTCTGTTCTTCAGTTAATATATATGAAATCAAAGACCTTTGTAGTGTTGCCAAGAGTCCCTTATTACAAGGGACATCCTTTATTTTTTTTTATCTCTGTGCAATAAGATTGGGAGTTACTGAGTGCTGCAAAAAGTGGCTAGAGATACTCCTGATGAATGTAGGTGAGCACCATTTATTATTATTAATGATAATGGTAATAATAGTAATTGGGGGGGGAGGAGTAGGGCAAAGAGAACAGTTCCTTATTTTTTAAATGTTGGCAACCCTATGACTTGTTTTATCCATCAGTAATAAAAATGCAACTTTGGTTGCATTTTGTTGAGTTTTTTCTGGTTCTAGTGGCCCTCTTAGAGAGCATCCCAGTAAATATGTCAAATGAGATTATATTGAATGAGTAACACCTTCAACTAGCTTAATCAAAATTATTGTAGTTTAATATTGTCTGAGAGCATTAAAAGTAAAATCATACCTAGCTGTAGAATAGTGATACGATTTCTTTTCATCCGGAAGGTACTGCAGACTGTCAGTAATCATTGCAGATTTCTGGATAAACTGCAGATCTTCAGGGCTCAGTTCACCCGGGCAGTGAAGAAGGAGATCTTTTTTCAAGAACATGGGAAAAGGCACTAAACCACCTTTAAGCTAACGACTTTAAATAGTCTCCTTATTCAGAAGCAACCTGTTGAAACCTTTTGTTCACCTTTCTGTAAAAAACACATAAAGCCACATAAATAGCCATATAAGTAGCAAATAATAACAACTAGGGCCATAAAGGACTGTTATACTTCACTAGTAGACACAATTAAAATATTTCGGCTGGTAACGGAAATTGTGAAATCTGTTTTTCATGTTATTGTCCCAAGAAAAATATTGTATAATCCTACTAATGGTAAACTTAAAGAAGATCAGTTTTTAGTTATTTGTTTTCTGAAGGGACTTGTATAGTGCCAGATTTTGCAGCTTAAATGCTCATTGGCCAACCAGCCCAACAGGGAGTTATCATGAGTGATGACCACAAGATCATGTCCATACAGATGTAGACAGCTTGATAGGGAAAGTTTTATTGTCTGTTTGCGGTGGGGTTTTTTTGTTTGTTTGTTTGTTTTTTCTGGAGGATTGTTGCACCTCACTATTTGCTGTTAACCTAACCTGTGCTTGGGCACCGATTCCATTCTGATCCTCATCTGAGAAGTGTTGAGACCGTGCTAGTCAATACAGTGCAAATCAACAGGAGCTTGCTGAGACAGCAAACCATATTCTGGGGAATGAAAGAATATCAATATTCTGTTTGTAGTATGACACATTTTACAATCTGAGGGAAGCAGTGCTACCTATATTTAGAAATGAGAGGCATTTGTTCTACAAAACGTGACATGGAATATTTTGTGGCAAACTATGGAAGTTTAGAGATTGTTTCTGCTCCCAGAGTTACTCTTGAAGGCATCTGACGACATAAAATCCCTACTATCTGGAATAAAAATTTCTTCTTGACTTTTCTATTATCTACTCCCTTGAGCTGCTGCTGATGGAAAGTCTGAAAAATGTGTGGTGTAGTCCTTCACTCGATTGGATATGACTGTGTGCTACCAATGTAGACGTCTTTTCTGATGTATCCTGATAGGAAAGCTGTCAAATTGGCAGCACAGCCAAACTCTGCAGCTTGCCTGTCCGGGACTGACAAGGATCCTATTTTAAGAATGTTCGGTAAACATTATAAGGTTCTTTTGCAAGGATATTTGGGAGGAAATTTTGTAATCAGTCTTGGTTGGGCTGAGACATGTTAGGTTATTATTTTGTTAGACCATATACTTAACAGTGAGAATGCAGAAGAGCTTCAGTTCCTCATGCCGTAGATGGCTTTATTCTCTTTCAGTACCACAGACAGCTCCATATATTGGACATACTTTTGGCAATGCTTAGCTATGAAACTGTCTTTTTCTGAAGAAAAGCTATACGTAACCATCATTTATAAAGAATTTTCCATTTCCATTTCAAAATGCTTCAGGAAATGCAAGGTTTAGATGACATTTTTATTGGCTTTCGATATTAACTGAACAGAAATTTATGATTTTTGAAGGCCCATTAAGTCTTGCATTCTAAACCCATTAGCAAAACAAATTCATTTTTATGCTCCAATAAATGTCCATAGGTCAAGGCTCCCTGAACACTATATTTCTGTAGTATTAGGAAGAAGATGATGTTTTGAAATCTTTCTGAAGTGCTCTTTAAAAAAAAAAAAAAAAAACCTTGTTGAAATAGACTTTCAGTGATTGTGTTAGTGGACTACAAAAATAAGATTAGTGTTGTATAGTTTTTATTTTTAAACTCAGTGGGTAAAGAGAGATCTCTTTATTAAATGTAGCACTTAACTGTTATGTTAAGACTAGGACAAATCAGCAGGATCCAGAACATTTTAAATGTGAAGATCATACTTTATTCTTAGCTTATGTTTTTGTAAACCAGGCAAAAATATTAGGAGTCAAGGATGTAGACACCCTTAACTCTGAGTTTTCTTCATTTGTTTGGTTATCAGGGGTAGCCAAACTTATGGAACTCAAGAGCCACACAAGTTGATTATTAAACCTTCAAGAGCCACACTGAGGCATATAGCCATATACTTTTACTACTAAATTGATTTGCTGGTGTTCTTCTGCGAGCCACACTTTTTCATTCAAGAGCCAAATGTGGCTCCTGAGCTGCAGTTTGGCCATGCCTGTTTTATATCATACTCATCATACCATGAAAACATTTTATTTGGGAGATTGTGAAGCATGCATTAGAGTCCTCATACAGACAAAAGAAGACTGTGTGGCTTTTGGATCCATAAACCTTCTTCTGGGTCTTTAAAGAAACTGTTCAGAGAAATGAATGTCTCAGTTGGGAAAGCACACTCTATGCCATCCTTAGGGTCCTGCTCCAGGGTGGGTGCTTCCTCGACTGCAAAAGTCTGCTAAGGAAGTTTTTGAGACAGATGGGGAGATTAGGAAGCTTTACTTTTTTTTTTTTTTTTTTTGCCAGTGACTGACTGGTGGCTCATTCTAAGGTTTATCTAATATCCCACCAGAGAACTGGGAAGCTATATAAGGGAGAAAGAAGCTCTCCAGGGCTAGTGATTTACTTTTATGATTTATACATAATAATTAATGGGATGATATTTTATATATGGAATTTTAGTTTAAATAGAATATTTGCTTCAAATTTATAAATTAAAAAAAAAGCCCTGGTATGAGAGAGCAAGTGAATGAAAATAATGCATACTTAACTGTCTATAGATATTTGCTTATGGTAATTGAGGCAATTTTGATTTCTGCTTCTGCTTCTTTTATTTAAGGTATAGATAGAATCATTTTAAATATGAGGTTTTAAATGTTGTCTCCTTTGTACATATTAAATAAAATAAAAAATAATCCCTCTGATTTCTGGTATACACAACATACCACACATCATTTAGCAATGCTTTACTTATAAAGATTCTGCACAAATAGAGTTCTTACATTATTAATAATAAAGTGGAATGGTAATATATGGTTGCTTGGTGGGTGTACAAAACTGTGCCACAAATTAATTATGCGTGTTGCTGTTGGTTTACCACAAAATGAGGTTGCTGGCTTTCTTAGACCTGTCAAGCATGCAGACAGCATAAGTGTATGTGGCAGGTAGACCAATACAGGCAGATTCCATCAATAAGAAAATGGGAAATCTGTGGGGGGAAGGAGACAAGAATATTTATTCAACATTGATTCAGCACAAGATAAATGAAAAGCACAATGGCTGAATTTTTTATAACACTTTATTTTTAGGGTTGGGGAGCTTCTGATTTCAGAGCAGATCTTTGTAACTCTTTATTAACAGTGTAAAATTAAAGTTTTTATCTTCCCTGAGCATTTAATTGAAGTTTTTAAAGAAAAGGAAGTAGTTCAGATGAATTTCATTGTTAGTGTCTCATTTGAGGAATGAGACAGCTAAGAGCAAGAATACCAGAATGGCAGAAGTTGCCCTGTCAGTTTCAGTTAATATAGTGTCAACCATGTCAAGAATTAGGAAATGTAACTTGGCATTGAATCACTGCCTTTTTTTTCTATCACTGAGCAGTCAGGTAGTACAATGTGTCAGATACAGAATCTGATAAAAGTAAGAAAAAAGGGTAACATGGGAATATGGGGTCTGCTTCCTTCTACTGTTTCTTCATTCTAAAATACACAAATGAATAGGATACACCAAAAAGGAATTACTGTTAGTTTTTCCCAATTCAGTATTTGGAACTGCTTATTTATTACAAACATGTACAAGGGACTCCATGTACAACATGTACATCACTCATCTACATTCATACAGCCTGTTGCCTCATACTAGTTTATGTAATTTAAACAGCAATATACAACATGATTAAAGCTTGTTCTTCTAACACAGAGAACATAATGTTGTTCTACTTCACCTACATCCCTGTGAATATGATATTTAAATTAACAATTTGTGCAGGGAAGATTTACATGGCAGTGCGTGAGAAATTAGGTGTCATTCTGATATTCTTGAGGGTCGCATTGCCTTTGCAACTCAGGGTTAAACTGGCCTCTTACATAACCCACAACAGAAGACTTCTGGTGACTTGTTTGTTTGTTTTTTAAATCACACACAAAAATTGTCAGGGGAGGCACAGTGGCAAAATGTGTTCATAATCTCTATTCACAAGGAGTCTGGAACTAGCCAGTATGGCCTTGAAGATGGATGACATTAGCTCGGGTGGAGCATGTTCCACATATATACTAATTCAGTGCCATTACCAGGGCATTGCTACTGTTGGGACTCCTGCAGAACCCTAGTGAAAGCTGCCCTTCCTTGAATAACCACCATATGCCTTTCTCCAGAAGTGGATCTCTCTAAGATACAGCTGTCTTTTCTGGTACAGAGAATAAAAATTGTCCAGTAGTACTGATCATGAATGGCAACCTTTGAATAACTGAAGTTTCTTAGTACCTCAGAAGTCTGGACCATAAGGCTACGCTGTGGGAAAAGTCCTGATGAAAGTCTACAGGACTCCAGTGAGCTTTAAAATAGTGAAGTACAAACAATAATAAAGCTCTAAAGCAGGGCTGGCCCACTGGCATTCATTTTTATTTCCAGAACTCAACCGTCACTACCAAACCATTTAGAAACTGACTTTTTTGGTTCCTCAGAGAGAGAAGAGGAAGTGCCTTTGAGTGTTCTTAAGTGACTCTGTACTAGAAGTCACAGTGGTGTTGGTGGGTTCTGCAATGAGCCGCATGCAGCTCTCATCCATTGTGGAGAAAGTCATTACAATCTGGAGCCCAAAGGTGTTGATGGAGGAATAAATACGGGAACCCAGAGGTTCTCTTTCTCCATCCTACTTTCCAAAATATGCAGAAGGGAACACATAACAGTAAGAAATGTATGGGGAATTTTAATTATTAGTAAACTTTCACTATTATAATAAACACTAGATCAAGTTATTTCCTGTGATGCACACAGGGTATTTATTGGAATCAATGGGAACTCCCTCAATGACAATGGTGCAGAGGCTGAATGTAAAGTTGTTTTTTTTCCATTTGTTTTAAACACAATTACAATTAATACTCTGCTAGCTAAATGATGCCTTCATTTATATCTGAACAATCCTTCTACCTGCAGTGGTGTATACATGTGTGTATCATTGGATTTTAGTAAACATTTCTGTTGACACTATGTCAGAAAGACTAGTGTCCAGCTCACCTTAGGTACGTTGGCTCTGCAGGACTAACTGAAAAAAATGTAGAAAAACTTATTTCAATAAGATAATTAAGAAAATATGAACTTGATTAGGACGCAAGGAGCAGGTCTGTTGAACAGAAAGGTGAAGAACCAAAAACTATGTTCTTATGATTAACAAAGCCCATTGTTGTAAATGGGAATCTTTTTATTTATTTCAGTGAGCTTTAGACTAGGTTTTATTGTCACAAACCTTGCCACAAGGCAGATTTCTCCTTTCTGATCCATACTATGACTACTGATTGTTTGTTTGGAAATTCCCCTAACACTAATACAGTTCCTGCACATATGCAAAAACTATGTGCTAACGACATAATAGAAATCCACATTGTGAACAAGAGATCCATTGTGCAGATTGAGTAGATTATTTTCTTATTTTATCAGATCAACACAATTGAATATTTAATAGTCATTTAAATCCTGGTACGTATGTGTTTTAAGTGTTCCATCCAATCTAATCATCATCCTCTTTTTACACGTGACAAGCTGTTGCTTGATTTTTTTTGAGAGGGGTCAAGCACCTGTATGTCCTTTTGACTTTAATGGAAATTGCAGGATCTCAACACCTCTGGAAATCAGACCATAGTAATCCATATTATAAAAAAGAGGGACTGATGTGATGGAAGAGAATAACATAACCTGGTCTGGGCTTCCAACTAATATTGATGGAACATGAGTTCTGAGATCTAATGTGTTTATATTCAAGAATGGTCAGCTGTGATAGTTTCTTTTATCACACCAGTGGACCACTGAGCAAAGAACGATCATAAAAACATCTAGCCTTGTTCACCCAAGTGCACTGTTTGAGCTGCTTTTGTGTATAGCTCTCATAATAATGACGGCCATGCTACTGTAATTACTACTTACCACAGTGTGAACTACTGGCAAAAATATTAATTACTACACAAGCTGGAAGCAAACCAGTTTGGAAGCTGAGGGTCAGATCCTCTACTTTTTGTGAATTGTTCATGTTCAGTTGCACTCAGTGGAGCTATGACAATTTACACCAGGTGAGACTCTGGCCCATAAGACACTTTTAACATTTCTATGCTCTCTACCTTGTAATTATAGACAATAGGCTTGAATTTGTGCTCATTCACTTCAGTACAGCTTTTTCTGTTTTATATCTCTTTAAATGAAATGGGAGTCAGACACAATAAATGTAGAGTACATTTCTGTGATTTGATTTCTGGAATGCATATCCTATCTACTGATGGTAGTGTTCTGGCCTTTTAATTTGATTTTACATATATGCCTATAATCCACTTGAGAAGGGGCCAGAACAGAAATAGCAGTGATGTTTTATAGCAGAGGTGTCAAACTCATTCAGTGTGGGGGGCCACATTGGAGGGCAGGACGACTGTCATGAGCCATGTCTGCGTGGGCTCCCCAACCCTTTCCCCTGCCACATTTAGAGCAGCATGGGATCCCTTTGCTCCTCCCTAACCCCACAGGTTTTGCAACACCTTCCCTTTTGCCTGCCCTGTGGGCTCCCCTTTGCCATGCTGGCTCCCTGATTTCCTCCCTTCTCCTATTTTGCAAGTTCTAGACCTCCCTTCCCACTTCCCCTACTGCATGGTGTCAGGCATTAGCAATCAGTTTCTGTCACAGCCACGGGTAGGCTGGGCTCCTGCCTCCCCCTCCCTCACTGTCAGTCATTCAGTACGCTGGCCTTTGGTTGGCTCAGTCCCAACTGGCCTTTGATTGGCTCATTCCCACATGGGACCCAGACACTTTTTCCTTTTCTTATTTGTGATTAGTGCAATGTGCAATCAATCAGATTAGCGTGCCAACTGACTGACAGTGAACAGGTGAGGTGGAGGATGGTGTGGTGGCTCTCTGAGAGTCCAGCTGTGCCTGCTGTGACTGAGGCTCTGATGGGTTGGCAGACCACAGCAGAGGTGAACCGGTACTGGCTGGAGCACTCCCGTTGTTCCCCTGTGCCCTAACTTACTCATATGATCCGAGTGACAAGCAAGCTAAGCCCTGCTCTGCCAGTGACAGGCTCTCTTTGTTTTTCACTGCTGCTGCAGAGAGCTTCCAGGCATAGCCCAGGCAGCAGCTCCATGGGCCGGATCAGTGCCCTTGGTGGGCCAGATCCAGCCTGCCAGCCGTGAGTCTGAAACCCCTATTTTACAGGATTAAAGACAATTGACAGAACAATGTGTTGCTTCTGTTCCACTTCCATCAGTATTATTAACCTTCACTACCAATATAATCCAATCCTTTTTCTCACTCCCATGATACAAGAAGAATTGTTTAAATATTTTGGGCTTGTCTAACTCATTTTCAATAAAATTTAAGTTATCTATATCAGAAGAGATATTAGAAAGGATGTGCTTTAATTAATTTTGTAATTTGGTTTTGGATAAGCAGGATGTATTGGCTGCTGCACTTATGTGTACAATGCTTTCCTAATTTACCTTTTAATCTCTTTTAATATTGTTTTGGGCTAGAAAAAAATTATTTTGAACAAAGCGAGGCATAATTCTGCACTTTTGAAAAGAAAAGAGATACAGCTCCTGATAGAACAGAGAAAATGGGTATTTAACATGAAATATTGTTCCTTGTTTTAATAGTATTTAATTTTTTTAATGTTATAAAATCTATTATGGTTGAAAGGTGAATGAGAAAAGTTTTCAATTCTGAAAATTTGTTATATGCAATATTTAATAATTTGACTTTAGTGGGTTATGTATTTTCACTGTGAATGTGCAGGTTAAGTTTCCCAATGTTAAAGTAATTTGTCAGATTTATTGAAATAAATTGCTGTTTCATAGTTGCCGTTGGATTACATTTGATTTTTATACAATAGCCTTCTGGCTTAGAAGGAGTCCTTGTGTTAAATAGAATAGTAAAACACAAAGCTCATTTTATTTTAAGCTAGACTTTTGCAACTGAAAATACTGATAGTTTAGTTTAAATTTTATATTATATATCTATCATGTGTATGCCTTTTTAATATTGTTGTTTATCATATGCCACATTTCTATTTTACTCTTCACTAAAACAACCCCTGTAATTGTCTTCACTGAACATTGTCAGACTTAGGCCCCCAATAAAAATACATTTAGATTTACTTTTTTCTTTTTTTTTTTTTAGAGCAACACTCTAAAGGAAAGAAAGAGAACAAGTTAGGTGCTTATTCAAGGCCCAGTAACAAAGTGTGTATTGAGATGTACAGTGCTGAGTGCCTTCCACAATGTGCAGAATTGTCTCCCCTTTCATGTGATGAAGTTTTGAGCACTCAGCACTTAGCAGGACTGAATTCTTATTGAAAGAGTACCTCACTCTTCCTATGAATAACTTTCAGCACAGCTGGCTTTACTCTTTGTGGGTAAAGACCAGATGCTATGGCCTATGTGAGTTTTTGGTTGAAAATAGGAACATGTACTCGTATTTAAAAAGCTATATGCTTTCTTTATTTTAAATATTTCTTTATTAAGAATCATATTTTTCTGTATCTTTCAGTCTTTTAAAAAGAAGATCTATTCTGGAAAAATAGATATTTAAAAATGACACCTTATACTACAGATCTGCTTTTCATGCATTCACAGCCATATCTGATGATTTAAGTGAAAAAAATAAATTCTTGTGTTGACATCTCAGAGGTCACAAAGGAGACCTTAAGTTTATCCCTCGTGCATTAACAACACAATGTTTACTAAGTTCCAAGTCAGTTACACCTGAGCAAACCCACTGAAGGCATTAGGACAGCATAGGTATCACCAGGGGATATAACCAGAAAACAAACGTGTTGCACAAGTGTAACTAAAGCTGTAATTTGGCCTGCAGAACATTAATTACTGGTGCTAATGCTTAAACAAGGAATAAAACCAGCTTGACTCTGAGACTAGGTTTTCAGGGCTTGAGAGGGCAATAGGAATTTTATATTTCTATAATGAGCATGCTTGCTCTAAAAATAATTGTGAGACAAAAAATATACAACCCCACAAGGAGACTTTTACAGTCTCTTTTCAAAACAGAAACACCTTTTAATTTTCTCAGCTGCAGCATGAAATAAATATTTCTGAATGGGACTTTGTATTTGGTCTGCTGAGCTATGAAGTGTGTAAGTTGTTACCTGTCAGACCAACTTTTGGTAAAGATTTTTGCTTTTAAGTTACAATTTGAACGTTTTAAGTGGTAACTGCATTCCTTCATGAACAGTTAAAGATTTAACTCCCTTATCTTCACAGGCCTTTATAGGGTGGGTCGGTGGGTGTGTAAAGAAAGAAGAAGAACCCATCTGAGAACATTATTATGTATATTGTGCTTTTCACTGTCAAAGTGACTCTAAATATTAATTAATCCTCTCAATGCTTTTGTGAATTAAATAAGTATAATTATTATCCCCATCTCACCGGTGAGAAGACAGAGGCCAAGAGTTTAATTGATTTGTCTTAGGTCAAAGAAGAAATTGGTGTGGGAGCTGCAACTGGAACTTGGAATTTCCTGGCTTCCAGTCCCTTGCTGAGCCACACACCTACCAGTGAAAATGGGAGGCATGCCATACAAATACATCTTTGGCTGCAATATGACACTTAGACTGTGACATGCAATAAGATAATAGTGTTTTGGATGACTGTTATTTGCCATAGTCAAAAGCATGTGTACAGCATAACTCAGTGTAATTGATATGCATGGCATATGGCACAACACTGCATTCTCACAACATAATGTTGAAATGCAAAACTGATGTTGTATTACTGGCCTGTGTAGTTCAGCAGTAAGAAGCACTCTAATAGAGTAACAAAGGGGCAGCCATGTTAGTCTAGTAAAGCAAAAAAAGCAAGGAGTCTTTGTGGCACTTAATGACTAAGAGACCTACTTATCTCATGAGCTTTCTTGGGAGAAAATCGCACTTCGTCAGACACTTTGAAGAGGGAGAACTTACAGAATGGGATGAAAATGAATGCAGGGGAGTGTAAGACATGGGATCAGGTCATACTGCAACATCCCATGTCTTACACTCCCCTGCATTTATTTTCATTCCATTCTGTAAGTTCCCCTTCTTCAAAGTGTCAGGCAAAGTGGGATTTTCTCCCACAAAAGCTCATGTGATAAATAAGTCTCTTAGGTATTAAGTGCCACAAGACTCCTTGCTTTTTTTTAATGGAGTAATAGAATCATCGAACATTAGGATTGGAAGGAACCCTAGGAGGTCATTTAGTCCAAGCTTCTGCTCACGTAGGACCAACCCCAACTAAATCATTTCTGCCAGGGCTTTATCAAGCCAGGCCTTAATGCTGAAAACCTTCATGAAACACTGGATTGTACTTATGAACTTCTTACAGCTTCAGATCTCCACAACCTTATGATGCCTCTCACATAACACTATCTTAGGCAGTCTTTCCTTATATATTTTGGACAAATGTATGTGATATATTTGATTGCAATTGTAAGCCAGTCTCTTATCAAACACATAAATGTGCTTCAGATAATGAATGCTATTCCCTTATAGGAAAACAGTCATAAATGCAGGTAAGTAAATTAATGATGAGCCTATTGTGTCATTGCAGCCTATTATTAAGGCACTGTACATTAACTCTGTAGTCCAGATCTTGCAAAATGACCTTGACTTAATTGCTACAATTGCCCCCACACATTTTGGGTATGTGACGCCACATCTCAGATTGTAACTGTTCAGGACAATGGCTATATATTCATGTATGTCTGAAGACAGTCTTACACATTGCATCATCTAGTAAAATTCAAAAAATAAATAGAAATAATAATTTGTACTTGCAAATTTTGTAGTTAGCCATCAAACAGCACTCACTGCCAACGTTTCAGAGGCTATTTTTGAAAATCCACCTGTGTTAGTTTAATCCCTGATATGGGAATAGCTATCAGCTGCACACCAACATATGTGTCTGAAGTATGGCATGGCAAAACGTTACCATAGAGGCATAGAGTGAAGTTTGCATTTGTGAAAGTGCATAAATTAATGGGAATCATATTGCCCTTTTAAGTTACAGAACAATCAGTTTGGGGCATTAGCACTTTCTTTTTCAAAAGCCATCATGAGTCACTAGGGGCCTGATCCATTGAATGTGCTGCATATAGAATTTTCACTGCAGTCAGCAGTTTTGTGTAAGGAGTGTGTGCATGATCTGACTCACATTCTTAACTGCAGAATGCAGCTGAAGTAGCTGGGCAATTGGTATAGGGATGTTTCGGAGTAGGCCTGAGACATGTGAGATGGGAAGGGATGGGATGGGACTCAGTGGGAGCTGGGGCTAGAGTGTCTGGCATTTCAGTTATCCGTGGCAGTCCCTGAGGAAGCACTACAATCTGTAGAATCTGGAGCTGCAAGTAGACTCCTCCACTTGAGGTGTGGTCTGTTTTGGCCCTTACTAGCCTGACACTGAGGGAGACAGAAACGTAGTTTAAAGCTAAGCATGATTCCCCTTCTCCCCGTCTCTCATCAGCTGTACAGAGAATGACTAGAATAGAACCACAGGGCTGGAAGGGACCTCATGAGATCATCAAGTCCAACCCCCTGGGGCTTGAACCCAGGACCTTTTGCATATTAAGCGGAGGTGCTATTCACTTTGGTCCAACTAACATCAAGCCCAGTGTCTGGGTTTGTAACTATATTCTATATTTGATATAGAAAAAGTAAAATCATTTAAAGGATGAAGTGGATTCCTTGCACTCCTTTGCATTCATGGATGGAAGGGGAGAAGTGAGCCTCCAGAGATGAGGAGTTTCACTGAATCTGTCTGCTCTAAATTCTCTTCTCTCCATTTGTGGGAGACGCTAGCCCAGATTGTCATTGCCTGTGGCAGTGTTAACTTGTGTGGCTTCTGTTTCTGCTCAGCAGAACTTTTCAGGGATCAGGCATAGCAAGCAAGGGCAAAGGACATCTTACTGAATGTCCCTTCCACCTCTCCTGGATTTGAAGGTTAAGAGAGCAGAACCTTCCACTCCCTTGCCTGGTGGAAGCATTCAAAAAGCTGAAACCTAAAGGACTTCCTCTCACTACACTGTTTATTCCTATATTAGGGAGAGAAGAGCCCTGCATTTGTATTAAATTGGATTACCTGCCAAAAGAAAAATACTGTTGCATACCAAGTAAAATTATCTATATTACAACTGCCCACTGATGAAAGAACTATTTACTGGATGAGTTTAATTCAGTCACTTACTGAAGGGTCCAAAGAGTGTCACAAATCCACATGGCGTCCCTTGAATGGGGAATTTTGTTGTTGGATCTGGGAACTGGCTGAAAGATGTGTAAAACTCATCTAGATAAACAGCTCCCTACTGAATACTGATATGAGGTGCTGAAACATAATAATTATTCCAGCAAGAGTCCAAAAGAAATTGTACTCAGTATTGGTTCACACTACACCTTTTTAATACAGGAGAATACAAGTTTTGTGTTGTGCTGAGTCTTTCTCCTTTGGGCTGAAAAAACACCTCTTTGATCTCATGATAGTTTTATGGACTTAAAGAAAGCATTTAACTCACTACAGAATGCAGTCTTTGCAAAGATTTCATCTTCTTAGTAGTGTTTGTGTTAAGATCCTGCTCTCCTTACTTGGGATATTAAAAAAACCTGTAAAAAGCCTTTGGTCCTTAGCACCATGATGATTTGTCTTGCCTGGCATAGCACTGCTTTTGCAGAGTTTATACACCTCTGAGTTCCTGCACTGGCTATGTTTGAAGAAAAGATGGCATGACTGGGGCTTCCCTATATCCCAGTGATTGCTGGCTGCAGAATTACCCTGTTGGGATTTTGATCAACACCATCTTTGTCCTCTTACACTTCATGTGCATAAAAAATAGAGCGAAAGTTGTAGGCTTTAGTGTTTAAAAGGACAGAAGAGTGTTAAATAACAGCTCAGGAGAGAAAGTGAAGAAGAATGATGTCACTATCCAGTTGAAAACGGAAGGGAAATTTAGGTGGACAGAATGTAACCATAAATGCTGTGTTATCAGGACATCCTGATTAACATCCTTTCTTTTGCAAAATATGCCATGAAATATTTGGGCTTGATTTTCAAAATGGCTCAGGACTAAGTGTTTAAATGTACATACCAAGTCACATAACTATGTACATTACTTACTTGCATAAAATTTCACAGGGGACTAAAGGAAATTTATTATAAATAGATGTAATTTATGTGACATAATATATAATAAATATAAATAAAGGAAATGTCTCGTTCTCTTCAAAAGTACAGATAAAAGGAAAATAGTAATTTATATTAGAAAGATTAGTATAGCAGGTTTACAGTGAAGAAGTGCTTCCTAATTATTAATTACCTGCAGAAGTCTGCAACCAAATTTAAAGTGCACATGATGGCAAAACAGCTACTAATTTGATTCTGGCTTTGTCTCGCTAATTTTAAAGGGAGAATATATTCCTAAATCAAGTACATAGAGCACCGCCCCCGTTTAACCCAGCAGAAATGTGTATCTGTATGCACAATTTAGCTTGTGCTGTTAGCTGTTCTTTCTTCCCCTTAAACCTCCCCCTTCTGAATATCAACACCAAAACTTATGTAAACTCAAATATTGTTAGTCTGGAAATGCAAATAATATTATATGTATAGTAATATATAGTATAAGGAATATATAGTCGTTACGTGTCTATGAAATCCAATGCTAATTTCTATGTATATGAGGAACATCCCAGTTTAACTGCAATGCAAATAAAATGCCCAAATTCATTAATCAAAGTCATCAGGTCATCAGGCAACCTTATGACTATGACTTGGAAACATTAACTAACCTTTTTCTGAAGTAGAGGTGAACTGTGGTTGATGGACCATAGTGGTTGATGGAGCATTTATTGATTGTCCACATATAGTGGGTTGGTCAGTGTCCTCCTCCCTCTGTTTCCAGCCAGTAAATTTAATTATGAGATCTTTAAGCATTACTGAGGAAACTTGTTCTCCTTGCATAGAGTTCAAGTAGGACTAATGGATTTCTTTAACTTACGACATACAGAGAGAGGTGTCCTCATAATAAGTATTCCATACTAAGATTTTAAAGATATTAAAAATTTCATTTCCTACATTAAATGGTTCAGACATTTTCTTGCATGAGCAATTTTAAGAGCAAATTTTAACGTCTACCTTTATATATTCATATCTTAAATTGATTGGACTTAATGTATTGTTTTTAGAAAGCCATCTTTCAACACACAGTAATCCCATTGAAATCAATGGCAGGTCTACATACAGACTTTTAATAGGAGATTGCTTATTATCTTTATCAATGAATTCTGTATGGTGTGGTGGTTGTTTTTTCCTCCCAACTTTTGAAACTCTTTTGGCTTAATATTTATTTGGTTTCCATCTGAGGGTATGTCTACACTATAGGTTTAAGTCGACTTAAGGAGGCTTAAGTCGACTTAAGGAAAGCCCTGGCCACATTTGGAGTTCATTAAGCCGACTTAAGGGCTCCCTTAAGTCGACTTAATAACTCTCATTCTTAAAGTCACCTTAGGCATTGAGCAAACTTTATTAAGTTGACTTAATGCAATGTGGCCATCACAGTCAACTTAAGAAGCCCTGTGTAATAACATGTGCCTGCTTAAGTTGACTTAGTAAAGTTAACTTAAGCAAACACATTTTTGATTAGTTTCTTAAGTCAACTTAATAAAGTCAACTTGAAATAGACTTTATTAAGTCAGCTTAATAAAGTCGACTTAGCTTTTGTAGTATAGACATAGCCTGAGATGGCTGAACACTGATATCTAAACATTTCAGTTATTTATATTCTCCAGAGACAGATTAAGTGATATCTGTCTTCCTCAAAATCAAGCCAAATACTTGATTCTGACTTTTGATTTTTGAACACTCTATTCTGCTGTAGTCTTTAAGTCTCTACTTTTGGAAAGTTTGACTCTTCGTATTTCCTAAATGAAAATTGGCTCAACCTTGGCAAACAAATATTAGAAATTTACTTCATACCAGTATTTATTAGTGAATTTCATTTCCACATCTAGCATGAAAGAGACAGAGCTTACTATTCAGAAAAATCTGTGGACATGCAACAAGTAGTCCTGCCTGTGGAACTTTTAAAGAATAACATATTTATTTATCATATGAGCTTTCATGGGTATAGTATAACTTCATCAGATGCATGAAGTGCGATTATACCCACAAAAGCTCATGTGATAAATGAATGTGTTTAGTCTTTAAAAGTGACACAGAACTCCTTGTTTGTTTTGCTGAAATAGTCTAGCACAGCTACCCTTCTGGAATCTGTAGATAAGGTTTCAAAATAATTTAGGAAGCATATTCGAATAACTCAGTGGCCAATGTGAGTACAGGTTATCTGTGTGGAACTTAGTATATGCTATTTCTTTGGCATACAGTTGGTGTTACAGTAGAATCTCAAAGATGCAAACACCAGAGTTACTAACTGGCCAGTCAACTGAACGCCCTCTGAAATCGGAAGTATTGTAAGTAATCGGGCAGCAGTAGAGAGAAGAAAAGAGAGAGAGTGAGAGAGAGCAAAATACTGTGCAGAACAAAAACAGTCTGTGGTCTGTGCTGTTCCAGTAAGCCCAGGGTGCTGTTTCACCCCCTCAGTTGGTGAATGTAGTGAAGTGTCCAATATCTTTTATGCCTGAATGGTATCATTTAAGGCAGGGCTCTCCAAACTATGGCCCACCTGCAGGCAGGTCTGGGAAGGAGCCCAGAGGAGGGGGGCCAGGGAGCTGGCGGGCAGGTCAAGGAAGGGGGCCAGGGAGCCAGTGGGCTGGCGAGTTGCAGTTCTGGCCTGCTAGTAATTAACTAAAAGTGGATTTGGTCCTCAGGTGAAAAAGTTTGGAGACCCCTGATCTAAGGCCTCTGATCCTACAAAGGCTTACTAATGCTTAACTTTCAGCATGTGAGCAACCCAGCTGAACTCTTTGAGGCCACTTGTGCTACATTAAGCACAGGAGTAAGCCTTTGCAGGAATACGGCCTAAACTTTCACATCATGCAGTCACAATACATAATTGAGGCCACAGTCCTCATAAAGTGTTCAGACGTTCTAAACTTTACGTACTTTGAGTAGTCCTTCATTTTCAGTGGAACTATCCACAGTATACAAAGTTGAGTTTGTACAGAAATCTTAACATATGCAAGGTCTCAATCAGAAATAACAATTAAATTGTAATTTAATCAGAAATTACAATTGAATAAACTGCAGTTTTATATGACTGGCTTCTACATCAGTTTCTATTGTGTCTGTCCGCGTGCATGTGTGTGTATGTATTTAGTTCTTTTTATCTTAAGTAAAATTATATAGAGTTATTTAGTTACACTTGGACTCTGTAATACAGAGGTTTAGCATAAAGTATCTGATATATTTGTTTTTAAAATGTTGTCAGTTGTAATGTTGCTAATGACCAACTACTGCTTACTTTATTTTTTAAAAAGGGGTTTGTTAACTCTTTTCTGAAGTAGTCCTTTTTCTTATTTCAGTTGTTCATGGTGGACAATGGAGCAGATGACTGGAGAATAGCCATGACTTACGAGCGTATTTTCTTCATCTGCTTGGAAATACTGGTGTGTGCTATACATCCCATACCTGGGAACTATACGTTCACATGGACAGCCCGGCTTGCCTTCTCCTATACTCCATCCACAACAACAGCTGATGTGGATATTATTTTATCTATACCAATGTTCTTAAGACTATATCTTATTGCCAGAGTTATGCTTTTGCATAGCAAACTTTTCACAGATGCCTCATCTAGAAGCATTGGAGCGCTAAATAAGATAAACTTCAATACACGTTTTGTTATGAAGACTTTAATGACAATATGTCCGGGAACTGTACTATTGGTTTTTAGTATCTCATTATGGATAATTGCTGCATGGACTGTCCGAGCTTGTGAAAGGTAAGTCTCTCTTTCCTTCTGTGTATACTTAAGAAATGTAAATGTCTTACAAAGTATTTTTTGTCTAATCCCCTGGGTACTATCTCAGTCTCACAGGTTGAATGGAGTGGGGCTTCCAGTACCTGGGGCATGCTGAGTGCTATTTGTATTGTGCATTTTGTATCATGGTTCCCTGGAATGCTTTATCTCTTGACCCCAAAGGCCTTTGAAAGGAGTGCTTAAATTGTCAGAGATTTCTGCCACAGTATTGGGCGATGTGATTTTTTTTTAACTTCATTGTAATTTTATCTGAGTGGTTTACAGTGAGTAGCCTAGAACAGTAGAGTGGGTAATGGAACACGAGTGCCATAAAAATTACTTTTAATAATAATCTTTAAAATTATTCATTAATACTGGGTGTCAGTCATTTTAACTTGTGGTTTACTATAATTATTGACAACGGTGTAAAAAAATCGGTAATGGGAACTCTAGTGAAAAACTGATTCCAAAAATGCTTAGAATTCCAGTGTGCTTTAATGAAAATGAAAAATCAAAGGTGTAATCCCCAATATAACCTGTTCCCAGAGACCTTACTTTTTATTTTGGTTACTTTTAATGCATGCAATATTTATGCACATTTAGGAGCTTACAGAGATTTGATTTAGTGTGGTAGAAATACAAATGCAACAATGGGGGAAGTAGTGGGCATTACAGTGGTTGCCACTTGCTTCTGAAGCCCACAAAAAGTGCAATCATTAGCCTGATATTTTGTTAACTTGTATTACAAGCTTCAGCAACCAATGGACATTGAGCAGCTACAGAACAAATTATCAGTACTGAGACCATGAAACCAGATGTCTCAAAAATACCCCTTACAAGAATAAAACAAGCAGAGTATAGGGAGCCATCAAGAACAGGTAGAAAGGGACCATTTGCTGGAAATAGGAAGAACTGCTCCAACGATTTGATGTCTGGTATGGTTCTGAAGCTGTCTACTGAAGTACCCTCAATTACTCATGCTGGAATACCTTCTTCAAAATAAGTCCAAGATTTCCACTATCATCTGCCAATCACTCTACATCTATTTGCTTTTGCTTATGTGGCTATTTTGAAAAGAAGTTTGCAGTTGCTTTTCTGGCAGTCAGCTGCTGTAGACATGTTTTTAGGAGGTGCTTGTGGCATCTCTCTAAGTCAAGTAAGGAGAAAAGTGGTAAATTTTACAAACCAAATATGGAAGTTATCTTATTAAGATGGTCTTCTCTGTTTGAAAACCTCAGCACTGAGAAACAGTGGAATAAAGTGTGATAGAGTATATTCCTTTAGATTGTCACTCTTCCAAGTTCTGTGGTGAAGATGTATAAAATTATAATAGATCATGTGATGCGAGGAATGGTTCATCATCAGGATACTGCTAAGGATGAAATACCATGTTGTTTATTGAGGGGGACAAGATAGATGAGGATGTATCTTTTATTGAACCAACTTTGGTTATTAGAGTAGCTTTTGACCAGTACAGAGCTTATCTTTAGAAGACACTTGTACCTTTCACCAACAGGTGATCTAATAAAAGATAAACAGGGAGTCTTGTGACACTTTTAAAGACTAACAAATTTATTTATTGCATGAGTTCTCGTGAGTAAAATCTCACTTCATCATTTGTTAGTCTTTAAAAGTGCCACAGGACTTCTTGTTTGTTATTGTTGAACTGGACTAACATGGATACCCCTCTGGAACTAATAAAAGATGTTACCACATCTACCTTTGTCTCTCTCTTATGTCCTGGTCCAGCATGGCTACAACACTAAAATGTTAGTTATTGTCTGTCAAAATATTCCCGTTAGCTAGGACAGGTATAACAAATTATAGTTTTATACATTTATTTATTAAAAGTCAGTTTTGCCTCCTGAAAATGTTAACAGTTAACAGTAAACTTCTGACAATTTTTTCACCAAATGTTGTCTCCTTTTTTTGGTCACATTCCCTCTAATTTCCACTCAGCTGGGATACCATACAAGGGCCTCCCAAGAGAAGTGTAGCTGCTTCAACTCCTACTTAGCACCATTGTTTTTTTCAATATACTGTAATTTAATTATTATTGAATCACTGTATTGTTTCCCTGTATTAAATGAATACTCAAAACAGACTATGATAAAGCTGGTTTTTCTCAAGAAGAAAGGCACTGAATGAGAACAGAGATTCCTGTCACAGGTTGTGTTCCTGAAAAACACTTAAGCATGCGAGTGGCTTTGCTAATGTGACTTAGTTCCACTGAACTCAGATAAAACTGCAATTATAGAATGGCTGTGACTTATCTTCATCTCTGCAAACTGAATGACAGAATTTGCAAATTTTGAATTGCATTTGCAGGAGCTCTTGAATTCAGTACACCAGAGAGACCAGGCACAGAGAGACCAGGCTGGATAACCATTTGCTTATGCCTTTTTTCAAAAGCACCAACTAAATATAGAGTAGGGCCAGGGTTAAGTTTATACTAAACTGTACGTCCTCCAGTAGAGTTAAACCAGAGAAGAGATTGGCTCCTCACTACTAGCAATTACAAATTTTAAAAACACTAGCCTGATGCATGGGGAACTGGATACTCATTTCCTATAATTAATGGGAGTTGCATGGCCAGTTTCCTGTACATTAAGCTTCAGATCTCTCCTGGAGAGAGTATGCTTCATAGAAGTACTGCACTGAATCAATATCATTGGCCCAGTTACTAACTAGTCAAATGAAAAAACCTGCAGATCCCCACCATATAATGAAGTATACAGTAAGGAAGTGCCAGATGTACATGCTAAAAGGGTGGGGTTTTTTAAAATAGTTTTAAATCAACTTAAGCTTCTTAAGTATGTTCATAGATATTACAGTAGTTAGAGATGGAAAAGACAGTTTAGATCTTTGAATCCATTTGAAGGTTAATACAGTTATAATCACCAGGTAGAAGCTGTATCTCAAACTGTATTTAATGGGTTTGATTCACTCCCTGGCAAAAGTTTATACAGATAATATGTTTCTTTACTTTGATTTTCCTATTGTAAGTAGAGAGAACCATCATTCTAGAAGGTTTTTTATTTTCTATCCCCAATGCATCAGAAAATAAACATTGCAATTAGAAAGAATGTGTTGTTTTACTTGACATTATACATGGCAGTCTAACATTTCAACTGTTGTTTTGGCATATTCTTACTCAGGAAAAATTAAACTCTGTCAGGATTTTGGTGGTGGTTTTGCTGATGAGAGATAATGAAATAAATGAAAAGTACTGTTCTGTTCCACAAATATGACTAATTCTCAAAGAGTCATCACCGTCTTACCAAGAGATGCAGTGGTAGATCAAGTCCTACAGAAAGTGGCTTTATTGTTTCTGTAACTGTGTATCTCCCTATCAACATCTGTTGTGTGGTGTGTGCATAAAGCATTTACAGGTTGCAGCTTAAGATCATCCCTGAGGACAATAGGTGTAACTGAGAATGAAGGGAAGGAGGTAATAGGTACCAAGTGCAGGCACTCTAGCAAGGTCCAGTATAATCTGGCAAAAGGAACATGGAAGGTCACTATGGTGAAGAAGCTCAAGTCTTTGCCCTATGCGCAGCTCTGGAAATTCCTACTGGTTACTAATGGTTTCTAGGGTTGCCCATGTGGCAATAGTGTTGAACACCAACACCTCACCATAGGGCATCAGCTTGATGCACAGCTGTCTGTCACGAATGTGGTACCAAAAATATATCCTAATTTTACCTGGGCCACCCAAGAAATGCTGAATTTTTCATTTGTCTTTGAGACACATGAATCTTGATCTAAAACAATTATGCATGTCTTTGTTTACATAGTCCATTGTTTAAGTATTAAACTCATCACATTTTACTATTTTCAACATAGTGATCTTTCTACCTGTTGTTTGAAATGGCTCTCCGTGCCAGCCCTCAGTCAGTTATGACAGGTGAAATTATAAACCTTTTTGACCTTTATAAACAAGCTAGAAATATATTTAAATTTTTAGTATTCTATAATTGAAGAATAGCTTAGGAAATGTGCTTCAAACTTTAAGAAATAAAAATAGCCCTCTGTGGTGGGATGAAATATGAGCTTTCTCAGGCCAAAGAACAATTATTTTTCCCAGAACAGTGGATGATCAACAAGAGGGCTTAAAATGGAGTGCAAGCAGCCTTAACTACAATATTTTATACAAATATTCCAGGGCATCTCTGTAAAGATTCTGAGCCAAAGTCCCAGCATAGCTTCATTCACTTCACTGGAATTTCTCAGTCTGACTTAACAAACAGCAGGTTAACGAAGAGCAGAACTGGGTCCTCTACATCAGTGGTTCCCAACCTGGGGGTCCATGGACATGTTGCAGTGGGGGTCTGCAGAACCTCTCCCTGCTGGAGCTGGAATCCAGCTGCAGCCCCGATGTTCCCCAGCAGGGCTGCCTCTGCCCACCTGTGGCTGGATCCCGGCAGGGGGATGGGGCTGCGGCGGCTCCCTGACAGGGGCCTATGGCTGCCGCAGCTTGGCTCCCCAGCTGTGTGGGCCATAGTGGTAGCAACACCACTCACCGGCTGCCCCAGTAGCGCTGCCTGAGTGGTGTGGGCCAGAGTCTGCCTGCGCAGGCCAGATTATATAATCAGCCAGGGGGACACAAAGATTTTGTTAAAAAGGGGTCCCCAACCTGAAAAAGGTTGGGAACCACTGCTCTACACGTCACCTAGAAATGACCTTGGTATCTTGCTTGCTCTTCTCTCTCTCCCTCTCTCTTTTGATTTATATTTTTATTCTGAAGCCATTTCAGAAAAATAAGCTTATATAATCATTTTTCCTCATTCAGATTCTGCCATGCCCTTGTCTTTGATTTAACTCAATAGATGTTTGTTTGCTATCTTTTTGAGTTCAGCTGGATTCGTCAGTGCATTCTTTAATTTTCTACAAATACATGATCTTTTGTGTACCTTATTTCCTGGAAAGGAAAAGTCAACTCAGAGATTTCTATGGGGCCCCCCCCCCCCCCCCCCCCAAAAAAAAAAAAACAAAAAAAACCAAACCAACCCACAGTTCAGAAATATGTATGAGGTACATTCTAGAATTCCGAGCATCCCTTTTTTCTTACTGACGACTCAGCGTCACATCAAGCCACTAACCCCCAGCTGAGCAAAAGTTATTTAGATGTCTAATTTCCCCATGACTTGTACCCAATATCTTTTGCTGGTGTGAGAGAGAAATTGGTCCTGAACTATATGCATGAAGCAAAATATAATATAAGACAGTAAAGCATTGTGTGCTGCTAAAACTAATACTATACGATGGACTGAATGGGTCCCTGTTTTCTGCAGGAGCTATCTATTTACTTTTAAAGACTGTAATATAGATGTTTGCCAGAGAAGTGGAAGTTTTATGAATTACAGTATGTCCTGGATACCTTGATTGAAATTGGGGCTCAATAATACGTATAATCCCCTGGACATAAGGTATATTCAGTAAAATCCATTCCTTGCCCTGCAGATTTTATAGCCCAGTTGACAGTAATGTTAAGATCTGGCCTCCACTTCCCACTCAGCACAATTTCTCATGAGTTTCATCCAAGACAAAAATGACATCATCTTTGTCCTTTCCTGAGCTTGCCTTCCCTTTCCTGCCTACATCTTTCTCTTCCTTGTCTCCTTGCGCAGATGCAGAAGTTTCTTGGCTGCTCTCCTCCTCTAACCACCCATTTGTCTCAGTGACTCCTGTGTCCCTTAGACCCACTCTCCTCTCATTGTCCCTTTATTCTTCTCTTTAACCGCTCACTCTTCTGTGGCTCTTCCCCTCACAATATAAACATACTTTAGTCTCTCCCCTCTTAAAACAAGCCCACTTTTCATGCCGCTTTTCTCTCTAACTATTGCCGCATCTCTTCTCTCTTCAGTGTTGAAGATTCTTGAACACACTGTCTAGAGCAGGGGGTCTCAAACATGTGGCCCCTGAAGCTATTTCCTGCAGCCTGCAATGACACAATCATTACCAAT
Source organism: Podocnemis expansa (assembly GCA_007922195.1). NCBI lineage: Eukaryota > Metazoa > Chordata > Testudines > Podocnemididae > Podocnemis > Podocnemis expansa. The sequence goes on along the minus strand of ML681982.1, from coordinate 45,933,901 downwards.
ATTTGCAATATCACTGTATGGAAAGGTTTCAGTGGTGTGGCCCTTGGGCTAATGTACTAGTCGTCATGCGGCCCTCTGCTAGTCCCCTTGTGGCCCTCGTGGTGATCTGAGTTTGAGACCCCTGGTCTAGAGTCACTGTGTATAGTTACTTCTCTCCAGTACCAGTCTAAATTATCTCCAATTTGGTTTCTGCCCTTTACATTCCACTGAAATTAAGTTTCTTATGACCTCTTCATAGGCAAGGATTAGAACCAGTACTCCATCCTCTTTCTGTTTGACCTGTCAGCTGCAACCAAGACAGTGGACTGTGCTCTTGAAATGTTGTGCTTCCTTGGTTTCATGGTTCTTCTCCCACCTTTCTAGTTACTTCTTCAGCATGTCCTTCAGAGGACCCTTTTCATCTCCTGACCAACTTTCAGGGGTAGTGGGGGGGAGTGGTTTACAGAGCTCTTCCTTTGTCCCCTCCTTGTCTTCCTCTGCACTTAGTTTCTGAGTAATCTAATTCACAACCACAAATTCAACTACAATTTTGTGGTGGGGTGTTCACCCACATAGGATTAGAAGAGATTAAATTGGCCATGTAGATCAATTAACTGACTAGGCTGCACCAGGAGGATAGTAAGGGAGCAGGGAGATGATTAAAGGAGGCTCAGTTTGGGTGTAAATAGGAGCTGAGAACAAAGAACGTGACTGGGCTACAAGAAGGCAGGCGGCAGTCACTCTCTGGGAGGAGGGGAATGATTTGGAGCTAGTACTCCCAGAAAAGGGAAGGGGGGAACCAGGAAGAGTAGGAAGTGGTCCATGGAATGAGGATTGAGGGCTAAGCATATAGAGACCAGAACTGCTAAGTGGAGTGTCGCTGGACTAGAACCTGAAATAGGGTGTGTGCCTGGTTTCCCCTACTGGCTACAGAGGAAGTGACATCATCAGAACAGCACAGGAGAAGATTGACTGCCTGGGACTATTTGCATAGAAGGACTTTGAGGGAACTCCAGAAACAGAAAGTATGGATAGTGACCTGGCAGGAGCAGACAAGCATGAAGAGGACACTGTGGTTCCCAAGGTGAGGTGGGTCTTCAGACTGATAAAATGACATGCAAGGCACCACCTGGCTGAGCTAATCCTCAGTATAGCCAGCAGCAGGTGCCATGGTGGTGACTGGACTCTGTGACACCATCTCTGTACTGACAAATCACAGATCTACATGTTGACTCCAGATCTGTCTCTTTTTGTATAAACTAAAATCTCAGCCTGTCTCAGTGACATATCCAAATGGATGTCTATCCATCAGCCCAGGCTCAACACATTTAAAACAGAGCTCTTAATATTTTACCACTGAGCTCTGCCTTTCACATCCTTTCTTGATCACTGAAGATGTCACCACCCACCTGCTGTTACTCAGGCCTGTAATCTGTATGTCATCTTGGACTTGGACCTTTCTCTAGGTCCTCCTATCCAGGCTGTCTGAATCTTGTAGATTCTTGCTATCTATTATCTTCATACAGCCTTTCCTTTCCACCCACATGGTTAAAACTCTCATTCAACTGCATCTTGATTACTATAAAATCCTTTCCTCTGACTTTGACAAATGCACTCTTGCCCAGCTCATATCAGTTCAGAATGCTACTGCAAAGATCATTTTCTTAGCCTGTCCATTTGACCATCTCATCATTCAGTTTGCAACCTTCCATTGGCTTCCCCTTCTTTATTGCATTAAGCTCAAGTTACATGTCTTCACTTTAGAGGCCCTTTATGGTTTATTTCCACTGTATCTATAATCTTTCATTCAATATCGAGAGAGATTCGGAATTCTAATCTTCCCATGATGCCACCTTCCATTACCCACTTTTTAAATGTTCAAACAGGCACCTGAATGCTGATGCTGCTTCTTGTGATTGGGAGGAACTACCCATAAGCAGCTGCAAAGCTATCGCTTGATGCATCTTCAAGATCACTCCTCAAAATCGTACTTTGCAGAGATAACCTACAAAAAATTAATAGTGCTCCAGCTGCTGATGAGATGAGACCACTCCCTACCATGCTGGGCAATATTGTGTCATGTTTTCTTGGACTCCCTTCTTAGTCTGTTGTCATCCATCCATTGTCTGTTGTTATTCTGAGACTGTAAACTCTTTTGAGGTAGGGACAGTCTTCTTGTTCTGTTTGTACAGAACTTAATGCAATACAGTCCTGATCCATGATGAGGGCCGATAAGTGCTTCAGTAATACAAATGCCGATAATATGACTAATAATGCAATTTTTTCATTCTTTCAGTTAACCTTTCTAAACATCAAAAAGAATATGAAACAAATTGTCCTCTTATTTCACCATCGCTGTCCGTTCAGTGCAGAACCTCTTATTTCCTTTTTAGTTTGATTGAAACTGGAACACACTGCTTGTGATCAGGTTTCCTCAATGCTTGTAAAAGTAGTCATAAAACATTCATTACAACAGTGATCAAACGTGCCCTATTATCACCTTGATTTATGTCTTTATATCAATGCTGTGAATGATCAAATAATTTCTACTCATTCCAACTTTAGTTTTGGATGTTGCAGAGTGAATGTTAATTACTGTACATTTAAGTTGTAGTGCTTTTTAAATATTTACACTTCAAGGGACTAAAAATAGTTGTAACCATTTATGAAACTGTTCTTTCCATTTGCAAAAGTTACCAGTACACACCAGCAATGCTGATTTACAAAACAACAATGAGGGTAAAGGGTGTTGTCGCTTTAGCGCTTACCCATGTAGACTGCTGAGGACAGACAAATCCTGGAAATCCTGTATCCAGCAGAGTGTAACTGACCCTGAGAAGAAATTGACCTTCAGTGTAATGCCAAAGGGAAATAATAACTACATGCTGGGTTGTTGCACAGCTCGAAAGAAAAAGAATTCATGTAGCTTTAGTGGAGATGATGGAGATCTAAAAGTTCCTACTACTGTTGAATTCAACTTCCCTCTTTTGAATTATTCCCTTGGTTATTTTTGGGAGTGATGACTTTTGGGAGTTCTTGCCAGAACTTTGTGGAATGTGAATTAGAACACTGTGCATTGACCTCCAAAAATTCCAACCCCAAGCAGCCCTCTCACCCCTCAGTTTTGGATTGAAAATGAAATTGATTGATTGGAAATACTAGTGAACAGAAATATCAGTTATTTCCACAATTTGACTCCTAATTTCACTGGTGTAAATTTATGTAGAATAAGGACCAAAGCATTTAGATTTTTATGGGGGCTCTAAGTGGTAAGAGAGCAAAATCACAAGAGCTTAGTTACTAGATCACCAGCTTGTGAAACAGAAGTGCATACCGTATATCATCGCCTATAAGCTGAAAATTTTGTGCCTGAAAATTGGCTTGAAAATAGGCGCTCAGCTTATACTCAAGAGAATATGGTAGACAGCCCCAGCCCAGGAGTTTCCCAGACCATGTGACAAGCCAGAGCCCCAATGTTGCCAGGAGGCCATTTTGGGCAGTCGGCCAGGGCTGGGGCTGGAGGAAGGAAGGGACCCCGGCGTCTGGAGTGGCCAAGTAAGGGGGTCGGGGGGGGGATTCAGGGAGGCCAGGGAAGCAATGGCAGGGACCGGGGGTTGGGGAGGGGTTGGGGAGTTGGGGAAAGTGATGGGACAGCTGGGAGGGTTTTTAGGGGGGGTTCAGGGAGGCCAGGGAAGCAGTGGCAGGGAGCGGAGGTTGGGGAGGAGGTTGAGGATTTGGGAAAAGTGATGGGATGGCCAGGAGGGGTTGGGGGGGGGGGTCAGGGAGGCCAGAGAAGGGGCGGCAGGGCTCGGGCATTGGGGGAAGGTCTGGGAGTCCAGGGAAAGCAGCAGAAGGATGCAGGGTTTTTGGGGAGCCCAGGGAAGCAGCGACAGGGACCGGGGATTTGGGGAGGGTGCCTGGCAGGCTGGGAAGAGCAGCAGCAGGGGTTGGGGGGTGAGGGGGAAAGGGGTGGAAAGGGTGTTGGGGAACAGGGGAGCAACAGCAGGGAACTGAGAAGGGAGCAGGGGGATGGCAGTGACGAGCCAGTGGGGCAGCAGTGGGGAAGAGGCAGAGCAGGGGGCAGCAGTGAAGAGCTGGGGGGCAGTAGTGTGGAAAGGGCAGAGCAGGGGGCAGCAGTGAAGAGCTGGGGGGCGGCAGTGCGGAGGGGGCAGTAGGAGGAGCAGAGAGCAGCAGTGAGAAAGGGGCAGAGCAGGGGCAGCAGTGAGGGAAGGGTGTAGCAAGTGGCAACAGTGAGGTAAATGAGAAGTGAGCAGGGGGCAGTGGTGGGGGGCAGCAGGGGTGCCAGCAGTGAGGAAAGGGCAGAGCAGGTGGGAGCAGGGGGACAACAGTGAGGAAAGGGTGGCTCAGAGGGCAGCAGCAGGAAACTGAGAAGTGAGCAGGGGTGTAGCAGTGAGGAAAGGGCAGAGCAGGAGGGCAGGAGTGAGGAGTGGACAGCGCAGGGGGGGGGTAAGGGAAAAGCAGCAGCAGAGATTTTGGGATAGGGAAGCTGTCAGAAACTCCAGAGGAAGCCAGCAGCAGTGGGTGGGGGGTTACAGGCCAAGGCCAAAAGGAGACCTCAGTTTATACCTGGGTCACCAATTTTAGCTTCTTTTTTGGGCTCCAAATTGGGGGGTCAGCTTGTGCAGTTAGGGCAGAGGGCCAAATTCTATTTTCATATTGAAGTAAATATCTGAATATCAAAGGCCAGAATTTGGCCCACAGTCCTCCAGTTTGCTATCACAGAAATGATTACTATGCTGCAAAACAAGCAAGGAGTCCTGTGGCATTTTTAAAGATTAACAAATTTATTTATCTCATGAGCTCTGTTAGTCTTTAAAAGAGCCACAAGACTCCTTGTTTGTTTTGCTGAATAGACTAACATGGCTACCCCTTTGGAACTATGTTGCGAATGTTGTTATATTATCTTTTGTGGCTTACAATCTACATCAAACAGCAAGAGAAAACAGATAATAAAGCCTAAAGTTTCCCCTATTTGAATGGTCTTGAATTAGCTGTTTCCTAAATTAAGAGGTAAAATAATAATAGTAATAATTAGTGAAAGACAAACTGATTTATGCTTCAGCACAATCACATATATTCTATAGTTTTCTTCAGTGTAGGGTCATTCTGAGACAATACACTGCACTATTGAGAATACTTCACTTTACAAAGAGTCAAAACTATGCAAGGTATGCATCATGAAGGAAAAAAATTCTGCTTTGACACTAAGGTTTGTCTTCATTTGAAAGACTTCAGAGACAATAACCTTGACTTTGAACACGGAATAAGGATTATTATAGAAATATCCACAATTTTGCAATCTCATGTAAAAACCAATATTAGTCTGGGAACATGACTACCTTTATGTCTATGAGAAGATCTATATCATGCCTTGCAGTGTCCAAATTAAAAATGACCACTGGGAATGACAAGTGTTTCCAAAGTGGACAGACTTTTAGCAGTAGGAACTTAACTCTTTGGGTTTATGAGGTGGGCTCACTGCATTTAGGTAGGTTTCCAGTTGTGCTGCAGAACAGCTGTAGATAAAACTACATACAAAGGTGTAGCAAAGATTATCCATTGCCCAATTCCCAAAACCAAATGGCCAAACACATTCAGAATTTAGAACAGGAGAATCATCACAACCAAGGTAGGACTATAGGAATGGATGCTTTCACTGCTGAATGTCAGCCCAGGTATATATATGATTAATAGTTTTGTCAGCATAGTAATGTCAGTTAGGGGTGTGATTTTATTTTATTTTATAGACATTTTTAGAATAGCAAACTATCTAGTTTAGTAATTACACTAGTACAAAAGTGCTTTTGTCAACATAGCTTATTTCATTTGCAAGACCTGATATATGATATACTGGCAAAAAGAATGATAGTATATATTTTGCATTTATACAGCATGTATATGTAACCTGAGGTGCACTAGAGCTCACCTCTATTGACTTTCTCCAGTGCCCAACAGAAAGAAACCCCAACTCCTACAGTGAAGCAGCTAGAGACCAAGATTCAGTCCTCACAATGAAGACTGTTCAGAGTTGATGTAAACAAAAGCAATGAACTGCAGTAAACATTAACTTTATAAACCTTATAATGAAAGAAAACAAAATAACTACTAGACAGATCTATAACATGATGTGGCTATTTAATAAATCCACATGAGTCTGTTATGGCCTTTATTCACCAAGTCCAAGGGCTTGTGTTGAAAGAAGCACCTCCCTCCTCTTTGGCACCAAAAATCCTCAGCATGAAGCCTTGGAGACTTTCCTTTCTCTGCTGGGAGCACTGCTATCCAGTTAGCTTTCTTAGTCAACACTCAGTTACCTACACACACATACACATATATTAAAAACCCTGAAGCAAAATGCTTCCGAGTTGGATAAAACAGCCTGCTATCTATGTAACCCATGGGCTTAAAAGAGGAGCGTTTCTTTAAGAGACATGCTGGGGTCTGGGTTGCTCTTGCTGGGTCCCTGTTCCTGGTCTGATTTAGCTGCCTAGACCCAGAAGTTTGCAGCATGTACTGTGTAGCTTTCAGCATGCTCCACAAGGTTCCCTGCCAGTGCAGTGGTCAGGTGTCTGGGCAGTTGCATGGAGGAGAGCGCTTGTGCTTGGTGCAAAGGGAGGAGCTGAGCCAGGAGCACACAGCAGGCTGGTTTCCCCAATTCTGAGGCATTTTGCTTCAAGTCAGTAGCCTTATTAACCTTCCAGCAGGGAAGTCTGGAGGCAGTGGTTACAGAGAAGAGACCATTGGGAAAGAAGGATGGTTTCTTTTCACTTTATACTTTGGGTTATGGGCTTAACTACAGTTCTTGAATGTAATAAGGGGAAAGAGGCAATTATATTTTGTTATTGTCAGAGATGTATTTTCCTTTTGTAATGGGGTTTTTATATATGTGTGTATGTAAATGACTGTTGACTGAATAAGCTGAGTGGACAGCAGTGCTCCCAGCAGAGGAAGGAAAGTCTTCAAGGACTCATACTGAGGATTTCTGCTGCCAAAGAGGAGGGAGCTGCTTCTTCTAATACAGGCCAGACCATGATAGACTCATATAGATATTGCTAACTAGTCACTACGTATTATAGATCTGTATAGTAATGATTTTGTTTCCTTTCATCATAAGGTTTATCAAGTTAATGTTTAATATAGTGCAGGCGTGGCCAAACTGCGGCTCAGGAGCCACATGTGGCTTTTGAATGAAAAATGGTGGCTCTCAGTAGAACATCAGCAAATCAATTTAGGAAAGCAGCCCCAGCCTAGGAGTTCAGTAGGGGGTCTGGATGGTGGGGAGAAGCGCGTCATAGGAATGGCAGGGAGAAGTGCAGCATGGTCAGGACTTTAAAACTCGCCACTAGCCTGCAGTCTTCTACATTGAGCAGCAGCTAAGGTTTTACTGTATAGGCCTAATTTTCATGGTAACTTTAAGTAATTATTAGAATCTGACATTAGTAGGATCGATATTTGTCCTCCTTTTATGATAAAATTAAAGTGCGCAATGAATTTTAAACTTAGTAATTATGAAGTAGGTAAAAGTATACAGCTATAGGCCTCAGTGCAGCTCTCGGAGGTTTAACAATCAACTTGTGTGGCTCTTGAGTTCCATAAGTTTGTCCACCCCTAATACAGTTCATTGCTTTTGTTTTATAAACTGTGAACAGTCTTCGCTGTGAGTCCCTTGAGGACTAAATCTTGGTCCCCAGGTGCTTCACTGTAGGAGTTTGGGTTTATTCCTGCTGGGTACTGGAGAAAGGCACTGGAGGTAAATTGTAGCCCTCCTCAAGGTTACATCTGCTCCTGTCCTGGGTCAGATTCTCCCCTTGCACAGAGCACATGGACTCTTCTCAGTGCAACTCCTCTGGGCAGTTGCTTGCTGTCAGGCATCTGAGCACTGCACACAGGGAACCTTGTGGAGCATGCTCAAAGCTACACACCCCATGGTAGAAACTTCTGTCTCTAGGCAGCTAAATCTGGCCAGCAAAACTGGTCCAGAAAGAGCAACCCAGACCCCAACACAGAAATAATATGGCAAACTTTTTCTAGTGTAGACTATGCTTCAGTCAAGGTGCTCTTTTGGAGAAGAATCAGAAGCAAGTCTGTTTAAGAATTTGCTTCTAGAGTGGTTTGCAGAAGTTCAGAAAGGGGTATGGTTCAGATACAGGTTATAAGATGTACTTTGGTTTTTGCAATCTAGCATTTTTGTTCAAGTGCATGTACTTCTAAATATATTAGACTAGTGTACAGTAATGTGCGTTTTATTAACTTATTTATATTCCAGCAAGGAAGTAATCAATTTGTAGTATCCAAAAAGACTACTTGGAGCCAAATCTTTAATGTAGCCTTTTTTCTTGAATTCACATCTAAAAGCAGAGAAGAGCTATATTCATATATAGCAGGGGTGGCCAAACTTATGGACCTCAAGAGCTACACAAGTTGATTATTAAACCTTCAAGAGCCGCGCTGAAGCATATAGGCATATACTTTTACGTACTAAATTGATTTGCTGATGTTCTTCCGCAAGCCACACTTTTTCATTCAAGAGCCACCTGCGGCTCCTGAGCTGCAGTTTGGCCACATCTGGTATATAGAAAATAAATATCAAGGTGCTTGTGATGGGTGCTCTTAACAGCATCAAACTGTGCTGAAAGGAAGACAGCTAGACCACTAGGGCTATGTCTACACTCGTAAATTAGAACCATGTCTACCATTGCCTTTGGCTAGTTTGAACTAAAAATTTTTTTAGTTTGATCTAGCCAAAGCTTAGTTTGAACTAGTTAGTTCAAACACTAAGTTCAATTAACTGCTCAGTTCGAATTTCCTGCTTTGTCTAGGTTGAACTAGCATGATGTTGTTGTGCTAGTTCAAACTAAATTAGTTCAAATTAGTGGTTAGTTCAAACTAACAGTGATTTGGTTTTGTTTTTTAGTTTGAACTAACTTTTAGTTTGAACTAGCTACGCTTTTTTAGTTCAAACTAAAAAGTTAGTTTGAACTAACAAAGTGTTTAGTTCAAAGTAACAGTGAATTACTTAGTTTGGACTAAGCAAGTCTGAACTAAGATTTTAGGTATAGACATGGCCTAGAACAATTCAGGTCATGGATGGAGTTAAGGTAGAAGAGAGCATTTACATTGGCTGGTAGGCTGATGAGTTAATGAGGTAGTTAGCTCACCAGCAGGAGAAGCCAGGAAGGAAAGCCAGCAGTATAAAGGCTAGGCTGGGGAATTGAAAGAGGGGTTTCTCATCATTGCTTTTCTATGGTTGTGTTATACCTTGAGCTTAAGGAGACAAACACACTGACATGGTAAGTATATCTTGGGGGACCTACCTGCTCTTAATTCCCAAAGAGGGCCTACCAACCAGGGTTTTCCTGGAGAAGGGGGGACCTGGTTCCCAGTGTCTTTGCAAAAGTAAATATTTGCTAGACTTCTGCTTCATTACTTGTAGGTTTTATTTTTCATTGGGCATTGGTTTGTTGAACATAAATTGAAATGTAACATTTCATGTCAGGATATTTAGACTTAGTTTTCAAAAATGAAGGGCTGAAGTCCCTGGGTGCAAACTGGGAGGGAGCGGGAGTCTTCTGAACTAAATAATTGATTTTCCTGCCTCCTGAATGAGTGTGTGTTGTTGGGGAAGAGGTGTTATGATTTTAACATAGCAAAAACTGCTGTGTGCATCAAGCCCAAGACTTTAGTATCCTCTGCCTCAAGCTTAGATCTAAAGAAATAAAAGCTTTAAGTTATTCTCTCTCTAGATTGATGCAACACTGCATTCAGAATGCATGATAATTCTTGTTATATACTCATTCCTATGTGAAAAGATTCTCTTCCAATGCAAGTTCCAAAGGGGCAGCTGTGTTAGTCTAGTAAAGCAAAACAAGCAAGGAGTCACTTAAAGACTAACAGATTTATTTATTGCATGAGCTTTTGTGGGAGAATATCCCACTTCGTCAGACACTTTGAAGAGGGAGAACTTACAGAATTGGATGAAAATAAATGCAGGGGAGTGTAAGACATGGGATCAGGTGATACTGCAACAGCAAATCAGAGCATTTGTAAGGATTCAAACTCCAGGAGAAAGCATACAGAGGGAGGGTGAAGTCAAATTACCTGTTATAATGTGAAAAGAATCCATAGTCACAATTCAGCCCTGCTTTCACACAATTCAATGTGCATATTAGTTTGATTTCGGCTGTTTCTCTTTGAAGTCTTGATGTCCTATTGATTTTCTTGATGACCATGCACTTCCAATGTAGTGGATTTTCTTTGGCACAGAGTAATGAATCATCTATTCATTCATGTAGACACAGAGCAACCTCTTAAAGCTTTACCAGACTCTAGGTCAGGAGTGACGCAGGCCCAGGAGAAGAGCCGGGCCCCGCTTCTGATTCAGGGCACAGGCTCAGATCAGGTTCCTGCTGCGGGCAGTCCAACCCAGGCCCCCCAACCGGTGATGGGGACAGGGAAGACAGCTGCTGCTGTGGGCAGCCCGGCGCCAGACCCCCGGCCAGGCATGGGGCCAGGGAGAGCAACTACCACCGTGGGTGGCCCAGTGGTGGACCTGGGGCACTGGCACTGGGACTTGGGGCTCAAGTCCCCTATGCCCAGCACCAGCAATGCCACTGCTCTAGGTACTTTAAATCAAGAAACCTTTATAATACTATTTCATTAAAAGTCTTTATTCTAGAATTTTCCACATATGTTCTTAAGGCCCATGGTATGCATATTTTTCTCAGTTCTTCTTTCTTGTTGTTTAAAAGATGTGTGCTGTTTTAGGATTGTATCTCTAACTGTAATTAAAGAAAATATTTGCTTTTCACTTTATAAAACAAAAAGTAAAATTCACAGTCTCAAACACAGCCTATCATAATATTTCCACAAAGTACCTTAGTGGCGTCCAAATCTGATGTTGCTGCATTTTAAAAAAATCAGCTTTCTTTCCATTATACCTTTAAGTTGTGCTTTTTGTAGTCATGATATTGATGCTAGTGGGAGGCAAGTTCATAGCAGATGAGATCTACCTGCAGGAGGGAACAGTGATAAATATTAGAAATAGAAACTGAATTTTATATATAATTATGTATATAAATTCAGTTATGATCTTTTTCTGTATAATTCAGTTATGGTCTCTGTATCTAATATTTATTTCAGTTGTCGTATATAGATACCACATTGGTCACTATCCATATATAACTCAGTTGTAAGATATACATATAGTGAGTAATTTGATATATATCACAACTGTATTATATATGACTAGTGACCAATATGATATATATCACAGCTGAACTACATTAAAAAAAAAATTCCCCTCTCACCCCTATGGGTGGTATGTGTCATCCTCAACCTCGGGTCCTCTACCAGAGGCCTGGGAGTTTGAGGGTTCTGCGCAGTATCTTAGCTGTTCCTAGCACTGCACTCTTCTGGACAGAGAGCTCTGATGTTGGTCCTGGGATCTGTTGGAGCCACTCTCCCAGCTTAGGAGTCACAGCCCCGAGTGCTCCTACCACCACCGGGACCACTTTGGCCTTCACTTTCCACATCCGCTCTAGTTCCTCTTTCAGGCCCTGGTACTTCTCCAGCTTCTCATACTCCTTCTTCCTGATGTTGCTGTCACTTGGCACTGCCACATCTATCACCACCGCTGTCTTCTGGTCCTTGTCTATTACTACGATGTCTGGTTGATTGGCCAGTACCTGCCTGTCTGTCTGGATCTGGAAGTCCCACAGAATCTTAGCCCTGTTATTCTCCACGACCTTCTGTGGAATCTCCCATCAGGTCTTGGGAGGGTCTAGCCCATACACTGTGCAGATGTTCCCGTACACAATGCCAGCTACTTGGTTGTGCCGTTCAGTGTATGCTGTTCCTGCCTGCATCTTACATCCTGCCACTATATGTTGGACTGTCTCTGAGGCCTCTCTGCACAGTCTGCACCTTGGGTCCTGTCTAGTGTGGTAGACCCCTGCTTCAATGGATCTGGTGCTCAGTGCCTGTTCTTGTGCTGCTAGGATCAGTGCCTCAGTACTGTCTTTTAGTCCAGCCCTTTCCAGCCACTGGTAGGATTTCCCAATGTGTGTGTGAGGAGCTTCATGTGAAGACCCAGAAGCTCCTCATATATATATGTATGTATATGTACGTATATATATATATATATATGTGTGTGTGTGTGTATATATATATATATATATATATACACACACACATATGTACGTATGTGTGTATATGTATTTATGTGTGCGTGTATATATAATATGTAAAATAAATATATAAATATATATAATTCAGTTGTGAATTGCGTATCCTACTGACAGTGTCTATACATTAGAACTTGTATGTAATAGAAAGTGTGCTATCTATCTAGATGAATGGGATCACTCTATCCATAACCGTTCAGTCACAAAATAGCTCTTATTGTTCATGGATATATGCTCCCAACAGCAAACAGGATCTGGCTCATAATCCCTCTTCATTTCTCTATGCCACTGTTTTTTGTTACTTGGGGTAATATCCATTTCAACAATATGAGCAACTGTGTGAGCAGTACAAAGAGAGTCATGTGGCACTTTTAAAGACCAACAATTTTTTTTTACCGCATAAGTGATATTACACAGCAGGTACACAGCAGATTTATACTATATGTAATGTCTCTTACAGTCACAGCTATGTTAGGTGATCGTTTGTTATCGTGTACCCTTTATTTATCCTATTTGCTATGAGTTATCTCTTTTGGGATTCTGGGTTGCATTCTCATTATCCACTCATCTGCATTCACAGGGGAAATTTTCAGCTGGGCTAAAACTTTGCATATATACATGCAGTCATTACATTAGCAAATGAATTGTGAATATAATCTTGAGTGCTTATCTATGTACTTAGTTTCCCAGTTGCAACTGCAGACAAGTGGCTGGGTCACTGAAAATTGTCCCATGCTGTTGTCGGTCTCCTATAGCTATCTCCCAGCTGTGGCTATCTCTGAGCAGTGCACAAATTTTTTCACATCTGAGCCACATGCTTGTGGTTATAGTATGCTGTTTGCTGATTTTCCAAAAGCTGTAAACAAGGGTGCTTTTATACCACATCGATAAATATGACATCTTTCAAATATGTCACTGAAATAACACCTGTCCGTGAAATAAAATCTAGTGGCTGTTAATTGTTGCAATTTTTTACGGCTTTCATAGGATAACCCAGGGGCAGAATTTTTATTTTCCTGTTTTTGGAGATTCATTTTCTTTGCATGCTTTTTGTTTTGTTTTTGTTTTGTTTCAAAAGAGAGGATCAGACGCCATCTGTTTAAAAACTGCTGGGTCAAGAGAGTCCCAAATTTCTCATCTGTGGGGATATACACGCATGAGCACATGTACATACAACTCACAATGTCATTTGGAAGGGTAATCAAGTTGGAATGCTCTTTGTTCACAAGATAAAGTGTATCATGTTCAGCAATGTTATGAAAATATCACCTAATTATATTAAACATTTTAGAACTTCCATACACAATTGTACAGTATTTTAGTTGTTTTTGTGTCATTGAATTGAAAGGAGCACAGGACATATTTCTTTAAAAACCTCTTCTTTGTATTTCCTTACTGTCATCTGTTGCATTTGTTTCCACAGCCCAGGGTTCTCAGAGTCTTTTCTGATACCAGAGTCTTAACAATTAAGGTTGCAAGGCTCATGACAATCCTCTAAGAACCCCAGTTTTTAAAGGTTTCTTTGGGAACACTTTATCTAATTACCACATCTATTTCAGTAGCCACAGTGACAGCAAGATCCAGTTACATACCAATGACTACCTTTCCAATAGTTCCTGGAAAGTGCTGTTCAAAGTTGTTCAGTCTAGCTATTTAATATTCATATTACTGTATAGCCTAGAGCAGGGGTAGACAAAGTTTTTGGCCTGAGGGCCACATGACCACATACAGCCACTCACAGTGGGCCAGAAGTGGAGGGGGAAGGGTGGGGTATGGTACAGGGCTTGGGGGGGGTGAGTGACCAGGCCCCTCCATCCCAGAGAAAGGGGTGGAGCTGGTCTCCGCTGCCCCTGCTTCCATACCTCCCTTCCTGTTTCAGCGGTGCCTCATGTTGCAGTCAGAGAGCATTGCTTCCATGTTCTTTCCCTTTCCCAGGTCCAGCAGTGGCTTATGTTGCTGCCAGAGTGCTGCTGCTGCTCTGCTTGCTTCCCAGCTCCAGATGGCGCTCAGAGGGATGGGTAGTGCAGCAGCACGAGTCACTGCTGAACCTGGGAGAGGGGGGGAGCATGGTGGCAGCACTCTAACCATAGCGTGAGCCATCGCTGCACCTCCCTCCTAACTCAGCTGGAGCTGGGAGGTCAGGGGAGAGGCGGTGGTGCTCTGGCTGCAACCCAAGCCGTGGCTGGATTTGGGAAGGGGAGGGAGAGAGAGCAAGAGCGGCATGAGCTATCACTGGAGCTGTGGGGGAGCTTATGGGCAGGGGTGGCTTAGAGTTAGAGGGTTGGAGGACAGGTGCTCATGGGCTGCATCTGGCCTGCAAGCCATAGTTTTCCCACCACTGGCCTGGAGGACCTCAGTGTGCTGAGTATTGCGTGAACACCCATGAAGGCACAACTGCTGCCACAAAGATTTAACACTAAAAAGACTAAGGACATGATGGGTGGGAGGAAATGGATATAATTTAAACACACACATACACAGAAACATGCACGCACGTGTGCGCGCACACGTGTTTTTGGTAAACTCATATCTTAATAACTTTAAACATTATTCTAAATAAGTCAAAACTGTTCTTATCTGTCTTGCAGTGGTGTTGTCATAAGTTGACTGATTTCTGATAGATGTAGGTCAAAAATCAGCCATATAGAAAAACCAGTTGTTAGTTTTTGATTGATCTTACTTAGCATTTGACAGTCATTCCTTAAAACATATGCGTATATGACAAACTTGATGGTTAGTGTTTGTAGAAAACTAGATAGTCCAGTATAAAGAGGCAATTTGAACAGTAGCAAGCATCCAATGTGCGTCATTCAAGGAGTGAAGGCAACATAGATGCATTCTTCTAATGCCCACCTGTTTCAGCCCCTGCTCACCATTTTTTCCCTAGAAATCTTTACATGGTAGATCTAAATGTAAAAATATGTTGCCCCATTATCAGAAATAATGAGCCCCCTGAAAAGTACTAAATAAAATATTTTAGCATGTAAATGCTTATTGTTGCTTACATTTATGTTTTTGGATTCCCAAACATACAAATACCTTCATCACATCTTATAAGATCTCTCCATGATTTAGCATATAACCTTTGAGCACTGCTCACATCCATTTAGATGTAGGTGTCTATGTGCCACAGCGCCCAGATGCCCGGAAAGCCTTTTTGCCCTAGCGCCACGTGTGGGAAGGCCTTCCCTATGAGCAATGCTCACGAAAGGTGCCTGAAGTGCCTGGGGGAAACCCACAGGTCCTATGAGTGCTGAATTTCCAGTTCTTCAGGCTGAGGACCCAGAAGGAGAGGGAACGGTGTCTCCAGTCCATGGTGATGGAAGAGGCCTTGAGGCCCACCTTGGTACTGGGCAAGGCTCCATCGACCCTGGGGCCATCAGCACTGCAGGCTCAGTCGGCACCCGTCCCTCTTCAGCACTGGGCTCCCTCCGGGAAACCAGAAGAGCCCCATGCAGGACCAGACCAGGCCTGCAGGTCCCACTCCAAGAGCAAGCTGTGCCTCTGCCACAAGTTGGGGTCCCCAACTCAGTCTTCAACATTGGCACAGAGGCCTGAACCCCTACTGATCCTCTCAACTCCAGAGGCCTTTGGGGAGGCAAAGGCGCTTCTGCAACTGCTGGCCCAGACTCCATCTAGGGTGGCAGCCTCCAAAGGGAAGCCGGCTCTCTCATCTAAGGCCTGGTTGGGCTCCGAGCATGGCACTAAGCTCACGGCCCGCCAGTCCCTGACACCGAAGCGCAGCCAGCACCCAAGTTCCCTGCACCCTCGGCACAGCAGCCAAGAGGGGATCGGGGCAGCCACTCACCTGCGCGATGCCTGCAGTCCCGCAGGGCTTCTCCGCCAGCATCCTCTGATTTGGACTCTGGTGGTGACGGTGCACACCTCCTTTTCTGCCTGGACAGGTCTCAGCTGCCCTCTCAAAGGTCAATCCACACCAGGTCCTCGTCCCGTTCATTGAAGGCCTCCGACACTTGGCACTGCTGTTGTCACTCTTCATCACCTTCAGCACCGACATCAGTCATGTCCCACCCAGTGGGTAAATGCAGGAGAAAGTGCTCCCCCTCATCTCCTCGGCACCGAAGCCCTAAGCTCAAGGCTCTGGTACCAGCCTTTTGAGACAGATGTGACCCATCTCCAGTATCAGCGTGGAAAAGGGACTGCTCTCCATCTTCCTGGCACAGTGCTGCAGATCGCCAGTCCATACGGGACTGATCAGCCTCGGCATGTGACTCAGCTCCAAGATCTTGAGACTCCCTGGGAAGGGATCCATCTCCAGGGATGTTGGCCACACAGAGATCCCCTAAGGGGATCAGGGATATGGCATCCAAGGAGGAGTCAGATGAAGGTGCAGGCCCCTCAAGGTTTCATCAAGACACCTCAAAGGTGATGTCACCTGATGAATCGGCCCACCAGAGGTCCCCATTGTTCAGGGATGACCCTCAGGTGCAGAAGAACTTGTTAAAGTGCATGGCTGCCAACCTTAACATGCACATTGAGGTCATCTGGGAGGACTTTGATCCTCTATTCGATGTTGGCAGTGTAGCTGCTCCAGAGAGGGTGGCAGTTGCCGTGCATGATGGGATCCTAAAAATTTCATGTGCCAACTGACAGACCCCTTCTTCGATCCCATCAGTTTCAAAGACAATGGAATGGAAGTACCACGTCCCTGCAGACATATGTGGCTTCCTCTTTAACCACCCTACAACAACATCTCTGGTCATCAATGCAGTGAACCAGTGAGAGAGGCACGGCCAGGCAGCAGCTGCACCTAAAAACAAGGAGGCTAAGAAACTGGACCTCTTTGGGAGGAAAATGTATTTGACTACGGCCCTGCAGCTTCACATTGCCAACCATCAGGCACCCATTGGCTGCTATGTTTTTAACCTGTGGCATTCCATGGAACGTTTTAAAGAGCTTGTTCCACCCAAACACGCACTAGACTGCCCCATGTTGGTGGAGGAGGGCATCCTTGCTATGCGGGATGCCTTGATGACCACCTGAGACACTACAGACATGGCGAGTAGAGGGGTGGCTTCCTGAGTGGCCATGTGGAGAGCCTCCTGGCTCCAGGGTTCTAGACTGTCTCCACAAATGCAACGGTCCATCCAGGAGCTCCCTTTTGAAGGTCCCCTACTGTTTGCGGAGTCAGTGGACGCCAGGTTGCATAGTATGAAAGACTCTAGGGCTACCCTTCAATCACAAGGGATGTACATCCCCCCAGCTTACTAGACAGTCCTACCACTCCCAGTAACAACAGCACCAACATCAGCCCCAGCAGCAACAGGGGTAGAGAAGTCATCTGCTCCAGCCATCCCACCATCCTTATGGGAGTGGGGACAAGGGCAGAGGCGGCAAGGGCCACTGTGCTCAGGGTGGCATCCAGGCCTTGTGGCAGGGAAATAACAACCACCACCTTTCTGGGAGCAGGCAGAGGTTTTGACCTCTTGCCAGAGGACCGCACCAACCACCAATCTGGTCCCTACCATTGGACCATAAACCTAACAGAACCTCTAGTATCATAGATGTCAGCAACTGGATCAGGATGTGTTCAAAAAATTTTTTTGAAAAGCATTGCCCTTACAGCAGGAGCCTTAAAAGAGAAACAAAAGAAACAACCGCACATAAAGCAACCACCACCACCTTCTCCTCTTTTCTTTTAAGTCCATGGCAAAACTCACTGAGAGAAGGCTTGGGCCCATACACTTCATAAATGGATGACTCCAGCTGTTAGTGCAGTGAAAGCTGGTTACTTTGATTAGTGGTTCTCAACCTTCTGAGAGTTGCGACACACTTGGCAGCATATTGTGACCCTTCAGGACACACTAGCCCACCCAGCCATTTCCCCAACTCTCTGTGACACACTTATCACTGCATGACAACACAGTAATGTATCCCAACACAGTGATTGAGAGCCACTGACTTAGATTGTAAGCTCTTTGGGGAGAGACCATTTTTTTGGCCTGTGTCTGTATAGCACTTAGATTGGTCCATGAATAGAGTTGCTGTGATAAAAGTAAATACTACTAATTATAATTAATAATAAAAAGAAATGGGAGCTAAACCAGACATTCTTCTGAATATCAGCCTTATTCAGATGCAGATGAGTGTGGAGAATATACCTGAGACTTGGAGTTAAAATATATTCAGAAGCTGCTGATGGCAGTTGTGGTAACAGGTAGCACTGGGTTCACCGACAAGGCAGAAATAACACAGTCCTAACTAATGGCTCCCACTTGCAGACAGATGATCACATTTGAGCCAGGGAACCCTCTCATCCACACTGGTACATGGGGGGAAGGGAATGCTGTAGAACAGAGGAAGAGGGATGATTTCTGACATTCGGAAAAGAAAAAAGGAGTAAACTATACCTGGCAGCTGTTTCATAGTTACAAGTACCCTTCAGCACAGGCACTGTGTGAAAAAAAGAGAGAGAACTCTATCCCTTACATCTGAGGATAAAGGGACTCCCTCTCCACACACACACTACCTTGCTTTCCAGGATGAAAAGAAGTATGGTAACTGTGTCTATAAAATTCTTCCCTGACTCTTGTGGTTGGTAGCTTGCCAAACTAATTATTTATGAAGCACTTTGGGATCCTCAAATGAAAAGTAACAGAAATAAAAACTATTATTGTTTCAAATGCTTCCTGCTATAGACTTTGCCTATCAGCTGTTGAAATATACTTTTTAAACCAAATAAGAATTATTAAAAGGCTGTCCTAGACACTAGAACATAAGAACAAGCATGTATAGTCAGATCTGTCTATCCTAGTATCCTCTCTTCTGGCAGCGGTGAATGCCAGATGCTCCAGAGGGGATGAACAGAACATGTCATCATCGAGTGAGCCATCCCTCCTGATCATCCCCTCCCAGCTTCTGGCAGTCAAAGGCTAGGGACACCCAAAAGTATGGGGTCACATCCCTGATCATCCTGTTTAATAGACAATGAAGGACCTATTTTCTCTATGAATTTACCCAGGGGTTGAAGTATAATTTGGGAGACCCTGGAATGCTGCCATGCCTGTGGGCCACCCTCCCACATGGGTGGGCCCCCCCAGACTTCAGTTCCTGTCCCCCCACATGCCAGTGCTCCACCCTCTTTCTCCAATATCTCCCCCCAGCATGAGACGGGCCACCCACGTATTCACTGGTGGTGACACATTTCAGGAGCTGGGGGCAGTAGGCCCCAGGCCAGGGCAGCAGCGT
Organism: Podocnemis expansa; assembly: GCA_007922195.1. Lineage (NCBI taxonomy): Eukaryota > Metazoa > Chordata > Testudines > Podocnemididae > Podocnemis > Podocnemis expansa. The sequence continues at coordinate 45,914,510 of ML681982.1, read as the reverse complement.
GGCTGGGGCAGAGGCTGCAGGCCTCAAGTTGGAGCAGGGCATGGAAGGGGAGGGGTTTGGGGCAATGCCTCTGGCCCCTGCTCCTGTCACTGCCACCCAGAACAAGGCGGAACACCGCTCTGGGGCCTGCTATTTTTAGGGGCCCAGCATTCGGGTCCCTAAAACACAACCTGGAACCAGAACACTGCGTTCCGGGGCCTGCTGTTTTTCAATAATGGGCCCCAGAACACAGCGTTGCAGCTCAATGTTCTATTTTTAAGGGCCCTGGAACACGGAGCCCCTAAAAATAGTGGGTCCCGGAACAGTGTTCTGGGGCATTCCAGCGTACTTTAACCCCTGAACTTACCAGATTCTTTCTTTGAACTCCATTGTAGATTTGGCCTTCACAACATCCCCTAGCATGACTTTCCAGGTTGACTGCATTGTGTGAAGAAGTACTTCCTTTTATTTTAAACCTGCCTGTGAATTCATTAGGTGACGCCTGGTACCTGTGTTATGAAAAGGGGTAAATAATACTTCCTTATTCACTTTCTCCATGTTATTTGTGATTTTTGCAAACTTTTATTTTATTTCTCCTTAGTGGTCTCTTTCCAAGTGGAAAAGTCCCAGTTGTTCTAGTGTTTCCTCACTGAAGCTTTTCCATGTCCTTAAGCATCTCCGTTGCCTTTCTCTATACCTTTTCCTGTTATATATCCTTTTTGAAATGGAGTGACTAGAACTGCATGCAGTATTCAAAGTGTGAGCATATAATGGATTTATATAGTGGCAATATGGTATTTTCTATCCTGTTATCAATCCCTTTCCTAATTTTTCTTAGCTTTCTGGTAGCTTTTTTGACTTCTACTGCATATTGATCAGATGTGTTTGGAGAGCTATCCACAATGAGTTCAAGGTCTCTTTCTCTAATGGTAACAGCTAATTTTAGATCTCATAATTTTATGTGTATAATTGGGATTTTGTTTTCCACCATGCATTACCTTGCATTTATCAACATCAGATTTCACTTGCCATTTTATTTTCTAGTCATCCAATTTAGTGAGATCACTTTGTAACTCTTCATAGACAGCTTTGAGTAATTTTGTATTGTTTGTAAATTTTGCCACCCCACTGTTTATCGTCTTTTCTAGATCATTTATAAAGATGTTGAACAGCATTGGTTCCAGTGCAGATCTTTGGGGAACACCATTATCCCCCCTCTCTGTTCTGAAAAGTGACTGTTTATTCTTACTCTTGTTTCCTGTCTTTTGACCAGTTACTGATTCATGAGATAACCTCTTATCTGATCATAGGTTACTTTGCTTCAGAGCCTTTTGTGAACGACCTTGTCAAAGGCTTTCTGAAAGTCCAAGTACATTAGCTTCAAGAAGGAGAAATTCCAATATGGCAGTTCTTATCAGTGACGCCAGATGTTATGTTTTATCAAAGTACTCTTTACAATTACTTCTAGTGGTAGGTGCTGATGTTTGTATAGTGGTAGTTTGGCTCCCACCACTCAAGATCTCATTACAATAAGCTTATTTACACTGCAGCCTGTAACAAGACAGGATACCATTTTTATTCAGTACTATCATAGAAGGGTGTTCCGAGTTCCTCTCTTTTAGAGATATTTTAGTGACTAGTGAAGCGAAGAGAGTGATTATGATGGCCCAAGGCTAGCTTATGCATGTCTGTTTCTTAAAACATTCTTAGTCCTGGAAGAAGAAAATACTTGCAATTTGCTCATGTGAACCGCTTAGCTGGCATCCTTATTGTTTGACTGGATGGTTTGTTCCTCATGACAAAAGACAGGATTGATCCTAAAGGACACATTTTGAAAGCAACATTCAGAGTTTAGCCACACAGCTGAAGATAAAGTTAATAGGAATCAAGTAGCTAAAATCCAGTGTTTTGAAATTTTACACTATTAAATGTCTGAACTTCAGCTGATGAAAGCAGAGATTTTAAAATCTGTGCCTACACCAGCCCCAGCTGTCATCTTATCTATCATAAGATAAGGGAGCTTGAGCTAGGTCAATACTTGTCTGGCAGGCCTCTAGGGAAAACCTAGACAGCAAAGAAAGTGATACTGGTGATTCAATAGGTGGCACTGAGTAATTTCTGAAATAAGCAAGGAGTCTTATTGGTTAGTCTTTAAGTGCCATGGGATTCCTTGCTTGTTCTGAAGAGCTAAACTAACACAGCTACCCCTTTGGAATTTGGCAACATGAAAAGTTCTGAAATAGTGTGTTAGCAGAGTGCTAGAGGCCAGTGTGCTGGTGGAGGTACATCTTCAAATTAAACTTGAAGTTATTGGTTCTTAGAACGCCTATAACACTTATTCACGATCACAGACTTGTTAACAGTATAGGTGTAATCAAAATCCAGTACAGGTAATGACATTTTACTTGCCCACACTTCTCTAGCAGCTCTAATTAGTAGTGTTATTTTGCACTTACTGTACTACATACTTGCCATTTTGTCCAGGCTATGTCTGGTTATTTTAAAATCAGTCACAAGAAATTATTTTGCTGAGCATCATCTCAGGAAGTCAAATGAAATGTTTACAGTTATCACCATTCTGGCCTATGAAATCTATAGAATCTATGAATCTGAGCTTTGTTTCTTTTTTAAAGTTAGTGTCCTGCCACTGGAAACTGCAATGCTAGATAGGAGGCTGGTCATTGGGTATGCCCTCTTTGCTTCCTCTGAGTCATTTACTCTCTACTTCTCATTCCCATGGACACCTTAGAACCTAGGCCAGACTCAAATGGAGAAGCCCAGAACTTCTCATAACCCCTTTCACAGAGAAGAGGAAAAATCCAAAATCCTTCTGTAATGATGGTTGATGATCACTTGTGCTAGATGAGCCGCATGATTCGAATTTCAATGGCTAATATCTTTATATACTTTCTAGTGTGTTAGGTGCAGCATAAATGTCTTAAGGACCAGCAGTGCTGTGAGCTTTCAGGTGGAGAATGGATCACCTTTGCTGCTGCAAAATGTGAATGATGTATACACTAGTTCCTATCCATTTGTATTTATACTCTGCCTCTTCTTTCTGTCCTGCTGCCAGTGGTTACCGCTGGATGATGGTAATCTGTGTGTCCTGCCCGCTTAGATTAATTTCACAGATATCAACTCCCTATGGAGTAATGAAAATCTGTCCAAGACCATAGAATCAGAGAAATATAGGGCTGGAAGGGACCTTGAGAAATCATCAAGGCTAGCCCTTGCACAGAGTCAGGATCAACTAAACCTAATCTAAAAATGTTGTCTCTGTTTACTGCTGTTAACTCTTACTGACTTGGGTGATGTGCAAGATAATTTCCCTCATAACAGATATGAGAACTAGTGGCCAGACCATAGATAACGTATGCTTTAATCTTCAGCAGATCAGCTTTGGCAGAAGAAACAGGCCAGTAGCACCAGGAACCAGCATTAAAGTAATATTTTCTATATTTTCAGCTGTTACGTGACACGTACTCAAGTAACATTTCAAAGACTTTCCCCTTCCACTTGAAACGCATCTATTGCAACATTTGAAAATAAAGATATCTTACATTTTCCCATGTTTCAAAGCAAAAATTAGATAACCCAGAACATTTGGCTAAAATACAGTTTGGGTGGCTGCAAAATCACCAGTGATGGAATAGTGCAATTTCAGAATAAATTCACACCCCCAAATGTGTCATTTTTCTCTTGTCTTTGTTTTTATTCAGTCCTTTTTGCAGAAAGCCATCAGACACCATTTTAATAACAGTCTTTCTAAAATTGTATCTCTGCCTATTCAAACTCCTCTGTAAAAGTAAATATTCTTTTGCAGTAGATCTTTCCTTGCAAGTAATTCAAAAGCAAATTACATGTTACATGTATATCGTTTAACTCTGGAGAGGCTTGTCACAGCTCACTAAATATGTGTGGCATTAATTCCGCTTTAAAAGGGATAGCTGTGTTAGTCTAGTCCAGTGAAAAAACAAGGAGGAGTTGTGTGGCACTTTAAGACTAACAGATTTATTTTTTGCGTGACCTTTTGTGGGAGAAGATCCCACTTCCTTCGAAGCATCTGAGGAAGTGGGATCTTCTCCCATGAAAGCTCATGCAAAAAGTAAATCTGTTAGTCTTAAAGTGCCACACAACTCCTTGTTGTTAATTCTGCTCCCTTTTCTCTCTGTACCCCATTATGCTTGGCACTTCTGAAAGCCATATACCAAACTGGAGTGTATTTGCTTACTAACAATGGCATATGCTTCCAAGCAGGTTGCAAAGGTCATTTTCCCTACTCTCTTGACTGGTTTCATTACTAATTTTGCTGGTAGTCACGTAGCCGCTGATATAATCAGTTTGCCTCAACGGGACATTTTTACTCTTCAGTTACTGTGTATGCAGTGAAATGTATGATTCTTGTTGATTTTGAGGATAAGGAATGTCAGGTCAGTGAAATAGTGAAGATGAAAATTCTGATGTATCAATATGTGATACAGACACATATCCAATATATGCCAATTGCTACACCGTTCATTTTCACTTCCTCCAGAATATAACTCAAACTCAATGAATTGTGTATTTAGGTTTTAAAAGGCTCCTCCATAATAATTTCTTTATCATCTAGTTATTCCGTAGGGGTAATACCTGATAGTTTTCACAAATAATGTTTGTCATGTTAAATTCTATAAATTTGTGGAGTGGTTTGTCATGTTAAATTCCATAATTTTGCTATTCAGATGGAAAGGTCTAAAAAGCATGAAGATATTGTTATGATATACAACAATTAAAATCAATTGCTGAATTGTAACCCTATCTGGTAATATCCATGATGAAGGGGAGGATCTTAGCAAGGGAATTTTCTATCTGTCCTTCTAATGGTCCCTCCCATGCTTTGGGAAGAGAATGAGAGCTGCAGGGGGCCTGGACACAGAGACCCTGTGTCTGTCCAGCACCTCTGTCTCAGCTTTCACCAGATTTCAGCTGCTCCCTGAACTCACCTTAAAGGGGGAGGTCATCACCATGAGTTGAAGAGTGGAAATGTAGTTATGCTAGATTTCTTTGAAATTTCAGTTGGATGTGAAGGGAGATGCCCACTTCTTCTTTGATGTGCCCCCACTAGCTTTCCTTTCCATTCAGCATGGGTCCCTGTGCCCATGATATTCCTTACACAGAGTCTACGGGACCCTCCATGGGTACCTCAAAAGGACTATCTGCTCAGTAATTTTCACTTTACTCCTATTTCTGAACATTTTTTAAAATGCCATTTGAAATGTAGAGGACGTGTGATGGTCATATTTTGAGTCTATTTTTAAATGTTTCCTGTTTCTCAATTTTTAAAATTAATTTTTGGTAGCTTCAGTAATGTAACTTTTGCACCAGGGCAGTGTCACAGGAAGGTGAGGGACATATGAGTAAAAGCAATAACAAGAAAAACTTAAATTCTCTTCAGCTTTCCCCAAACCTAAAATATTCTGCATTATGGCTTCAGTCTGTTTTTTATTAGAATCTTCCAGCATGCTGAATTTTTTATAAAGTGATAGATGGCCTTTAACTTATCAGTCAGTGGTCATAATTCATTTAAAGGAGTGAAAAATATGGACAATTTCTACCACCCTGGCTGTCCTTTTAAAATGATAGTCTTAGGGATCTTCAAGAAGCAGGAGAGATAAAATTATCAAGATATTAGAAATCTAAAGTCCCATATTAAATGAATGCTATCTTGAATTTGGTTCTTTTCAATAACACCACTCTTAATCCTTGATGTTTTTGATTGAATTAATTAGTTGTTCCTACTTGCATGTTTGAACTCTTGTATTTCAGAAAGCCAACTCTACCAAGCAACAGTAAAATGTTTGATTTAATTTTTCTTTAAGTTGAATTTGTCCTTGTGAAATGAATACAATTGACAGATTTGAAGATGTGTAGGGAGCATCTCACAGGGTAAGAGAGTACTGTAAATGAGCTTTCATGCTCATTTAATATTTGACCTCTCTGCTTAGACTACCCACCTTGTTATCATTTAGTACTACTTGTACTGAAATTTTTTGTTATGTGGATCCATATCACATAGGCTGAACAGCGTACAGTTGGCAACTATCTGATTTGAATTCAAGCCAATAACTTCAACAATGAAAAGTCCAGAGTCTCATTATTGTCAAGCACCTGAGCATCCCAACAGCTACCAAGTCCCATTCATTTAAACTTTTATTAAGGCCCCAGCTGAGTAAAGCAACTAAGCACATGCTGTGACCTGGGCCTCCTGGGATAACCTCCCGAATGTGCAAAAATCAGGGCAAGATGCAAAACTAGGGGCCAAACCCCTGGCAGGTGGTACTTAAACCAGTCTCCAAGTCAGTAACAAAACATGCTTCTGTTTCCCCACACTGGTCATCATGAAGCATAACAAAATAGACGGAGCTCCCAATATTGCACATCAGCTCTTCTGGTCCCCACCTAGCCACTGGGTCTCTTAAAGAAATAGGTTCCCCTGACCCCAAAGGGCTAGCCACTTCACCCAGAATAGTAGAAGCTTGGATCTTACCCAAAATACCACACTGCCAGCCAATCCTTTAGTACCTACAACTAAAGGTTTAATATAAAAAGAAAAAAAAATAACCAAAATATGAGAGAAGTTGAAAGGTCAGAGTGAATCACATACAAATAAATTAGAGTTTATCAAAAGCAAGTCCTTGAAGAATTTGGGGTTTGCAGGTTAGTCCAATTCCTCTGGTATATACTCAGCACTTGGGTGGGTCTCAGTCCTTTTTCAGTTGCAGGTGAATAGTTCCAAAGGAGGTTGTTGGTTGTAGATTGAAGACTGAAGACAAAATGGAGATAAGGCTGCTACCCTTTATCCTCTCTGGCCTTTCTCATGCTGTGTGGAATTCTTACAAATCAAAATGGAGTTGAGTCACATGGGCAGTCTGGATGACTCAATGAGCAGGTTTTTCCCTGGGCCTACTGTTCCTGGGAATTTCGTTAATGGGCCATTAAGAGAAACAAAAGATTGTAGACACCCAGTCTGGAAGTGCCCTGGACTCCAATAACTTGAAACACAAATAGAACAAACATATTTTTACCTTCTAATACAGATATGACACCTACATATAGTCATTCCTAGCAGATTACAACCTTTCTATTGATACCAAACATGGCATATCAGATATGGATTATTGCAAATATGAAATATTCACATGAAAGATAATCATAAAGTCCCCTAGACCCAGACAGTGTCACATGTGCTTACATGCTTAAGTGCTTAAAATTTATGGAATCAGAATATAAATAGCCAATTTAAATGTGAAGTCATTTGCATTGCCTCACACAAATATTTTGTGGCAAATCTGTATTAGTTTACAAGGAAATGATCAACAGAGCAAACAGTAAACATCAGGCAAACTTTCCATAGGCATTCAGGTGGACTTTTTTGCAGCTTTTGAGTTAGTAGGTCACAAGATACTGCTAACCCACCCATGTGGCACAGCAATACAATGACTCTGTCCAATTGTTCCTCTCCAATAGAACTCAGAATGCTAGAATTTTTTCTTCTCTCTGAAGAAGTTCACCTATGGCATCCCACATGAATCTATAATATAATCCTATATTGTCCTTCTCTTAAGTATCTGCATGAGATCAGTGGATGAATGGACACTGCGGATCATAAAGACTACAGCAAAATACTTAAGTATTGAAAGCAAGGTTTTCTTGGCCAGTCTGGCTTTGAACAAACTTCTAGAGGTGATTAAGTGAATGCAGTGTTTGTCCATCTTTAGGAAACACTGCAAAACTTCCTTTTTGATAAGCATGTCCACAAAAGCAAGAGTAACACTTACTGTATTGACACACCTTCTACCTGTACTCCCCCAAAACAAATCAAAGAGACTTGAAACTATCAAACAAAGAAATAAACTAACCGACCAAGCCAAAACAACTCAAATGCTATCATAAGGAGAGGCTTTACTATGAAACGGGAGAATTCCATGATGTCCAAACACTATAATGATGGGTGACAGTATAAAGCCCTTAGACATATCAGAATAAACATAAACATATGTGGTGTTTAGTATGACATTGTGAAAATGTCTTGAGGTGCTTTCATTTTTATCAAATGCGTCTGGCTTCAGATCTGACAATGGAGATGTACAACAAACAGCTAAGTATGATATTCTTATATTACTATCAAAATAGACAGTACAACAGTTATGTTTATTGATTGCAAGCCTTGTAAGTGTACTATTTCAGCCATTTCACCATTCATTTGTCCTCAAACAGTTGTGACAGAAGTGCATCCCATTTTATTCTGTGCCATACAGTCACAGAAGTATATTACATCTTTTTTGTGCTTTCAATAGCTAATCTACTAGGTATAGAAGAGTGTAGTAGTCTGACCACAGAAACCCCAGATTTTTTTTACTTACCTGCATAGAAGGTGACAAATTCCCTGATCTGCTGCATGTGAATATCTGTATTATCATGATATATATCCTAAGGATCAGTATATTTGTTTAATTAACAATATCCATGAAAGGCTAGGAAAAATCCTTGAATCTGGCAGCTTGGGACAACATGTTCTGGACTAGTGACATCTAATTACCACCTGCTGTCTTCCTCTTAAAACCTCTGAATGTACTAATAGGTATGCTGAAACTGCACATGAAAATGGAAACTGTCTCCTTCTCTCAATTTCCTAGCCCTGGTCTATACTGGCAGTGAAATTTGACATAATGCTGCTTACCTTGACCTTCTGCAGCCTGTGTCTCCACTGTCAGAGTAATGAATTAGAAGAAAAATGGAGCTGTAATTTGACCTGCAAACACCACCCCTGCAAGTGGTGTAGCATGGAGACTGAATAAGTCTTTGTAGCCAAAGAGCAGCTTTTCTGGTTTTTCCTGTTTGTTTTACCATAGCAACATAGCTCCTCCCCTGCCCTGAGAAGTTTTCAGTTAATTCCATTCTCTTCAAGAAATATTGTGCCTTTCTGTTGTGCCTGTGATAGAGAAACAACAAGGAAAGCTTTTCCTGCCTTTTTTTCTCTTTAGAGAAGAGGGGAGGGATAGTGTGTAGAGGATAACTGCCTCCCCACAAGCCTCTTCACCTACTGCCCACAGTGAGTACATTTCAGGAAGTAATATGAGCAGTGGGGAAGTGAGACCCTGAGCAAGCAATTTGCTATGATCACTCACCTTTGCCTTCTGTAATTTGACAGCCTAAAATAGAATTCAGTTCCACCCTGAGTGTAGACAAGCCCTCGGTAAGCACTAGCAGCCATCAGAAGACATAGGTTATTTGTTCTCTCAACCAATAAATTGTCTGTTAACTTTTTGCACTTTCAGAGTTGTTGTACCTCAGGCTCTACTTTGGGAAGATTGTAAATTGCCAATTATATATGAGTGCAAAACTGCTAGGATAACCACATTTTCTTGTTGAGCAGCTAAATATGAACTCCAGGTCTTTCTTGGACAAATAACCTGACAAATATTTTCCAAGTCTGCCTGTAGAGATGATAAGTGATAAAAATTTGGGAAAGAGAAAGGAGTTTTTAAAAGTGTTTGTAGTAGTATGCTAAAGAGTTTCACATAAAATATAAATTGAATAATATTTATCTTACAAACATGTTTATTTGCTTTATTTCCTGAATTACAATGTGTAATAGCTGTGTTTTATACTTTCTTACATTCCATGAAATTACATGTACTAATTGTCACCCACACAGTGGCAGACTGTTGATTAAATCTGGCATAACTTTCAGATGGCTTGCAAGTAAACAGTGTTCCTCATTGGAAATATCTTATAAATATTCAAGAAACCTGAATAGTTTCATACAGAAAGAATTGTTGAAGCATAAAAATAAATAAAACCTTTCCCTTTAAAAATTATTTTAAAAATAATGATGCTGTATGCAGTGGTTGTTTAGAATAATGAACTCCTCTAATAAAGTATCATGAAGCAGGGACCTGATCCAAAAGGCTTTGTAAGTTAGTTGGAACCTTTATATTGACCTACATGACCTTTGGATCAGTCCCAAAATTTAGATAATTTTTTTTCAGGTCTATTTAAGATGATTATTAGCAGTATATTATGTAGGAAGGATATATTTTGGTTAATAGTAACATTTAGTTTATCAGTGAATTTTAAAGGAACTAAGACTGATTGTCCTCCCTTTCTATTCTGTATACTTTTCTGCTCACACTAGTAGAACTGTTTTTATTTTGAAATATTCTGGCAGTTAAGATTAAATTTTACAACTGGAAGCTTGTATTTATTACCTTTGTGGAATGGTGTACATGGAGCATTGTCGTTATCACGAAGAAACAAGGTATTAAAAATAATTGCATAATGAATGATGACATGTGAAATTAGTTCCATAGCAGAAAAACACCCTAGAGACCATTCACTTTGTCAGAGTCTTTCCAGACACTGCAGCATTAGCTCAAGAGCACGATTCCTCCTTACAGCTGAAAGGATAGGGTAAGCTTCCCCTGCTTTTGCAGTATCATATCAGAAAAATAAAAACACCAGTGCCGTGGATTTTGGTTCTACAGGAATTATAATTAATCCTTTTTCCCTCATCTATTTGAGATTGTCACTTGACAAACACAATTGCTTCAAAGTTGTTTTTAGACCCAAATTGATTCTGTTTGAAGATTTTAGATTTTGAAAGAACTTGTCCTTTTCAAAAGAGGTTTGTATATAAAATAACAGCAGAATATACCCAGAGAAAGCGGGCAATGCAAGACAAAGGAAATGAGGAAGGAACATCTTACTGCTAGTGATTATGCTGAATGATTCTCAGTGGAATCCATGAAGGGATTCATGATTATGAAGGACTGATATTCCTTAAATGATATGGATTAAACTAATATACTGTTACTAACTTTATGTAATTGAATCATATTTTGCAAATAATAGGCTTCGTAGAACCATAGAAACTGGAAGACACCATGAGAAGTTGTTGAGTCCAGTCCCCTGCACTCATGGCAGGACCAAATACCCTCTTGTCTAAGCTGCTCTTCTTATGATGAAGAGTCTACAGCCTCTCTAGGCAACTGATTCCAGTGGTTAATCATCCTGACCGTTAGGAATTTTTTTCCTAATGTCCAAATTAAGACCATTTTTTCTTGTCCTACATCGGCAGTTAAGGAGAACAATTTTTCTTCCTCTTCCTCGTGACAGCCTTTTAGGTACTTCAAAACTATTATCATGTCCCCCCTCTGTCTCCTCTTTTCCAGACTAAACAAATCCAGCTTTTTCAGTCTTCCATCATGAGTCAAGTTTTCCAGACCTCTAATCATTCGTGGTGTTCTCCTCTGGACTTTCTCCAGTTTGTCCACATCTTTCCTGAAATGAGGTGCTTAGAACTGGACACAATACTCCAGCTGAGACCTAATCAAGGCTGAACAGAGCAGAAGCATTACTTCTCGGGTCTTTCTTACAATGCTCCTGTTAATACATCCCAGCTTTAATCAATACATAATGCAAAATTTAAACATTATACTGTTCACTACAACTGCACGTGCAGAAAGCACCCCTCACACACACACCTACACAGATACATACACAAAACTATCTTAAAAGAATATTAAGGCTGCGAAGTCAAGCATTCAACTGTGAAGAGATTCCAGAATGAAGATTGTCTGTACCACCTTATTTGCCCCTTGTGCATATGTATTATGATACAGTCCTTAATTACATGATCACATACTATTTTTTTCCACCTTTCCTTTTAATCCATCACACAAATCTTAATTCTGGCACGTCCTAACTTTGAATGACTTTGCAACTTTGTTCTTTTAACTTTTTATTTGTTTACATGTGATTGCTTTAAAAAAACAGTAGGAAAACTGGACAAATTTTATTTTATCAATTCCCTGCTATTGCAGAGACATCAGGCATTGATGCACCTTGTTCTCACCTTGTGATACACAACAGTTAGCCTCCTGATGGCAATAATATTTGTATTCCAAATGTTGATCTTAAGGGGGCATGGGAGAGGAGACAGATTGGATGGGTAGTCATGTGGCACTTTAAGACTAACAGATTTATCTTTTGCATGAGCTTTCGTGGGAGAAGATCCCACTTCCTCAGATGCTTCGAAGATGGGTGAACTCATCTTCAAAGCATCTGAGGAAGTGGGATCTTCTCCCACGAAAGCTCATGCAAAAAATAAATGTGTTAGGCTTAAAGTGCCACGCAACTCCTTGTTTTTTCTTTTTTTTTTTTTTTTACTGGACTAAACTAACACGGCTATCCCTTTTGAAATTGGGTAGTAATGGTCTGTAGTATACAAGAGGTCAGAAATGATCTGGTGGTCCCTCTTGGCCTCAAACTCTGACTCTTAAAACTGAAATCCCATCATATTGACACCCATATGGATCATCAGCAGATTTAGATACACCACACAGACCTCTGCCATGTGAGGTAATGGAGTATCTGATAGTAGTAGTAGGTTGTCATACTTTTTATGAATGAACACTAGAAGGGGATGTGACACATTCTGCCACTGATTTCCCAGGTCTTTGCTAATAATGGTAGAATAGTTAGACATTGGAAGCTTGGGTTTAATTCCAGGCTCTGGAAAGGGGGTGCTCTAGTGGGCCCAGACTCTTCAACCCATTCAGCCCCAGCTTCATCGCTTCTGCCCATCCCCTGTGACCTGTCCTTGCCTTACTCCTTTCTCTTCCACAACTCTTTACCTAGCCAGTCCCAATCTTTATTCATCAGGCTTTTCAATCCAGTCCCAGTCTCCTTGCCCTTCCAATCCCAGTTCCCTGCTCCTGACTGCTTGTTAGTCTCTCTTTCTCTGTCTGCACCTCCTGGTTTCCCACTCCAGGCTCCTGACCCAAACCCAGTCTCACTCCTCAGCTCTTTTTCCCAGTCTCTTTGCCCAGTCACTTCCACACCCACCTCCTTGTCAGATCTGTCTCCATTCCTCTCTGACCTTATTCCCTTCCACACAGGTTCCTAGTCCTAGACTCCTTGTCCAGCCTGTCTGCCTCTTTTCACAGGTCCTCTAATGATCTCAGTCTTCCCTCCTGCCAACTGACTCTGAGTCCTCCCAAATCTCGCCTACTCCCCATCCCAGTCTCACTGCTGCTTCCCTGTCTTAGCCTTCCTTCCTCATAATGCTGCCAGTCCCAGACTCCTTGCCAGTCATAGTCATAATTTCTCTCCCATCTTCCAGCCCCAGTCTCATAAGACTCCTTGCTCTAATTGACTCCTCCTCCCCTACTCCCTGTGAACCCCTATGTGTCCTCTTTGTATTCAATTCCAATAGCTTCCTCCTACATGCTGCCTAGGTGCTAGGTGGGGGATTAGTAAAAGAACAGGAGCGATCCAAATCCTGGCTGTGCAAGGACTGGGTGAGCATTTGAGAACTGTAATTTTTTTTTTTAAAGCTTGTAAGTTGGGTGGATTTTCAGAGACGGGAATAAGGCATATATTCCTGCCCAGCATGAAGACTTCTTCCTGACAAATTCTATCAGTGACTTTGGGGTGCTAGGTCTATTTAAAAAAAAAGTTCTCCAGAATTTTTTACCATAGGCAAAATGATCTGTTTTTCCTTAATCTTGTTCTTGGAAAAGACTAACTCATTTTAGATGACATTTTACAAAAGAATTCAGCCTGAGGCAGACACCCAGCATAGAACAATCCAGCCTGAATAGCGAAACTTTGGCAATAGAGTCTTATAATGCAAAGTATCAAGCAAGTTTATCTTGTAGTTGGGGCAGTAGAGCCCCACCTATAATTTCTGAATAAGAGAGAACGAAAGAGCTTGGATATTTTAAAATGAAATTTTTTTCTTTCATGCTTTTGTTTAAATTCAGCCCTGTTTAGAAACAGAGGGTCTGATTCTTTCTTTCTTGTTCCTGATTGCATCCATGTAAGTTAGAGGACAGTCAAGGTCCAGGAAAAATGTCTGTTTCCAAATTGGCCCTTCGTGTCACTTTGGCAAAACAATAAAAATTCCATACAGTATCTGTAGGAGCACAGGAATTACCATATTAATTCTCCTTTGAGTAGTGTCCCTGTAGGTGCTCCATCTTAGGTGTTGGAGTGGCCAGAGGACACGGCTTGGAGGCTGCAAAGCAGTGCACAGCCAAAACCAGTTCACGCCAGTTCTTGGAGCCATTTTGGCAGCTGCGCGGCTGAGCCCCCCTTCAGTTCCCTCTTCACCACCGCGGACAATAGACAGAGTTTCCCGCTGCTCCTACTCGCTCGTCTCTTCCTTACCTTCCTCTTTCCCATCTGATTCCCAGGACCTTCTGCCTCTTCCTCTTCTCATCGAACCTATAAATAAATTAGTATTCATCATCCCAACTATGCCTGGATCCCCAGGCTTCAAACGCTGCTCGACATGCGACTGCGCCATGCCGGCTTCAGATGGCCATTTGGCCTGCATCAAATGTCTGGGTGAGGCTCATATCTCCTAGAAGTCTTCCCACTGTCAAAATCTGAGTGCCAGAGCTAGGTGTGATCACAGTCTCCACCTGAAGCTCTTACTAATGGAAAGGTCACTGCGCCTCCTCTACCCAGACCTGAGATACTCCATCTAACTGCCTAGTTCCTTGTTGGTTCACCAAGGAAGAGTTAATGTGCACGGGCTCCATTCAGTTTATTCTACTAAACAGCAGGAAACCATCTACCAGGAGAACCTATCTTCAAAAATGGCACAGATTCCAGCTTTGGTATTCAAAAAATAGCAACTCATGCCAGACGCTAACTATATCCATGGTTCTTAACTACCTTCTATATCTCAAAAACCAAAACGTTTCCCTGAGCACATTGAAAGTCCATCTCGTGGTAATATCCACTCTATTGTGGCCCTCATGTCATGACTCTCTCTTTGCCAACCCCATTGTGAAGAAGTTTCTTAAGGGAATCCAAAACCTGTACCTAGAAGTCCACATTCCACCTCCAGCCTGGGACTTGAACCTAGTACTTGAAAGCCTCACCAGGCCTCCTTTCGAGCCTCTAGCAACTGGCTCTTTGCCACACTTACCAGTGAAAGTGGCCTTCCTCATGGCCATTACTTCCGCCTGCAGAGTCAATGAGCTGTCAGCGCTCATGGCAATGCCACCCTACATAATCTTTCACAAGGACAAGCTCTGTCTCAGACCACATCCAAGATTCCTACCAAAGGTTTCATCCTCGTTTCACCTCAACCAAATCATTCACCTACCTGTTTTCATGCTGAAGCCACATTCCACTCCTTCCAAGGCTACTCTGCACAAGTTAGATGTCCACAGGGCCTTGGCCTTTTACATGCAATGTACAAGTGACATCAGGTCCATGAACAAACTCTTAATTACTAGCAAACAAGAATTGTGGGCAGCCCATACCCAAACAACATTTGTCCAAATGGATATCTAGCTGTATACTATCATGCTATGAGGTTTCTAAAGTTTCTCCATAAGACCATGTCTGGCCACAGTCCACCAGACCGGTATCCACGACCACCACCTTTCTCCACAACATACCCATCACTGACATATGCAAGGCTGCCACCTGGTCCTCTGTTCACATTTCACCAAACATTATGCCATTGACCAGGCGTCTCGCTCCAGTGCCATTGTAGGCTTATTGGTACTTACCTCTGTCAACAATTGCAGCTCTGAAGCCCACCATCCTTGAATGAGTACTGCTTTGGAGTCACCTAAGATGGAGCACCCATGTGAACACTACTCGAAGGAAAAAGAAGGGTTACCCACTTTGTGCGGTAACTGGAGTTCTTCGAGATGTGTGCCCCTGTGGGTGCTCCATCACCCGCCCTCCTCACCCTCTGCTTCGGAGCCCGTTCCTGCTCCACAGCTGAGAGGGAACTGAAGGGGGGCCAAAATGGTGCCAAGAACCGTTGCGAACCAGTTTCGGCTGCTTGCACGGCTGAGACGAGCACTGCTTTGCAGCCTCTGAGCCATGTCCTTTGGCCACTCCAACAACTAAGATGGAGCACTCATGGGGACACACATCTTGAAGAACTCTAGTTACCGCACAAGGTGGGTAACCCTTCTATCAATTCAGTATCAGATGTTTCAGAGAAAACTATAAGATGTTCCACAATAGGGAACTTTGGAATAACCTGCTGTTGCCTTCATCCTCTGTTCTTTGTTTCTCATGTTTGGTTAGTTGGCATTTCCTATGTGTCCATCAGCCAACACTTTATGGGAGGGGACTTTTTAGTCCATGCTCTCTTTGAATGAGGATCATGAAAGAGACAGGCCCAGATTCCCTTTACTAGTTTTGTTTTTGCTTTCATGGGAAATTCCTAAATATCAGTCTGGCAGAGCAGAAATGAAAACAAAAGAAGCATCACTTATAAAAAACTGTATAAAGCTCTTTGTGATAGGCTGACTTTGTTTTGTTACAGAGAACAAAAAAAGAATACTTTACATTTATAAAAATTTCCCTTTTCCCTATGTCCTTCTTGGACATCCAATCTCTAAGAGAGATATACCTCTAGTTTTACTCCTTTCAAGTTCCCTTCATAACACAGGTATCTTTTTCAGAGTTCTTTGCTATAACTGGCTAGTTACCATTACCAGCTGATTCCCATCTTCTCCACTAAGTGCTATTCAGTCACGTCTGGTCCCACAGTCATGTAGAATTGTAGTCAGTTCTATGGCTAACCTATTTCAGTTCTTGCTTACTATTCAACTTTTTTGTATTATCATTTCCTAGGGGGATCCCTGCATCCAAGGTTGTCTACGCACTCTGCTGATTTTTAGGGATCACGCTTCGTCACGATGATTGTCATGGCTCAGGGTGTTACCCTGAAGTTGGCTCTATCCACTTTGAAAGGTATAGGGTGTGTATAATACTAAAATTCATTCTTAACATTAATTCTGCTAAATCAGATATGAATCATGGAGCAATTAACAGATCTGTTAAACTTGCCTATAAGCAATATTTCTTCCTAATCCGACAGTTAGTGGTTGCCTTTTGCCATGAAGCATCAAGATTTTTTATTACTTATGCATTTTTATCTTCCTAATGTGACGTAGATGATCTCATTATACATATAACTGTCAAATTTATTTTGAATCCCACTCATCTCTTGTCCTCGATGATATCTAGTGGCAATAACTTCTGTAGGTGAATTATGCATTGCGTATAACAGTATATCTTTTTATCTATCTTTTAATGTTTCTTTCTAGTTTCATTGGCTCATTCTTAGTAAATTCAGTTGGTATAAATTGTTTGCCAAATCTTACTCAAATTTCCTGAAATGGGACTTTCAAACAACTTATAACAGAAGCTTGAAAATTTAATGTAGTCTAGTGAGTGCTTCAAAACCTTGGAATCTCATAGGTTCTTGTATAAAATTTTTAATATTACCCAAGTAACCTATCTTTAAATAATATTTTCCTCTTCTCTTCCATATAGGTTTTAATAGGTGGGTAAATTAGTAAGCAGAGCATACAGTAATGTACATGGTTTGAATGCTGTATATGTTTATGTATTGTAATAGAATTATGTTTCATATGAGAGCTGTTGTATAAATGTGTACCTCAGATTACACACTTAGTTATGGAAGGTAACTAATAAAATTCTATTTGCTCTATTTTTCTACCTAGCACTGTTTTAATGAACTCAGAATTATACTGTATCACTTGTCTTTGCTGTTGTGAAAAATCTATAGTACAAACCATTCAAGCTATAGAAAATAAATTCTACAATATTGCTTGCAGCCAGGTTTTATTTTTCTTCTACATCTCTCTAAAATTGCTTTCAAAAAAATAATAGAGATGTCATTCTGTCCTCTGCATCCATATTTTAATGTAAGTTAAGCAATGAATAGTTTCCTGCCAGATGTTTTTCTTTTTCTTTTCCTCATGTCTTCTAACTTACTATTTTTGTAATTCCCTTTCCTCTTGTTTATAATGCACTAAACCTTATTATTCCTCATATCAGACCCAATCCCATATAACTTATGCTTGCAAAATTTTCCACTGAAGTCAACAGGATTTGGGCCTACAACATGATCATGTGTTACCCCAGTGTTTTAATTAACATTTCAAAGTCTAATATGGATAGGGTAATCAAATAGCAAATTAGGAATGTGGATGAGGGGTAATAGGTGTCTGTATAAGACAAAGCCCCAAATATCAGGAACGTTCCCATGAAATCGGGACTTCTGGTTGCCCTACATACAAATCATTATAGTATGTTATTTGAATTCCTCAGGACCAAAATTTCAAGCTTATCAAACAAATCATCATTACTAAATGTTAGCAGTGACCAAAATATATGAAGTACTTTCCAAACATAAAAGGAGGCACCATCTCTGTCCCAAAGAGTTTAGCAGAAACAGATCTGGGATATGAAAGAAAAGAGCAAAAAACACGTAAACTGAATGGATGATTATTGACCACATCCTGATCATAAAAGTTTTCATGACAAAATCTTAGAAGTCTGGCAGCAAGTTTTATCTATCTGAGGTGAGCAGTCAGAGATATTTTATGGGAGGGGGAAAAAAACCAAGGAGTCTTGTGGTACTTAAAGACTAATTTATCGCATGAGCTTTCGTGGGAGAATATCCCACTTCGTCAGATGCTTTGAAGAGGGAGAACTTACAGAATTGGATGAAAATAAATGCAGGAGAGTGCAAGACATGAGATCAGGTCATACTGCAACAGCAAATCAGATTTTATGGGAGGTTCACTTCAGCTCTTGCTAATTTTCTTTAAGTCAGCATTATGCTACACAGAGAGGAGAGCACAGAAGATGTGGTGCATTTAGAGGAAAGTCTAGTTTGGAATAGGTTTTGAGGATTACAGGGAGGGAGAGAAAGGTAAATGCAGAAATAGTGCTGATCTTATTCTCTTAATTTAGTAATAGGCAGCAAAGAACTGTGACCTCTGGATTATCTGCAGTTGGAAACTAGCTCAGCAGTGGTTACATTCCTATTGTAGGGTAAATGTAAAGAGGAATTCCTACAGTGGACTCCAGTCCAGTCCTGTTTTACATTGACCAGTATCCAGAACATCTGAGGAAGGTGAAGGGACCCTACAGTAGGCCAATGTGGGGTAATATGGATCCCACATTATTCATCCTGGGTTCTAGTAATTAGTGTCTTAAATTTGAAGCAGAAGGTTTAATAACCTTCCAAAATGTTTATCATAATCAAGATATAGGATCCTTAATTATGATGCAAGATAAAATAATGCATCAATGCTGACTAAATTTCACCCCTAAATGTCAGTTTATTAAATCATTAAATCAAACACCTCAGGTTAGAATATTTGAGGTAAAAAAATGAATTCCTTTTTTATTAGCTCTCATTTAATTAGCGGTTGGAAAGAATGAATGTGAAATGTCTTTCAGTGTATAGAATCAAATTAAAAATGAAGTTTTATTCAAAATTAGGAACCAGATATTTGAATTTAAAGATGACAAAAAAAATTCAGAACCAATTACATGCAAATACATTTTAGGGAAGAAAAACAGTTTTGAAAGACTGGTTTGCCGAAGCTCTGCAAAAATTATGGATAAAATGAAATCCTAGTCCTACTGAAATCAAGGGCAATTTTGCTTTTGGCTTCACTGGAGGCCGAATTTCACCTGCATAATCTGAATCCACTTGAAATCAATGAAGAGGGTATTATAGTTGTAAGAGTGTTGTTAAATCAGAGGAGACAAGCTCATTATGTGCCATGAAAAAGTCAGGCCAGACAGCTGTAAGAAAGTAGTGGAAGGCAAGTATGTGAACCCTAGAATGGTGTGACATTGGTCACTAGGGGAGCCTGCTGAGATAGTTTAATGCACTGATGATGATAATACGGATAAGAATAAACTGAGATGGTGAGCTGAGTTGCAAAATTCTTTTAGAATCAGTTTCAAAGGATGTAATCCAATAGAATACCCATATTCAAAGTCTGTGTGATTCTTTCCATGAGAAAGAACAGGGTAAACAAATTTATAGCTGGGATATTTAGTTTTCTGACTTTGAACATCCCCTGTTGAAATTCAAACATACCTAAGATGACAGTTGGGATCACAGAGACCTTTTATTGATGCTTTGCAGGCTTATTGATAGCTTCTTGACAGCAGGGTTCTCCTTCAACAGTTAATTGGTGCTTTCCAGTTTTAGAGGTAGCTGTGTCAGTCTAGTTCAGCAAAACAAACAAGGATTCTAGTGGCCCTTAAAGACTAACAAATTTATTGCATGAGCTTTTGTGGGAGAAAAATCCCACTTTATCAGGTGCTTGAAGATGGAGATCCCCCTCTTTCCTATGCACACTGGCAACTCTACATTAGCACAAGATAATCCACCATTTACAACCATTCACAGGTAGTTACTATTTAAACTTCAAAGAGAAATAAAACCAATGATGTTACTAGATTCAAGTTCCATCTAAATGTTAATATCTTCTTTTGATTTCTAAATTAACAGACTGTAGTGACAGACGGGAACTGTTTGGTTACATCAGTGATCAGTAACGAGATTGCAGGTAAATACAGACACACACAGCCATTATTTATTTCCAAACTCTTAACAGTGTAAGTTTAAACCTCCAAGTCTTAGTTATTTTACAAAGAACAGCTCTGTTTAACCATTTGTATTTCCTTTCACTATGTTTTTTGAGGGTTGATTGTGGGCCATTAAGTCTGCTTGCTCTTAACCTTTTCTGAATCAGTGTCACAAATGGTAAAGACCTTTTTTTTCCCATGAGCTGGAATGAAGTTACTTCAGGTCAACAAGGGACACCTGCGCTTAAGGCCATGACTAAACTAGAATGCTTTGCTGTCATACAGCCACCACTAGAATTAAATCATTGTTGTGTGTCTTCACTGTCTCCTTCTGTCAGTGGATTGCATTCACACAAAACAACATTTGGGGCACAGCCCTGGACCCAACCCCACACAACACCATGCCCCTCCCACACTGTGCTTCCACACACCCCCCACCATGGCCCTGGGCCCAGTCCAGCTCCTGCCTCTGTGCTGGGGGCCAGAGCCTTCCATCACCACTGCTGGTTCCCAGGCCAGCACTGAATCAAGCTCCTGCTGCTGCTGGGTCCCTGGCTGGGGCCAAATTTGGCTCCTGCCTCTGCTGGGTCTGCAGCGAGAATGGGATACAGCCCCTGCCGCTGTCAGCAGCCCCGGGTCATAAGCCAGGACTGGATTCAGCAGACCCTAGTCTCCAGCCAGGCCAGAACTGGCCACCACTGGCGGCTCTGGGTCCCTGGCCGCACTGGCTCCTGTTACTGTTGGTGGCACTGGGTCCCCAGCCAGGGCTAGATCCGGCTCCTGCTGGCCACCAGTGGCCCTGGGCCAGACGTCACTGGCCCCAAACCCTGACCCTGGGCTGCTGGAGTCAGCTGCTAGCCACTGCCTGCCTGCCTCCCCCAGTTGAGAGGAGTGATTAAATTTCCCTCTTTTTCTCCTGCTCTGCTCCATGTGCTTCAGTACATGCTGCAGGACAGGAGACTTTAAAGAGCCTACCCTTGCTGCCAGCTCTCAGTTTTTCCCAGGCAGGCGTAGGGGGAGCTCAGGCCAGTCAGAGGCTCTCTGAGCTTGCACTACTGTGGCTTGAGATGGGACTTGAGGGCACTGACTTGGACATTCAGGGCTGATGCCCTCCAACCCCTGCACCAGCGACACCCATACTTGAGATCTTTTGTGGACAAATTGAGCAGTGCACTATGGGTAACTTAGCTATCCTACCATGCAGTGGCATGCAGCATACTTTGGGAAGGGGTTGCCGTGCCTCGTGGGACAGGCACAGTGTCAGGTGATGAAGATTTTTGCACTCCTGTGAGACCTGGAGCTGGAAGCAATTGGGCTGAAGCTGTTACACAGACAGCTAATAGCTGAATGAACAAGGAATCTTGGGTTCAAGGTCTGGGTTAACCAAGATGGGGGCTCCCCGCCTTGGGACCGACACTACCACAGTGGGTGGGCCAGCTAAGACAGCTGGAAGAGGGTTGGCTCTGCCCCATTCTGCTACAGGTAGAGAAATAACTGCATGAACAAACCTAATTTAAACTTTGATTTACCATTAGGTGTGAAGTGTGAAAAGATGAGAGACGAATGTTTTTGCTGTGTCAAAAACATGGTGGAACATACTGTTGTGTTTTTATCTGTCAGTTCAGACTAACTTTTGGTTCTACTTTGGAGCAGCAAAGCTATTGATACATGCTCAGTAAGAGCTAACTATATATGGTGTAACTTAACAGTCCTTTTACTTCACCGGGCTTAGGCAGAGAGCCCTATTTCTCCTTTTCATCAAGGAGATGTGCAGGTGGTGTGGAGTGGATGAACTGGCAGAGGGCACCTCCCATTTCTTGCTCTGGGTGAGGCAGAGGGAAAAGCTTGAGCCATGGTAAAACCATGTTTCATTTGTTTGTCAAGGCTTGGTCCTCTGTAAGCCACTGGTGCTTTTCACTTCATTCTTCTAAATAGAAATAAAGGATTTTGAATCTTTTTTGGGAGCAAAACATGGAATATGGAGCTTGTATACTGGTGGCAGAGAGGTATTGTCAGTTAGGGGACCCTTTGTAGTAGTTGGATGTCTCGTGTTCCTGCTTCATTGGGATGAGGGAGAGTGGGAACTGTCTCACAACAGGAGTGGTCCTTTACCTTGGTGGCATGTGTGTAGTAGTGGAGGGGCATCTCAAGCAAATAGGTGCAACAGAGATAAATGAGGCAGTGTCTTTACTCTGGGATGTGTGGAGCATGCAGAGGTGGTGGCACTTCTGTACAGATCTTTTCTCTATTGTTCTGGTGGCTCCAAATGGACAGGGAGGTGTCTTGTCCACAGCAGTTTACCTAGAACAGTTCTTAGTTGTGCATGACACGACACCTCTTGGGGATATTGTTCTGTTGTTTTGTTCGTGGTCATGTGGAAAAGCCTGCTTCAATCTGATGAAGATCAATATTTAGTACTAAAATATTTCTTCAGCACTGAATAAACATCTATGGAATTTTTTACGGTATTTTTTAGAAGATGTCTTTGCTTAAGCAGAGCAGCCACCCCAACATAAGCCAATGTAGCACATTAAAACAAATGTTGTCTACCTATAGAGAATCAACACAGAGGTCTAGTGGGGCATTGTCCCTAGGATCTCTATCATCAAAACCTGTAATAAAACACTCCTGAATGGCTGTGTTTGAAGAGTGAGTTTTTCCTATTGCTGATGAAATATTACATCGTGTATATTTGGTCAAAATAAATAAATAATGGTGCTGCAAAACCAAGGTGAATAATTAAACTGGCACATATTTCAGATACATTTTATGTGCTGGCTTCAAATGACAGATTGAAATTTGCATGCTGTCACTGTTCAGCTCAAAGTCAACTGAGATTTCAGTTCTGTTGCTGTGTCTGTACATATACATATTTCTAAGCATTTGCAAGAGAAAGTACAATAGTAAAAGCGGTTATTTAAAATTACCAATTACTACAGTGAAATAAAACACCAGGATTCCTGAATAGTGATATTTTGAATGATTGGACATACTTTCACATAGGAGCCTATAGGAGAGTGTTCATCAATGACTTCAATACATGATAACTTTGTAAGATCGTCAGTGTATAGTTCACCTTGTGAGCAGCTTTATAATGCAGCTGTAGAGAAAGAAATGACTAATAAATTCATTTGCATTATTCAATGAGAACTCCTGAGGCAAATTTAAAGGACAGACATTGTTTGCTACTGAAAGATGAGTACACAAGTGCTTTGCAATATCGAATATAGCTGTTTGCACAGAAAGCTGACAATTATTTTCAAACATGGAGGGCAAAAAGGGTATACTGACAGTTAGAAGAAGAAGGTCTAAAACTCCCATCTCGTCTAATAACTTTGTCTTTTGGAACCTTACTGTACGAGAAAGAGAATGATTGACTGAAATTTAAACTACCACTATGAAGAAATGGCTTTGCTCTATGTTTAGCACTCCTTTCTCTAATATCTGTTGGAATAGCCTATAAACTAAATTCAGCCAGAAAGAGGCAATTTCTTAGTCTGAAAATAGATCTGAACTGTATTTTAAAACTTCTTGTTTCCATCCTGTTTGCTGGACTCTACCTAGATACTCAGGGTCAAAGACTTAGGTTACAGAGCCATAAGATCAGAGGTGTCAAACATGCGGTCTGCGAACATCTTCCATCCAGTCCATGACTGTGCTCCTCTTGCCCTCACGGATAAAGAGAGTGGTATTGCGGAGCGCAGTTTAGCATACACAGCACTCCACGGTTCTGCAAGAGTGCCATAGTATTTTGATTTAGGGTATGTATGGCCCTCTTGAAGTACATTTAAGTAATATCCAGCCTGCCATAGCAAATGAGTTTGATAGCCCTGCATTAGATAAATGTGATCATACCTAGCCATAAAACTGATATGATATCTCTATTGCATGAAAATTCTGTGTTCTGGAGACACTCAGGCCTTCATGCTAAAAACAAACAGAATGTGGAAAGACTAAGTAGCACAAGGAAGTCTAACTCTGTCCCAATTAATTTAAGTTCCAAAGGGGCAGCTGTGTTAGTCTAATTCAGCAAAACAAACAAGGAGTCCTGTGGCACTTAAGGGCTAACAAATTTATTTATTGCATGAGCTTTCGTGGGAGAAAATCCCACTTTGTCAAATGCTTTGAAGATGGTGGAACTTACAGAATGGGAGGAAATAAATGCCGAGGAATGTAAGACATGGGAACTGGTCACGCTGACATCTGACGAAGTGGGATTTTCTCCCATGAAAGCTCATGCAATAAATAAATTTGTTAGTCATTAAGTGCCACAAGACTCCTTGTTTGTTTTTCCAGTTAATTCAAGCAGGCATATTTAAGGCCCTACTCGATACATGGGGGGAGGCAGATTGTAAGCTGCTGAAATTGTCATAGCTCTGTTCTAATCAAGGATCTGTCCCATGCTATCTCAAGGATGGTCTTGCCACATCTACAGTTAAAGCATTCTTGGAACACCAGTTTGTCTGAATGTTCTAGCAGCTCTGGAAAAACTATGTTAAAACTCTTTAAGGTAGTGGTAAATATGATAGACCTTAGTATATTCTTTGCTGGTGAAGGAAATGGCAATAAGCCTCTATAAACTAGGTTCCTTGAGGGATGCAGACATTTGCATCTCAATGAAATAGAATCATAAAAACGGGAAGGGACCATGAAATGTGATCGAGTCCAGTTACCTGCAGTCATAGAAGGACCAAGTACCCTCTTAAACCATTCCTGACAGGTGCTTGTCTAACCTGCTCTTAAATACTATTAGTGATGGAGATTCCACAACCTGCCTCTTCCTTGTGATAACCTCTTAAGTACTTGAAGACTGTTATCATGTCCCCTCTGTCTCCTCTTTTCCAAACTGAACAAACCCAGCTCTTTCAATCCTCCCTCATAAGTTGGGCTTTCCAAACCTCTAATCTTTCGTGTTGCTCTTCTCCCCACTGTCTCTAATCTGTCCACATCTTTCCTGAAATGAGGTGTCCAGAACTGCACACAGTACTCCAGTTGAGGCCTAATCAAGGTGGACTAAAGAAGAAGAATTGCTTCTTGTGTCTTTCTTACAGTACTCCTGTTAATACATCACAGAATGGTGCTCACTTACTCTCTTTTTTTTTTTTTTTGCAACATTGTTGACTCATATTTAACTTGTGGTCCCCTATGACACTCGGATCCTTTTCTGCAGTACTCCTTCCTAGGCAGTCATTGCCCATTTAGTGTATGTGCAATGGATTGTTCTTTCCTAAGTGGAGTACTTTACACTTGTCTTCACTGAATTTCATTGTTTACCTTGGACCATTTCACCAGTATGTCCAAATAATTTTGAATTGTGATGCTATCCTCCAAAGCACTTGGAACCCCTCCCAACTTGGTATCACCAACAAACTTTATAAGTATACTCTCTATGCCTTCATTGAAATCATAAATATAAAAATAAAAAATAAAAATATTGAACAGAACTGGACCCAGGACTGATCCCTGCAGTATCCCACTTATTACGCCCTTCCAGCATGACTGTGAACTGTTGATAAGTACTCTCTGGGAGTGGTTATCCAATCAGTTTTTCACCCATCTTATAGGAGCTCCATCCAGGCTGTACTTTGCAAGTTTGTTAATGAGAAGGTGATGCAAGGCCATATCAAAAGCCTTACTAAGTCTAGATGTACCACATGTACCACTTCTCCTCTATCCACAAGGCTTGTCACCCCATCATAAAAAGCTATAAGTCTGGTTTGACATGATTTGTTCTTGACAAATCCATGCTGACTGTCACTTAGCACCTTAGTGTTTTCTAGATGCTTGCTAATGGATTCCTTAATTATTTGCTCCATTATTTTTCCTGGTACAGAGGTTAAGCTGTCTGGTCTATAATTCCCTGGGTTGTCCTTATTTCCCTTTTATAGATGGGCACTATATTTGCTCTTTTCCAGTCCTCTGGGATCCCTCCAGTTTTTCCATGATTTTTTCAAAGATAATAGTCAATGGTTCAGATATCTCCTGAATCAGCTCCTTGATTATTCTAGAGGGCATATCATCAGGCCCTGTTGACTTGAAGGCATCTAACTTGTCTAGCTGATTTTTAACTTGTTCTCTCCCTATTTTAGCTTCTGATCCTATCCCATTTTTACTGCCCTACCCTAAGTCAGGCATTCTTCACCACCAACCCTCTTACTAGGCATCTGCTTTAAGATACATTAGCTAGTAACTGATCCCAAGGAACCATCTCTTAGCTGAGTACTACTTCAGCCCTCTGTAGCCTTGCTGAAATATTGAGGATTTCTAAAATACTCATTTTAAACTTTAGTTCCTCTGCCATTACCACATCTTCTGTTATTATTTTTCCCTCTTTGTTGAGTAATGGATTTATGCTGCCGTTGGACTTTCTCTTGTTTCTAATGTAATAATATTGGTTCTTCTTCGAGTGCTGCTCCTGGCCATTCCCTTGTAGGTGGTGTCTGCATGCCACGTGCACGGCACGCCAGAACTTTTTTCCCATAGCACCTGGAGTGGCGCCATAGCCATTCTCTATATATACACCAACCGGCCCTTCCCTCCTCAGTTCCTTCTTACCACCCGTCGGTCGCTGGAACGTCTCTCTGCTGCAGTTCGCAGTTCGCTTCCATAGTACCTTTGTATATAGTTCTTTGTTATTTTAGTAGTTAGTTTATAGTTAGTTAGTTAGTTAGCATTAGAGTCATCGTCGCGCCCGCCCCGGGCTCAGGGTCAGGCTATGCCGGGGTTTAAAACATGTGGGCGTTGTAAGAAGCCCATGCCGGTGGATGACCCACACAGTTCATACCTGCTGTGTTTGGGGGAGGCTTACCTTGCAGAATGGTGTGAACTCTGCCGAGCCTTTAAGCCACGGACTCAAAAGGATCGAGTCCAGCAACTGAAGCACTATATGATGGAGGAGGTGCTGCGCCCGGCACCGGGTGACTCCAGATCAAGCTTGGCGCCATCGGTGCGGAGCGCCCTGGCTTTGTCAGCGCCGCTGCCGGCACCGAAGCCCAAGGAGCACCAGGAGCCTTGGCACTGTTCTACGTCTCCGGTGCCGGCTAAAAAGAGAGAGACTAGAGGGCACTCTCCACCATGTGGCTCTGTGAGCCAAAAGGATGCTGGACAGGTTGATTTGACTAGCAGTCATTCTCCCTCTCCAGCGCTGGAGCCAAGGGAGGTCCGGTACAGTCTGGTTTCTGAGTCATCACCGACGAGGGAGATTCTGGAGGAGGACATTGTTTTACCAACCACTCCAGAGGCCTTTTCAGCGGCGCAGGAGTGCTGCAGCCCAGCGGCCCCTCAGACCCCGATGCCGAGTCCTCCAGCACTGCGATCGGTACTGTCGCGCGGCAAGCCGACCCTACTCGGGGCATCGTCCAAGGTTCCTCGCGCAGCACCGAGTCCTTCCCGATGGCACTGTTCCCCGATTCCCCCCGCGGTAGTGGCGGCGGTGGGGGCTCCCCGGTACCGCTCTCCGGCGCCGTCCCAGCGAGAACACGCTCAGCGGCACCGGGAGCGTCAGGGAGCTAGTGGGCGCTGTCCTTCGGTACCGTCATCTTCGGCACCACCATGGTCCCCGAGGAGTAGTCCATCTTCGAGCTCCGTGGAGGATGCTGGGTTGAGGCGACGTAGTAAGGCCGCTCAGCCTCCCCACCCAACCCAGGGCACTCCCCCGTTCCACCCTCAGTGGTTGGGCTGGCAGCCAGGCATGCAATGGCCTTTCTGGACCCCATGGACCTTTCATCAAGGACAAGGTCAGGGCCCCGGGGGCCCGGGTTTTGGGTCGCAAGCTCACCAACCACCTTCTGTGACCGCAAGCGCTCCCCCCAGTACCGGGGATGGGTCTGAGGTAGACTCCCCTGGAGAGGAACAGGTTAGTGTAACTAGTGAGCCCCGCAGTGTTCGGTCGGGAGCTCAGTCTGTGGGTCTCGACCTGGGGGAATCTTCATTGTCTCCTCCAGACGAGGCGGTGGCAGGGGCAAAGCTGGCTTCCCTCCCAGATGATACCTTGGCCCACCAGGAGCTCCTCCGCTGAATGAATTTGCAGGCAGAAGAAATAGTGGACGACGCCGACCCTATGGTGGACATTCTTTTGCCTGAAGGCCCAAGCCGCGTTGCCCTGCCTTTTATCAAGACTATTCAAAACACAACAAAGGCCTTGTGGCATATGCCGGCCTCGATTCCCCCAACTGCCAAGCGTGTGGAAAAGAAATATTTTGTTCCCTCTAAGGGCTATGAACATTTTTATTCCCATCCCACCCCTGACTCCTTGGTGGTGGCTGCGGCGAATGAACGGGAGCGGCACGGCCACCCAGCATTGACCCCTAAATCGAAGGAGGCGAAATTGTTGGACTTGTTTGGCTGCAAGACTTATTCAACTGGAGGCCTCCAACTTAGGATAGCAAATCAGCAGGCTATTCTAAGTAGGTATATGTTCAACACGTGGTCCTCCCTGGAGAGGTTTTCTGATTCGTTGGACCAGAGCTCCAGAGATGCCCTCTTGGCCTCTATCAAGGAGGGCAGAGTTGTGGCCAAGGCCCTCCTGCAGTCAGCGCTGGATGCGGCGGACGTGGCAGCCTGCGCGATGGCCTCCGGGGTGACCATGAGGAGATGGTCCTGGCTACAGGCTTCGGGTCTTCTCCTGGAGGTGCAGGCCACGATACAAGACCTCCCTTTTGAGGGCCCTGAGCTGTTTTCACAGCAGACAGACTCCCGGTTGCAAACTCGAAAGGATTCTAGGGCGCTGATAAAATCGTTGGGCCTCCACACCCTGGCAACTCAGAGAAAGCCTTTCAAGCCGCTGCCGCCCTCGCGCCCGTTCCGCCGGCGCCAGGATGAGGGCAGACGTCGCAATAAGGGGGGCCGTAGCTCTTCAGGGCGCCAGTCTGGCGACCGGGGGGCTCGTGCCAACTGCCGTCTCAGAAAAAGAACTTTTGAAGGTCAGCCCGGGGACGACATACCAATCAAGCCAGATCCAGAGACTCCATCCTTCTACAACAGACTTTCCCATTACTTTCCGGAGTGGCTCACGATCACTTCGGACCGTTGGGTTCTCAGAACTGTTTGGGAGGGCTATTCCCTCCAGTTTGCTTCATTACCCCTGCCTCCGCCCCGCCTTTCAGCTGCCCAGTGGGACCCTATGCTTACAAGCCTATTACGGGAGGAAGTTCAGTCCCTACGCCAAAAAGGGGCGGTGGAGGAGGTCCCATCCAACAGGAGGGGCAAAGGCTTTTACTCCCGTTACTTCCTGATCCCGAAGGCGAAGGGGGGTTTTCGACCAATTCTAGATTTAAGGCACCTCAACCGTTTCCTCAGAAAGATTCATTTTCGGATGGTATCTCTTTCGTCCATTATCCCCTCTCTGGATCCGGGCGACTGGTACGCCGCCCTCGATTTACAGGCTGCGTACTTCCACATCGCAGTTCATCCGCGTCACAGGAAGTACTTGCGGTTTGTGGTAGGACGGGATCACCTGCAGTTTACGGTCCTCCTGTTTGGCCTTTCGGCAGCGCCATGAGTTTTTACTAAGTGCCTGACGGTGGTGGCCGCCTTTCTCAGGAGGAGAGGGATCAATGTGTTTCCATACCTGGACGATTGGCTAGTAGTGGGCCAATCGCCTCAAGAGACGCTAGACCATCTGGCGACAATGCAATCACTGCTGGGCCCACTAGGCCTCTTAGTCAACAGGCAAAAATCGGTGCTGTCGCCCACACAAAAAATAGAATTTATAGGGGCGGTTCTGGACTCTACACTAGCAAGAGCATCCCTTCCTACATCCCTCTTCCAAGGGATTCAGGAGGTGGTGAACTCCTTAATAAGATTCCCTCTAGTGACGGCTCGGGAGTGCCTCCGTTTACTGGGGCTCATGGCAGCCTGCACATTTGTAGTTCTACATGCCCGTCTCCGCATGCGTCCGCTCCAGCTATGGCTGGCGAGTGTGTTTTGCCCGGCGAGGGACAGCATGGACACGATGGTCACGGTGCCCACATCCTTGTTGGAGTCCCTCTGATGGTGGACTCAGGAGGCAAACCTCTGTTCTGAGATCCCTTTCCAGCGGGCCCACCCGTCAGTGTATCTAATGTCAGACACCTTGGACAAAGGGTGGGGAGCCCATTTGGGCGGTCTCAAGACCCAAGGCCTGTGGAATGGAGAGGAATCCGCCTTGCATATCAACATCAAAGAGCTGAGGGCAGTGCGGCTGGCATGCAAGGTTTTTCGAGACCAGCTTCGCGGTCAGACTGTCTCGGTGCAGACGGACAATACGACGGCGATGTTTTATATCAACAGAGAGGGTGGCACCTGCTCCAGACAACTCTGCCAGGAGGCCATAGCCCTGTGGGAATTCTGTATTCACCACGACATTCACCCTGTCACATCGTACGTACCGGGTCTCCAGAATACCATAGCGGACGACCTGAGCAGGAGGTTTATGACCCACGAGTGGTCTCTACACCCGGATGTGGCAGAGGATCTTTTCCGGAAGTGGGGTCGTCCCCACTGGACCTGTTCGCTTCTCAGTGGAACACCAAATGCCTCCAGTTCTGTTCATTCCAAGGGCTCGGCCCAGCCTTGATGGGGGATGCCTTCGAAGTTGCGTGGACGGCGGGGCTTTCCTATGCCTTTCCCCCAATGCCCCTGGTTCCCAGGATGCTACAGTGGATAAAAGCACAACGAGCAAGGGTCATTCTAGTGGTCCCGGCGTGGCCACGACAATACTGGTACGCGACCCTCCTGAGGCTCGCCAGGTACGACCCCATTCGGCTGCCCCTGAGACCCGACCTTTTATCCCAGGACAGTGGGTCACTACTCCACCCCAATCTGGAGGCATTGCACCTTCACGCCTGGCTCCTTCATGGCTGACAGCAAACAAGCAACTGTGCTTGTCTCCGGTGAGGCAGGTGTTGTGTGGCAGCAGGAAAGCCTCCACAAGGGCTATGTACGCGGCCAAGTGGCGCCGTTACGGGCAAACGAAAGGACCCAAATACACTGCCCATTCATACCATCCTGGACTATCTTTGGCATCTAAAATCATCCGGGCTGTCCCTGCCATCCCTCAAGGTTCACCTGGTGGCGATTGCAGCCTTTCGCCGGGTTGACGAGTTTTCCACACTATTTTCAATACCTATAGTAAAGAGATTCCTCAAAGGGTTGTCAAAGCTATATCCGTGGGTGCACCCCCCGGCAGCCCAATGGGACTTGAACCTGGTCCTTTCTTGTCTTGCCAGGCCGCCCTTTGAGCAGTTGGCATCGTGTTCGCTGCTCTGTCTTTCTTGGAAAGTGGCGTTTTTGGTGGTGATCACTTTGGCTAGGAGGGTGTCAGAGCTGTGCGCCCTGTCGGCGGAGCCCCTGTATGTGACTTTTTTTAAAGATAAGGTGCGGCTTTGCCCTCATCCAGCTTTCAGACCCAAAGTAGTGTCGCAGTTCCATATCAACCAGGACATATACCTTCCAGTCCTCTGCCCTAAGCCTCATGCGTCGGAGGAAGATAGGCGCCTCCACAGGCTGGATGTGCGTAGGGCACTGGCTTTTTATATTGAATGGACAAAGCCCTTCCATAAATCGCGCCAGCTATTTGTGGCAGTGGCTAACAGGATGAGAGGACAACCTGTCTCCACGCAGTGAATCGCTACCTGGATTGTAGCATGCATTAGAGAGTGTTACAAACTCGAAGGGAGGCCACTCCCACATGTCACGGCCCATTCGACAAGGGCCCAGGCGGCGTCGACAGCATTTCTGGCAGGGGTCCCGATCTCCGAAATTTGCAGAACGGTGACGTGGTCCTCACCGCACATGTTCACGCAGCACTACGCCATCACCCAACAGGCCTGGCAGGATGCGGCACTGGGTGCAGTGGTGCTGCGGTCGGTATCCCTGTGACGTATCCCATCTCCAAGGTAAGGCTAGTGACTCACCTACAAGGGAATGGCCAGGAGCAGCACTCGAAGAAGAAGAAGAAGAAGAAGAGGTTACTTACCTGTAACCGGTGTTCTTCGAGAGATGTGCTCCTGGCCATTCTGCTCCCTCCCGCCTCCCCTCTTACGGTTAGGGAAGAAGGAACTGAGGAGGCAAGGGCCGGTTGGTGTATATATAGAGAATGGCTATGGCGCCGCTCCAGGGGGCGCTATGACCGGCCCTATGGGTGCTATGGGAAAAAAGTTCCGGCGTGCTGTGCACGTGGCATGCAGACACCACCTACAAGGGAATGGCCAGGAGCACACCTCTCGAAGAACACCGGTTACAGGTAAGCAACCTCTTCTCCCTAGTGTTAATTAGTCTTCAACTGACCTACAGTTAGTGTTGCTTCAACAAGAATTGCTCCTTAATGTACAGGAACCCTGCACTTGTGTTTAAGGCAGGCAGAAATGTTGGTGATTTAGCAAAGTCTGCATCAGTACTTGTGCTCTTGGACTGTCCTGATGTCAGCAGTTTGGAGAAGGATGTGTGTGACACAGCCAGTTTTATTTTAGGTGTGAATAACCCTGGAATACATGGAGCTTCGATATTAGGACTGGCAGAGTTAAAACAGGGTCTTCCAAACTTTTAGATAGTTGGATTCCTTTGGGCTACACTGGTAGTTAAATGGCTTCTCTTGCAACGATGGAAATCCTGTTTGTCACTGAAAGCTAAGGACTGGGCTAATAATTTAGCTGATATAATCCCTCTTGACAGTCTCTTTTAGAAATGATGGCAAGAACTTCAGAAGTTTCAGGATTCTGGCTAGATTTGGAAATCACTGAAAGCTGCAAGTGCTCAGCACTTGGAAAATCAGGCTAGTGGGTCTTTATTTCTCTTTCATACAGCTAACCATATCCTAGGCTGGGGTGGGCAAAACTGGCTCACAGCTAGGCACTAGCACTTTTACTTTTGGTTACCAGACAGTGCTCCTCCATTTCATTTCTGCAGTGGAGCTAGGTGACAGGCTGCTAAAACTGGTCATCATGGTGACTGGAAAAATATTATTTGTCAAGGCCTGCTATAGGCACTATTAGTTGTATTTTCAAAAGTGCTTACGTACCTAATTCCCACTGATATCAATGGCACTTGGACATTTTGAAAATGCAACTGTGTCCACATTTGTCTTTAATACTAAAAATTGTTTTACATATAATGATCATCATCATAATTTTCTAGCACCTGTCTTCTCATGCTCCTGTCTCTGTGTTGATGGTTTTATAGAGGATCCTTTTCCCCTCTCTGGCACTCTCTTCTCAGCTAGACCTTGTACTTTCTAGATATTTTCATTCCCATCACAGAAAGGCACATGAATGATGGTTATTTCATTTAATGATTCTCCAGTTTATTAATGGATCATGCTCTTGCCTTGTTACTTTATAAATAGTCTTAAGAATGAATAAACATTTAATTTAAAAGAGAGAAATTATAGTTACTTGCAACATTTTGACCTGAATACTTTCAGAAAAGATTTGTGTGGGAAACCATGCCACTTGCCAATATCTTTTACCTGTAGCTTTGTATTTTTGCATCTGTGTTTGTGAAATTCAGACATCAGGTCTAACACCTGATATATTTGTGAAATTATTTCTGAGACAAGAAGATTTTTGCTGTTGTTTATAAATGTTTGTAAGAGGCTAGCAAAGATAGCAGAGGGAAAGAAAGAGATGGAATGTCCCTTGCTTTGAAACCATCTCGCTTATCCAAAGCCCATTTCCAGAAGTTTTTTTCCATTGACTTCACGGAAGTCAGCTTTGAGTTAGGACATACAACACCTTAAGTGCAGTTTAGTTTTGTTTTTTAAATGATGGAGAAGTAAAGATTTAGAATCACTGAAGATTAGGGTGGGAGGGGACCTCACAAGACATTCTAGTACAAACTTTGGGTCAAAGCAGAACCAACCCCAACTACATCTGTGATCATCACTGTATTAAGAAGGGGTAGGGGAACCTGCCCATGCTCACTATCTAACTAGAGCTGAAAAGGCACTTTACAGGCAAAAAAAAAAAATTAATATAGTGGGAAAGCTTTAATAGCTAGTTAAATAAACTAGTATTTTATCTAAGCCTTGACAAGTTTCTGATTTACTGGGCTGCACACACTTACAGCTGTAATTATTCTGTTTTAAAAAGTAAGTAAAACATACTTGGCATAGCAAGATATTTCAGACTCAGGCTTTTATTTATTTTTATGATTACTATGCAAACAGTGTAGTATAGGGGTAGGCAGTGCCTGCATGCGGTGATTCAGAGTGGTATGTGGCACCCTCTGTGACACCACAGAAATTGGAGCTCCTTCCACCAGCGGCTACTCTGAGTGGCTTCTTTCAGGTGTGGCTGTAGCACAGGCGGTCACTGCCACGTCCAACCCCCCACATGCAGCAGAAAGAAGCTGACCAAAGCAGCTCCTCTACACAGTGTGCTGCTGCTAAAAGGAGACAGTCCGGGCAGCCTCTTTCTGCAGCATATCTGTGGACCCCCAAGAGGAGATGCTTCTGTCTGTGGCATGCCTGGGTGCCCCTGTCCTAGGCATGTCACCAAGAGGAGCCATTCTGGGCACTTCTTTCCATGGCATGCCAGGTGTGACACTGTCTGGGTCTAGGGGACTGTTTATGATTATTTTTCATATTGGTATGTCATATTTGTAATAATCCATATGTGATATGCCATGTTCGGTATCAATAGAAAAGTTGTAATTTGCTAGGAATGACTATATGATTTGTATGTAGGTATCATGCCTGTATTGGAGATTCCAAATCTATTTGTTTTTATGTGTGTTCCAAGTTGTTTGAGCTAAAGCAATCCCAGACTGGGTGTGTGCAAACTATTGTCATATTGATGGCCCATCAGGAGGGGACTCCCAGCTACAGTGAGCCCAAGAGGAAACCTGTTTGACCAGTTACCTAGGCTGACCATGTGGCCCACCTCCATTTTGATCTGGCAAGGATTCTGAGATAAAAGGCCATTGCCCATTCTCCATTTTGTCTTTAGTCTTCAGTCTCTGGTCTATCTGCAACCAACACCTTCCTCTGGAACTATTCTTCTGGGACTGAACAAAGGACTGAGACCCACCCAGCTGCTGCTGCTGCTGGGTGCACACCAGAGAAGTGGGACTAACCTGCAAACTACAGGATCGTCAAGGATTTGTTTTCTATGGACTCTAAATCATTTGTATGTATGTGATTCACTTTGACCCTTTAACATCTCTCACATCTAGCTTGTTTTCTTTTTATATTAAACCTTTAGTTGTAGTTACTAAAGGATTGGCTGGCAGTGTGGTATTTTGGGTAAGATCCAAGCCTATATTGTTCTGGGTGATGTGGCTGGCCCTTTGGGGTCAGGAGAACCTATTTCTTAAAGAGACCCAGTGGCTAGAGGGCACCGCAGGATCTGATGTGCAGAAAGGGGGCCGTTTCTAGTTTATTATGCTTGGTGATGACCAGAGTGGTTAGTCAGAAGCATGTTTTGTTACTGACTGGGAGACTAGTTTAAGTACCACCCATCAGTGGTTTGGGGGTTTGGCCCCTGGTTTTGCAGCTTGCCCTGATCTTTGCATATTCAGGTGGTTATCCCAGGAGGCCTGGGTCACACCTGGCACTCCAGCCAGGGTCGCCACTGAATTTTCAGGTGGCTGGCACATTTTTTTCAACAGAGGGGGCCACCAGCACTGGCTGAGGGTCCGGGAGGAAGGACTGGTATGGGAGGGGTGGGGGGTAACTAATATATTTCCCTTCTACAGAAAGGATAGTCATCTGAGCTGATCCCACAATATTTTTTCCCTAGAATTATCTAGGAAAGGAAAATCAAAGAATGTGAAATTTGTCAGGCAGCTGTCAAGTGAAGCAGGCTAAACTGAAACAAAGCTACCCAAAGTGAAGTCATGTGTCATTGGTTAAGCTAAAACTTACGTTTTGTTTCTTTTTACTCATCACTTTCAAGAGGAATGTAAGCAGTTGTCAAGGCAGAATTACTGGATGATAAATATGTGCAGTCAAAGGCAGACATAGCAGTTAAAATGAGACAATAAAGAAAAATAATTTTGAGTCATGATAATGATTTGAGCCATCTTCGAAAAAGAGCACAGCTCTTACAATCTCTATTGGCCCAAACTCAGTGAGAAATCTGGAGTATTAAATTACTTAATTAGTTGAGAAATCTTCTTGAAATCAATAGCAAAATTCCTTAAAGTCAGTGTGAGCAATAGTGCACCTAGTATATTTTTGCACAGACATAGTCATTTTGATCCTTGGTGTAAATTACAGCAGTCTCAGGACTACTCTAATCTCAAATGGCGTGTAACAGCCCCCTACAGTGCATTACGGTCGGCAGCTGAGGATTTTCAAAGTGAAATGTGTTCTGGCTTATAACCCCTCCTTTTTTTAGTGTAGCCTGCAGCAGGGGAGGAAGAGATGTGTGAAAGAGATGTGTATATCTCCTTTCCTTTACCAGCCAAGGATTCCCATGAGCCATGCTTTTAGCGCTGCGGAGACAGGGTTGTTGTAGCCCAGTAAGTTGAGCTCCTGTTGTGATCATACTTGTGCTAAAAATGTGCTAGCTCTTCTGTTTCAGATGGGTGGCTGTTCTCAACTCTTGATGTCATTGCCCAAAAAGATTGCACTTTAATAAAATTACAGTATTGAAATACATCTTTTTGTTAATGAATCAGAAGGTCCCAAAGAGTGATTTATCTAATATCCATGACATCTGGATTGCGTGTGGTATGAACCTTGGAAGGCACTGCGAAAGGCAATGCTTTCCATACATTCAAGTTTGAAATTAGTGTTTTAGGAATCCTCAATATTTCTGCTCCATGAATGGATGCTTACACAAGCTGTCTACTGGCCAAAGTATTTCCTCTGAAATTTCATCAGCTTAGCCAATGCTTATAAAGCCCTTTTCTGCATCCTCCTAATGTCATTGGTAGTTTTGGCACTGACTTCCCAGGAACAATATCAGCCCCAAATTTTCTATCTGATGTTTCAAGATATTGTATTTTGGTCTTAAGGCTGTACATAAATTTGTATTAATTTCTTGTTTTATTTCTGTCAAATCAATTAGAAATTCATTGTCTCAGATCCTGAAAGGTATATAGGGAGTCAGGTGCACCCCTGATCTGGATGGGACTGTTTTTTAACCATCCCTGGAGGTCAAAGCCACTAGGCATCTGCTTTAAGCTCCATTAGCTAGTAACTGATCCCAAGAAACCAGCTCTCAGCTGAGTACTACTTCAGCCTTTCTGTAACCTCACAGACCACACACCCCTAACCATCTATATCACAGTTTTCAGGGACTTTGTGCAGGAACCATCTGTATGTTTGCCAAGGATTCCTCCAAAAAGAAGGAATATTGAGTTGGGGAGATGAGGCCAGTTTCTGCTTCCTTTTGCCTCACAGAATTTTATAAAGGGAGCAGAGGACAGGCCAGGATCTGGACCATTTGTATCAACATTCAACTTAATTTTCTTTAGAAAAAGAGTAAATAAGTATCTCATCCCAGCAATAAAAGTAACAGTATATCATCTCAGCTGAGAAGAGGAAATACATTTTTGTATACAACACAATCACCCTGTGAAGGTTGTTGCCATAAGATATCAGAGAGACTTAGTGGGATTCAGAACAAGACATAGACTTTTATATGGCTAGTGAGAGTACCCATAGTTACACTCTTCTTCTTTCCTGTGGCTGATGTAGAGCAGCAACTGTAGTTTCACCTGAACTTGATCAAGCTAAGTGGCTACATCAGGAGTGGCAGAATTTATTGCAGTGATGCTGCCTTCATATTTATAAATTGGGCAACAGTTACACTGATAAGGTGGTTTGTTTGTTTGTTTGTTTGTAAGGATATAAACCTTTATGCTTCATGGTTACAAGCCAACTGTGAATTGATGTATATTAGGAAGAAATTTCTCTAAGGGCAGTTTATTGCCCCGTGTACTGAAGGGTTTCTTGCCACTTCCTCAGAAGCAGCAGGTACTGGCCAATGTTAGAGACAGGACACTCAACTAGATAGATTGCAGGTGTAATCCAGTATGGCAACTTCTACAGTATGTTTCTCTTTAATTAACCCTGGGGGTTTTTTTTGTTTTGTTTTGTTTTTAAATAGTCAAGCCACGTTGGAAATGGGATAGTTGTTTAAATGTAAAGTTTACTTAAGCACAGTTATGTCTAACTTGGCCCTTTTGTACAATTTTAGAGCTCCCACCTCTAATTAGTGGAGTCTTCTGTTAAACGGGTACATGCTAACTGCATTTTATCTGATTTCACTTGACCATTTTTAAAGTATCTTTTAATGTGGCAACTTATTTTACGCATTTTATGTACCAAACTGTCTCAACTCTACTTTTTCTTACTCACCATTCTTAAATAAGAACAATTTGGGCCAGACACAGTTTTATTGGGTGTGGTTTTTGACATGACCCATCTTTTAGCTGTAATCATGACCTATATAAAATCTGCTTCAACTGTGTTCAGGCAGTTTTATCTAGACATCATCTTTCATATGGCTACAGTTTTATGAAACTTTTCATGTGGTAGCATCTATACTTTTCATTGGTGGCTGAAGTATCATGCAGTAAAAATTCCAGACTTTGAGGGAATGGGTATGTTTATAGGAATAGCGATTGGACTGTGGCTATTTTGCCATTCAAAATTCAGCCCAGATTGCTGCTGAGCAAATGCTGTTGGCAGCTGATGACCGTTCAGTGGTCTTTGGGTTGGTATTCTTGGTAAATTGGTTCCAGCTGCAAGTGGGCAGGTGTCCACATCACAGTAATCACAATACAAT
The DNA here is from genome assembly GCA_007922195.1 of Podocnemis expansa. Taxonomy (NCBI): domain Eukaryota; kingdom Metazoa; phylum Chordata; order Testudines; family Podocnemididae; genus Podocnemis; species Podocnemis expansa. The sequence continues at coordinate 45,875,364 of ML681982.1, read as the reverse complement.
TTATTTCCTTACTGTAGTCTCAGAAAGATGATGGACACAACAAACCTCAGACTCATCTTCCCTTTCATTTGTAATGGTGTTCTCTGTGATAAATTGGAGGTATGTCAGCAGAATGCTGTTGGAAAGTTTGAACTGCCACTACACACATTGTACTTGTTCTATGGATAAGTGGAGTGTTTCAGTCTCTGGGCCATCAAAACTAAAAATGAATTTAAAATGAGGCTGAAAGATTAAAAACTAGATATTTCTAGTTTGTCTCATTTATCCTTTTTCAATTGATGTCATTCTCTTAGAGCTTGCACATAGAAAATTGCAATTTCCATTATGCAGAAAATTGTCCTTTACCTCTCCCATTTTTAATGTGGATGGATTGACTTTGTAGTTGAACGTATGTGCAGTACATGATGTCTTAAATATAGACCTGGGGCCTGTTCCTGCTCCCTATGAAGTCAGAAAAACTCTTACTGGCTTTCTTGTTGTAGAGTCAGTCTCTTCCACCCAAATTCAATAAATAAAGATATACAAGTCATGATTCAGCAAAGTATTTAAGTATATCCTTAATTTTAAGAACATAAATACTCTCATTAAAATCAGTAGGATTTAAGGTCATATTTAAAATTGAATTACTAATCCCAGGGATTAAAAAACGTGAGTTAGGCCACAGAAGTCATGAAACTGGTTTAAAAGTCATGAGATTATAAATTTAATGCATTTTGCATTCTCTTTGTTATGCCTTCTGGTTTTCGAGCATCAGGGGTCACATTTCCATGCTTGTTTTCTTCAGTTGTTAGGGCTAGAAGCCTTTTTTAAAATGAAAGTTGATATTCTCTTGTTGTCTCATTACATGAGGAGTTAGTAATCACATCACATGAGAGGCTTTAATGAAAACACCAAACATCGTGAGACTCAAGATAAAATGATAAGAGTTGGCAACACAGGTAAACTTAAGCATGTTCTTGTGTGTTCCTTGCTGAATCAAAGGCTTAAATAACGAGAGTGGGAAATCCCAGAGATCATTCAGCTTGTTGCTGAGAGCTAACAAGAGAAAAACGTTTGAACAGGTCCTTGGAAGTAGTGTGCTACTGAATATAGATACATAGAGCTTTAATGAATATTTCATCTAAAGGACCTTACTAATTAAGATACACATCTCAAGTGTAACCTGGAAAATTACCAGTGATAATTGTGCTGTTAAAAATGTGCATCCTTGGATCTCTGAAATAGCTGTGTGGCGAAGGTGTGTGCACTGTGTGAAGGAGAGAGCTTTTAATGCATTCCCTGTGCACTCCTATTCCACCTCTGCAAAGCTGGGGAAATTTCTCTTGTGGGGGGAGACACCATGCCCCCTTCATCAGCCTTGTGCTCCATGTAGGCCATAACAAGGGTGGCAGCTACAGGATATGACACCCTAAATCACTCAAGTAGGTCGGCCTCACAGCTGTGAGGTTACTATAGCTCTGAAGCTGCAGTATCAGCAAGGGAGGATCTCCGCTGCTGCTCTGGACCTGGGAGAAAAGATTTCTACTGCACTAATCCCCACGGATTCACTGGCAAACAGTCATTTTACCTGAACTGTGCATTGGCAGCAGTTTGGTCCTAAAGCAGGTCTCACTGGATTCACAGCTGAGTTGACCTGAATGTTATATAAGAGCTATTGTATCATAACCTTTCTCTGAGGCTCTCCCTTCAGAGGGCAGGAAGTGAGAGAAAATGTTGTACTGGTCTAGAGTATTTAAAAAAACACATCAACAAAAATAAATGTATAATAAGTACTGGATTTGAACCCCCACAAAGGAATATTTACTTTTTTAATGTGAAGCTTTCATGGTAAAGTAGCAACGCAAGGCAACACAACACACTTAGAGCTATTCTGGATGCAGTGAAGTAGAATGAAGGTGCCAAACTGTTTCAGTTTAATTCAATGTCCACATGTCAGTTTAATAGTGAGCCTCTGCTTGCGGGGCTAAACTCATGTCAGTCACTGGGGAGATGAACAGGGATGCCTGCTCTTGGCCCACCCATGCTTCTAATACCATCTGCTCAGGCCCAGTTTAGGACTATGCAGCCCAGGGTTTCAGGGATGCCAGGCTTGAGAGATTGTTTTTATTGTTTACAGACCCTAGTGTGCAAATGTATCATCTTATATGGCAGCAATAAATTGTGCATGCAACTTGTGCATCAAAATCATGAAGGGGGCTACAAATGCAATAAAAACTAAGATGTTAAAAAGTTTAACAACTGGAGGGTGGCACTGATGACACTTTTTGCCTGTGGCACCATTTTGTCTGGGACTGGACCTGCTCCTGCTCCTTTCCTATAGGCAATAGATAATGCTGGTTCCACTGTAAAGTGGTCTTCTGCATCTGTGGAGGTGGAGAGTTTGCCACCTAATGAAATAATTCTATGGAGAAAAGGGTTCATCAACCAAAAACTTCCATTGCATTAGATTAATAATAAAAGTCTATCTACTGTACTAAATAACATAGTTAATACTTCTGCTGTTTCCACTGCTGTTGTACCAGCTGATTTTTGTTGTGTCTGAGTTTTGTACAATCTTACAACTGCTTATCTTCAGAAACAGAAACCTGACTTTTTTTTTAGAAGAAACAGCTGAGATACCAGCTAGTGAAAGATCCCTGTCAAAGTACAGAAATTTAGTAGACATGTTTATGATGGAGTAATCACTGTGTTTCCTTTTTTAGGTACCACGATCAACAGGATGTTACTAGCAACTTCCTTGGAGCAATGTGGTTGATTTCAATAACGTTCCTATCCATTGGGTATGGTGACATGGTACCTAATACGTACTGTGGAAAAGGAGTCTGTTTACTTACTGGAATAATGGTAAGTGTCCCCGGGGTTTCTTCACTGACTTTCCCATGTATTCAGTTCAATCAATTCTAACACAAAATGGCTGACTTTAAACTGGCATTGCTTGGTGGAGATATAAAATGTTTATCCATTCTGCAGTAGTTTGTACAGTACCTGTGTTACTTTGGGACATTCCCTAGGTCTTTTATCCCAGTAGTAACTGAGAGCATTCACCTTCTTTAGATAAATGCAGAGCTTTAGCATGGTACAGAGAACCAAACATAACCAGCTGCAATTCAGAGCATCAGAATCTCAATAAAGCCTGTCTCAAAAGGTCATGCTATAGTGACAATGTTTTTATGGTTCTTGGCTTTGCATTTAAGCATATCTGAATAGATCGGTAATGATAGTAATTCCTAGACCTGTTTCTTAAACTTTGAACGTTATTAAAAATATAGAAAAGCTACAGCAGCTAGTCCTCCATAACACATTTTATTGTGCTTAAGTTTTCTAAGGTATTCCACATATATCTAATAGGTTTTCAATAGGTTTATATAATATGTTTGCTGTAAGCACAGTGCTCATAGATATTTCTTACTATAGTCATATTTAGTAAGGTTGTACCTAATGTCTAATTTTAGTAGTTAACTAATGCACTATAACTGACAGTAGTATTTGGTCAAAGCCAAATAGTGGATACAGTAATAAACAACAGTCACGTGTATTTCATTTGATCTTAGTTTGCAGCAGAGTGTTAGCAATGAAGGGCCTGACTGTGCAATTCTTACTCATGAAAGCCCCATTAAATATAATATAAGCTAGCCCCGAATCAGCACCAATAATAACCCAACCTCATGTATTGCAGTTATGTTTTTATATTACTTTAATATCTTTCTATTCTAAAATTACACCTTGAACTCTTGCTTTTGTTAAATAGGTTTTGAGAGTTTGGCATATACCTAATGGTAACTAAGGATTCCTTTCTAAAGATTGTCTTTTCTGTACAAACATGCTGGCAAATACATTCATCTGAAAAGAATTCCTTTTTCTCTTTATAGAATGATATATACTTCTCTTTCTAATATGTGAAGGAGACTAATGTGCTCTGGAAGTCTTGGAGACTTTATGTCAACTGTTCTTTTGCGTATGACCGAATTCTTGACATTGACATAGTCGTTGAGGTAATAAGAAAGCCTCTGTGTCTTTTTAGCAAAATTTGCTGATTGTGGCAGATACAGATTGATATAAAATACAGTTTTCAAGGTAGTCTTAAAAGAGAGCCTGGAAGAGTGAGGAGTGAAACAGAAAGCTTTCCTAAAGTGTATCATGGCACCTCAAATCTGCCAGCTTTCAGGGTGCTTCACTGTACTCCTCAGCAAAAGATGGGTTCTGATGCCTAAGAGGGGACTGGAAGATGAATTAGTCATGGGAAAATCTGACACAAGTAGCATAGGAAGAAGGTGGGAGGGAAGAAGGACTTACTACTGTGGGGAAAGACTGGAAGGAAGGAGCCCTCCACTCTGTTTCAGAAATGAGAAGCAACAGCGGTTGACTAGTTCATGCTGCAGATATTGAATGTCATAACATTACCTCTCCCTGTGTATCACCTATGACCCGGTGTTTAAAGAATTGCTGGGGCAATCTTTGATTTTAAATTAATCTGAATATGCATTCAAAGCAAAGTTTGGAACATTGTTGATATTTGTGATATGAAAAATCCTTTGGTGCAGAGTAAATTTTACACTGGACTCTTGTGATGGGCTTCCTGGCCTCAAAAACAGTGGCAAGAGCATTGATGCTGGCTCTGATTTTGTGGGTTTCACACCAGTATAGCTCCATTGGCACCAGTGGAGATACCCCTGACTTATGTTTTGCATAACTGAGATCAGCATCAGGGCCTCTTTTCTAACCCTTTCAATGGTTAAGGATTTGCTGTATAACTGTAATGTGGTAAAAACATGGTGCAAGTAAACTCATTAAAAACAGACTCCTAATTATTGCAAGTACTTTTCTTCACACTCACGAACTAATCACACACAAGACTAGGATGATAAGCAAAATTTATCATTTTACTTATCAGAATGTGATACTGCCTCAAGCATAAAATAGTTCTCTTTATTTGCTTCTCCTATATTTGGTGCAAAATGAATTAAATTACCATGTAATGTTCAGTGTTTGCCTATGCAAAGTTTACACACAAACATGGAGGCCAGGTCAAGCAAGACCCCTTGGTAATTTAGCCCGTAAAATGTAGAGGGACAATGAGGAACATAGTCAAAGGCATGAAGTACATAATTAAAAATTCTCCAGATATGTTAGAAGCACTGAGGTTGCATGTGTGACCAATATCATCAGTCTCAATTGACATGGTGATAAATGTGGTATGAAGAGACTGTGACCACTGTAAACTACTGAAAAGGGGAGAAGCAATTGAAAAGAATGGTCAAGTTTAAATAAGATAATAAAGAAATTTCTGGCCCCAGCACAACTTTTAGGGGAAGCTGAAATTTGGCTTTGACAGACTGACATCTCTAAGAAGGAAGCTGTGGAGCAACTAGAGAAATTCCAGGTCAGTAAACAGAGATGGTTCTCCTTCTAGAGTTCTAAAGGATACAAAATAGAAAGTATTGGGCATAGGGAGTATATGATCCTTTGGGGCCAAACCCCAAAACCAAAAGGTACAAGACTTAGCTGTAACCGTCTTTCTGAAGACTGCAAAGCTACATATGTTCTGTCTATCTGGAGAAAGGAAGATTACAGGAATTATCCAGTGGGTAAACTGCACCTTAGTTCTATAGAAACTATTGGTAGTCTTATTAAAAGGTCAACTAGTATAATATTTGAATAAACACATCCAAATAAGGTCAATCCATCAACATTTCTGTGAGGAAAATCATGACTCTAACCTTTTGAAAAAAGACAATAAATTAGTAGAAAACAGTGATCTGTACCCAGTTTAATTGGCTTTTCAGAAATGCTGGTTAAGGAGTAGATCAGCAAATAAGTAATGATAGGTTAAAGGGTGGGAAATATTTTGATTGATGGAAACCTGTTTAATTAATGGGAAGCACTTGCAGTGAATGGGTGCAAGAGCAGTTGCATATAGTACCTAAGAGTTAGAGAAATAGACCTTAAGTGTTCACAATTTGCTTTAACTGTTAAAACTGATGAGGTATTGTCAGACTCCAGATGGATTTCAGTGTCTTGAGACACTGAGGCAGGTGACATCATTTAAATCCCACTAGCTCATATTGCTTGAAAATAACCTAAACTTCTAATGTAAACTGATAGACTCTGAACTTCAAGGATAAACTGAAGGGAAAAGAATCCTCAGGAATCAAGAACAGATATATTTAAAAATCAGGAGCAGTTTAAACAAACAAAAACAAAAAAAAAGCAGCAAGAAAAGACAAAGAACATTTTGATACCTTAAAAACTGAGAAATAATGCATGGTCTGTTATCATGGCTTCATGTTGCACAATGGAACATTTAAAAGCACTAGGTATGTATGCAATTGATGTGGGCATAGAAACAATGGCTGTGTTCACACAGCATTTTTGTTTTGAAACAACAAGGTTG
>ML681982.1:45753676-45861054 GCA_007922195.1 Podocnemis expansa | reverse complement strand
CTTTCTTTCTTTCTTTCTTTCTTTCTTTCTTTCTTTCTTTCTTTCTTTCTTTCTTTCTTCTATTTTTAAAACAAAGTTTTCTGTACTTGTCAGGCAATTTCTGGGGCCCTGAACTGTCTGTAGGTATTTAATTGGTTATTATTTTTGTGTCATTTTAGTATATCATTCAATTTGCATTTTGTCTAACATTCTGAAGGAACCTGAGTGACTGGTGAAAAGCAAGGAAATTTGCTTAAGTGCTATGTTATGAGTAGAAGAAGCTTAAATATTTAAAATACAATGGACGAAATTCAGCCTTGGAGCCAGCAGGCAGAAATACTACTGAAGCCAGTGCTTAACTAGGCACAGCTATTGAAAACATAGAAATGCAATAATGCAAAACTATTTTAGGTCATAATTTTAGATTGGAGGATTAATACAGTAATTGTGCTATTATGTCTCCTGTGCTGTTCAGCACTGCAGGGTGTAGGAGAAGGTAAAAGGTTGAAATAGAAAAAGTCAAGTAGAAACAGTCAAACTGAGCCCTAAGGCTTGGAAACAAAACCAAAAAAGCAGGCCTGAGCTGGATAACTAGCTGAATTGACAGGAGTCAGGCTAAGGCAGTCTCACTTCACAGAAAATGGCAAGAAGTAAGTTGCAACTGCAGTAAGAGTGTGAAAGGATCTTGAAGGTATGAGGTGTCCAGTTGGCCTAGTGCCAAGGAAGTAAGAAGTGATGTTTCAGCCAGATCATGACACTTTGATGGACGGAGGTGATGGATGGAGATGTTCAGTGATGCATGGACCTATAAAATTAATGGGTGGCGTCAAAAGAGGTACATTGAACCAATCAAGGTAAATTTGGACACCAAAGAGGGCCAGATCAAGAGGTTTGAGCAGGGTATAAAAGTAGAGCCCTGGAGCCCCAGAGCCCAGATTTTGTGCTGCCAAAAGGAGTGATGGAGAGTCCTGCCATTAGTTGAGCTGTTCTGTTGCACTGAGAGCGTGAATGCTGCCAGCTTATCTGTTGAAATATGATGCTTGCCATTGTGCTACACTGCAGTAAAGCCTAGCTTGGCACCTTCATTTCTACAAAGATCTATGGTCATGTTGGTTTCTTCGTTCATAAGTGTTGCCTCAGTTTACCTCTTGCAGCATACACCTAGGCTTTTGGTTAATGAGCTAACGGAGTCCTCACTAGAAACCTAAGCCAAAGGTAACCCAGAACATTGACCAAAGGAGCACTTCAGTTCAGGACCACCAGGCTAACAAAGTTCCCACTAAAGGTCTGAACCAGGCTTTATAGATCACTAGGCTAACAGAATACCCACTTAAAAATCTGAGCTGGGGTAATCCTGAGGGAACACACATACAGAGGCACCCATACACAGCCAAACAGACGTCTGTGCCTGGTGCAAAACAACACAGATAAGAACGCTTCCTGCCCGACACACCACACAGGGTTACTCTCTTTCCCAGTGGGAGCTGGGATACATGCAAAAACTCAGATGTTTGAGGGTGTTTTACAACTCCATTTTCTTAGCCTTGTGTCCATCTCAGGGATGGATTCCTCTTTCAGCACTTTTGCATTGCTTGTTTGGAGAGCTCTTTTACTTCAAGCAGGACCCTGTTTTTGTGGGGTTTTTTTCTGGCTGATCCAATAAGCCCACCTACTAGAAAGCCAAATGAACAGAGTATCTGTTTAAATTCTTACAGGCTTTTCATTTTGTGCAGCGCAGCAGGAGGAATGTTGTGCCTTTTCTGGTGCAGAGCTAAATTTCCCACCAGAGCCATATGTCTGCAAAGCGGACCTTCTCCCTCACTGGATCCCATGGGAAATGAGCAAGAAATGTGGCAGCTGCCTTCTCTCAGCACCAGGCAAGTATAGCAGGACATTTTTGTGACAACTACAGCACTAAAGAACCACACTTCACTCCTAGTCCAGCTAGATCAAAGCTGCCAAGAGATTTCCAGCTGAGCCACTCATGCATCTCCAACCCATGTTCCCTACCCCAGGCATGTATACATGTAAATGATAGGCAGTAGGCCTGCCAGATTTAAATGCAATTTTAACACCTGCCAAAGGCAGAAGCAAGAAGAAATGCCACTGGAATTCATTCAGTGAAATCTCGAATTTCTTCAAGTGTTTAAAGAGTTTGAAGCTCTCACCTAACATGGTCTTCAGTACTGCTCTCCTGGGCAGTATTTTCTTTTCATCATCTTAGAATTTTCCAACCTTATATTTAGGATATGTGGGCACCTTTCTTTGGCTCTCACTGTAGGTGAGCCCCTATAACAGTCCTTTATCCCAGTGGTTCCCACCCTTTTTTCTGCCATGGCACACGTTGATACCTTTAATTATTTTGAGGCACAACATCATAGTTGCTAAATAAACTGAGGAATATTCATGAGCCAATCCAGACCTCATCTAGTAATTTTTCAAAAAATTCTGGGGCACACTTGCTCAGGCCTGAGGGCACACCCGTGTGCCATGGCTCAGTGGTTGGGAAACGCTGCTTTATCCAAACCCTCTGAACTTTGTAAACATCCAGAGCAAAGCACTGACATTGTGGCCTTCCTTTGTCTTGTTGTAAGCTAAAAACATGAGTCCAAACACTTCTGCATTTGAAGAAAGCTTGGAAATTGATCCAAACTTTACATCTCAAGCCCATCTTTTGCTATCAGTGTGGTAGCTTTGTTTTCTGTAGGACACATTTGTCTTTACCCACCAGGGCTACTGTCTGTCTGTTGTGTGCCACTGAGGAGTTGCTGGCTAGTAGCAATAGCAGTGTTACTGTAGCATGTACATGCCTTAGTCGTAGATCAGGATCCCATTGCATTAGGTGCAGTTCAAAAGGCAGGCAGTTTACATATCAGACAATAGACACCAGATGGAAATGGACAAAAGGAGGACTGCAAGGAAAAATTGAGATGACTGCTCATTACGATAGTGGTCTCAGAACACTGGCAGTTGAACTGTTGTCGTGGTTTTTGTAGGCATCGCTACAGACGTAGATTTTAAGGAGGAATAATGAGATAACTTTGCATGTATTTGCAGCTTCTCTGAGCATAAAGAGCAGCATGATGAGGCCATCTCGGGGGTGGGGAGGGCTGGGGAGAGGGGTGGCCAAGGTCCAATCAGCCTATGGGGACCTCCACCTCTCCCCGCACTGGGGGTAGGGCAGGGCAGGCTGGCCCAGAGGCTGGGTTGTGCACTCCTGCCCTGCCCCCTTGGCTTCGGCTTGCCGCCAGATACAGCGGGGCAGGTTGAGCAGGCAGCATAGTAGTGGAGGGGAGGCAGCGGTGCAGGCAGTGTGGGGCCCGTGGAACCACAGGGCCTGGGACAGTCACCCTGCTTGCCCCACCCCAAGGATGACAGTGGCTCGTAGATGCTTGTTTGAAAATTGAACATGTGGTTGATGGATGCTGGAACCATAGGCCAGTCAGAGGCAGGACACAGTATCTTGAGAAAATATGTGTGGTGAGACTAGATGGTGAATGGACCTTGAATGGTGGAAAAAGCAGCTTTTGTTTAGTTTAGTAGCAATGTGGGAGGCAGTGAAAGGATTTAAAGAAACGGGTAATGTGGCCAAAAATTATGAGCTGGGGAAATGATCTGTGAAACAGCATTCTGCATGCATGTGAGTTGGGTAAAAATTTAATTTGTCAAGAAAAGAGAAAAGGATGCTGTGTTAATTGAGACATGAAATGATGAGAAGTCTGGACAAGAGTTTTAGTTCTGTGGGTGGATAGAAAAGGCCATAGAGATGTAATCCAGGAAGAATCTGCAAGATTTAAAAGTAACCTGGATGAGAGTACGTAGAGGTCCAAGTCAAAGATGACACTCATTACAGCCTTTTTGGTGAGGAAGATTTCAATGCTTCACTTTTAAAGTTACCTCAAAAGAATCATTTTAAAGGCAGTTATTTTCTGTCTCCTTGCTGCATTGGGCAGCTGAAGGCTTGCCTTCAGAGTTCCTAACTGGTGCCATAAAACTTACATTTACATAGCCAGTGTGATTCTTCTCATACATTTTCACTGTTGCAAGTCCCTTTACAACTCACTGGTGTAAAAGGGGAGGGAATTGCTTTTAACATTTTTAACAAATACCTAAGCCCCAAAATGGGTCAAATATATGGACATATTTTTCTTTTAACAATGGGTCTTTTAAATTCTTGGCATTGAGTAAGATTCCTAGTATTTGTTTTTGCAAGACATAGCATAGACCTGTGGTTTTCAAACTATAGGTTGGGACTGAGTACTGGGTTAAAAACCCTCAGGTACCAGGTCGCAGCCCTCTCTGATGCAGCCACTAAAACACTGAGATGTGTTGTGGGCATAAATGATTTTTATCAACTGGGTCCCAAGAAAAGAAGTTTGAAAATCTTCAGCATAGAGCAAAATATAAATAAGAAATTGAACAATCTTGAAACAGGTCCAATCTAGCTTTTGTCACTCTGCAAAAGTGAAGGTCTGGAAATTTGTCATACATTTGTAACCATAGTGGTCACTTACTGACATAAATGTGGCTATATATTGAGCTGGCTATAGTGTTCATTTGCTATAAAACTCAAACTTCTCCAGTTTCTTACCGTGAAAAACAGGTATTGATCAAAACATAGGGAAAATCTTGGTCCCCTTAAAGTCCATAGGAAGTTTACCATTGACTCACATGAAATAATGGGAAACCTGTTTGTTTCCTTTTGGAGACCCACCTGTGTCAGCACATATACACATCTGTTGACACTTGTGAAGAACAGAAGAATCTAGGCGAATTTTAGTGTGTAGTTTGCTAGAAATACCTCCAATAGATAATTTACAGTACTCCTAAAAAACAAACATGATATTCCTCATTTTATTCGTAGCAACAGGCATGTACTTTTATTTAATAGATGTATCATTTGCAGTTTTGCCCTGCAACTTTGCCCTGCAACTTAGTATTTTTGTGAGAATATTTAACTTCATATCAGTTCATAATTTATTCAGTTTTATTTTGTGAATATTTGTTGCAAAATAAAATGGAAATAATGTATAGTGAAAACTGTATAAACCAACCACTAGGACAAGAGACTGAGGAAAAAACAGTTTCCTAAGGCAGGTGGGCTTTTACTAAAGGTTTTTGTAAAATGTACTAGGAAGACTGAATTAAATCACATAATTAAATTTTATGGATTGGCTTCAAAATTTTTTTTATTATATAAGTTGTTTAAAGCTACTTTACTTAACATAGCAATTTACATGCTTTATTTTTTAAAAAAATCACTGAGAATACCAGAACCTTATTAAATTAAGAATTTTAAGAATTAGTGATGCTGTTTTAAAAAATGCAGAAGATCCCTTTCAAAAAATTAAAATGAGTTTAATGGAATGTTGGTTATAAAAATGAGCAGCAAAGCTACATTTTAAAAGGCCACATCTAAATTTGTGCATGTGGTTTTACAAGTATTTAATGATGATTTGCATATTCAAATCAAGTAGATTTCTAAATAACATGAACATATGCATTCTGTTTACATTGGACAAAAGAATTGTTTTGCATACTGTAAAACTGTATGCACAGTTACAGGCTGTCCTGAAAAATTGGCGCAATTTGTTCGTGAGGCTCAAGATAGCTAGAATGTATTAGTAAATTCTAAGTTTATTTTGTTCCATGTGTAATAAATTCCTTTTCTGAAACAACAACAGATGATCATGTTTAGACGTTCTACAAATCTTAGAAATTAACTAGCAAGCCTTGCTGTTTTCTAATTCTTGTTAAAAATTAAAACCTGGTTGGCAGATTTTGTTCTAAAGATAGACTGGGGTAACTGAAGACCACATGGTAACATTTGAGAGTACATCTGTAAGTTATTTTTTAACTGTACTAACAATGTAATGTTATGAATACTGCTTTTGTTCTGTATTTGTCCTTTCAGTTTGGTCTGTAAGTGATACACTGGAATTCCCAAGTACTCTTAAAAGCTTGATGTTTACCAACACAAAATGTGCAATTTAAAATAAAATATAGTGTAACAGCCAGGAATGAGACAGACTGAACAGTGTAAATTAGTGCTTCAGTACTCCAAAAGCTGTGTGTTTTTCCCCTTTTGTTTTGGTTTTGATGAAATAGGATTCCCCTGAAGGGAGAGGAGGAGCTTGAAGCAGTGATTTAGTTTATTGTTTGCCTTAGTCCTGCATAATGTTCAAAGTACAATAACCAAAAAACATTTTTCAGCTGTTTTAGCCTGTCATCTGAAAATAGGACTTTCTTGCAGCTGGAACTATGCTTTTATGCATGCAGTGTTGATATGGAAAAAGCTGGGGGGAGGGAGTGATTATGAATATGTATCCGTCTTACTGATTTATTATAAGAACAAAGATGTTGAGTAAGATAGTCACAGGAGTAGACAGCAACATCATGCCATCCTTTAAAATAACAGTACAGATTATCCGTGCCTTGGTTTCTTGCCTTTAAAGTGGGAATACCACCACTTAGTGCAAGTAGAATACCCTCCAGATGTGCGAGGAATTATTAAAATTCATCTTATTTATAATAATGATAAAACTTTAAAACCCCAATTTAAAATAATGTGCTATCTCTGTAAACTTACTAAAAAAATAAACATCATTTATTTTCTCTCATGGTAGTGCAAGGAAGAATTCACACGCAACAGTCTAGGTTTACTTGTTGAACACACACAAAAAGTGTGCATTTTCACTCATACCATCATTGTGTGATCCTGTCATATTTCACCAGCCCACCCAGAGCCAGTCTATATTAATATTTGCATGAGAGCCCTTCAACAAACACCATGGTACTTCATGAAGCAGTTTTGATGATTGTACTCTTTTCTTTAGGCTAAGAGAAGACATTTCCAAGTATGTTGCTGGAAGTATGGAGCTGCTACAAGCACAGTCTTTTAGACAGTAATAATTCGAGCTCTGATAACTGCATGTTGCTTACCTACATTCCCTTAATTTCAATTCCATGTGGTATTGTTTTTCACATTTTGGTTCTAGACTCTTGTGATAAGCTGTTTTAACAACTGGTTCATCCCAGTACAGAGATGTTCTCAGATTCAAGTACTGAATTTTTGAGAAGTGTTTTGAGAAATGCGGATGAAAGATGTTACATCTGTATTTCTGGAAATAAATAACAGCATTCCAGAGCTGAGGCACAGAGTTCACCACCACTGACTCCCTGATGATCTTCATTATAGCTTCCTTTGGATATATTTGACAGTTTAGATTTCAGGATGATGTTTTTAAGAGAACACAATGATCCTCAAACCAGTTGACTTCCATTGCTGATTAAAAGGGTGAGGCTAAGGGTTGTGTAACATACATGTGTGAGGTGGAGATTGGTCAGAAAATGTGTGTAGTGTATAAGGCTACATCTACACTTAGGGCGGCATATAAAGTGTATAAACTACATGCCCCCCAGCACTGGTATAAATAGCATGTTCTCTGCAGCTCTCAGCAATGCTCCCATCTCAGGTCTGGGATTTGAGAGAAGTGAAGATATTACCTCCTTTTCCCTCATGCCTAGAGCCTGTGGATACTCCACCTTCCCTATCCTTAATTTCATCCAACACTAGAATGGGAGTAAAGGAGCAGAGCATCTGGAGAAGAAGCAGAAGCCTAAAGAAAGAATAAGAACAGGGAGCAACAACAGCAGTATGTGTGAAGAGGTTTATTTGGGAGGCCCAATTGGTATAGAGGTTTAGATAGACCAGAACTAACTGGAGGATATGAGGGCTGCATGTGTTTTGTGGTGAACAGATAAAGTCACTGGAGGGGGATCTTGATGTGTTTGAGGGGATCTGGGGCAAGTTAAATGGTGGGGGGCGCAGATATAAGTGTTGGGTATCTATTAGTATATGCAGAGGAGGGAGCAGGTGAATTAACAGAGGAGTCCAAGTTCATTAGGGAGTTGGTGAATTCATTCTGGGGTTTTTTGCATAGGGAAAAATAAACTGAAGAGGGATGCTTATGAGGAGCAAATTAATTGGGGAAATCTCCATATTTACTGGCTGCAAATAGAACAAATCCCCACATATATAAAGTATCATTCAGTATATGTACATCTGAAAAATACTGGGGTTGGTGGTAGGGCAATCTGTAGAAATCACTCAGGTATATTACAATTTAGGAATCAGTGAAATAAGCTGTAGTTGGGGACTGCTTTACATAACATCTTCCTGCTTGTTGTTTTACCTGTCACAACCTCCTTCTAATCTCTTAGCACATAATTTACTCCGTTATAATTCTCTTGCATGGAATTTGTATTTGCTTATCCCAGGCTTTACTTGGGACAGCATTAATGGTATTTATGTGCGCGTGCGTGCGTGCATGCACGCACACACTTGGCACAAAACAACCTCCAGGCAAATCAGAAAGCTGTTTCTGCAAGATGCTTGTGTTATTAAAAAGTAGTAAAATGGACTGACTGAACATAATGTGTAGAAAAAGATCACTTTTGGTATGCCAGAAGGGAACATGGAAATAGAGCTCTTTCAAATAACTTTTTGTTTCGTTTTGTTCCAGTATCCAAACCAAAAAATTTATTCCCCAAAATTATTTGGGCCAACCTGAAAGGAATTTTTCATGGACGTTTGGTACACTGAAAGAGTGGGAAAACTTTGGTTTGAGTCGAACTATTCATTCTACCTGAAAGAAAACGTTTCGTTTCATTTTCATAGTTTTTAAACTCTTCTCCCCCTTTTAAAATCAAAGGGGCATTTCAAATTTAAAATGTTGGCGTGGTTTTAGCTAAAAAGTATTGAAACTAAAGTTACAATTAATTTTTTCTATTGTTCAGTCAAAACAATTAATTGAATTCAGTCTGAATTTGCAAATAGTTTTAGTCAGTACAAATCTGTATTAGTTTAAAAAAAAAAAAAAAAAAAGGTTTTGCATAGAAAGTTTTGACCAGCTCTACACAGGAGTATGTGTAAGTAACTAAACACTAGATTTAGACTTTCTTTAAAGTCTAAAGATAAAGTAAGACAGATTCTAGCTGTGTTAGATACTAATCCAATCTTACTTCCTTCTACAATTGCAGATACTATGAGTATGAACAGGCCCTTCTGGACTCATTTATGTTGGTTTTCTAAATTTTATATGTTATATCTGACTACCCTTGATCAGGCATTTTAAACCAATTTTGTTCTAAAATCTGTGTTTTTTTCAACCTCTAGCAGAAAAAAAGCTTGACTTTAAAATGATGCTCTTCAGTAAGCAGTTGATGATGCCTTGACAGTTTACCAGTCTACAGTAACAGTCTCTTTATATAACTTTGAACTAAAATAGCTGTACTATATTCATCACATTGATCAGGAGTGGTGATTCATCTGATGCGTTTCATATTTCTTTAGTGAAGAAGAAACTTCTTAAAAATGCTTTAGAGAAAACACAGTAGTAACTTCTTGGGGTTTGTTTTATTGTTGTTTTCAGGGTGCTGGGTGCACTGCACTGGTGGTAGCTGTGGTTGCCAGGAAGCTAGAACTTACCAAAGCTGAAAAACATGTGCATAATTTCATGATGGATACCCAGCTAACTAAAAGAGTAAGTTATACCTGCAGATCTTTATATTCACCATTGAAAAAGAAATGTTGCTGAGGCAGTTCTCAAAAATACACTTCACTGGAAAAAGAATAATTTTCATTCTTGTACCTATCTATGGGCCTTCTCCTGAGAGGTGCTAGGAGGTTCTGGGGGCACAGAGCACCTTGAACTTCTATTGAAGCCAGTGGGAGTTGCAGGCTCTTACACCTGAAGCGGATATGGCCCAATGACAATAGATTTGAAGATTCTCTTAGGGAGGGACATATTGAAACTAGACGAAGCTGGAAGGTAACTGCGGTAACCAGCAAAGAACATAATATTGTTCTGAAGGAAGAGTTTGTTATGTAGTAAACTATGTTGAGTTTTGTGCAGCATATGAGAGAAGAACCTATAGTATATAGGTGCTTCTTGTAGTTCTATTAGAGTATATGACTTCAATGTGTGATTGCTTGAAATCCAGATTTACAGAAGTAGAAAGACTGCTCTTTGTAAAAGAACAAAAGAAGCTTCCTCACAAGTGAGACCATCTTGCAAATGAGGATTAAAAATAGCCTTTGCTTTGAGTCAAATACAGTCTTTGCTGTGGCTTTGTTTGCTGAACACATGGAGTTGTTCTGTCAGGCACTTGCAATAAACTAGAAATCGATGTCTCACAGATAGAAACTAAAAGTCAATAAGATAAATGTTTTTAAAAAATATTAAATAAAATGTCATTTTGCAGAGACAAAATGAAATCTTTGATTAAAAAATATCCACATCTGAAAATATAAGAATCACCGTTGAAATTATAATGAAGATCTGCAATCCAGGAAAAATATGTTTATGTATAGAGAACAAATAATGGAGTTTATCCTTACTCATTTGGTTAGTCTCATTCATTTCAGGCAGATTATTTATGTGATAAAAGTCTGTTCAATGAGACCCAAAAAGCTTTGTAGAGAAACAGCAGGAAAAACAATATGGCAAACAGGGGTGATCGCAGAAATTTACATTTGACCACTTTTTTTGGAGAGGCGCATTCTGTGCCCCACTGCCCAGCTTCAGGGGGTGCTTTCTCTTCCCTACCCCTACACACCACTCCAAGCCTCAGGAGCAGCTTGCTTCTTCTCTGGCCCCTCTTTTCCTCTGGTCTTTCCTCTTGCCTATCCCCAGCCCAGGACCTGATAGGTGCTTGCTCTCTCCTGCCCATGCCCCCATGCCCCTGTCCCCCAGCATGAGCTCACCGTCCCTGGGCCAGAGCAGTTCTGTGCCCCCACCAATTACTGGGTGGGCCCATGCCTCTGCTTGCCTTCCATCCCCTTCTGCAGATTAGGATGAAATTGGTAGTCACACATGTATTAAGAAACTGAACCATGAATGTGAGTATAGACAGGTAAAACTATCTTTCTTCCCTCCTCCTTTGAGAAACAAAGTGGGTGAGTTAATATCTTTTATTGGACCAATTTCCATTGGTGAGAGAGATGACCTTTCAGCAACAGAAGGTGGTCCAATAAAAGATATTACCTCATTCACCTTGTCTCTTTAATATCCTGGGACCAACATGTCTACAACAACACTGGAAGATCTAGGCAGAAAAATGGATTCATGTAAATTTGCTAAGTCTCGTGAATTTAACATTACACTCACTTCTCTTTAATCGCACTATCTATCCGTTCTTCCGAAAATAAAATCTAATCAGAAGTTCAGTGTAATGTTTAAGTTAGTCTCAGAGCGTACTTGGAACTTCCTCCACTCAGATAAGAAAAAGGGAAGCAAACAACCCTTCCTGTGACTGAATAGTTGTCCGATCGCAAACCAGTAACACAAGAGCTGGAATTTGCTATAAATTACAAACTGAAGGTATCCAAAATTATGGGGAGGGCAAGGATTTCAGGCCTTCAGTGAGGTCCAGGGAGCCTGATCTTGCTTCCACTGAAGTCATAGCAAAATTCCCCACTGACAGCAGTGGTGCACAGCTGGGACAGTTGTCTCTGGGAGCTCCTGCTACTAGCAGGGTCCAGGTGCAGCTCTGCATTGCTTCCTTCTGTATGCTATGATTTAGCTTCAGTACTGCAGTGGTAGATTTGATAGAGACATAGATAGAGATAAGTAAGAGCTACAATTGAATACTCTCTTTTTACTTATGAAGTATACTAGCAAGTAGAACATCAATCAACAATACACTGGAATGCTTTGTCAGTATTTTTATAAATATTGTCAGTGCCACACTGGGGAGATGAGAGGGCTTTGGAGAAGTAAAGGTACCCTTACATTTTACACTGTGAATATCTTGTTATAGAGATCCTTACTTGTAGAATGCTACGAAGCACAAATGAATCAGATACAGTCAACATAGCTATGACATTTTAGCAATACGTATTTCTCAAACAAGTGTCAGAACAAAATGGGAAAACCAGAACAAAGAAAGAAGGAAACACGTATTTGAGCATCCCTTGAATTTATTACAGGGGAAAAGACTATTAAATCGCTGATAGAAAGGAGATTCTTGTAAGGAATCTTATATGAAGCAAGATCAGGAAGTAGCAAACTAGTAACAGGGAAAACCATTTTTGGTCCTATACAAGGTATCCTGCTAAGTACTGTATGCGAAATGTCTTGGTATTCAATTTTTATAATTTACATGTAATGAGAGCACTAAATGGGTCAAGTTCTCATCCAAAAGAGGTTCAATTCCCAGCCACAAAGGAAATTTACAAATACCACTACTATCAGAATCATAGATTTGTATAAGAACAATACTACAGGTCCCACCTCTGGTCATGTCATCACTCCTCCTGCAACAGCTTCATACTGCACCCATAGCTCACAGATAGCTAGCACCATGAGTGCTTCTGAAAGACAGGGCACCCCAGAGAAGATTCAAAGAAACATTAATGCTATTTTTGTGAGCCTGGTGTTTTCTTTTATTAAACAGGTGAAAAATGCAGCTGCCAATGTACTCAGGGAAACATGGTTAATTTATAAAAATACAAAGCTGGTTAAAAAGATAGACCATGCAAAAGTAAGGAAACATCAACGCAAATTCTTGCAAGCTATTCATCAGTAAGTACTATTTTGGTTTGGTTTTTTTCTGTCCAGACGTTATCTATCCTCACCCAGAACTTTGCTCTGGGTTCTGAATTTTCTCTTTCTTGTAGAATAAAACAAGTAAGACACTAGAGTAGTGTTTATTCACAAAAGAAACAGTGCCAGCAGTGTATGCCCTACATAGGTATGCTCTGAATTTTTATATGCATTTTCCTGGACTTCTCTATCAGGCTTCAGAAATTAGCATGGAGATTTTTATGTTATATTATTACCAGTAGTTTGTTGTTACTATTTTATGAATTTATTTTAAAACAGTTGCTTCCTTTTTTCATTAGAAAACAGAAATGCAGTAACTATTTCAATTTCATTTAAAGCAAACATTTTAATCACCTCCTATCAGAATAATCTAGTCACTTTAAAAATAGAAGCTATTACTACAATTACTATTTAGAGGAAAAATAATAGATGAGATTCTCTGGCCCTTAATGTTATTCCAGCAGCTTAAAAGTGTCAACATAAATTCCTTATGCTTAGCTGGAGATTTCCTTGGTATGGGGGAGTCCTCAGTGGGTAGAAAAGGCATAGCTGCCTACTACACTGCTCCCTGGCATCTGGGCATGAGTAGCATGGCCAAAGCATGGTGTACTCTGGCAATCATCAGATGGCCCTGTAGGAATTTTTGTGACTGTAATTTAGATCAGCCCCCAGCCTGTCCTGATCTCTACCAGGAGACAAGCAAGTCTGACCATCATGGAGTAATAAAGATAGGAACTGGATCATATTCTCTGCTGGGCCCAGTCATTGTAGTAAACTAAATCATCATAATGCACTCTGCCACACTTCAAAGTGTTCAGTCTGAAATTCACTAAATGTTTGTCATAAAGCAGATCCAAAACCAGGAGAATGGAGGGAGGACCTGAGACTCCTCCCAAGCAGATTCCTCAAATCAGTAAGCTCTGGGTTTAAAAGGAAAGATGAATAATGCATGGACAGTAGCATTCCTCCAACCAACAGCTAGAGAGCATTTTAGTGGATAGTTACCTGAGTTACGTGGAATGATGGGACTATCATCCTGTAAAAATGCATATCCAGTTGGGTTGCTAAGCAGTCTGGTAACTTCATAGTTGCTCTGTGACCTCCTGCCAGTCCTTGCAGTTCCCTGCCAACCCAGCTGATTGAAGCCCTTGGTATCTGCTGTGATTTTAGCTTCCACAACATAGTGGGGGGCTTCAGAAAAGTTAATCCAGTTTCTAGTTTTATGGGCTTTTTTGTAAATTCTACATACAGCTTGGTGCAGGCTCATGCACATCCCATACCCACTCCCCCCTGCCACCAAGATCTCCAGCCTCAGCCTACATGTGATCTACACCCCAAGAGAAGATGGTCTTGCCTGGCTCACATATGTTCACACACTGTGTAGGAGCTGGGAGACCTGCATGAAGAGATTCCTCTTCCTGTGTGGATGTAACGACTGGGATCACAGTCTGCCCCTTAATTTCACATCTATAAATTGGGATATTTGTTTCTATGTAAAGTAGCTAATGTTTGTGCAGTGCTTTGAAGGTGTAAAGTACACTAGAAACACTGCATGTTGATTCATTTTAGCAAAGTTGCACATTTGAATGGTGTAGAACTGTTGTGAATATTTACAGTAGGAACACATATAGAAACCCCACAAAAAGATTAGGGTTTGTTAGGTTAAGGAAAGATGTTCTGAAATGGATCTACTCTGTTTGGTCATCCTGTCAATCCTGGGGTTCAGGGGTGATACACAGGCACATTTTATGTCTGTGCCTTTAACCACGTGGGTGAGTTCCTTCATTTTAACCATGCCATTGATTTTTTGTGTGTGCAAAAATGAGTTTTAAATGAAAAGCACACTAATGTCAAACTGCAAATTTCCACACCATTCAGAACCCAGAAGAGCTGCATCTGCTTAACTATTCAAGCATCAGTTCAGTTGGGGTGCAGTGGTCATTTTTCCTAATTATGCCAGGCTCTGAGAATTCATGCTAATAAGTTTCCTTTTGCCCTGCAGCACTTTGCTTCCAGTTCAGAAGAGTACTTAGCATTATGTACTGTTAAAGATTGGAAGGACTCTGTGCATGCAGTGATGGCCTGTTGGGAGCACAGCTCCAAATATGTATACATATATATCAGTGTTCCCTCTAAGCTGCACGGCCACATGGCCGCGCAGCCCACCACAGCCCCCCCGCGCAGGGAAGGCTGCCGGCCGCACATGGCCAGCAGCCGGAGTCCCTGCATAGAGCTCCTCTGTGGCTGGGAGTTTTGAAAACTCCTGCCCAGAGAAGCTCTAACGGAGGATGCCCAGAATGTCTGAGCATGCTCTGTTAGTGCTTCTCTGGCCCAGGAGCTGTGGCAGGGCCATGCAGGGTAAGCAGGGGAAGGGCGGGGGCCGCCAGGATCAGGCCCACGGGGGGCGGGGCACCAGGATCGGGCCCGTGGGGGGGGCGGGGCGCTGCGCGGCGAACAACAGGAGTTGCTCAGCTGCCGGTGGCTGTTAGAGGGAACATTGAATATATATATATATTTTTAATATCTTCTCTGAGTACCTGGACACAATGAAACTTTTTTTGGTTTGGTTTTCTTCCTTTTTGACTCATGGCAAATATGTCCCTTAGCCATTTTTATTCCGGGGTAGGGTTGTTTTTTTTTTGTTTTGTTTTGTTTTTTAAGTTTTTAAAAGACATTACTCTGTAATTCTATCACAAATTATTCGACTAGTTGCAGGAATCAATGACTGAAGTTCTATGTCATGTTATACAGGGGGTCAGAATAAATAATCCTTTCTGACCTGAAAAAACTAAAAAATCCATGAAATTTTTGTTTCTGGCTGCCTTCAGCAATTCAAGGTCCTTTTTCTACATGTAAATTAAATAAAATGTGGGAAGGCAAGGGGAGATCACAGGTGTCCGGACAATGTTAAAGGGTAAATTCTATAGCGATAAGGAGGATCCATGGGTCAGAGACAGGCATAAAGGAAAATGGGAATGAAATGGAAGGCTTAATGAGGTGTAACACAATTGCAAATCCCATTGCCATTGTGCAACCAAATCAGGTTTAACCCATGGCTGTTGCTGATCCATAGAAGCCAATGGTGAAACCATGGGACCTGCTGAATTGATCCCTACTGTGCGCCTATGAACGCCACTCCCAGTGTTGGTTTGTTCTAGTATATTTTACAGACTGTTTTCTTTTGTTTTGTCTTTTTATTTCAACAAAATGAAAATAGAGCTCGGAAGTAAGTTGTATGAGCTGTTCCTTTCAAATCTGCAGAATTTACCACTGTCTGCATGCAACAAATGGATTCCTTATTTGTGAATTTAATGGTCTGATTGCTGCCGTGGAAATGTGATCCAAAATCATGATCTTTGCTGTGATAAGTGAAGTTCATAGGGAAGGAATTTGAATACCCATATTTAATTTAAGAAAAAATAAACCCTACCAACTTCCTTTTAATCTGGCTGTTGCAGCTAAAGAATGATCTTTATGTAATAGATGTATCTTTGCAACCCCTGGGCCAAATCTTTTTGTTGATTTACACACTGCTATCTCATTGTTGTCAGCTGGTGTTTCTGCTGTTCAGTTATTAATGGGATTGCATGGAGTTTAAGTCAGCACAAAGATTAGTCCAGTGTGTTGAACTGTATAGAACTGGCAATTGGATTGCCCACAATGGATAGTATTTTAAGATGCTAGAAAACAAAATACATATGTACCTTTTCAATTGTTTGGATAAATTCACAACAAAATACTAAGGGTATAATTCTACAATCAAATCTGTATGTGGTTACCTCTGTAAAGTCTTTGTTCTGGGCTGTGATATTTAACTCGTGCTCTTCAGGAGTTTTCCACATTCCAAAAGTGTTTATCTACAACTCTGTGTACCAACAGTGTATCAGATGAAACTCCATCAGGTGATGAAGCTTTTGGGTTTGCCCTCCCCCCAATTTTGCCCTCAGAAAAAAAAGGGGGAGGGCACAATTAGCCATTACACTAACTGAATGTCACTCTTTTGAAAACAACTGATTTCTACGCCAGGCACAGAAATTATTACATGTATTCAGGGGAATATTTACTCTTCGTAGCTTTCTATCATTGAAAAGGAATCTATTCCTAATTAGGCATACACATCCAGCATGCTAATTTCAGTGCATGATATTTCATCATTTTTATCACGTGGTGTGCCTTTTTTGAAAAATAGAGATTTCCTTTTAGAATATCCATTAGGACTCTCAATACAGCTAAATAACCCATTTCTGCTGGTCAACTAGAATTAAATACCTCGGCATACAATACACACTTAAATGATTAAACTCTCAAAAACCTGAATAAACAAGGAGTCCTGAGGGACTTTTAAAGACTAACAAGTGTGTTTATTGCATGAGCTTTCGTGGGAGAAAATCCCACTGTGTCAGACTTTTCTCCCACAAAAACTCATGTGATAAATGAATTTGTTAGTTGTTAAAAGTGCCACCGGACTCCTTGCTTGTTTTGCTAAACTAGACTAACACAGCTATTCCTTTGGTATACAAAATCCCGAGTTTGTGACAGGGAAGAATGTGGGAAAATTTTATAGCCTTGAGCATATGGAGAAACATGTTTAACAATGGAATTAATTGCAAAACTCCCACTGAATGTAGAATTGTGCCCTTAGAGTTTTGATTCTTTACATGTTAAACTGATATTGCCCTATCCTTATAGGCCTAATTCTCCTTTCACCTATGCTGGTATAATCCAGGAACATTGAATCAGGTACAAAACCAGGGTAAAACCCGTGGAAATTAGAAGAGATTCAGGCCCAGAGCTTTTTTTTTTAAATGAGAAGTCAGACGTTTATCAGGTGTTTTAACTATTGTATACTGAAATTTATATTTGGAATACAAAACAGATCTTGTGTTTTGAGTAAAAGTTTATGAAACAACCCATTCTGTTATCAAAAAATCTCCAAAACATTAATGTCGGTTGGTCTATTTGATCACTTTACCATTTGCAATAAAGTTTTGTAATATAATTATCATCATCAAATGAATGAGGGCTTTTTCTTTCTCACTGTTTCTGAGATCATTAGTATAGTTGATGAAACTGTTCATATAAGGCTTGTTACCTTACCTAGGCCTTTTAACAAAGCATGCACGTTTTCTTCCTAGTGTAGCATGAGAAACTGAAAGCTTGCATTCCCTCTCTAAATGTATGTGCATAAGTGTAATTAACATAATGGCACTACTCAAGCATCCAAGGGAAAAATACGAGTTTTTACAATGCTCTATTTTAAACAGTGCATTTTCATGTTAACATATTAACAGCACTATTCTGAAAAATGTGTTTGATTATATATTTTGAAATTTAATGGTATTTAGAGGTAAGTTGTGAGTTAAATTCAGTAGTACAATAAAATCAATATAGTGACAAGTATTCTGGTTGTTTAGCTGCTGGTCAGATAAAAGTTTTGTTTAAACTAAAAAGAAACTCACTTATCACTGTGTTTTCATCAGGTTCAAACACCTTCTAACCCAATCCATTTCAGACTGAACAGGGCTAATACCTGTATCTAATCATGTAGGTATAGGAAGATTCTTGACAGCTATAACATTATTGGTGAAATCCGACCTGGGTTTTTTGTTTCTTCCTATATCTACTTGTCATGATACTGAGGCTTTAAGGAATGTTTTGGCTTTCTTTCATACAGTATGAGTAAATCTTTACCTCCCTTTTTGAATTCAACTTTAACCATGACAAATAGTAATCTGGAGGACATCACATTTTCTTGCTCTCTTTCTTTTTTGCGGTGTTGAGGAAGCATGCTTCTCATTGTACCAGATACATAACCAGATCTGACTTTACACAAAATACTCAAGGCATTGTCCATGCAGTTATTTGTTCTTGTAAGTTACATGCATGCTCTTTAGAAAACCTAAGGATGGTTAAGGGTGAGAAAAAGATATCTGATTTTAAATTCTGCCTTTTAGATTAAGAAGTGTAAAAATGGAGCAAAGGAAATTGAATGATCAAGCAAACACTTTGGTGGACCTGGCAAAGGTTAGTAGACAAAGTATTCAAACCTTGTATTTGTTCTTTTGTAAATTCAGGTTTATCATCTCAAAATGAATAGTTCAGAATTGAAGGCTACTCTCTTTACTGTAGTTCACAGGTATACTGTAACTCATCCTATTGTAACAGAAAAATAGGCCAGTTGTCTTGTCTTTTGTGGTAAATTCTGTCAAAGCTAGTATTACAGACGTGGCAAATACTTGATACTTAAAAAACAAAACGAAAGAAAAAAGCTCTTGTATAATGCACATGTCTAGGAGTCTGAAAGCTGCAGAACTGACTTCAGCTGGAACTGTGAATGTTTAGTTCCTGTTAGGAATGAGCCACATTTGTGTGATGCTATATAGATTGAAAGGTAAATTATTCCCTTGATTTACATACTGCATGAGAGGAAATATAGCCCGCTGGTTAGAACAGAGGACCAGAGGTCTGGAGTTCTGAGTTCATGTCCAGAACGGTAAGTGTAATCTTGGGGCAAGATTTGTGTTTCTGGTCCACATCTGTAAAATAGGAACAGTACTTACCGACTTTTGCTGGTGTCTATATGAACCTTGATTAACTGAACTTCTTAAATCCCTTTGAGATCTTCAGATGAAAGCTGATATTCAGGTGCAAAGTGTTGCAGTGTTATGTGCTTTCTGTAGTGAATAATAATAAAACATACAATAAGGCTTGTGGAGAATAATAATAAGACTAATAATAAGGACTGAAGACAAAATCTACAAAGTTTCACAACAGCCTGTGTCACATGGCAGCTGTTCAACTGGAACTTCATATGAAACTCAGCAAGAAATAGTGTATATATTTTTGAAAATATACCACAGACATCTCTCCCAGCTGCTTTGAATCCACATCTGGTCCATGCTTACCTTTTGTAATACAGCTGGAATCCTACAGGATTCCTCCCACTTTTGCAGTGCAAAACTCCCTGACTTGCCTGAATTAAAAATGAAAGGGGAACCCAGCTAACTGTTGTGGATGCAATTCAAGCACTCCCCTATTTATGTCAATTAATAAGGACAACAGATCTGCCCCTAAAAGATGAATATTCTAGAATATCTTGTCCTTAAGAGCCATGCCAACACTCTGGAAACACCATGCAGTAATTCTTCACGGCCTTACATAGTCATTCTGTTAATTGTACATTTCCTTTTTGTGTACTGTAATCTCAATTACATGTCAGTAAATTTGTCTACCCAGTAACAAAGAGTCTGGTTATCACTTCACTTTACTTTAAATGTCTAAACCCGAGTCTTAAATGAACTAATCCATCTTGTGAACAGAGACAAACCACCTTAACGCTTATCTCTCACTTTCAGATACACCATTCCAGTCCTATAAGAAAAATGAAGTACAGTAATCAAAATGACAGAAAATGATTAATGAAAAAGAATATTGTTTCATGAAGAGATTTTGCAATACAACCATGCAAAATTAAATCTACTTTTAAATTCTAATCCTTAAGAGTTATGCCTTTTGCTTCCTTATATAGCTAGTGAATTCGGAACATAAATTAAACTATACTATTTTATCATTTCAGGGTCATTGGTTCAGTGGGGCCAGATGCTAATCCTTCATTTGTAGCACTGAAAATGAAATATAAATGTTATATGCTTCATTCTTACCATAAAGTAAATGTTTACTTTAAAAGTACTTTGTGTTACCAAATTGCTTTCATTATCATTTATATTTGTGGGTGAGGTAGTGGGAAGGATGATTGTACCTTAAAAGTGTGTTTTCTCTTTGATCTGCATACGAAGCTCCGTTAATACCAATGAAAGTTCTATGTGCTGATCACCGGGAGAACATTACTGTTTAGAAGTAGGAAGGTCTGTTTAATGGAAATGTAGAGAAGATAAAAATGCAAGGGATAGCCCTGAATTTATCCCATATACAGTGCAACTTTTGGTCTTCTTCCATTTGTTGATCTGTGTGCTTCCAAAAGGTCTTCTGTTACCAAATCATCAACAATTTGAAATTCAAATACCTTCATTAAAAAAAGAATGTGAATTTCTGCTCATTGAATGTTGCCTGGAGGAGGGGATTTGTACTGAATCTCTGAGTAAAATTATTTCATGAGACAGATGCTTGTTGTCTTATCAGCCCTTTGTGCATATTGACCTTTTCTTTACTACAAACTGCAAAAGGTGAAGAAAACAAAAACAAAACCCATTCTGAAATCCTAATAAAATAGCACTTCCTGCTGAAAGGTTTGCAAACCAAATCTAACTCTCTGCTTACATCCTCTCCTTTCAGACTCAAAACATCATGTATGACATGATTTCTGACTTAAATGAAAGAAGTGAAGATTTCGAGAAGAGGATTGTTACTCTGGAAACTAAACTGGAAACTTTAATTGGTAGCATTCAAGCTCTCCCAGGACTGATTAGCCAGACAATCAGCCAACAACAGAGGGATTTCCTTGAAGCTCAGATACAAAATTATGACAAGCATGTTGCATACAGTGCTGAGAGATCACGATCCTTGTCGAGACGGAGATCCTCCTCTACTGCACCACCAACTTCGTCAGAGAGTAGCTAGAAGAGAATACGTTTACCACAAAATAAAGACTTTTTGCCATCATATGGTCGATATTTTAGCTTTTATTGTAAAGCCCTATGGTTCTAATCAGTGTTATCTTGGTTCTGATGTCAGAATCCTGGAAACCTGAACATAAAGTTTTAGGCCAAAATGAGTGAAAACTTTTTTTTTCCTGTCAGAGGCACATTGAATGCACCTATTATTGCTATCTAGATTATTCCTCCTGTAATTTCACTAACTTTTTATTCATGCACTTCAAACAAACTTTAGTACTACAGTATATAATATAATAAAAAAGATTAATTTCTGCACATACCTGCTTGGTCACTTTTTGGCTTTAACATTCTTAAAGATTTAAACAGTGTTATTTTAAGGCGAAATACAGAAGATTATTTTAACTAAAGAATGACTATGTTTAATCTAAATTAGCCTTCAGATGTGAAAACTGATTTTCTAAACTCAGTTCAGAGGGGAGAAAAGAACAAGTGCTGGATGAACTTGCAAACAGTTTGTGTATGTTTAATCACTTGAAAGGGACATTGTTAAGTCAAATCTTTAAAAAGTGATTATTTCTTTAAAAATCCAATTTCTGCTATAGATCCTTTGTAAAATGTTTCTTTCTAAAAAAAAAAAAAAAAAGTATTATTTGGGGAGAGGGAAGTTCTGCTCACCTATTTATGGCTTTTTTCAATAGTGAGAAACTAATGTTTAGCTTCCTAACAGAGACATTGACTATTCAGAAAGTGCTGCAAGTGCACAAAGTAAGCACAGTAAAAAACCAGATGGGGGAAGGGGAAAAATTCCTTGTAATCCATACAGTTATAGTAAGGTTAGGAGTGGCTTGTAACTATAACAGGTGTAATATTTCCAGACCAAGAGATAATTTTAAAGTTGATAGTGTCCTTTTAAATTGGTATGTTGCATTTTGGGGAGAGGTTCAAAAGGCGTTTGCTGTTGTCACATATCTCTGGCTGGTGCATAAATGCTACAGAGAAAAGCCTAAATACTGTGTCATCACAGCACAGTGCTAAATATCATGTCACCTTTAAAAAATCCCTTTGATTTCAACAGTATGGCAACTAACAGAGAGCTGAAGTGAGGATTAACCTAAGAGGCTCTTCATGATGTTCATAAAAACAGCTCTTAGAAGCTAATGTTCCAGGTGACAGAATTGAACTGGTGGATATGCCATTTGATTCCTTTCATTCACTAGTGATAATGAAGTCTCTTTCATATTTTGAAAAGGCTTATGTATGCATTTTGGAAATGTTCTCTTTGGCTTCTCTACTTCTTATATTCATGAATGGCGATCCTGAGTATGTTATTTGTGCAAGGTACAAGTACATTACATGCAAGGTTCCCATTTATAAAAACAGTATACAGGAGGCTTTAACTCCCTATGTTGGCATCAGCTTTATCAGTCAACTGATGGAGTCTGGCACAAATGAATACTTGAAGATAATTGATAAGTATAGGTCTTTCAGATTTTCATAAAACATATTTATTGAATAGATCAACATATAAACTATATGTATTTTGGAGGAAATTAAGATTGTTATATTGAAAGGTTACAAGTTGCAAGCTACATAAATTAATTTTGGCAAACATTTAAAAGAAATTGATCTTTTAATCTTAGAAACATAGGGACATTTTAAGGAAGAGTCCTTCCATGAGTTCCATCCTGCTAGGAGAGAATTTTTCTACTTTATACAGAAGTGCACTTACAACACAGCAGTGAGAAATCCAGGCCACTTCGTCTAAGCACCTAAGCAGGCCTTTGCAGCTACATTTTTGCCCACTTAAGGGCCAAGTACTACCATTACAGGAGAAACAGTTGTGCGACATGCACAGGATTGATCATTAGTCATGTTCTCAGCCATCACAAGGCACATCTTCGTATAGACTGAAGAGTATTTTTTACTGCACCTCTGAGTTAAATGACTTATTCTGGTCAGTTTATTCATGGCAACATACAGGTATGCTGACTACTGACTTCTGGGCTAGCCTTCTATGAACCATAACCCTCACTAAGTATGGTGCTTGTTTCGTAGTGTTGGATGCGTACAATTGCCAGAATGCTTTTGTATGCCAGTTCTGGATGCCAGCTCACAATTCCCATTGTTTATGTGTGGGATTTGAGACACTTTTATCCTGATTTTCAGAAACCTGGGCATCTACATCTCCAAATGAAGTATTTCTTTTCCCAAAAATATTAATTCTCTCTTGCAGTATTATAATATATTCCTGCCTGAATGCCTTTGATACCATATTACATATAAAAACTTTTTTGTCTGAAACAATTCTCCCTGAAATGCTTCTAAACTTCTAAATGGAAAAGTCCCAGTCTTTTTAATCTCTCCTCAAACAGAACCTGGTCCATACCTCTAATCAATTTTGTTGTTATTATCTGTTCCCTTCCCAATGCTAATGTACTTTTTAGTGACTAGATTGGCATGCAGCATTCAAGGTGTGGGCATAACATATAGAGGCAATATGATATTTTCTGTCTTATTACCTCTCCCAGATTATTTTCCCCTTTAAGAAACCAGTAAGTTGACAGTTACAACAGGCAGAAGCAATTATACAAAAAGTGGTAAACATAGCCAAACTGATTAATGTAGCATACGTAGTATCCTCTTCCCCCCCCCCCCCCCAAAAGTTCCCTAATCCATATTATAGTGCATTTTTCTCATTTATGGTTACACATTTACTTTCCTATTGACTGTACCTAAATGACTCTTGCTGTATATATGCAGTTTGTAGGGACTGATGGGTTATAATGAGAAGCAATATTCCACTTTTGTGAGGACTGAATAAGTTAGAGTTATCTGACCTTAGGTTTAACGTGTATAGCTTTTTCAAATATCACTGGGGGGCTTTCAATACTTAGAGTGGGGTGTTTTTTAGATCGGTAATAGTGAGCAAAAGGTACAGAATTTACTATCTGGTTTATTTCGGTATGCCACTTGATCTCAGCTGTATCTGGTTTACTGCTTCTGAGTTTATCTCCTTCAAAGTTCAAAATGAAAAACTGGATTAAGTGTTCAATCCAGTATATGCTGCTACTACGCTGCCTGCTCAGCACCATTATTCTATGAAGCCTATGAAATTCATAGAATCACGTAGACTAGATGGGACTTCTTGAAGGTCGCATCATTCATGCCCCTGCCTGAGGGCCATATCTTAATATGCCTTCTAATTCATATCTAACAGCTACTCACCAAAAACTTATCTTGAAAATCTTCAGTGATGCTCCATCTTCTAGTCTAATGATTTTTTTCTTTAAATTAGAACATAGTTCAAATTCAGTAGTAGGAAAAATCTTACGCAGTTTAAATATGTTACTTCTTGGCATCTTGGGAAGTCAAGAATGATTACTTCTTTCTTGCTTACGTCCTTTTTATTTTATTCATAAAATATTATCAAGTATCTTCTTGGCTGTTTTTCTACAATCTGTGTAATTTTCTCTCTCTCAACTGTTCTTTAATACTGTAGGTGTCATTTTCAAGGTGTTTATTAACTTCTGTTGCATTCCTGAGTCTCTCCCATGTGTCAGTATTTCTATATATTTTTTTCTCTAGTACAGAGACTGGAACTGTACTTCGTACTTCAGCTCATGATAGCGATGAGAGAATGTTTATCTCCCTGTTTTACATATAGTACCTTTACTTATGCATACAACCCAGGAACCTGATCCTGCAACCTCCTGGTCATTTGAGTATTTTGTATGCATGTAACTTCATTAACTTTAACAAAACCACTATATGAAGTAAGAGTTGCAGGATTAGGACCAAACATCTTTCTTTCTTTCTTGATGGCTTCACTCTGGAGAGTCAGATTCATTTTGTTTTATTTACTAAACTCCAGTTTAGCTATTGTTTTGTCTAGGTTTTTTTTGCAGTACATTTAAGGATAATAGTCATCCAAAGTATTGCCCAGATTCAGGAAAGAATTTAAAGAATGTGTGTAAAACTATCTTGTTTAAGGACAGCATCTACTCTTATGCTCTTCTGAATCAGGGCTTATATCAATACATTTAGTTTTTACTTCTCAGAGGAATGCCTTTTCCCTTGTTCTTGTTATGAATCTTTTTCTCTTCTTCCCTTCCCATCTCTTGAATCTTTGGTAGCTCCTGGAATTTTTCTCTCACCTCTCAGTTCATTTTGTGTTCACCAGGAGACAAAAGCAACATTATGACAGATCTGCAAAACTGCTTCCAAAGTTAAAAATGGATGATAATCAATCCAAAAGCAAGTAGTGAAGAACAGCTACAAGGAAGCACACAACAAATCTAGTATTTTACAACTTTTTTTAAAAGTGTCATGCAGATGTTCAGTGTAGTAGTCCTAATCCTTCTGTTTCTATTCACTCTCAGTTGTGTGGATTTGTCTCCACTGAAGTAAAATACCATGCCAACTGACAAAAATTCTGGATCCCAGAGGCAGAATAGCCACATCCCACCTCTTCTTCCCACAGCCAAATTTTGCAAATTATTTTTATTGAAATACTTTAATTTTTTTAATTGAACCAATAATTTTTATCAAAATCTTTTCATCAGTTTAGGTTTTTCTTCTTTTCTTCTATCCTCTTCTATTTTAAACATCTTTTTCCTTTCTTTTCTCTTCCTTTTCTCGTAAAGCGACAGAGGGCAGAGGGGGAAGGGAAACGAAAAGAGAGGAAGGAGAAAAGGAAGGAATAAACAATAATGAATGATGATTAATAAAAGTCTTTGACTAAAAAAATCTATAGACATTTTTAAAAACTGGGAAAAAATCATAAATATTTAAATGCAAATGAATCCATTCAAAACTCTACAAAAATAACTGCAAAAATCACTTAGAAATTAAGAATTTTTTCTTGCAGTTACTCCATTTTCAACAAATTTTAATTGGAAATTAGGAATGAAAAATATTAGGTTCTTAGGCCCCAGTCAAGCAAAACACTTACATATCTGCTTATCTTTAAGCATACAGTTGTCCCATTGGCCTAAGTCAAGTACATACTAAAGTGCTTGTCTGTATTGGGCCCTGATTTCGATCTCAGATCTATCTACTCAGGTGTAATTTCAGAATTGCGTATTATGGATATTAGTTGTTTTTCGCCAAAGCAGCTGCTATCTGGTAGAAGACTGAATACTGGGCTAGGGGGACTATTGGTCTGACCCACTATGGCCATTCTTATGACTGAGTACAAGAAAGAGAGTCAGCCAACCTAGATTCTCTATTTGAATATACTACTGATCATGGTATGACCTTTGCAAGTCATTTAATTCCTTTCTTCTGCTGCAAAATAGGAATTAGGCTTTAAATTTTTATATAGGGCTTTGAGATCCATGGGTGAACTGAATTCTAAAAGGCAAGGCACTGTTGTTTACTACTACATGAAAGTCCCTACAGCAGTGTTTTGTTCTACCCAGGTTTAAGTTACTCATGCAGTGGGGCTTTCATGAAGTGGAATCATTAAAATATTTTTTCTGCTGCTGAACCTAAATTGTCTTTTGTTCCTTTTCACCCTATTATTCTCATTCACCTTTGCTGAAGAGTGAACTTATTTTCAACCTTTAGGTCCTTTCCAACCAAAGAGAGCCAAGTAGAAACTGATATATTTGCTAGTTTTCTGGTCACATGATTTTTATTCTACAAAGTGTTCTAGATTCATTAAACTAGCTTCTGGATCTCTCTCTTTGCCCATGTTCTGCCCAGACAATGTTGTGTTCTATTGTTAATTTACATCTGCAGAACAGCACACTATTATGATACTGTAAGCAAGATCTGAGCGGCCCACCCCTACTAAGCCAGCTGAAAGGGAAGACACTTTATTTGCATAAGTACAATTAGGTGCATGAGCACATTGTATCTGAATAGCACATATACGGGCTGAATGTGATAGGAAGTGGTCAGTTTGACTGGTATTTGGTACAAATCACTTTATTGTTAACTGCTAGAGTAAATGAAATGTTGTTCTCTTACTGTATGAACAAATGGCAGCAGAATTTTATTTAGCCTGTTCTGATTAAAGATTTGGTGTCATCTGAACAGAATTCAGTGAAGGAGGCAGTTGGATGCTAGAGCCCTGTAAGGGCATCAGGGAGGGGCTGTGTGTTTTCCTGCTGAAGCTGTGCCAGCCTTCACTAAGGGTTGCTTTCAGGCATGGATTGATTGTCTCCTCCCAATGTTAAAAGGTAGAATTAATGATTCTTCCTGGAGTCTTTTGTTTTGTTAAAAAGCAGGGATAATGCCTTTGTGTCAGCAGAGGGTTTTCCCATGAACTAAGAACTGAAATCACTGGAAACAAACTCACTAGAAAGACTGGGACCCCTCAAGAGACTGACGGCCAGCACAGGGGGCCATTGAGGACAGTGTCCAGCAAACAGAGGGAGCCAGCAGAGGGGACTAGTCCTACCCACATACAGCAGGAGCCCGGACGAGCTGGCCATGCCCCATGTCCAGCCAGTGACAGAAGCTAGCAGAGGGGGCTGGTCATGCCCTACGACTGAGAGGACGACAGTGCATCTACAAAGTTTGGTAGGGAGACAGGAGAGGTGAAGGACACACTCCATGTACTCTACGATGGGGTAGATTCTGCTCATGGTGTTCATGAATTCTATTTACACTGTTTTCCCAAATCAGTGCTGTGTTACTTCCTTCCTTTATTAAAAGGTTTACTTTTTACACTCAGATTCTGCATGCAAGTGGGAAAGTATTGCCTTTTGGGTGCGCAGGGGACAGTGTATGATTTCCCAGGTAACTGGGTACTATCTGAGCTGGTTTGATGATGTATCATTGACACGAATCCCTAAATATGGCAACTGGCCCTTGCTGCTGGCCACTCTGTCTGGCAGAAGACTTACAATACAGTGCACCCTTTAATGTTTCTTCCATGTACATGTAATGGTTTGCTACTTACTTTTACAACATTTCATTCACAAAATAGTATTTTTAATCTTCCAACACTTTTAGTTTCCCCTACCTTCTAAATTTGGACTTTCTCTGAAGCTAGTCCTCCCATTTGCATGTGCCCCCAAAGGTAGCTCATCATCATCTGCTGGTTTGGATTGGAGATAGAGGATCACAAGAACCAGTTCACAGAACAGCTGTTGCACCTCCCTCAGGATCTGTGACTGGAAACCACATCTGTGATGCAGGCAGGGCCATACCCAGGGTGGTGCGAGGCCTGGGTCAATTGGCCTGTGTGGGGCCCTGCCCCTCCTGCGCTAGTGGGGCAGACCAGTCCCGCACTGCCACCCCTTCTCTGACCCTGGGGGCAGAGCAGACTGGTCCAGGGGCTGGGCTCCACTCTGCCACGCCACCTCTGGACCAGCCCTCTCCTCCTCCAGGGCAGAACAGCCAGCCTAGAGAAGGGGTCAGAGAGGGAAGCCCGGCCTCTGGGCTAGCTCTTCCCGGCCCAAGAGCCAGCCTGGAGCAGAGGCCGGCTCTGCGCTCCATCGCCCCCACCTTCCGCGCTGACTTCAGCTCCATGCCAAAAGCAGCGGGGAAGGGGTGGGGGACAGCATGGCTGGGGAGGGCACAGGTTTGGGCCCCATGCTGCCTTGCTCACGCAGGACAGCATGGGGCCCACAGAACCACGGGGCCCAGGGAGCTCGCCCCTCTCACCAACCCCTAGAGATGGTCCTGGAGGTGGGAGAGGAAGATGGGATTGTCATCAGTAGCAGGGCAATAGAAGCTAAGGCAGACAAAAGTCAAGATCTAGGCAGTCAGGTTGCTTAGAACAAAACTGATCTTCATGGAAGAGGGCTCCCTGAAGGAGTTTAGTGTAGGCTCTTCTAGCTGTATTTACTCATTACACTTTAAAAATAGCTCTTGGAGTCATGGTAAAGAGCACCTCTTTGTCTTTATCTAAGACTAAATTTTCAAAGGTGGGAGCCTAAATTTAGGCACCAATATCCAAATGTAGGCATACGGTTATCAGAGCTGCTGAGCTGCACACCTCAGCTGAAGTCAGTGGGAGCTACAGTACTTGGCAGTTCTGTTTAGATGTCTAAGTGCTGACTTACGGCCTTAACTTGAAAACATTGACCTTCATGTACATCCCCTGAGCAACCTCATTTTCCTCACTCATGTCAGTACAAGGTTCTCTTTTAGAGGAGTTCAATGTGCAGGCCAAGAGCCAGATGGAATTTCAAAGAAGCTGGCAGTGCAGTCCATGGCTGCCTTTACCTATAACAGCAGGATCAAGACAAAGCCAATGAACCATATGTTTTTTATGGGAATCCTGACAGCAATCTGTGGCCCCAGATCCTGCAGCTTCTTGCACATAATTGGACTGCTGCACATCCTCACAACCACTTTATCAGAGCTCCATGTGTGCAGCAATCTCTTTGCACAAAGTTGCAGAATTTGCATCTAGTTGATCAATTTCCATTCATCTTTTAGGAATGACTCCCACAACCAGAACACCTGTTTCACTGGAATTTATCTTTACTTTAGAGTATAGGTGCAAACCAGCTGTGACATGGAGGATCATGTCAAGCACCCATATTTCTTCCTTCCCTCCCTACAAAACTCCCTTTCTATCCTACATTTTAGAGCTCACCCCCCCCAACAAAGCTGCACTAGAGTGTCAGGTCATTGACTCCAGATTCCTGGGGCATCATTAGGCAAGTTCCTTAAAGAGCAAAAGGGCAGAATAAAGCTAAGATATCTGGGGGAACTGAAAGTATGTCTCCTGCAGAGCAGGATCATTAGGGGAAGGGGAATCTGACCTGAGAAAGGTAAGTCTTCTTAAAGCTGTTAATAAGATAGTAAAATCTAACTTCAAAGTGGGTTTGCACAGAAACCAGAAATGACATGTCAATAGCAAACTTCTTCAACAAACAGCTCTTATCAGCTATTGAAATGACAGCTGTAAAGGAGTGAGAGCTCTAAATGGACTGAAGGACAACAAGAGAAGATGCTTAGGAAGCTAACATAGAGCCAGCTACCAGATTTAATGTATGACCTAACATATTTAAAAGTAGTGCAACAAATGGGGTTGCTTAGGCACTATGGGTTGTGCACTTCAGGTCCTGGCAGTTGGCTGGGGCCTGGTTTTTCCACCTCCAAATCTATAGGTCCTTCAGTTCCTCTTGCCCTGGGGCTGGGCTTTCCAGTAGGCAGGCTGCTGGGCCTGGGGTCCTATGGTCCCTCTGGGAGAGGTTGTCCTGGTTACCTGTATCTCCCAGGTGCTGGTAGCAACAGCTACTGGTTAGCTCTGCTCTGCTCTGCTCTGCTCTAAACACGCTCCTGCTCCTGCTCCTGCTCCTGCTCCCGCTCCTGCTCCTCTAAACACCACACCCCAAACTCTCCCTTGCTGCTGGCAACAGAGGCCTTTTTATCTACTGTGGCCAATCACTCCAATTGGTCTCAGGTGCTCTAACTGGCTTCAGGTATTCTAATTGGTCTCAGAGCAGCCCT
Organism: Podocnemis expansa; assembly: GCA_007922195.1. Lineage (NCBI taxonomy): Eukaryota > Metazoa > Chordata > Testudines > Podocnemididae > Podocnemis > Podocnemis expansa. Next base: position 45,830,477 of record ML681982.1, on the reverse strand, counting down.
GCCCTGCTTACCATGAAAACAGGGATTTATTAAGCCTGGGGCTAATATATCTACCTTCTAATGCCCTCTTATGGGGGGGAAGACAGAAGCCCTGACCTGAGGGTGGCAATGGATTTTTTGCAGGCTTGGTGGCCTGAGGGAAACAGACCCACTGCTAGAGGGAAGTGTGGGATTGATGAAGGTAGAACAAGAACTTTGTCACAATACATTAAGCTAAAAATGATGGGATGGGCCTTTAAAATGTGTGTGTTTGTTTAAATCCTGGCACAGAGTCAAATGCTTCACTCAAGTACAGGAGAGCAGTTTCCAGTGCTGTCAAAAGGGCTGCATCTGTATCAGTGACCAGAAGCCATGTCCTGTTAAAAGTCTGGATTTTAAATGGACAATGGAACATTAAAAGTTCTGCATCTTTTCAGTTTTTGTCAGCTGCCTCCTAGCCCTCAGACTTTTGCAGTATGTCTGTCCCTTGCCGAAACTCTGCTTTCAGCACTGGTATAGATCTGAATAACCCCACTGTAGCTAGCAGGACATTGATAGAGTTACGCTTGATGCCCGCTGGAATGAATGAGTGCAAAAATCTGATTCAGTGTCATGCCAACTTTAACTGATGTGCAGTTCCCAGCATATTTGCTTCTGACTTTTTGATTTTTTTTTTAATCAAAATCTATTTTTATTGTACCCCTCAGCCTTGACACTGATACAGTATCTTTTCTAGGACAGGGCAGTAAAAAAAAAAAACACCCTCTTATAGTCTTGTCAGTGTATGCTAATGACATACTGCTCATGGTCCAGGACCTGGGCAACCTGGTGTGGTTGGAGGCTTGCCAGTCTGTCTATTTGGCAGCCTCCTCCACCTGAGACAACTGAGTCAGGTGCTCTGGTCTGATAGTAGGGGAGGGTGGCTAGTGAGCTTCCTCCCACCCACACTCCAAGCCATCTGGTGGAGTTCAGGTCTGCTGCTCTATCTTGGCACATACCTTTCTGCCACCCGTCCCTCCCTGGATGAGAACTGGCAAGCTTTAAAGGGCAGGGTTGTTGAGCAGCTATGGAGATGGACAGGACTGCTGCAGTGCCTCTCCCTTTGGGGAAGTGCAATGGTCATCAACCAGGTCATCCTGGCCATGCTGTGGCACCAGCTCAACACACTGGTCCCACCCTTGAGTTTCCTCGGCACCCTACAGAAGACAATTTTGGTGTTCTTTTGGCCAGGACTGCATTGGGTCGCTGCAGGAATTCTGAATCTTTCACTGGAGGAAGGAAAACAGGGTCTGTGTTATATCCACAGCTGGGTCCATGTCTTCTGCCTTCAGGCCCTGCAGAGACTCCTTTATAGTGCAAGTAGTCTGGCGTGTAGCCATCTGGCATGCACTTTCCTCCACTGCTTCTGAGGGCTCTGATGTGACCGGCAAGTCTTTTATCTCCACCTGAGCGGTCTTCCACGAGACCTCTCCAAGCTGCCAGTCTTCTACCAGGACTTCCTCCGGACCTGGAGGCTCATCTTGGCCTCCAGATCCGTTGTACCCACTGAGGAGTAGGACCTCTTTGTGAAGCCCTTGCTATCTAACCCCCATCTTAGTGTGCAGGAAGCTGAGGTGAAATGGAGGTTGGTCCTGGCAGGCATCACCAGAGTCAGAGATCTCCTGGACTATGCCTGGGGGGGGGGCTGGGTGGATCCCAGGTGCTAGCTTGGCACATGGGGCTCTCTACCCTTCAACCTCCCCCAGCAGCTACGCTAGGAAGTGAAGGCAGCCCTTCCATCTGCTCTCAAGCCTACCTCAAGTGGGTCCTGCAAGACGATACTCTCTGCCCTCCTCTCATCCCCGGTCCTCCGGAGCCTTTGATTGAACCTCGGCGAGCCCCCTGGACGGCCCCCCTCTCCCTGCATCTAGAGGCTCACTTTCAAACCACACTCAGGGACCATCTGTACATGTTTGTGCTGTATACCTTCCATTTTCTTGCCCCTGTGTCCTGCCCTGATACAAAATGGCAGGACCTACTACCACCAGCAGAGGGCAAGGACCCCCCGGCAGGCCAGTCTGTATGCCACCTTAACCCTGCTGCACACTGGGGCTATCAGTTGGGGGCTCCTCCGTAGAGTCATGACCATGAGCAGGTGCCTGGCGTGGTTCACCCCTCGCTCTGACACCTGTCTCTTCTGTGGTGTTAGGGAGACCCTGATATATGCCTACCTTGAATGCACCAGGTTGCAGCCCCTCTTCTGGCTCCTACAGAATCTCTTATTGAGTTTCTGGCTGCACTTCTCTCCACACACATTTTTATATGCACTCCCCATCTGTGGGGCCCACAAAGTTGCAGGACCTCTTTGCCAGTCTCCTCCTGACCCTTGCAAAAGTGGCCATCTATAAGACCAAAGAAAGGAGGGTGGTGGAAGGAGAGCTCTGTGACTGTATGGCTTATTTCCGGTCCCTCAGTTGGTCACATCTCTGGGCAGAGTTCCTCTGCGCAGCGTCCACTGGCTCCCTAGACACCTTTCAGGTCCAGGGTTCCTTGCTCAGTGCCCCCTTCCAAGTGCCTTGTTTTAAACCTATGACCCTCACACCCGTCCCTCTTTTTTTCATTAATTGTCCCAAGGAATCATCTGACACTGGGTCCAGTGCCTCCTCCCCTTAGCTGGGGAAGGGGTTTGAGTAGATGCCTGGGCTTGCACCCACCCATGTCTCAGTACTTCACTAGGAGCGCCCTACTGTAGCCCTCAGGCTTGACTGTGTCACAGTAGCATTAAGCGAGTAGCCGATCCATCTACATTTAATGGTGTATCTCACAACAGCATTTACGGACAGAGGAATGTTTGTATCTCTTCTGGCTTGAACCATCTTACACTTCGTTCTCCATAGAGAATTACAAACCTCTCCACTTAGAGGAACATGAAGCTTCTCCTTCCTGCAGTTTGATAGCAGGAAGTCACAGACCTTCTCAAACCATAGACAGAAGGCATCAAAGCTGCTGCATGCACAGCTGTTGCACCATAGCAAGTTAAGGGCAAGGCACTTCAGGGCCAAAGGCAAAGATGATATATAAAATGCTTTTAATGTTGCCGACATCCCCACAGTTGGAGTCCTGTAAGGCCATTTGCATTAACTTATCAACATGTAAGGGAGTCTAAACAGTTGTAAGTTACATAGTAAGAAGTTATATAAGCCACTGTGACTTATGCCTTCTTGCACCCTACAGTTGCTTTCTACGCTTCACAGATCTGGCTCTTCGGTATGTGGGACACTGTCTTAAATGCCATTGAAGCAAATTCAATGATGTTGCATAAAAAGGTGTGAGTTCCATGTTAGTAAATAATTTGCCTATTACAAAAGAAAGTCTAGCACCAGAGTGACCCCACCCCCAATTCTGCCTACAGAGATCATGATGGGACTGTGATGGTCTGTGACAGAAATAGTATGCTGGAAGAAAATGAACAATAGTGGCAGATAATGTGGTTTGACAGGTGCTGATTTCAACATTTGTGGGGAATTTCTGTGAATTTTGGCCATGCCTGTCAAGGGACCAAAAAGAACCTGCCTCTCCTTTGCCATAGAAACAGCAAACTCATGCCCTGCAGGTCCCGTAGTGTCATTTACTTGGGAAATCCAGACTGCCTCCACTCTACAGTACAGCCATTTCAGGTCATGATCATTCAAATCCACAGAAATGATCCACCACATCCAACAAATGCAGAATTAGGGGGCACAGGTAACAAGATCAGAAGGACTTGACTTCTCAGTGGTTTGATTATAACCACTGTTTATAGACAGAGAGGTTCAGCTCAAACACGGTGGAAAAAGTTAGAACCTTGTGTTAAGATGGGCATTGATCTTTGGCTGATAGACCTTAGCATTTATTGATGTTTCTGCTCACTGCGGGGGCAGATTCTGATTTCAGTTACAACAAGTAAAAATCAAAGTGACAATAGATTTACCCTGGTGTGCACAAGTTCAGACTCTAGCTCTGAGCATGAACTGTTAGCAGGTGCCCAGGCTTCATTAATTCATCTCAGAAATAAAGCTTTTGAGAGGTCTGACTAACAAGTGTGAATCAAACTTATTACATGTTGTATGTGTTCTAAGGGCAGTGTATTTCAAGTGGATGTAATGCTGCTGGGTTCATGGTCTCTGGAGCATTTTATTGACTTGATCTAACTGTGTTAACTCAATTCCATGAGTCACTGAAAACCCTCAACTCCCATTAAAACCCATGGGAGCTAAGGGTATTGCAGCAGCTCACATGAGATGTTCAGCAACTCAGAGGAACAGGCCCTTAGCAAGGAGAGGGACAGGCTTTCCCAAGAAATCAAACGTTTGACTGACTGGCAGTATCTGATTAGCTCTCTGATCATATGTCTCTTCTTTCAGCCTATTTACTTCTGGTCAGAGGAGACCATTCATCCAGGGCAGTGCTGTAGAAAGTGAAGGTCACACTAATTTCAAATATGAAGGGCATAAAAAGAAACACTTAAAAACAGGTAGAAGTTGCTTTTCATACATCAGATGCAGGGTCATGTTTCCTATGGCCCTTGCTACCATGTTTTCATCTTGCAAATGTAGTTGACTCATCTGCTATATTTTTGTTTGAAGCAATTATATAGCACAAAGAAAAGACTAGCTCAGTGGTTCCCAGCCTGTGGTCAGTGGACCACTGGTGGTCTTTGAGGGTACTGCAAGTGGTCTGTGGGTGTGGGGGAGGTAGCAAATACGGCAGGTAAATATATTGTGATGAGTGCAATATGTTTGTGAGTGAGCATAATAAACTATTAGAAATGTGTGTTTTTAAATACCCCTCGATATACAAGTTTGACTCCCTTCAGCCACAGGCTAGGTTAAAAAAAAATGTTTAAAATGTTTAGAATGGTTTGACAATGTAGTGTTCCACATAAAGGGAAAGGTTGGAAACTGCTGGACTAGCTCAAAGGGGATTTTCTTTTTTTTCTTTTTTTTTTCAGTCATAAAGGCGCTAACAGCTTGCAACACAGATAGGCGATGACTTCCCAGAGATACTTTGCATCCAAGTACCTCTATGATGGTCTTGGCAGAAACATTTAGCTATATTACATGTACAGATGAGCGAGAGGGCTAGATCATCAGCTGATATAAACTAACAGAGCTTCGCTGATGTCAATGGAGTGCTGATTTACCAGCTGTGGATCTGACTCAGATTAGATAGCATAAGAATAAATTTGATCAAATTCTATAAAAGGAAATAAAAATGCAGCTTTGCCTCAAAGATGTGGCGCCAGTGCCATAACACTTTGAATCAGCATCATTTCAGTGAAGTCACTGGCACTTCTTCAGTGTTGTTCAAGGTAAACCTCAAGCTATGCTCCTGGTCCTGCATGCACACTACTTTCAACTACAAGGAGCAATAGTAAGCACTATTTAGTAGGGGTTGTTTGCAGGATCAGAACTAGGCCATAGTGAGCTGGGGAAAACCCACAATCCCTTAGAAAGCTGTTGGAACTCCTCAGTTGGTTAGTGTGGTGCCACTGGGCTGTTCAAGAGGTTGAGTCACACTGCACAGAAGTGATGTGTGCAACAGTGTGCATCTTATTTGCTCTTCCATTTTAGCTGGCAACACTTCATTGGGAACACATATTTCATACCCCTACACTGTAACTGTATTTGCCGTTAGTTGATGGTTTAAAAAAACAGGAAGTGGTCAGAATCCAAGGAATAAGTCTTGGTTTCTAAATCCCAGTTTGCCACCTGGGCAAAACAATAGAGAGCTCCTGCTGCTTCATCTCCTCCTTATCACCACATAGGGCACAGCCTTGGAAAAGCTTTCATTTTCACACCCTTTGGCTAGCCAAGTTCCATCCCCTTGTCTGTCAGTGTCTTTCTTCTGCCTTGCTTGAGAGAGGCAGCTACAGAAGCGTCCACCAGCTTGGTTTTTGTCACAGCTTCTGGGGTTTGTTTCCTCCAGCATGTTTGTTGCATGTACACAGCAGAGACAAAAGAAAATGCTGAAGAAATTATCATTTATTCTCACAACTAAATATTATGACAGTAGTGTCGCGGAGTCCCAGCTGTGCTAGGCACTGCACCAACACAGATCTAGTCCCTGCCCCAAAGAGCTTAAAATCTGAATATATGAGATAAACAAAGGGTGGCAAAGAAAATAGAGGGATGGATGCTGAAGTAGCACTATTCAGTCTCCTTCATCCCTGCTGCTGAGACTGCCCAGGGCCCATCTTACCAGCAGTTTCTACAGGGAGATTAAAGGAGCAGACATGGCTTCTGCCTAGCCGGATGGTCCATTCCTTAGTAAGCAAAAGAATGTCAGCTCCCCAGGTCCCAAGATGAAGGAAGCATCTCAGAAGGTGGAGAGGGAAGGAGAAATGAGGGGGCCTCACTTTCACCAAGAACAATGGTAGGATCAAGTAAGCAGAAACTGGGGGTTTGCCTCCTGAGTCCAGGGGCTTAATGATTTATACAGTAGGTTGGTTGGAAAGCAAATCTTCAAAGTTAAACCCTCCAAGGCCAAAATCAAAGAAGTAGAGATCATCTCAGTCACCCTTTTGATTGAATCTTCATAAATGCCTCCGGTGCTTATGCAAGCTCAGGGCTCCTTGTTTGTTCCACTTCTGGTAGCAGTGGCCCAGTAGCAGAGAGAGGTACAGGGCCTTCTGAACTGATTTATCCCCCATGAACCAGCAGTACATATGTCCATGCTTCAATCTTCATCTGTCACATTAGTTTGTTTTCTGTCCAGAGATCTCCATCTGAAAGCTACAGGATTCAGAAAGGACCAGGCAAAACTACAGAGAGCATCTTACCGCTCCCATGGAAACATTTGCTTTTAAACATTTAATATTTGCTTTGTTTTGCCCTTGTATTGTAAAGATTAAAATTGAAGGGGAAAGTGTGATGCAGTGTGCTGGTTTTTTTTCCAGTAGGAACAGCTTGTTTCCATGACATTTATACAGTAAGTAAGCTTTTTCTAAAAAACAGGCAGATTGGTGAAAGATGTTATTTTCTGTCATTTTCCCCCCTTTAATCTTTGTTTAGCTGATGCAGTGTAAAAGAGTTATTGCCTAGCCTTTATATGAAGACCTCTTATAACATATGAGACTACTGACTAGAAAACCCGTTTGTTTTGGGAATGACTGGGAATTAGCCAGTGATTTAGAACACCGAATTCTTGTGAAAAAATGTTGGGTTGGCTTGTGACTCATTCTGTAAGTTCTCCATCTTCAAGCATCTGACCAAGTGGGATTTTTCTCCCATGAAAGCTCATGCAATGAATAAATTTGTTAGTCTTTTAAAGTGCCACAAGACTCCTTGCTGGTTTTTTTCTGAACTAGACTGACACGGCTATCCCTTTGGAACTTGTCTGCATGCCTACACCAGGAACTGTAGGGGAGTAAGAATTCCCCTTGCACTCCTACATGGGCTACTTGGACCTTAGGTATTGGCAATATACTCTCCCCAGAGCGGATGTGTGGGGAATTGTCTGGGAAAGGCAGGGAATGGGCACAACTTTGTTATAAGCCACTCCATCCCACTCCACTCACAGAGCAAGGGGGAAGCAGGGAACTGCAGTGACTCAGAGGGGGCCGATTTACAGTGCCTTCCAGTGGTGCAATGGTTTATGCACTCCTCCTTGCTCAGGGTTATATCTTAAGTTACAGTATAGCTGTTTGTGACTCTTTTCCCATAGAAATCAGTTTAGTGTTTATGGGGCATCATAATAGTGATACTATGCAAAAACGCCTTACTTTAACTGCTAGTTCTTAGGGGCAGACATTCGTTTGGTAGCCATGTGTACAGCACTTAGTACAGTTGGGCCCTGAGCCCTAGCTCATGCTGCATGGTGCCACTAGAACAGGGGGTCTCAAACACACTGGCCACGGGCCACATACGGCCCCTAAAGCTATTTCCTGCATCCTACAATGACACGATTGTTACTGATATTTGCAATATCATTGAAAAAAGTTTCAGTGGTGCGGCCCTCAGGCTAACATACTAATCCTCATGCGGCACTAAACTAGTTCTCATGCGGCCCTCATGGTGATTTGAGTTTGAGACCCCCCCTGCACTAGAATATAAATAAATAATAGCAAATTGGATGGTAGAAGGGGTAGGCATATAGTTCCAGGCAAAAATCATACTGCATACAAAAATCAGGTCCTTTGACTAAATTCTGCAGAACTTCAAGGCAAATGATATTTTTCTTTATGAACCTGGATTAATAAATATAATTATACTAATAGAAATGTTTATACCCAGATAATTATTTTGTTGTTAGTTTTGCAGTTTAATAATGATCTCATTTGCCCTTTTAGATAGACTGCTGGCTTTCACAAATCTCAAGATCATTTTCTGTAACAGAACTTATTTCAGATGCATTCATAGGAGGAACACAGGTAAAATGGAATGTGTGTGACATAAATTACCTGAAAGAATGTATTTTACTATAGGTTTGGATGTCTTGGGAAGAGCAGGCTGGAAATCATGGAATACCCAGAATAGAATTTTGGTAGAGTTCCATCGTTGACAGAAAGTATAGATATTCTTACTTTGTGCTAGGTTGAAACCACCAATGAGTGAGACTATGTAACACGTCAGAGCTGGTTTTCAGATTTTTATTACTACTTTATTGTACCTATAAAACTGGCAATTTGGTACAAAATTAACTGAATGCCCTTTAAATTGTGGTTACAAAGACTTTTACACCTATTGAAGTAAAAATTGCTGAAAGGGACTCAGTGACTGTTTGGCTGTGATAATTAAAGTCCCAGGGCATCAATTGCTATTTTATTGCAGATACTATATGGAAGAAATGTAATGTGAGCTGTTCAATTAGCTCACAAGGAGGAAGACTTGTATGCATACCAACATGACAGCAAGGATTATTTGACTCTGCCTCTGATTTAAGACATGTCTGTGCCTTTCCTCTTTGCCTATCATCATGCACACAGGAACGCTGACAACATTGTCAGTAACTAGAACAACTTTTAGAAGGGACATATAGGGCAGGTAATTGAATCATCAATATGTCTCTCTCACTGCCCCAGCCAAATAATAGAACAGAAGAGATCTCCTTTCCATAGATAAGGTGTGTTAATTGCAGAATAAAAAGATCAAGGAAGCTGGTGTTTCTCATACATAGGGAAGAAATTATGGGCTTGTGGGTAAAACAGCAGCTGGGGATTCATGAGATCTGGATTAAATTTCTGGGGCTCTGTCACATACTTAGTGTGAGACCTTAGGCAAGTCACTTAGGGAAAGACTCATAAAGGGTGCACAGACTCAGTGTTGCAACACGTGACATTTAGCACCTCTGTCACCCAGTGGGCTGTACAGTCCTGGCTCCCTATAGCACAAGAAGTTAGGCACCTAAAGCGGGGCTCTGCAAAAGTCAGCTGAGCAGGATATGGCTAAGCTAGCTAACAGAATATGCTGAGGAAAGGGACATGTGCCCTAAGCCCTGCTCTTCAAGGGGAGTTAGGAGCTCAAGTCTAGCACAGACTTAAGCACTGTCCTTAGTTTGGTATCCACCCTCTCCTGGACTTAGGTGCCTAAGCCCTTCCTCACAAAAAAAAAAAAAAAAAAAAAAAGATAAGAGAGGGAGGAGAGGGTGCTCTCTTATAATCTTCATCCCACTGATTACAGTACTCACCTGCTATGCAGGAGTCATAGAATCAAATCTGATATAAAGCAGAGATTCAAAGCCTCATCTTTCAACCATCAGGTGAATGCAATAACCCTCTGCAGGCAAGATAGGCAATGCCTTGTCTGAGGATCCTACTGAAGTTTAGCTATGAATTCAACGTCTGGCATCAGGTAGCTGTGTTACATGCCCTACAGCAGAAGTTTAAGTGCCACAGTGACTTTACTGGCAGAAGCTTAGCCTCCTAAGGTGGAATTCATGGAGATCCCTAAGTGCCTAACTCCAATTGAAATCAAATGAGTGCTATGTGCTTCAGTGCCTTTATGAATCCCACTGCTAAGGACTTTAGGTGCCTACAGGGTTGGACAGCAGCTGAGCAGTAGGGTTGAGGATCTACATTTTAGATTTAGATTCCTAAAGTGGCAGTTTGGGACTCTAGGCCCTAATCTCTCCGTGCCTCATTTCTCTGGCTATAAAATGGTGATGACACCTCTCCCTATTTCACTGTGGTGGTGGAAGGATAATTCAGGAATGGTGGTTGGGTGCTCTGATATTAAGGTGATGAGGGCCATAGAAGTACTTAGTTATAAGGAATATAAAGGAAACACTAAAAGAGCATCACTGTAATTGCTTTTTATTTACCTAAAAGACTGTAAAATGTTAACGATACATGAAATGCTGTAAGTGCTCTTCCTTTAGAAAGGGAGCACTATTTCAGAGGTAATTTCTAACATGTATCCACTTATGCATTAACCACTCATTTAACAAAAAAGGATTGCATGGGGATTTGCAACTGAAATATTGATGTATGCTAGTTGTTTGTGACTATTCCAGCCTGTATCTGGAGCATGCTGATTCCCTCTGATGAGATGACGTTATATTTGAGCCTTCCGTCACATTTGCATTATTTTAATAGTCCATGAATTATAAAGTCAAAAGAGTAGAGTCATTGACTGAAAAAAGAATTTAATACTGAATGCTGATATTCTTTTAGAAAGGTAGTCTTGTGATCTTAAACCAAACAGTTGTCATGTTTACGATGGATGATCCACTTGTTTTCAGGTGCTCATATATTTGTCATTACTTATTGGTTATTAAGCAAAATATCATACCAGGCTAAAGTGACTAGTGTCCACCAGCCTATTAGGTGCCTTGAAGATGCATATTCCTTAGTTCAGATGTAAATAATTGAACTAGAAAATTGCAAATCTCATCAGTGGGTGAAACCTTCACATTTACTGCCATGTGCTGTATTTAGGCCAGTTAATGGTAACTCTATAACATGAAAGCAAAGACTGTGTCTGCACTGGCAGCTTGAGCCAGCTTAACCAGGCTTAAGTCGATTTAAGCTACTCCACAGTCACATCTGGAGTTTATTATGTTGACTTAAGCACTTGCTTAAGGCTACTTAATAACTCATGCCCTTAAAGTTGACTTTAGCAGGGCCAGTGCACTGCGGTAAGCTCAGTAAGCGCTGCGGGGGGGCACTGATGGTTGAGGGGGGGCGCCAAAATGGGGACCATGCTGTTTGCCTGCACTATGACATCACTAATCTGCGCCGGCATCTGCTGTGCTCCAGGGGGGGGCACCAGAAACGCTAGCACCGTTCCTGGACTTTAGGCATTAAGTCAGTTTTATTAAGTTGACTTAACACAATATGCCCACTTAAGTCGACTTTATTAAGTTAACTTAAGCCAGAGTAGCCACTTAAGTCAACTTAATAAAGTTGACTTAGAAAAATGGGGATTCTCTAAGTTGACTTAAAAAAGTTGACTGTAAGGTGACCTTGTTAAGTTGACTTAACTGAGCCCTCTAGTGTAGGCATATGCAAAGAGAGATCAGTAAGACCCTCACGTGTACCAGCAATAGGGATGATAGGAGTGTGTGGAGAACAGAAAGTAGTATTTTGTTTTAAACATGAGAAAAAAGATCTAGAAAAAAATACATGCATTGTAGAAAAAATACATGCAATATAAAATATCTACCAGGGATGGCCAAATTTTTGCTTCCCAGCCCAAGACTCTCTTCCCTGCCAGCCTGATGTATACCTTTCAGGGGCACCAGGGTATGAAGCAAAGCCAGTGAGAATGTTTTCAATAATTCTGAGGTGCTTTAGTCCTTTTGGGTTATGTCTACACTGCATTTAGACACTGGTGGCTGGCCTTTACCAGATGTCTCTGGCTTGTGGGGCTTGGCTAGAGGTGCTCTTTAATTGCTGGAGGCTGGCCTTGAGGACCCTGTGAGGTGAGAGGGTTTCAGAGCTCTGGCTGCAGCCTAATTCCAAACGTCTACATTTGCAACTAAGCAGTCACTTAGCCTGAGCCCAAGTCAGTGGGCACTGGCCAGCAATACATTTTTCATCATGATATAGACATGCCCTCTCTGGCTAAAGTTGAGCAGGCGTGAGGTATAGTGCACCTCACCTCTGTGTTGCTCATTGAAATCCAGCAAAAAAACCAAGGAGTCCTGTAGCACTTAAAGACTAACAGATTTATTTTTCACAAGAGCTTTCATGGGAGAAAAATCCCACTTCATCAAATGCTTTGCAGATGAGAGAACTAACAGAATAGGAAGAAAATAAATGCAAGGGAATGTAAAACATGGGGTCAGGTTGTACAGTAACAGCAAATCAGAGTAGTTGTTAAAGTTCAAACCTGGGGAAGGGTGAAGTCAAATTACCTTTTGTAATGGGAAAAGAAGCCACAGTCATGATTTTATCTTCCTTTCACACAATCTAATTTGCATATTAATTCCACTTCAACTGTTTCTCTTTGCAGTCTTAATGTCCCATTGACATCCCTGAGTACGGTTGTTAACAAATCATTTATAGAGTGATTAGAAAGATGGACATGTTCAGCAACTGGTTTGTGCTTTCTGATGTCAGTTTTGTGTTCATTTATTCTTTTGCGCAGGGATTGTCCTGTTTGTCAAATGTATAAGGTGTTGGGGCATTTCTGGCACATGATGGCATAGATCATATTAGTAGATGAGCACGTGAATGAGCCTTTGATAGAGTATCTGGCTTGAGTAGGACCTATGATGGTATCTATTGTCCAGATATATGGGCGAAGCTGGCAACATGGTTTGTTGCAGGGGTGTGTGCCTGCTTCAATGTTTCTGTTGTTAGATCTGTAGTTCCTGGTGATTATCTGTTTACAGTTGGACAGCTGTCTATTGGTGAAGAGAGGTCTGTCCCCCAAGGCTAGAGAGAGTGAGGGATCATCTTATAGGATAGGCTGTATGTCCTTAATGATCTGTTGTAGAGGTCTGACTTGAAGGCTGTATGTGGTGACTAGTGGCTTTCTGTTGTTTTCTTTTTTGGGCCTCTCCTGCAGTAGATGACTTTGGGGTACCCATCTGGCTCTGTCAATTTGTCCTCTTACTTTCCCAGGTGGGTACTGTAGTTATAAGAATGCTTGATGGAGATCTTCAAGATGTCTGTCTCTGTCTGAGGGATTAGAACAAATGCAGTTATATCTTAGGGCTTGGCTGTAGACAATGAATTGTGTGGTGTGTTTTGGATAGAAACTCGATGGATGTAGGTAACTGTACTGATCAGTAGGTTTTCGGTATAGGGTGGTGTTGATGTGTCCATCCTTAATTTGTACTGTACTGCCCAGAAAGTGGATCTCCTGTGTGGAGTGTTCCAGACTGAGTTTGATTGTGGAATGCAAATTGTTGAAATCTCTGTGGAAATCTTCAAGAGCATTCCTGCCATGGGTCCAAATGATGAAGATGTCATCAATGTAGCATAGGTGGAGGAGAGGTGCTTTAGTATGAGACTTGAGGAAATGTCGTTCTAAGTCGCCCCTAAAGATGTTGGCATATTGGGGCCATGCAGGCGCCCATAGCAGTGCCACTGACTTGGCGGTATAAATGATCCTCAAATCTGAAATGGTTGTGGGTGAGCACAAAGTCACAAGTTCAGTCACAAGGTGTCCTGTGGCATCATCTGGGATGGTTCTTCTAATAGCTTGTAATCCATCCTTGTGTGGGATGTTGGTGTCAAGAGCTTCTACATCCACAGTGGCCAGAATGGTGTTTTCTGGAAGCTCACCAATGGATTGGATTTTCGTCAGGAAGTCCGTGGTATCTCGAAGATGCAAGGCTGGACTAGACTAACAAAGCTGCCCCTTTGGAACTTGGCAAGATGCAAGGCTGGACTAACCATTGAAATCCAGCCAGCTTAGAATAGAATAGAAGAGAACCATAGGGTTGGAAGGAACCTCATGAGATCATTGCATCCAGCCCCCAGGGCCTTGAACCCAGGACCTTCAGCATGTTAAGCAGGGGTGCAAGCCACTACACTCTTAGTTTTTTGCAACCACCATGCTCCCCCTGACAAAACTCTATGGCCTTATGTCACACTGTCAAATGCAATGGTCATTTTAACTGGACACATATCAAGCTCAACAACATCCAAGGACTGAATGGATAGGGCCAACTTACACCATCCTACTGAGGTGGGAGAGAGTTACTCAGAGAGTGGATTGACTCCCAGGATCTGCCAATGTACTTGTACTATGATAGAGAATTTCAGAACTGACATCATCATGCCTATTTAATGGACTCCGCCCCCTTCTGCTGTAAATGAATGCATTTCTTTCTATTTTCCCTTAGTGTGGGCATTCCCATTTTCCTCCTGTGTGCTAATGCCTCCACTTTGAAGTTATTGTTCTGCAGGAGTCCTGGGGCCAACTGAAACACCGAGTACAAAGGAAGCCATTAATTTAGAGTCTGTGTAGGTTCAGTTGCATGAATCTTTAATTGCAAGCATCTTTAATAGGCTGTTTTGATACCCCATAACAATAGAATTCAGGGTATCCTACTACACAATCCAATTCCAAGTCTATCCACCATTCTTCTTTTGCTTGTATATAAATAACAATGTAATACTGATGGTAGCTATTTATCGAGCACTAAATATCTTGGTACCTAAAAGGTTGGTACCTAACAGTGAAAGAAAATAACCTCTCTCATTTTCTTTTTAACTGTTTAGTTGCTCCCCATCACCACAATATCTAATCTAAAGATTCGGTTGGGAATGTGATGGACTGATCACAGAGATATGCCTTTGAACCCTGAAAATGTTATGCGTATCTCCCATGAATAGGTGCAGCTGAAAGGACATGCTATTCTTTAATTCATCTTTGAGCTTTTTGTGACCAATAGAATACAACTGTTTGTCCTAAGATGCTATGTTTGAGGTCTTCATTTGTATGCTCTCTCCTATGATTTCTGAAGTAACATTTTTTTATATGATAGGGCACACTCCCCCTTGGTGTTGAGGAGAAGAAAGAAGTGGGATCAAAAAATTAATGCAGGACTTTAAAAATTCCAATCTTTCATAATTGGAAGGATTTATCCTTTTACTGCTGTTATTGTCTCTGGTTTTGTATTTGTCACTAGAACTGATAAATTAACCTTGTGATGTACTTAACAATTACTGTTTGGGGCATGTGTCTTTTTTTTTAATAACTTTCTTCAGAATGACATTATTGAATTGTATACACTAGATTTACCTGTGGGAGTTTCTTTTTTAATTTAAAACTGAATTTATTATAGAAAGTACTGTACTGCTGTATAGTAAAATGAACTATTCTCTATCTTCATGTAAATCGCTAACACTTTTAAAGTCATCAGTCATTAAAAAGAGACCACTAATCTGGTAGCTTTTACAGCATATTTCAGTCTATCAGTATTTCCTTCACCAACTGCTCCCAATATATGCCAAAGTAATGCTGAAAATGATATGCTCTGCTCAAAGTATAATGTTATTTTCTGTATGATTTAGCATCTAGGCATATGGGCATCCAGCTCCCTTTATCTTCTAGAGCAGAGACTAGCCAGCTGAGCTGCCCTATTTCTGTTCTCTTTGGGGAAGCAAATGAGGGAACTGTCCTCCGTAACACAGGTCAACAAGGAAAGGGACAGACTCATCTGTGAGCTGTAGCGGCGGTATAACCAGACCTGATCTTCTGGCCGGGCCTCTGTCTGGCAGGGTTGGCTAGCTGACCAAGCCAAACTGCCTGCTTCTGGCCATGAGACTGGAAGCAGGAAGTTTGAGAAGCCAAGAGGCAAGTCATCAGAAGAGAAATCTCCAAAGTTAGCCAAGCAAAGCTTGGGTGGGCCAGGGCGGGTCAGCTTTCAAAGTGGGCCCACCCATAGTTGTGTCCCTAAATTAAAGCAATCAGATACATACACATAATTTGAGAGTCCTTATATATCTGGGTTTCATTAGAATTGTGAAGTTTGTGGACTAGTGTTGCCCCTTTGGTGTACATTTAGTACCTCAGTGGGTCTCAGTCCATTGTTTCACAGTTTCAGTTGTAAATGAGTAGATCCAGAGGTAGGTGGGGAACACTGAAGACTTTATACAAAAGACAAAGTAGATGTAATGCAGCTGTCTTTTATGTCCCTTGGTGTTTGCCATGCTGCTTGTGGAAATTTACAGAAATAGCTGGAGTCCAGGGTCACATAAATAAGTCCTGGTAGCTCATACTGTATAGCCACTGAGTTCTTTCCTGGGCTTATTGTACCTTTGAGTTCCCTGAATGGGCAATCAAGTAGTTAGTGCTGCTGCTGTCCTGTCTGGGGTGTTGCCCAGAAACACAGTATAAGCTGAAATACAAATACATTAGACATCTCCATAATTTCCAGTACAAATATGACATATGCATACAAAGAGTATCATCACACTTAGCATATTATAACTTCTTTAACAGTACCTGACAGCCTATCTCATGTGAATTATTGCAACTTTGACACATTGATGTTATACTACATTACAAATAGTCCCCCTAATCCAGTCAGCATCACTATAGCCTATGGCCACATTCTTCTTTACTGTATACCAGGGGTACTCAAACTTTTTGCGAGCCGGTCCACATTCAGCCTTCCACCATTCATCGGGGTCCACAACCAACTAGGGTAGGCCTACTGCTGGGAGCGGGGGGGGGCATGTTCCAGGAGCAGGGGGGCTAGCAGGAGCAGGGGGGTGATGCCGCGAGCAGTGGGGGTGATGCTGGGAGTGGAAGGTGTGTTCTGGGAGCAGGGGGGGGCTAGCGGGAGCGGGCGGGTGATGCCACGAGCGGAGGGGCGTGCTCCGGGAGCAGAGGGAGCTAGCGGGAGCAGGGGGGGGTGATGCCGTGAGCGGGGGGGCTAGTGGGAGCGGGGGGGGTGATGCCGGGAGCGGGGGGGCGTGCTGCAGGAGCAGGGGGGGTAATGCCACGAGCGGGGGGCGTGCTCCGGGAGCAGGGGGTGATGCCACGAGCGGGGGGGCGTGCTCCGGGAGCAGGGGGGCTTGTTCCGGGAGCGGGGGGAGCGTGTTCTGGGAGCGGGGGGGAGGGCAGCGCAGTGAGCAACTAGAGTTGCTCAGCTGCCCTCTCCCCTTAGAGGGAACATTGCCGTGGTCCACCAGAAAAGTCTTTGCGGTCCGGATTGTGGACCGCGGGCCGCTGTTTGAGTACCCCTGCTGTATACTGAGTCCATAGGCCACATCTCTCTCATGGTGAGACAATGGGCTGCTCTTTTTTTTCCTGCTCATGCTAATGTGGCTGTCAGTTAGTATACATGTAACAAGCTATTCTGCTCCAGATTCCAAAATAATGCTTCAAATCCTTGTGTGAGAGAAAGCTGTGAAAAACTTTCACCTTGTGTGTATTTTACAGTTGCAGTTACATTTTTATTTTGCAATATAATATTTGATGAGTTTTGTAGTTTTCAGTAAGTGTTATGCTAATTTATTCCAAGAGTATCAATTGTACAGCAACCACAGGAGACTGAATTGTACCTTCTTCTCTCTCAAAAAGATTAGTGTGAAGAACTTTTCATCTGCCTAGTGATAAAAGGGTAGAATGGATGTGAAGGTAAATTGTTTGTTGGAACTTTTTCTTTTCTTCTTACCTATTGCAAATCTGCCAACAATTTATATCCAGGAAAATATTGGATTCACTTGAAGGACTGCTGATTTGTTCTTTCTACTCCTAACCTTGAGAGCAGGTAGTATAAACATTCCTTTTCAAGAGCTCTCAAAGGTAGTTAGCTTAGCTAGATATTGTCTGTCTTGTATACTGGAGTGCTAAACAACCCTATTTTCTGCATTGCTTATTGTACTTTATCCACATTCAGGGAAAAGAGTGATGAGGTTTTTTTGCCTCTCTCTGGATCTTTTTTCTGTCTAGTTTCAATATGCTATTATATGGACACTCTGTTAAGACTGGAGAATAGCCGCTCAGGTAAAATAGCCCCCAAGATATGTTCCCTTTCCAGGGAAATCAGGCCTTAATGGGGCAAGAAGACCAAGTGTAAACACATGAACCCACATACGTTGGCTCTGAAGGAGACAGAGACAGGAAGCCAAACGTGTACCGATGATATTACAATATTCTGTAGCTGACCAGTGCTTCAACTTCAGTTTTTATTTTTTCACTAGACCTTAAACTGCTAGTTTACTAGAGAAGGTTTTAAAAAACAGGATCTGAGGTCAATGTTTAGCAGGTGCAGATTTAGTGGCCCGAGGTTCCAACATGCTAAAGACACAGAAGTTCAACAGATGAAGGTTGGTGCTCAGCACTTTTTGGTTTCAGGATAGTTATTTACTTGTCTTTCTTTATGAACCTGTACATGCACTTAAGAGTTTAAGCTAGGCACTCCTTTTTTAACATCAAGGTCAAACATGAACAAAACATTTTTCTTTAAGTGCAATACGTTCAAGGTAACTTCTGGAAATTTGGCGACTGAATAATACAGCCATTTGAAAAATAACCTCACATGCTAAGGCTATGACTACACTTGGAACTAAGGATGTAATTCCCAGCTTTGGTGGACATGCTCACACTAGTGCTCATCAAGCTAGCATGCTAAAAATAGGAGCATACCATGGTGGCATTGGCAGTGATGAGTTGTGCAACAGGCTAGCTGCCCTGCATATATATCCCCAAGGTCTAGGAATGTACACACTCAGGGCAGCTAGTGTGTGCTGCCACTCACAGTTACCATGTTGCACCAGGTACGCTATTACTTTTTAGCACAGCTGTTTGATTCAAACGAGCATGGGTACATCCATGCAGGCTGGGAATCATGCCCCTAACCCCAGGCATAGACATAGGCTAAGAACAATGATAACACCTGCTAATGGCATTACAATTCTGCACATTATTCACTGTGTTGTGGCATAACACAACATTGTAAAATAAAATACCAAATTGAACACAACACAAAACTGACCTCCTGATTAATTTCTAAGCTCATGTTTTCTTTTCAGTTATTTTCAACATCATACCTTGAGGGCTGGAAAAGTTATCCTGAGGAATTGCTCACTCTTTGTCTCACACAGCATCAAATAGCATATAATATGAGCTGTCAAAATTATGGACCATTTAAGTGAGAACCATTTAGGTTGTCATGCCAAAAAAATGTATACAGAAAATCCACTTAGGAGGTCACAAAGCTAGTAATAGCACTGGTAAACACGTATCCAGTTGATAAAGTTGTGTACAAAGATGGGTTTTGCATGTGCAATGGGTACATCACAGATGTCAGTTTTTGAAATGTGGTTATCTAACCTACCTTTTTACACCTTGTTTGATTCACTATAAGTAGATTCTACCATGTGCATACATTCCCAAATTCATGGAGTGTGTAATAGTCAAATGTGCTGATCTATTGATCTAAAAAGCATACAAGGTCATAGTTAATGTTTTGCCTTAGACAAGTTTGCTGACATTGGGTATCTTTAAGATTTGGCAGTGGAGTGTGTGAGCAACACTGCTGGAGGCAATATAAAGGAGAAAAAGACTGTAAACATCTTTCCCCTTAATGTCTTATTGTGAGTTTTAAAGTTTGTTTGTGCGCATGCATGTGTGTGTGTGGAACTGGACTTTTACCCTGCTGCAAACTTAAATGTCACAAAATATAGGTTTTCATAGAAACTGGAACAGACCATGAGAAGTGATCAAGTCCAGGCCCCTGCACTCATGGCAGGACCAAGTACTCTCTTAAAGCCCTGACAGGTGTTTGTCTACCTGCTCTTACAAACTTCCCATGATGGCAATTCCACAACTTGCCTATGCAACTTATTCCAGTGGTTAATCACTCTGACAGTTAGGAATTTTTTCCTGATGTCCAACCTAAACCTCCCTGGCTGTAACTTAAGCCCATTGCTTCATGTCCTATCACTGCCAGTTAAGGAGAACAATTTTTCTCCCTATTCCTCATGACAACCTCTTAGATACTTTAAAACTGCTATCATGTCCCATCTCAGTCTCTCTCTTTTCCAGTCTGAACAAACCCAATTCTTTCAATCTTCCTTCATAAGTCGAGTGGTCCAGACCTTTAGTCATTCATGTTGCTCTTCTCTGGACTTTCTCTAATTTGTCCACATCTTTCCTGAAATGAGGTGTCCAGAACTGGGCACAATACTCCAGCTGAGGGCTAATCCGGGCCGAGTAGAGCTGAAGAATTGTATCTCATGTCTGTCTTACAGAACTACTGTTAATACATCCTGGAATGGTGTTTGCTTTTTTTGCAACAGCGTTATGCTGTTGACTCATACTTAGCTTGTGGTCCACTGTGACACCCAGATCCCTTTCCGCAGTACTTCTTCCTAGGCAGACATTGCCATTTTATATATGTGCAATGGATTGTTCTTGCCTAAGTGGAGTACCATCCAATTGTCTTTGGTGAATTTCATTCTGTTTACCTCAGACCATTTCACCAGTTTGTCCAAATCATTTTGAATTGTGATTCTGTCCTTCAAAACACTTACAAGCCCTCCCAGCTTGGTATCATTGGCAAACTTTGTAAATGTACTCTTTATGCCATCATCTAAATCATTGATGAAAATATTGAACACAACCAGGCCCAGAACTGATCCCTGCAGTACCCCACTCATTATGCGCTTCCATCATGATTGTTTTGTTTGCTAATCTTATGTAAAAAAAGTGGGAAAAATAAACTTGTATCAATGGTAGATGTGCCCCTCAAGAGAATATAGAATATAGAATATAATATCTGTGTCATGCGATGCATGCTGGGTTATGATCTATGTAAATTTTCTGTTCACTGCTATCGTGTAGTTGTGTGGTTTGATGAAAAATGTGCCATGCAAGGTTCCTTTTTGAATGCTCATAACATGCTCTGCATTAGCATTATGGTATCATGTTTCTTGCAGCATCATGTATATGTACAGATGTGAGGCATGTGCTCTGATATTTCACATGGTTAAGATGGGGGAGGCAGACAATAAGGGCTGCGTCTCTGCATGCACACTTCTCTGCTGAAGAAGCATATGAAAAAGACAATGCAAATTGAGCTTCCAGGCTCAGATTGAACAAAGATCATCTGGAAGAGAAAGGAGGGGTGCAGTAGGTTTGAAAAGGAACAAATAGCCACACCTGGAGAGGGGAGAGAGCTTTGTGGCAGAGAATCTCCATCTTGAAACATCTCCAAGAAGGATTGGGCCCTGCCTAAGGATAGGCAGAGACTGGCTGCTAAATCATGATTTAGCCAATCCTTGTGAATAATCCTGGACAGTGACGTTAGGTTAGAATGCATTTTATATCTTTTATTTGCTTGTGGCAACCCCTGACTCATTTATTAAATGATTGTGTGTTGATTTGTTATAGTCACATAAAATAATGTTCTAATCACTAAAACTAGTATTTGTTTTATCTAAAGATGTATGAACTTCAGAGAGTGTGAACAAGCAGAGCTGGGGCATTCTCACTTCTTTGCTGAATAGGCAAACTGGAGTCTATGAACCTACACCGATTGGGGAAAGGTCTTGATCTCTGTAAGACAGAAGTTCCTGGTGTGGTATTTGGGGGCTGAAGGTGCTCCCTGGGTGACCAGCCCCCAAGGGGCTGTACAGCACACATCCACTGCCTGGGACCAATTATACACAGGATGCTGGTGTGGACTGACCCAAAAGAGGGGTTCCACTTAGCAAAGCAGAGTAATATCAGGATTTGGGAGTGCAATATAGGGGAGGCACAGCAGCACACTATACCAGATTCTGGGAAGGGAACATCACACTATGTATTTACACTGAGGAATATACAGAGGCTTTAATAAGAAGCCAGCCAGCTCAGTCTTTGCATGGCATTCCCAGTCTGACCTGAAACACTTAATTTGAAAGTGGAGAGAACAAACCTCTGAGCGTGAGATCTCTGCATGGACTCCACTCTCAGACCATGTCTACACAAAAAAATTAAGTTGACATTTGTGCATGTGCATGTTTGGCTGCTTGAGTCTGCCATGCACAAACTCAGCAGGAATGGGTGTATCAATGCCCAGTGCAGCGCACCGGGGGTCAGTCTGCCATTGTGTAACTCACCACCAATCCAGCATGCGATCTTCTGGAAAGTTTTGACAATATAGGATGTGGCTGAAATGAATTGCACTGGGGTGACTGGGAGCTTGGGGACAACTTCCCTATTTGCAACTTTCTCCATATCATAATAGCATTTACATTTCATAATTTCTGTGCCCTTTTTTCCAAAATCCCACATGGCCTGCCTCACTGTCTGCCATCTCTGACAGAAGACTGCAGGGAGATGGCACAGCTCTGCCTTAATGCCATGAGTATTCCAAGCACAGGGCATGCAAGTCTGGACTATTTGCAGAGCCACAAGAAGACTTAAGTGAGTGTGGAGCATAGTGTTTTCTTGGATGAGAGAGTGCTGTGGGATATAGCAAGAAACAGATCAAAGTCGTTGGTGGTAGTCACAGAGCAGCTGCAGATAATGTAGTGCCACTTTTGGGCCCAAGAAACAAGCGCTGCTTGACAGGATTGCATCATAATGCACATTTAGGATAGTGATCAATGGTTGCAGAATTTTTAGATGCTCAGGACAACATTCCTGGATTAGTGTGCTGAGCTCCTTCAATGGAGGGACACCAACATGAGAGCTGCACTGACAGTGGAGAAGTCAGTGGTGATCACACTCCGGAAACTTGTAAAGCCAAATGTCTAGTTGTCTGTGAGAATCATTTTGGAGTTGAGAAATCTACTGTAGAGGTAACTGTGATACAAGTGTGCACAGCCATTGATCACTTGTGATGCTGGCAATGTCCAGAACAAAGTCGATGGATTTGTAACAGAGAGCTTCCTGAACTGCGTGGGAATGATAGATAATATAGCTATCCCTATTTTGGCCCCAGATCACCTTCCCACTGAGTCCATCAACAGCAAGGGCTACTTTTTTAGGGTTATTCAAGCATTAACAGATCACTGGAGAATGCTTCACCAACATCAAAGTTGGCTGGGCTGAAAATGTGCATGATGTTCACATCTTTAAGAACACAGGACAATTCAAAAGCTACAGTCAGGATTTTCTTTCCCAACCAGTGGACTACCATTGGCAATGTTGAAATCCCAACAGTGACCCTTGGGGACCCAGCCTCCCTCATGCTCCCTTATCTCATGAAATCAAACACCACCCACCTTGGCAGCACCAAGGAACATACCAGCTCCAGCTCAGTTGCTGCACAACAAGTGAACGTGTCTTTGGTCATTCAAAGGTTCACTAGCATTGGGTACTCACAAGACTGGTTCTCAGTGAGAAAAATATCCCCCTGCTTATAGCTGCCTGCTGTGACCCACATAACATCTGTGAAGCAAAGTGGAGGGGGGGGGGTCAGTTTCCAGCAGGCTTCAAAAGGGGAAGCCATGTTAGTCTAGCTCAGCAAAACAAATAAAGGAGTCATTTAAAGACTAAAAAAATGTATTTATCATATGAGCTTTTGTGGGAGAAAATACCACTTCATCAAACACTTTGAAGATGGGGAGTTTACGTTTCTCCCACAAAAGCTCATGCGATAAATAAATTTGTTAGTCTTCAGAAGTGTCACAGGACTCCTTGTTTGTTTTCTCCCAGGGTGGCGGTGTAGCAGCTGCTGCCAAGTTTAAACAGCTAGATACAGGGGGTTTTTAGATGAGCTCGATGCAGAACTATGCAGCTCAGGAGGTTTTGAAATACTGTTTTAATGGTGAGCCAGAGTAATATGTTGTTGTTGTGTGCTCTACCTGCCCCAGCTCTTGTGGTCTGGTAAGGACTCGGTAGGTGACTGCTGTACAAGTAGGAATGTAACATTGTGACTGCACCTCTTAATTTTGTTTGTGAATGATCCTGTGAGTTGTGTGGCACCATGCAGTAATAAGTAATTGGTTTCTTTTAGAACTGCTGAGCACACAGCAATATACATTATGAACTAACAGAATTTTATTCTGTAACAAAATAAATGCAAAACAACTGCTTGGCAATTTAAAAATATATGCATTAAAAACAACTCAATTTATTAAATTGAAAGCAAAACTTATGCAGGGGAAAGGACATTCATGTCCATTTCACCTACACATACACCAGCTGTAACTTCCCGGATCAATGTATGTGAACGTATGTTTGGCTAATGTCCCCTGGCCTGGAGTGATGGGGGTAGCATGATGACGCCTGAAGCCCCATGGAACATTGGGGAAGGATGGTATAGGGAGGCCCCTATATTGAGTTCTCAGCAGGCTGCAACAGGAGGTAAACTCAAGCTTGTTGGCCCCAAAGATCCAAAGTTTATCCTCCACACTCTGTGCTCATGATCCAAGCAGCACTTGTTTGGCGGATCTCATTGAACTCATCATCAAAGCTTCTTCTTTCACTTCCTTATCTGTCTCAGGCATTTACCAGGTGTGGAGGGGCTTACTCTGAAGGCTGCACTGTCAGGAGCTGAAAACTAAAAAAAACAAAAACAAAAACAAAACAAAACAAAACAAAAAAAACCCCCAAAACCACCACATAAGAACTATTGTCAGCATAGTCAGCATATTCATTAAAGAATGTGGTATTTAAGATGCTGAACAACTCCCCTTATTCCCTTAATGTCTGAAGCACTACATTCTCACTTCTGCTTGGGACTGCTTGTCATGGGCACCACCAGTCAGTGAAAGAATCAGTCAGTTCCATGATTCTAGTAGTGTATGGCAATGGCACAGACTACTGGCACTGTTTCCCAAAACTTGTAGAGATTTTAGCTGGTATCGCACTCCTGAGATAAAAAAGGTAGAGAGAGCTGTGGCTGGTCTTCCCATAGAGGCAATCTAGGTAGTCGCCTAGGGCACCAGCCTCTAGAGGGTGCCAAGGTCTGGGCTGGGGCTGGGGCCCTTGCTGGCATCTGGCCATGGGCGGGGAGCTGCCACTGGCATTGGGCCATGGGCAGGGAGCCGGACCTGGCTGGGGGAGCAGAGCTGCCACCAGCATCTTGCATAGGGGGGGAGCTGACCCCGGCCCAGGGAGTGAAGCTGCCGCTGCAATTCGGCCCAGCAGACCATGCAGTGCCCAGCCAGCACCTTGCCAGGTTTGGGAGGGCATGGGGGGGGCACCATACAGGCCAACTTGGGCCACCGGGGAGGGTGGGGCAAAATCTCAGGTGCCTAGGGCGCCAAAATACCTTGGGCCAGCCCTGGAAAGAGTACAGCTACTGCTGGCCTCCCAAAGCCTTCTGGGTTTGTATGCCGTCAGCTTGTGTAGAGCTATGCTTGTAGAAGAGTCTGATTTAGAGATGCTCCCTAACATGGGACAGGGTTGTGTGAATTGGAGATGTGCCATACATCAGATTTAACATGGCTATACCCAGCTGCACACCTGGGGATCATCCCCACCTGTGTTATTAAAGTTCGCTTCCTTACTCATTCAACAGTGAACCCTGAAAAGTGTTACAGACTGTGTACGGCAATGGTGCCTGCTGAAGTTATTGCTGAGTGGTGTGAGAAAGTGTCCTACCATGGAGGAAGAAGAAAGGCAATCTTCCCTAGAAAACTTCTGCAGAGGATTGCAGACTACCTCCAGGACAGTTTCCACCAGGATCTCTCAGGTACTTTCAAGGACCTGCCTGTGCACATCAACAATCTTATCTTCACGTCTTCTCCCACACCCAGGCTATCTACAGAGGGGAATGAAAAGCAGATAGCAACTCCCATCCCTTGATTACACCACTGCCTCTACCAGCACAAGTAAATTAATGACAAGACAAAAACTGCCGTGCTACTTTGTGAGCACCAGCTCTGTTAAGTGAAAATTTATTCTCCACCTGAGGTTGCTTCTTCTGCATCAGGCTCATCTGTGCTTGCCTGGTGAAACTAGCAGGACTGCAGTGAAGTCACAAACAGGCCCTGATCTGCTACACTGCTGGGTCCCACAAATGCTTGTCCCCTATATTCCGCCTTGCTGTTCATGGCAGGGACTTGTGACTGGGGCTCTGGAGTATCTGTGGAGCAGGGGGAGAGAGGTGTCTCTGTTGAGTATGGCATGAAAACTTATTTTTGTAAAGGCAGCAGATCTGTGGCTCAACACTAGCTTGATTGTTGGCCTCCCCATCCTTGTGAAATACCTTCTGCAGCTCCTTGGCTTTCGCTTGCACTGCTGCTGGTCCCTGACAAACCCCTTCACCTGTTTTTTTTGAGCACTATGTCCTGTATCCTCCATGGTCAGCTGCACCCAAGAGTGAAGAGCTGCTAGGCATGCTCACCAAGTTGGGAAGTCAGGAAAAGGAACTTAAAAATTAATGGGGCTTTAAAGTTCGGGGCCGGGGAGGAGATAAGCTCTGGTCTCTGTGCTACCTGGTACAGAGCAGGTCACATTGCTGACCAACACAGTCAGTGTGGAGCATTGTGAGACAGTTACTGGAAGACAGGGTCAACAAAAGCAATGCAGTGTCTACACTCACACCATGTTTACCTACATGCTTTGATTGTGGCTCTATTCCACCCAGGGCAGTTGTGTCAGTGTAACAGGGCAATTACAGACGTGGAAGACCAGTTTGAGCTTAGACACATGCACTACTAAGGCAACATAAGCTAACCTAACTATAGTAACTGTATAGACCAGGGCCACTGTAACTCGTAAAGAACTGCTGCTAGAAAACAGAATGGTGATGGTGCTTTAGCATAAATAAGTCGGTTCATACAAAGATATTTCAGAGGTGAAAAGCGATGGCGTTGTCCGTTAATCTACACACTATCCTGTCCCTTCTGTTGATAGTAGCATAAGTTCTGACTTGGTATTATGCAATATGAGATTTTCAGCTTTGTCTTTAAAGGCCCCAGGTACAGACCTGCATAAAGAATATGTACTCTGTGTTACAAGATCAGCTGCTTTGTAAGCTGCTGACAAGTGCATGACTGGTTTGAAATCCTATATTATATTTGTCACACAGCAGACATCTTTCAGTCAACCCTCTTTTAATCTTTAGCTCTGTTATCCTAGGTGGGTTCCCTTCTGCGCTCACCCTCACTTCCCTGAGGTTTAGCAACAAAAAGTTGATAGCTGTGAAAATCTAGCTGCACGGAAGCAAAGAGGATGTCAAGGGTGTACAAACTTCCATGATGAGATTGTTTTCAATATTTAAATTGTCGACACTAGGAATTATTCAGTGCATGCTATCACAAGATCATACCTGCCAGTGTGCAAGTAGCAGCAATAGTCAGAGACCCTTTTTCTTTCCTTCACTCTGCAGCTGCTTCTTATAACCAACAAATAGTCGTGGATTTGATATTCTTTTTACACTAGCTCCAGTCACAAAAACATTAATACTGTGATTGTTTATGCTGCAATGCAGGGCTCCTAATTAGCTTGCACACTTTTTCCTTCTCTTGTTATTTGAGATCAGTTTTGTTTTGGAATCCATGTCACAGATTTCCCTGGGGGATTTGCAGCTTGTTAGGTCTTCCCCACTGCTTTAGCTCCATGGAAAGTGATATCAGCTATGCAAAACTCCAATGACTCAAGTTCACAAATAAGAGCTTTAAAAGGAAAGGCGGGTGGTGTTTAGAAGTTGACAGGAACTTAGAGAGCGCAAGAGAGAAAAAGAAAATAGGATTACCCTTCAAAACTTTAAAGGGATGGTGAAAAAAAAAGACTATAAAATTATACCAGTTCAAAGGTTTGAACTATGATTAATAAAACTCCTACTTAAGGCTGAGGCAGTGGATTAAATTAAAACTGGCAACTTTTGGTTCAGTGGTTCTCACAATTTGTGTAGCCCTTGAAGTTAAAGGCCAGATGCAAAACTGAAGAAAGACAATAGCAGTCACTGAACTGTTGCTAGTAGATTTGATGGCAGGCCCTACAGACTACAGTAGATCCAGAGCTGATGTCAACCGAAACCTAGATCAGCTTGGATCAGCTGAAGATCTGGCCATAACAGAAAACAGGTACAGGGCTGGTTTTGGAGTACTCCTCTTCTGATTGTTGCATGTAAGCTGATGAACATTGTATCTGTCACTTTTCATTTAAAAGAGCTGAGCTTTATTTCCCTTTTCTCACAGAGGAAGTTGCAAAATAGCATCTGTGTTAGGACCCTATACTGGAGGACAAATTCATCCTTGGAGCACAGGGCTGGATTTACACCCCTGTGGGCCCAACGTGGGACACTGGGGTCTCTGGCACCCAGAAGGCCATATTTATATTGGCATCCCAGCCCACGCCCGTCAGTGAGAGTGTCCCATGGGAGTGGGGGGGGGGGAGGCTGCTGGCCTGTGTCCCACTCTACCCCACTATATTATCAGCAGCAACAACAACCTTCTGGGAGACTTGTGGGCCTGTGTCCCCCACTCTCCCCCCTACTATGGGGGATGGCAGGGCTGTGCCAGCTGGGTGGCAGCAGGAAAGGGAGGTGTGAAAAGCTCTCCATGGCCCCCTCCTTTTACCCAGGGCTAGGGTGGAGAGGCTGTGGAGTATGCCCTGGCTGCCTGTGAGCAAGACAGCCTGGACAGTGGGGCTCCTGCTCTCACGTTCTCCCTCCGGCCTCCCCTCCCCACACCCTCTTCTCTCACTGTATCCCCCAAGTCACATCTTCCTCTACTTGAGCCTCTTTCCCCCAACCCATCACCCCCCCAGCCCTCTGATTCCCCTGCATCACCTCATCCCCTGTCCAGCCACCCACTACCCCCTCCTGCCTCCTTTATCCCTCATCACCTCCTCTGGCCCCTCGCATTCTTGCTCCACCCTCTGGCCCAGTCCCCCCAGTCAGCCTGCTTGAGTCCCCTTCCAGCTCTCTCCCCTCTATGTCCCCACCCCCTGGGGTTGCAGTCCCAGACTTAACCTGGTGGAAGCTGCTTCCCCTGCCCTGCAAGCAAAGGCATCTGGTGGCAGCTTCCCCAGATGAGTGCAGGGGAGAGCAGGAATTGCAGCCAGCTTAGCTGAGAGCAATGTGGCCCCAAACCCTCCCTCAAAGGAGGATGTGACCAGGAGATGCTGCTACCTGGGGGTTGGGGGTGCATGGAAAGATCTCCCTTACCCTCCAAGCAGTGCCTCACTAGGAGCCAAGACTGGGAAGAGGGCCCTGGCCCAACTGAGGTTTCTGCCTTAGGAGAGGCTCCTGGCCTGGGGAGCAGAGGGAATGTTACTGCTCCATATATATTCACCACTCCCCACCACAACCTGGACTCTGGGGTCCCAGCAGCCACCACTGGAGCTTAAGGATCTTGCAAGGAGCCTGGCTGGGAGCCAGGGTTAATATGCAGGCCGAGACTAAGCAAGCCATACATGATTGTCTTCCTACTGATGGTTGCTTGGAATGAGTGACCAGGTCCTCCTGGCTCCTAGTGATAACCCTGCCTGTGCTTTGCCTCTGTGGCATACTGTGTGGGCTGGTGCTGCTGTGGCTAGGGCCGGATTTTTGCAGGGTCCCAGGCTGCAGCCCCTAAAGCCCTTGCATTAGCCCAGCCCTGCTGATGCAGGGCAGGCAGTCCTGGAGCTGCTACCTTCTCATAGATGTTTCAGCAGGTAAGGCAGCTTTACATTGTGATCAGGGCTCCACAGGACGCTAATCAAATGCATTGCTTGGTGGGGCACTCATAGCTCTTGGTCCCCAGCCGAACATCCCCACTCCAGACCTCTGACCCATTATGAGAGCTGCAGTGCTTGACTACATGCCTGCCCAGGGAGTTGGGGTTGCAACAGCCCTTTTGTCCTTGGGCCCCTGGCTTACAGCAGCAGAATCTAGCTAGACATTGTAATGAGCTTTTCCTCTTTAAAACACATGGCCAAAAATCAGTCACCTGAAGAGGAAAAACAAAAACATGCCATAGCATTCACTGCAAAGTATATCCCAGTACAGTAAAGGGTTTAGTCTTGCTATGTGTTTATACATTCAGCAGTCAAATTGAAGTCATCATTCTTGCATGCAGTTTGGCGGACTATCCCACACACATAACCAAACCATTAAAATGTATTACTGAGCCAGCAGAATGTGTACTATTTCATCACTTGATCAGCTAATCGAAGTTTTGATTATGAAAGTCTTGCATTTGTCAGGATGAAAAACCTGAGTTTTTTTCATAGGGTAACAGATGTTTAGCCAGATATGGTTTAGCCTCTTACTGCACAAAATAGTATAATATAAATGGTGAAAATTTAGGTTAGATACTAGGAAAAAACTAACTGTAGGAATAGGTGAGTTCTTCAATAGGTTTCAAAGGTGGTTGTGGCATCCCAAGCACTGGAGTTTTTTTAAGACAAGGTTTGATAACCAGGTATCAGGGAGGCTCTAAACTTAATTGGTGCTGTTTCAGTGCAGTGGTTGGAGCTGAGGGTCCGGACTTCATAACTGCTCAAGACCCCTTCCGGCCCTACATTTCTGTGCTTCTGTGAAATATCAGACCTGGGTAACAAAACAACCACCAAGAATGCTAAGGAAAATTCTTCCATTTGCAGAGATCCAGCACAATGGATCACCAACACTGCAGTTTAACCTGTCAACCAAAGGCTTAACTGGTAATAAGCAGATTCACGGTCCTTGTTTTGGGTCTCTGTGTAAAAGTGTATTCATGCTAGAGGAATGAAATCATAATCCTATGAAATATTCAGGCACCATGAACCAGACACATTTGACTTATTATTCCAGGAAAATATCAAAGCATGACAACTAATGGTGCATCAGTTCTTCTGTTTATTGCAAGTCTTGACAAAGAAATTGCACTTACCTCTCAACAGCTCAGAAAGTGAATGCTTGTAACATTATGGGCTATGTATGAGCAAATGGGAAACCAGGAAAGGCAGAATGAAGTGTTAAGTGATGGCTTTTGGTTTGTTTGAGGCATGAAAAAATCCGCATGCCCTGTCAAAAAGAAACTCTAATGAATGCAGATACTCTCAGCTAATGGATAAATGCAAGAAATGAGCCAGGTGCTTTTTAAAGTGTACCTTTGCCCCACTGTTGATAAGCAAAGATCTGCTAATGGTATTCTGAGATTGTTGCTCCTTCTGAGGACAATGTGCAGCAGGGGTGACAAACTGAAAATGTTGCATATTAAATGTCAAACATTGACATCTTATGAACAAATCTATGCAACCTGTAAGGGCTAGGCTGTGTGATCTAACTCAGCCCATGGAGCAAATTGATGCTAGGACCAAATTCAGAGCTGACAACAGAAACTTTGACACTGTATGGTTATTCCAACTAGTTCAGGTAAAAGGCACTGAGATAGCTCCCAGCTGCAAATGACTTCTACTGAAGTGGTAGGAATGCCTGATTCTATTATTAGGTGAAGCCAATCAGTGAAACAAGAGAAAACCATGTGTCTTGCTCCACATGATTAACAGAATAGGTTTCAGCTGGAAACAGCCAGCCACCAGAAGCTTGAACAGATCCAGCAAAAACAAGCCTGTAATCACTCCCACAAAGTTATTGACATAAGCCTGGTTGGCTTCAGCTTATGCTCTGGTTGCAAAAGGCTTTCTTAAGAGGGAGTGCTGTCTGCTGGACAGTGGACTAGCTTAGAGACTTGGTTCTATTCCGTGCTTTGCTGCTGACCTGCTGTGGGATTTCTCTGTACCTCTTTCCTCCTGTCACCCCCTATGTTTGTCTCGTCTATTTAGATCAATGAGTCTCAACCAGCCGGCCACTTGCAGCCCAGTCAGCACACAGCTGTGGCCCATGTGACATCTCTAGGGCCAGACAAGTAGTATTGGATGTGGCCCACATACCATGAAGCTCACATGGGAAAGAGGTTGAGAACTACTGTTTCAGATCATAAGTGCTTCAGGACACAGACTGCTGCTTACTCTGTGCTTGTGAAACACCTAGTACAGTGAGGCCCTGAGCTTTGCTGAGATTCCCTAAGTGCTACTGTAATATAAATAAAAGCTCATTTCCCAGCCACAAGTGAACATAAATCAGCCCTGGTTTGCAGCTGAAGTGAACTGTGCATGAAGGCAGCTTGCACTGAACTGTTTGCAGCGCTCTATGTTTTACTAATAATGACAGTCCATCCCAATAATGAATATTGCTCATCTTTAAAAAAAAAAAAGAATTTTTTGTGAACTCTTTTCTGTATGTGCTGTATGCTTTTCTCACTATTCTGTGCTAATCCAATATTACTCCCACACCACTCATGAAAGGAGGGAGCTTTGTTAGGAGATAAAGGACTCCCTTTTAATGGTCTGTCACGTGGTGGCCAAGACAATGATTTGCAAGTACTGAAGAATTTCAGGGATGGAACCACACAATGGGTGAGCTCAGACAACGCACGCAGGTTTCTGAAGCCAACATGACTCACTCTGTTTAGAAGCCTGGTGGGAGATATCAAGAGTTAGCACAACCCCATCTGTGTAGCAAAATGTAAAAGGTGGCTGATGCTTTGTATGATGATGAGATACATAGTAGCTGGACAGCAGGCTCATGAAGTAATGAAGGGGGGAGAAGGAATGTTTATGTGTATTTCTTTAGTCCTCTAGTAGCTATCCCATAGCTTGAAGTGTACATAGACTATCTGCATCTTGTTCAAGTTTGATTAATTTTCTGTACTGCAAAGATAATCCATGGAAACGCCCTGTGATTGCTTCTAACAATATTGCACTTCTTCCAACATGAAGGGAAATCACTCAATAAGGTATAAGCACCTCCATTAAATAAAGACCATTGTCCCTAAAGGAAAAAAAAGTTTTCTAAGCTGCATTATGGTTTTTTTTAAGAGCTATTATTCGAATGAAAGCCTCCTAAGCTTTTTAACAAGATTCTGACTAAGAATACTCATAATATATTCAATTTTTTAAAACAGATGACAAAAATGCTGGGTATCTCTTTTGGGCATCTTTCAACTAATACAAAACATCAGTGTTAGTCTTAGGTGTTTTTTTTCTCTCTAACATGATGTGCTTTCTAAAAAAATTGCTTTGAGGTAAGTTTTTTAACCGTATTTGACAGTTGAGTTGTAATACCATGTAATTTGTAATCTAGGAACAATTGTCACCTACTGGTGACTGTCTGTGGTTACAGGTTCTTCTTGGTGCCAAATCCACAGAGGATGAATCTTTTTAGGGTGGTTTAGCACTTGAGGTCCACAGTTCAATCTTTGGTGCACTGCCTAAGATGATGGTTGTTATAAGTGCGGGGGTGGGGGGGTAGGGAGGACTCAGTGGAGAGTAACACAGCTGTGGTCTTCAGCCACTCAGGATGAACTCATTTCATCAGAGGTAAAGACAAAGAGGGCCGCTGTCAGACAAATACATCCCTCTCATTTCCTCTGTAGACACAAACAGCTCTATTTGAAAACAAGCAATGTGGTTCTTATGTGTAGGCTACAGCAGAATATGGGGTGCTCTTATATGGAGTTAGTTGTGCCCACATTACTATGTGCAGGAGGTATGAAGATGCTAAGGGGCGCTATTGCAGCTAAGCTTTCTCTTGTGACTCTGGACTCCATTTTTTAGGACTGTAGCAAAATGTTGCCAGTCCATGGCTTAGTCTGCAGGGGCATAGCTGTGGATGGACCTGCGTGTGCCATAGCAAATCCACTTTGATAGCGGACACACCCATTTAGATTTTAGGTAATTCATCCTGCATTTTTATCAGCCTCTGTTTTGCATGTAACACAAGGTTTGTGCCTAAATGTGTCAATCACAGGCCCTGCCAAAAAAATTCAGTTCTGGGATCTGGCTACACTTCTGCTTAGGACACATCCATGCAGGCCACCCAATGGAATTTGCTCTTGCTAGCAAATTTTGTGTCACAAATGACACAGCTGCCAGTGTCCCTTCTCCCTCTCTCAGTGCTTGCCTTATATTTTTAGGGATTATGCAATAAATAACATGGCTTATGACAACTGGAGTGGGATGTCTAAAAAGCACTAGGGGGTTTACCATTGACTTTAATATGAGCAGAGGTCGACCAAAGAGTGAGCACTTTGAAAAACTCCCACCATTAGCTGGTATTTGACATATATGTATTGTCTGATTGACTTTGAAACATCAGATTTAAAGAGAGAAATTTATGGATGGTGTGTTATTCATATATTTAAGGATTAAGCGAAACAAACAAGGAGTCCTGTGGCACTTTTAAAGACTAACACATTTACATATCGCATGAGCTTTCATGGGGAAAAAAATCCCACTTGTCGGCTGCTTTGAAGATGGGGAATTTACAGAATAGGAAGAAAATGAATGCAGGGAAGTGTAAGTCATATCTACCACAGAGCATATAAATCACATACAACAACATTTCTATATTAATTCTTCATTTGATTTTGATGCTGGCTGGATTATGGGGACCATTTATGATATTATTTGACATCAATATGTTAATAACTACAATAATTCCTATGAGATATAGCATGTTAGGTACCAATAGGAAGTTTATACTTTGCTAAGAATGATTAGATGGTATGATGCATACCCTCAAACATGTATTGGAAGTTAATGTGTTTGATATCTGTATTTTAACTTGTGCTGTGTTTCTGGTCCACACCCCAGAGTGGCTGGCTACATCAATAACCTTTGTAATGACCTATTAGGAAAACCCTCAGGTACAATGGGCCTAAGGAGAGACCAGATGAGTCACCAGGACTTGCCCTTGTGACTCTGGACTCCATTTTATTTCTGTAAATTTCCACAAACAGCATGAAAAAGGCCAAAGACACAAAAGGCAACTGCAACACGCTCATTTTGTTTTCAGTCATCAATCTTTGGCCATCAGCTACCTCTGGCTCTATTCAGCTACAACTGAAGCTATGAAACAGAGGACTGAAACCCATCCATGTACTGCATGTATAGCAGAGGAACTATACAAACCTACAAACTCCAAATTCTACTAAGGACTTGATATGTATGGACTTTTAAATCATTGTATGTATCTAATTGCTTTAATTCTTTAACAGTTCTCTTATAGTTTCTTTCCTTTATTATAATAATAATATTAATTTTAGTTACTAAAAGAGTGGCTGGCAGCATGGTATTTGGGTAAGATCCAGTCTGTTGCCAAATCTGTATCTCAACAGAGTAGGAGCCACAGATTAAATTTAATTTTATGGCATGGACCCCATGGCAATCCTCGGATTCATTCCCACACCCATCCGTCAGAGTATGCGCAGATGTCACAAAGAGGAATAACCACAGTGAGAGAGATGTTCTTCAAACACCAACAGTAATTATTTATTAATAAACAATAACAAGTGACAGTGACTGTCTGAGCTATAGGTCCTACCTGGCTTCTGAGACAAGGCTCAGCCCCTTTAGATTTGTCTCTGGGCTTGGATGACTTAGCTTGTGTTTCTTCTCCCCTAAGGGAAGCCATCACCTCCTGTCCAGGCAGTGAAGGAGTCCCTGCTGATGGAGTGGGCACTTGATCAGGACCCCGGTCTCAAGAAACAGATGGAGTCAGGTAAATTTGCTGGTCTTCTTTTGGTTCCACATTGTCTCCAGTACAATAAATGAATGCCTGAGAAACACTGCCACTCAAACGGACAGCAAGAGCCTCAGGGACTTGCCATAAAATATAGTCTTGTTTCCTACAAGAGAATGCACGTGGCACTCTAGTGCTTTACACACATCCCTATACTCTCTGTACCCAACACCCTGGTGTTGTGTACACAGCACCCTACCTTCTGCACTCAGCACCATGGTGCTATGCACACGGCTTTTTACCTTCAGAACCATACCACCACCTAGTGCCCCAAAGCGGGAAGGCTTGCAGTCTAACCATTGGTACCATGGCAAATTTTAACTACCAGACTTTGCCAACTGATCTGACAATGTGATTGATCCTTTGGGGTCAGGAAAATCCTTTTGGTAGAGAAAATAGAGTTTTAAGTCACTTATCGTTTTATTAGACCCACTGGCTTATTGGGAGCCAAAGACTGAAATGCAGTAAAGGAGGCTGAGTATGTTTTGCCGTAGCTTGATAACCAGTGTGGGGGATCAGGAGCATTATTTGTTTGCTGGTTAGAAAGTCTCACTTCAGGATCACCCACCAGTACTAGAACTTGCTCTCCTTTTGCAGCCTGCCCTGATCATGGCATTTTCAGGTGACTACCTTAGGCACAGCCAGGTCACATTGATTATATGAACATACAACTCCCATTAAGATTAATGACAGGTGTATTCATGAATTAAGGTGGAAATAGATCAATCACTGTGTACTTGGAAACCTTAAAATGTTGTTGAAGCAAATAGATTTTAATTTTAGCTACCCTCTTTCATGATACATCATCCCCAAATGGTGAAGATGGTAATGGGCAAGAATTCCGGGTGTCTGAAAGAGAAAAGTAATGTAAATTTACAACAAACCCAGCTGCTAAAAGTTCAGCGAAGGTACAGAAGCAAATTTTCTCTTTTATTCTTTATTAACTTTCATGAAGGAGAGTGGAATGGATACCACTAATATAAAAATGCTCAGAAGAAATGAAGAAAGAAATATACTAACTAATGCAATCTTCCCAGCAGGACAAATTTCAGTTAACTTTCTCTTATTTCTTGAGGATTATTTTGAATCATTTTTATTTTATCTACTAGTAAATGTTCTAGGAAATATTTGGCTAGCTTTACAGACTGCATAAACGTATTGAGCTGAAATGCTTGTTGGTCATCATAAACACTCTGTTTTTCTGTAGGCTGGTCGGTTTTGTGATGTGACTGCTTGTCAAAGACGGGGAACCTATTTAAGCAAATGAGTAACTACTATCATAAGTTTTTCCATGAGCACATGATAGGCCCTTCATCACAGGACAGGAGATTAGCATTGCTAAACAAACTTGATATCTAGTCAGTTTCCACCTCTGAAAAGAGTAAAGGAGATTATTTAGGCTCATTCTGCAAATAGAAAATGCAGCAATTTAATGAAATCAGTTTCTAAAACAATTTACTTAAATCAGTGTAACCCCCACTGCGTGGACGCTAATCAGTTTCAGACATCCTTTCTTCAATTAAACTTAATTTCATTGATGAACAGAAGTAAATAAGTATTAGCCACTCTTAAATCAGTACTACCACCTGCAAAGTTTT
This sequence comes from Podocnemis expansa, assembly GCA_007922195.1. Classification (NCBI taxonomy): domain Eukaryota; kingdom Metazoa; phylum Chordata; order Testudines; family Podocnemididae; genus Podocnemis; species Podocnemis expansa. Next base: position 45,793,596 of record ML681982.1, on the reverse strand, counting down.
CCTTGATACATTCAGAAGGAAAAAAAAAAAAAAGAAATATCATGCCAGGAGTCAACACTGAAAGAATTCTTTCTTTTATGTACTGTAGTGAACCTTTTGGGGGTTTAAAATACTGATGTATAGCTCTCAAGTTCATTTTGATCAATACTACAGACACTTCAATGTTTAACTGAAGATCTAAAACTGTACAGGAATGTCTGTAACTAACTCATTTTTTAAAGAGGGGACAAAGCGTTTGATGACAATGCCCAATGCCATTGATTTATAAAAGGAGCTCCCTTTTGACATCAAACCATTTTATAGCCCTTTGCAAGACAGGGTATACAATAGACTCTTCTAGACAGAAAATGGAGCCTCTCATGAGACCCAAAGCACTTCTCTAAATTTAATGAACAGTGTATTTATTTGAACAAGTGAAAGCTTAAATTAGGCTGCTATAAATACCTTTGATCCCAGTGTCAAATTTGAGTGAAATGCAATTAACTCAGATTGGTCCAAAAAAATCATAAGAAAGGAAAGCTACATGGGTTTTTTTAATTAGGCATTTTTTTGTAGATCAGGGGGCTAGATCAGTGGTGTCAGAAACAAAAAGTCTTTTCTTTGAATGCAACAGCTGTTTGTAAGGGCTTCTCCAAGTCACCATGAAATTTGAGCCACACTGGAGGCAAGAGTCAGAAACAAAATAGCTCTAAAAGAGCAGCTGTGTCTAGGAGGTCAGCGGTGGTACTAGTACTGATAAATTTTCAACTGCACAGTGAGCCTTCTCCATCTTTGACAAAGCTCTGTCCGCTCTACTAGCTCTATAGCAGCCTGAGCAGAATTACAGGACCTTTTAAACACTTCACTGGATTGGAGAGCTCTATTTTATTGATCTATTTTGACTTTTCAAAAAAAAAGCCGACCAGACACGTAAGTGATGATAATGCAACACTAACAGGTGACTGACTTTGGGGGGAGCTTCATGAATGATTATTAAGACAGCATTTGACATTGTGGTCTCAAGAGCAGTGGTTTTTGTTTGTTTGTTTGTTTTTAAAGATGCCAGTACTCTCCTTCTCCTGTTGGCTCTGTCCCCCCAGCTGGTCAGCAGGGCTGGAAAAAGGGGCGCCAGTACTCCATACCCTGCGTATTATCACTAAAAAAAGCATAGCTCAAGAGCAAAGATTAGTTTACAGGAAAAATGACCATCTTTTAACCAGTGCCTTGTCTCCTACCCCCCCCATATGCAGTAAGTACAGGTCACTGGAGGGATTTTCCACTATGTTGCCTGCCCCTAAGTAAGAGGGCAAAAATAGAAAGCAACAGCCATTGCCAAGTTCATAGCTGTCTCTGTGTGCTGCTACTGCACATTTATTATTAGTGGGATAACACACACAAAACCTTTACACCAGTTTACAAATTAGTCATTCCCTTATTAAATATAAAATGAGGAAATTTTATGCAGGGGCCCTGAAAGTACCAGCAGGCAACTTACTTCTCATTTGGTTTGTTAATTATGTTATTTTTACCTTTAGGTTTGCATTTTAATTCTGTGGAATGCCCTGAAAAGAGCTCTGAGCACAGACACAAAATGCCCAGGCATCACTATGCCAGAAACAGCTGTCTAGGACAGTGAATTAGTCATGCTCTTCATGGTGTCACAATTCCCATTACTCAACGGCACAGCTACAGGTGGGCATGGGCCCACTCAACTGGCCAACCCACTCCTGCACATCGCAGTACCCGGCAGCATTATGAGCTTGCTGCCACAGCTGTGGGCCAGCCAGCAGCTGGCAGCCATGGCCATGAGTGGTGGCACTGTGGGCAGATAGGCAGGTCTGGGCTGCTCTTTGCCCATGCAGCTCCAACCCCAGGCAGCTGCTGTGGCCTTTGTGCAGCAAGGGTCATGCTGCCTCTCCCCTTCCCTCCTCCTGAAGCTCCAATTGCGAGGCAACTGGAGCATCACCAGGAAGCATCTAACATCATGACCGGAAGCAGGACTGGCTGGACCCACCTTAGAGAAAACAGCCAGAAAAAGGAAGGCAGGTTATGTTTCTGCCGTTACCCCAAACAGCTGCTTTGGCTGTGCCCTATTAGAACTTATAGATACTGTAATGTTTAAATAAGGGCAAGTGCATGCTCAGTATTGATCTGGAGGTCAAGAGACCAGTTCTTAAGTACAAACTGAGCTCTGCTTAGCCCAGGAAGAGGAAGAGGCATAGTGGCCTTCCATGTCTATAATGATAGCAGTGACTGGAGGTGAGGCACAGCTTTTAAGATAAAAACCAGTTGAGATAGTCAGACATGCACACTCAACACTATCATTACTGGCATTTTATAAACTTTGCACTATTGTGCTTAGCACTCTGTGTTTGAGCCTGTTCTTTTGATACAAACTGCAGACCTCAGAAGCCTGGGTTCCCAAGAAGCCTGCCAAGGAGCTGGGCAGCATGCTGGTAGGAAATCTCACATTACTAGGCCTGGTTTCCATCAGAGCTTTGTTGAAATCAAACTAACTACAAAATGTTTTGAGTTTGACAGACTTACAAATTCTTATGGAAGAATACTTCCATGGCATTTTTCTAACAAGCTATATGCAAAACAAGGCCACATCAAAGCCAGTTTTCAGGCTAACATTTAAAGACATACCTCTACAGTAAAAGGGTATTTCACTCTTCTAAACCCTAAACCATGTTGGTGCTGGAGCTGGTCAAAATGTGTGTCTCACTTTTTTTTTTTTAAAGTCAAGGAGCCATATGTTTAGCGTCTCCTAGCACTCTCAAAATATTGTAACATTTTTTTGTAAAACACATATACCATCCCAATGCAAAGCCCAAGCCTAGAAAATAAGCAGCTGAAAACAGACGCTTATATTGGAAGCTGATAGAAACCTTACCTACAGCAATCCCCACTATGCTGTGACATGCTGCACTGCATATACATCCTAAGGTGTGATTTCATATCATTGTGTTCATCTTTGTAGTGTGACTACGCATTGTTTAATGCAAAGGATGTCATGGAAGGTGTTTTTGTAATACTCATGACATACTGAATATTATTGTTATAATTTGTGTCAATGTCACATGTATGGTTATGAAGCTCTGAAATATAGTATCGCCAAATAAGTGCCTCATGGGTTGAGGCAGAGCTGAGTATAACTCTCTGAAAGTAGAGAGGTTGTTCACATCTGACTAAAGCATGGATAAACAACTCAGCACATCCAAGAGCAATGGATTAGGCTAAGCATGATAAGGGACTACTCAATGACTCAAATGGAGGGAGCCATACAGGACATTGTCTGTCACCTGATCCTAGTTGGGTGGTCAAAGGTTAAAAGAGGAACCATTTTGTGCTCTAGCTCTCACCCCCCCCCAACTTTCCACTTCCACCTGCAAAGCAACTCTAGCAAATGAAGAAGGACTGTCCATAGTAGGAGGGGCTGGCTGAAGAAGTCAGTTGGCCTGTGGTGAGCGTTATCTAACTTTGTAAGGTTACTGAAAGTGTTAAGCTTACTTTAGAATGTGATTTGCTTTCATTTCATCCTGATTTATATTCCTCTGGCTTCAAATGACTTAAAATCTTTCTGACAAGTCCCAAAGGGGTAGCTGTGTTAGTCTAGTTCAGCTAAACAAACAAGGAGTCCTGTGGCACTTTTAAAGACTAACACATTTATATATTGCATGAGCTTTCATGGGAGAAAAATCTCACTTCAAATCATCTGACAAAGTGGGATTTTCTCCCATGAAAGCTCATGCTATAAATAAATTCATTAGTCTTTAAAAGTGCCGAAGGACTCCTTGGTTTTTAAAAACCTTCTGTACTTAATAAACTTGTTTTGTTTTCTCAAAAGTGGTGCATGTGGTTTGGGTGTGTGTAGAGGTCTTGTTTAAAGTGGGAAAGCTGGTGTATATCAGTTTCTTTGATTAAACTGATGAATGAATATGAGCTTGCAAGGTTTTGTGGGCAGCACTGAACATTGGAAAATGGAAGTTCCTGGTGCTGCATCTAGGTGTGGCATCATTTGCTAAGGTCGGCAACCTTTTTGCCTCTCCTCCCTGACCTGCAGCTGGTGCCAGTGGCTCCCTCCACCAAAAAAAGTTATGGCCGCCTAAAAATTTGGTGGCCATCACAGCTGGAGTTGGGGACAGAGGGGCATGTTCCAGGCATGCCACTGAAAGAAGCCATTTATGGAAAGAAGCCACCCAAAGCAGCTTCCCTCAGTGTCATGCCTGGGGACAGGGGTCCCCTGGGACCCTGGAAAGAAGCCACTCGGAATGGCTTCTCTTAGGGGTCCCCAAAGCACACCACGGAAAGAAGCTGCCCAGAGTGCTCCTTTTGGTGGTGGTACTCTAAGGGGCACAGCCACTCCACATGACTTCTTTATGCGGCATGTCTGGGGCATGGGCATAGCAGGGACCCCCCCACACACCTTAGCCAGCACTGAAAGAAGCTGGCTGGAGTGACTTTTGGTGGCAGGAGCTGCAGTTTCTGTGGCACCACAGGGAGTGCCTTGTGCCATTTCTAATGGGCTCGTGTGCCTCTGTTGGCATGCATGCTGGGGGTTGCCTATCTCTGTTCCATTCTATAATCGCATGAGAGGTAGGCCAGAAGCACTCACCCACTAAGTTAAGGGCCACTTGCTTTCAGGAAGCTATGTGTGGGCTCATCCAGGAGTAGGGGTTCACACAGTGGAGCAAGTGCACGAGCAAGACAGGCCTGAAGAGTGAGGAACTGGGGTATCCAGTCCCCAGATTACATCAGCCCAGGTTGCAGAGGGGAACGTCACACATGCCCACTAGAAATAATATTTTCTACTTCTGGAACACTCATCATCTGAAGATTTCAAAGGACTTTAAATTCACTAATCCACTCCCACAATCCTCTAGAGACTTAAGTAAGCATTGTGCCAAGTCCAAAGGAGCAGCTGTGTTAGTCTAGTAAAGCAAAAAAAAGCAAGGAGTCTTGTGGCACTTAAAGACTAACAGATTTATTTACAGCATGAGCTTTCATGGGAAAAAAGCCCACTTCATTGGACGCTTTGAAGATTATCCTCACATGATGCATAGTGAGACCAAAAGGGAGTGATCAGTAGTTAAATGCCAAAATCATGACCAGAACTCAGCACTTCCACGTCTTATGCTTTTATTCTGGACCAAATTCCAGCTATTCACAAATAGAAAACCCACTAACTGCCGGTCACAAATCTTAGGTTAAAAATACTGGTGGCAGCTGGTGTCACTGCAAAGCGTACTTTATCTTCTCCTAAACAAAAGAACAGAAATACAAAATTGTGGCCTGATAGTCAAACTTTCCATGCACTGCATGGCTCCCAGCTTAGCAAGGTTTATACTAGAGTAAACCAAACCAAATCATAGGGCTGGAAGGGACCTCATGAGATCATCAAGTCCAACCCTCTAGGAATTGAGCCCAGGACCTTCTGCATGTTAAGCAGAGGTGTTAGCCACTACACTATATTTCAGCTATGTTTAAGTTTCAAGGGATGGGAGGTTACTAATGTGAATCTGTTTCTCCTGACTGTCACCTTTCCTGAACTGTCACCATCCATCTGCAGTGGCCAGCATTTAGCAGCTCAGATACCACAGGAACAGGGCTGTCCCTGAGGAGGGAGGGGCCCAGGGCCAACAGGCCTGTGGGGGCCCTGCCCATCCCTGTGCTGGACAGGAGGGACACCCTCGACCAGAGTCTGGGCTCCATGCTCCCACCCTGCCCCTGGGCCAACTAGTCTGCCCGCCCCACCCCACCCCGCCCACAGGGGTGGACCAGCATCTCGCTCTGCTCCAGGGGTGGGGCTGGAAAGGCTGCAGAAGCACATTACCCCTGCCATCAAAGGTGGTATGAGGCCCACGGGGGGGGCAGCATGGGGCCAACCCAACCCCAGGTCCTGGGGCAGTAGCCCCACTCATTTCCTCTGAAGACAGCCCTGCACAGGGGCTCTGTGGTGGGAACTTTGTGAGCACTGGTAGAGCTAATCAACTAACAAGAGGGATAGAGAAGGACAGTCACCCCTCAAGGAATCCTTGAGCTCAACTGTGCACAGGTTAAAGCCCAGTTTTTAGGGAATCCCAGGAAGAATTGTACGCCGGCAACACATCTCTTTGAATGCACACTACTTATTTATATTAAATCTTGGGTACCTATATACACCCCCCACACACACACACACACACACTGCAGAATCTGAGCACCTCACAGTCTTTAATAAATTTATTCTCATAACACCACTGTGAGCTAGGGAAGTGCAGTACTGTTATTTGCATTTTACAGATGGGGAATTGAGGCACAGAGGGTATGGCCACATGAGGCTTTTATTTTGCAACAACACTGGTTGTTTCAAAATAAAAGCCCCTATGTCCACATGACATTTTCTTGTTTTGAAAGGAGGGAGCTCCTCATTTTGAAACAAGAGCCCTCCTTTCGAGACAGCTTAAACCACTTGGGTTTCGAAAGGAGGGTTATTTCGAAACCAGTTGTTTTGAAATAATGCCATTTGGACATGTTATTTTGAAACAAGGATTGTTTTAACAATGAAATAACAATGACATTCCTCCCAGGGTGTATAGCATAACGCTTTATTTCAAAATTACTTGTTTTGAAATAACTTATTCCAAAACAATGCCCTACGTGTGGGCATAGCCAGAGAGTCTAAGTGACTTTTCCAGGGGTCACACAAGAAGCCTGCAGCAGACCAGAGACTTGAACCCGATAGTCCAGACGATCACCCTAATAGGGACAAACCTTCCCCCTTGATTTGGTACAACGTGTGTGCCCTCTCTTTCCACAATGGTCAGCACGACACAGGGTATCTCCGAGTCCTTCTGCTGAGGCTGACACGGCTCTCAGCATAGCCCAAGGTAGTCTTTTGCCCTCAAGGATTGTATCTGTGCCCAGCTACTGTTGAGAGGTGCAGAGGGGAGTGGAAGGGGCATCTCCTTGCCTCTCTTCCTCCATTATGCACCCTTGAAGGAGTGAGCAAAATGGAAGCTTGTATTTGAGGGAGGTTTTTTTCCCTTCAGCTGTACGGATTCCTTCTTAAATCCCAAAGGGCTAGGACTCTTTGCTAGGTTGATCTACTAAGTGCCTGCTTTGTCTCCTCACTAATGCTGTGGATGAACTTTGCTTCTTCCCGCCTCTGGCTGGGTCACTGTAAAATGCTCGTGGGCTGTACTTGAGGGGAGAAGCTCCGTGGGGAGCAGCACACTGCAGCAGTTTAGTTTTTGAACTCCAAGAGCTGAATCAGCTAGAAGAGGAGCAGAGACTCAAGTGTCTCAATGTTTGAGCATCCTGCCAACAGCAAGACAAGGCTGGAATTTTTCCACTCATAAGAACTCAGGGTTGCTGCAGTGCTGTGGCAGGAACTGCAAGTAATAGAGCACAGTGTCACCAGAAAACAGTTTCATAACATAACAAATTGACTTGATTCTTCTTCTAGCTGCCCCAGATGTTTGCCACCAACACCACACTGAGTGACCCTGTCAATAGCAGATTGTGTTACTATTTGCATCAGGTTTTATAGGTACACAGTCTACAGTGTAATTACTCTGAATACAAGAATAGTTGCAACCCCATGAAATCACGTGGTGGTATGTGGGTATAGTCTAGGGGAATGTGCATTTAAATAGAGAAATCAAGTCTATGAGCCTGAAGGGGAAATGTTTTAGCTAGAGAAGGCTGTCATATATCAGTGTCAGAACCTTGTTTGAAACTGTGTTGGGCCATGGCTTCCATAGTTGCTTTTCTGCTGTCTTCCACAAAAGTCCTCCCTGAGCTGAGCTACATGGCTGCTATCCTTTCCATCTATTGACTATTCTTGCATGATGCTAACAAGTAGCTAGCCAACAAGTTCAAGATGGATGGAGGGGCAGCTATGTGTAATCTTTCATTTATTTGCTTAGCTATAACTTCCCCCACACACAAATAAACTATAAAATTGTCCATATTACAATTTTAACCTCTCATCCTTCACATGGAACTATACTCCATCCTGCATTGGACCTGCTAGCACTGACTTCAGTGTCTGTACAGAATCCCAAGTTTCTGCCCTAGCAGATCCTGGACAAGCTCACATCCATAAATAAGAACGTGTTCAGGGTAGAGACCAGGTCACTTGAGCTATTTGCACCGGTCGTAGAACAATGGGTCTTCTACTGGGGACCATGGACAGTATTGCAACAACAACAAGCAAACATAATCCTAATTCTGATTTCAGACTATGCTATAAGTAACTTCAGCAAAATATCTGAAGATAAAATGGTTGCAGTGACCTGTGAATGAGGCCCCTTGGATTTAGATGCTCTTAAGAGTACTTCCATTCTTCTTAATGCTTGATGAAACACAAACAAAACTCTGTGAAACACAAAGTAGGGATGGGGTTGAATGAGACAGTTGAATTATACAGTCTTTCCATATTTATTCTCTTGTTCTTTCAAAATTGCCACATTTTCGATTATTAAAAAAACATAACACGACAAAACAAAGAAAGCTGTTGAATTAGGCTGCCAGAAATTGTTCCTTTAAATGATCTATGTCTATACTTGTGTCTATTCCTACAAAAAAATTATAACAAATGTAAAATGTTTCATTGCAAAGATGTGCGTGGGTGTTTCTTGAGCAAGGTGCCATGTATCTCTGAAGTTCAGTAGCATACGAACTATGTAACAAAAAAAGGTTGCCATGGTAAGCGGGCTGTTTTTCTTCTCTCTCTTTCTCTTTCTCTCTTTTTTTTTTCCTCCTCTTTTTAAATGAAACCCCATCCACAGTAATCACATAACTCTTGGTAAATTACTGGCATATAAAACACTACTGCTGTTCCTAGTTGCCACCACCGCCTCCTCTAAATTGATTTCTTTGTCTTGTTCATGGGTGTTGCTAAGGCGTCACTCTTTCTTGGCCCCCAGCTCTCCTGTGGAGCTGAACATTTCTACTATTCTAACTGAAGCTCAAAAAGGGATACAAAGAATTACAGACATTATATAATGACAACAAAGTGTGCATCTACACCCATAGACCCAAGTGTGCATATATATATAGAGAGAGAAAGCGTGAGTGAGCTATTATCTTTCATCAATCTGTTGATGAAAGAAACAAACTTTTGAGCTCCTTTGTGGAGCTCTTCTTAGGTCTGGGAAAGGTAACAAGAGTGTCTGAGCAAAATACAAGATTTGTAAAGCGCAAGGGGTTAGCGTGGTGCAAGAAATTACTTAGAAGGAAATGGCAGATAGACACCTCCACTATCATAGGACAAAAGAGGGTTTCCAAATTACATGCTGTTTGAATGAGGAAAAAAACAATGGTTCAGTTGAGATCATGATTTATTGTGTCATACTTCAGCTTATTTGCATATTTTGAGCCAGATTCTGCTTTCAGTTATACTGGTATAAATCCAAAGTAATTCCAGTGATGTCCATGGAATTATACTGCATTTACTTCAGAGTAAAAGCGCAGAATTCAACCCTTTGACTTGGCTGTACCACTGGGCTTATAGTCACCGAATGCTACAGCTAACCTTTAGCTTGACATTCTGTGCTCACGATACTTCTCTTCCTCATTGTTGACTTTTCATACCCACTGAGATATCTATTATACAGGTTTTTTACCTGCTTAATGCAGTCGTCTGTCCTTTATTTCGCACAACCTCTACCACGTTCTTATCGCCCCTCACTTCATTATGAGTATTTCTTCTTAAAAAATGGAATATGATGGTTGAGAAGTGAAGGAGATTATTGGAACTTTTCACTGTCTTCTAGATGTTCTTCACACTATGGATGGAAAGCTATTGCATACTTTAAACTCCCAACAATATATGGTTGCATTACTGCTCCTATCAGTATCCTTTTTGCTTCATAAAACTGATCATTTTCCAACAAAATACAAAATCCACACTGCCTCCTATGCATGAAACTCCTTTTCTAATTACACCTTTTTTCTCTCCCCCACTTTCTGTAAAAAAGCTAAATAACTGGTTCTGCAATGTTCCAAAGGGGCAGCCGTGTTAGTCCAGTTCAGCAAAACAAACAAAGAGTCCTGTGGCATTTAAAGACTAAAATGATTCATTTTAAGCCCTCTTTAAGATCTTTCCAGTTTTTTTTCCATTTTGTTTATTTCGACTGTAATTTTTTGGGACTGAGAACTGACTCTTCCTATGTGAATCTACGGTGCCTAACACAATAGGCCTCAGTCACAAGTGGGTCTATATGCACTTCTAAATACGAATAATAAATATAAAATCCAAGACGTCATATCTCATGGGTGTGTTTGTGTCCTTTCGCACCACAGTGTTACAGCTCTTGGCTTGATATTAGTAGCCCCATGCCAGGCAGGGATTCTTTTACTTGCGGTGTAGCTCACCTTCTGTACAGACTCAGGGATACTTCATTTTCTCCATATATAATAAGAAGTCATGAACTAGTAAAACCATTTAACTATTCCCTGGCCAGATTCACTGGAGCAGGTCATCATATTAACAAGAAGATATTAATTGAATTTGTTTATTGAATTTTTGTTAATCCTTGGTTTGGGTTCATTAAGTGCATATTTCTCTTTTTCTTAGCCTGAAAAGATTTTTTGTTTGTTTATTTTATTTTATTTTATTTTATTTAAGTATTTGATGTGCCTAGCTGGAGAAATGAAGTCAGCTTTATTCCTGGAACAAAAAATGGATTCCATGAAATTTCTATATGCAATACATTATTACTTTAAGCATGATCAGTAAAGTAAGGTTAATTGTGAGAAGGAGGAAAGTTGTTCTTCCTACCACAAATAATGAAAACTTAACTTTGTTTTGCCCATTGCTTTGATACTGAAATACAAGTTTACCATAATATATATTGTGACCAGTCTTGCAAAATTATTCTTTTCCAGTTTAACTGGGAGAGAAGAGTTTTGATAAGCAATTAAAATATCCCATGATTTATCCATCACCGTGGTAAAGGATAGCAAATGGATAGTGGCTGGGATCCCACACTGAGACCTGGGCAAACCCACCTGCATGGACCCCATTCCAGCTTTCATGCCTAGACTTCTAAAGCATCACAGTGGTGATTCTGGAAGGCTGTACATTTCAGCTTCATACAAGTTAGAGAAATAACCCAGTTCTCGCCTACTAAAAATCTGTATTTTTAATGGCAATGCCAGCAAACTCTCAACTGTAGTATTGTTGCTGGGTGTAGTATAATCAGTTTGTCTTGATCCCATTCTCAAAGTTCTTGTTGCAATTAAAAGGTCAGCTCAGGGGTTGCAAAAACAACAAACAAAAATGCATCTTGTACTATCCTGCGGTGTTACCTTTTCAAAATTTTAGTAAGCACAAAAGCTTTTGTAACCAAAACAATAACTAAACTAAACAAAATTAAGTTTGCTGGTATTTCCCTTCTGCCAGGGCAGGCTGGCAGAACAAGGGCCAGGTTCTATACCTAGGGGTTTCCCAATAATATAGCACCACTAACTGGCTTGAACTCCCACCCAGATTTCTGGGAAATCCTGCACTGTTCCCTAGGCACTGCAAAAGGGGTAAGGCTTCCCCACTCTCAAGCACAAGTCTGAGTGTAGTAAACAGAACTTTTAATTTTAGTAAAACAGAGTGTAAAAGGCCAAATAACAGAAATCAGCGCTGATCTAGCAAATCAGTAGAGAGCAAGGTTCCCAACAACCCACACCGCATAACAAAACATACATGACTTAATGGCAAAACTGGCACTGATCTGGGGAATCAGTGCTAACTAGGCTCCCAACCAACCCTAGGATACATAGGGAGTTTCACATTAGCTGTCTGCTGGCACCATCTACTGGCCACTCACTCTATCCAATAGCACTGTCTGCCGGCTCTGCCCACCGGTCACTCACACCGCCCAGCTCACCACTGGCCGCTCTCACCATCCACTGGCTCCACCCGCTGTCTGCTGGCTCCACCCACCAGTCACTCACACTGCCCAGCTCACCACTGGCCACCCTCACTATCCACTGGCTCTGCCTGCTATCTGTTGGCTCCACCCACCAGTCACTCACACTGGCCAGTGCCCTCACCATCTGCTGGCTCCTTCATCTGCTGCTCCTCTTCAGCAATTTCAGCTCAGAGAGAGGGTTTTCTCTCTCTCTCTAGTAATTTTAGCTCATAGAGAGTTTGCTTCTCTCTAGTGATTCCAGTCCTTAACTTCAAGTAGCTGCAAATGGCTACCTCTATTTAAATGACAAAGACCTCAGAAAAAACCTAGTCAGATCTATCATTAGACAGGAGAGGCAATAGGAGGTGAGGCAGAAATAGTCTCAAACCCACACCCCTGTCTTACTTCTTATAGGCTGAAACATGCAGTCACCTTTCCTACAAATCTCTTTTTAACTATGGGTAGTTTTTACCCTTTAACTAACCCAGATAGATTTGAAGCAAACAGAGAGTAGCAATTCACAAAAAGACAATATTTCATATTTCCCCTCAGCAGAATTACAGATATTGAAAGATTTGTGATCAGATTACCCAAATACCATTACCCACTATGCCCTGTACCCAATATGCTAATACCTAATTGTGCTCTTTGTGTTCATGCTAATACAGGACCCATGCAGATTAGATGCCCCCCCCTCAGAAGCTGTTAGGCACAGGTTCTAAGCCTACCTTACACTGGTAAAGTTTGTCAACATATATAATCAAGATATACCTCTGAATGAGGCAGAAATTAATTAAAATGGAAAAAAAGGTTTTATCTATAATTAGGAGAGATGTAGAGCCAAATCAGAGTAAAAAACTTCAATAGTCACTGCCATTCAGAATGGAATAAGCAATGAACAAATCATTCTGATCAAGGCGACATTGAATATTTTCCACACTGATTTTATAAATTGTGAGAGAGCTCATAAGCATTCATAGTTTGCCATACTGGTTAGGCAAAACAACAGCTTGGCTCACCAAAAAAGTCTCTAAAGCAAAATATTATTTGGGGTGGAGGTGGGGTTCTCTACCTGCACATTAAAAAATGCCTTTCTTTTGTCAGATGGATATAAGGCCATGGCAGATTTGAAAACTAATACATATTTTCACAAAATTTTAGAACTTTTCTCAGTATCCTATAGGTTCTACAACTTGTTCTGATTCTTCTCTCCTCACATGTGGCCATCATGCACCATCAGTAATTTTCAGAAGTCCTCACTGTTTTGAGAGAGTTTTACTGAAAAAAATGATGACACAAAATGGACATAAATTGAACTTGTTGAAAACCTGCCTCACTGCTTATGAGACAAGTGATATTTCATATTTCCAAGAAAAATGATGTGAAGGTGTTTTATATCCTTCAACCCCAGCAGAAATATTCTACAAGGGATGCAATTTTCTTATCATTAATGTGGAATATAGGAGAAGGAACATTTGATTATTCAAAGTGTGGGTGGAAATGGATATACACAATATGATTCTGAAAGAAACATTGGTATATCAATAGAATTGATCATTAATTTTCTGATTTACTTGTAAATGGTAACAAAGGTTAAGAAAGTGGGAGGAAGAAACAAAGAACTAAAAAGAGAGGAAGGTCTAGCCACAGTGGTCCAGTGATAACAAGGAAAGGAGAAGTTAACTATTACATAAAAAGACATTAAAAAGTGACCCATAAACATTTATATTGATTGATGAATAAAAATGTAAGAAGGTCCAACATTCCCATAAATAGATTTAAAAATTATAAGAAAGGAAACACAAAGCAACTGTAAATCAAGATAAATTCACATGAAAACCCAAGTAGGCATGAAGACAAGAAATAATGGCTGTGCCTACGCAAATGCTGGTATAACACTGTCTGGGACTAGGGGATTATTTATAATTATCTTTCATATTAATATTTCATATTTGCAATAATCCATATGTGATATGCCATGTTTGGTACCAACAGAAAGGTTGCAATCTGCTAGGAATGATTATATGGTTTATCTGTAGGTGTCATACCTGTATTAGTAGTTAGGAATATGTTTCTTCTGTTTGTATTTCAAGTTATTGGATTCCAGGCACTGCCAAGATTGTATGGGTATATCCAGACGCACTGTTTAAATCAAAATAAGGCTGGTTATTTCAATTTAAAAAATGGTAGGTCCACACAATATTCCCTTATTTTGAAATGAGGAGCTCCCTTATTTTGATATAAGGAAAGTCATACTGATATAATAAAACATAGCATTATATCGATATGACGGTTAAATCAAAATTGTTATTTCAAAATAACACAGCACGGATATGTTATTTTGATTTAGCTGTTAAATTGATTTAGCACTTTTTGCCTTTCTCCTTCCCAGCTACTTTCCTTTTTCTATATATTGGGTGGGGGCATAGCCCTTTTAGGGGGCCATGTTGCCACACCTCCCATGGTGCCTCTCTCCTAAATCAAAATATTAAGCCCTGTCTATGAACATGTTATTTTATTTTGAGTTTCTAGTGGGGACCTGTTAAATCAATTTAACTTACATCAATTTAATTATTTTATTAAATCGATATATGGTAAATTGATTTAACTGTGTAAGTGTGGACATAGCCTATGTCTACAAAACCATTCTCTCCTTAATGGCCCATTAAGGGAGCCCCCAGCTGCCATGAGCTCAAGGAGAAACTGGTCTAGCCACTCAGACTTGCCCATGTGACTCAACTACATTTTGATTGCAAGGACTCTGCACAGCATGGGGAAGGACAGAGGTGATAAAAGCCAGCAGCCCCAACTCCATTTTTGTCTTCAGTCTTGAGTCACCAGTCTACAGCCAACTCCCACCTCTGGAACTGTTCATCTGCAATTGAAGAAAGGACTGAGACCCATCCAGGTGCTGGGTGTATACTAAAGGAATGGGACTTAGCTGCAAACTCCAAATTCTTCAAGGACTTGCTTTCAATGAACTCTAAATCATTTATATGTATGTGATTCACTTTGACCGTTTAACATCTCTCATTCTCTTTCTCTTCTTTTTAAGTTAAACCTTTAGTTGTAATTACTAAAGGAGTGGCTGGCAGTGTGGTGTTTTGGGTATGATCCAAGCCTCTATTGTTCTGGATGATGTGGCTGGCCCTTTGGGGGTCAGGAGAGCCTATTTCTTTAAGACACCCATTGGCTAGGTGGAGCCTGGAGGAGCTGATGTGCAATAAAGGGGGTGGTTTCTATTTTGTTACGTTTGGTGATGACTGGGGTGTGGGGAATCAGAAGCATGTTTTGTCACTGACTGGGAGACTGTTTTAAGTACTACCTGTCAGTGCTTTGGGGGTTTGGCCCCTGGTTTTGCAGCTTGCCTTGATTTTGGTACATTCAGAAGGTTATCCCAGGAGGCCCAGGTTACACTGGAAATTTAGTTCTTAAAGCCTTGAAGTTAAAGGCATATCACCCACTGGTAACATACCTTACAAGTTCCACCAGACAGGTGGTGTAAGTCACTCATCTCCCTGGTGGATTATTGTGTGTTTTACAGTGGAAATCTACTGGCATGCAGAATCAAATGCTAATGAAGAGATTGTGAGGACTTCAGGAAAAGGCTTTAAGAAGAAGAAATGAGCAAGAGTGGGAGGCTGTGTTCAGCTGAATAACAAAAGAAGAGGTATGATATATCTAGGCTGCAGAGAGATGGCTGGCATCCTTCATCTGGAAGGACAAGTTACCACTGGCCTTAGTATTACAAAAAGAGGTCTCAGCTACTCCGGCTGGAAAAATGCTATGAGAAGGATTTACGTTGCCAAGCCCACCTCTTGTCTAATTGTATGTTAAGATTTTATTTTAAATATAATGCTTGGTTTCCATTAATCCTACTTGCTTCTGATCAACTCTCTAGTCAGTATTAAATAAAACTTTTCATTTTCACTAGAAACATATCTATGTGCTAGGGAGACAAGGTGGGTGAGGTGATGTCTTTATTGGCCTAACTTCTGCTGGTGAAAGAGACAAGCTTTTGATTTTACACAAGAAATGAAGAGCCAACAGATGTTGGTCCAATAAGCCTTGACTGCCTTGCCTTTTTAATATCCCGGGAACAACATGGCTACAACAGCACTGCAAATATATGTGATGTGTGTTAAGCAGAGCAGTGATCTGCAGGTGAAACTGGAAAGATGTCTACTAATGCTTCGGGAGCAGCGGATCTGTGAATCTGAGCATCCAGTGGAACAGGGGCTTGGCACTGCCATGGTGCACTTGGAGCACCTGGGGGTTGCTGTGTGTCTACTGTTAACCTGCAGAGGGACAGTGCAGCCTGCACAGGCTAGGAGGGGAGGGTATTTGTTGCCTATGACTGGGGAAATAGGAGACCTGATACCTGGCACTCACAGACAAGGCTTCCTCATTCTAACAGCAGATGGTGGCAAGATGTCTCACAACCCTAAGTCAGTGCCATTCCCAGGGGGTTGCGGGGATCAGGGCCAATCAGCCTGTGTGGGGAGCCGCACCTCCCCCTGTGGTAGGGGGTGTGGGCAAGTCCCTCACGCCTGCCCTTCCCCTGAGCTGGGGTGGAACAAGCTGTTCTGGGGCTGGGCTCTCCTCTCCCACCCTGCCTCTGGGCCAGCCCTCCCCATCCCCACAGTGGAACAGCTGGCCAGGTGAGGGACAAGATAGCAAAGCCCAGCATCAGGACTGGCTCGCTTAACCCTTGGGCTAGCTGTTCCCCACGCTGGGGGTGGGGAAGAGTCAGTCCGGAGCAGAAGCTGGCTCTGCACTACCGCCACCCCCTTTCCCTGCCACATTCGGCTCCATGCTGAAGGCAGCAGGAAGGGGGCAGGGGACAGTGTGGCCATGGGGGCCAGCGGTGTGGGCCCCACACTGCCCTACTCACAGCAGGAGAGTCCAGCGCCCAGGGAACCACAGGGCCCAGGACAATTGTCCCTCTCATTCCCCCCCTTAAGGACAGCCCTGCCCTAAGTACCCCCAGGAAGTGCCACATCCCTATTGCATGCTACTGCTTCCTGGCTTCTCTCCTTTCCTCCCTTAGACCCATGGGTGATGGAGAAATGTGGAGTGGCATCTGCTCCTCTCTTCCAACTGCTCTTGGGTATTTTTTATGCTTTGTGAAGTGCCCATTCCTTTGCCAGTGCCTCTGAGGTTCTTGCCATGCTCCACGCAGGGACTGGGATAGGGTGAGGGGTGACATCTGCCTCACTGCTGCCAGGGACTTTTTGGCCTTATATCAGACTCCATGGAGTGACGAAGGCTCATCTCTCCCCCTGCCCCACAGTACTGTGCTCCCACACTGGGATCTAGGAATGAAGAGAGGCTTCCTGCTGCTTCCCTTTGCTTGCTAGCAGGATGTGTGCATGGACCCAGGAGTGGATGGAGGTGGTTCCCAGGACCTCTCCCTCAGGCTCCTTGTGTCCCTCTGGCCCCATACTGGAGTCTAGAGCAGTGTTTCCCAACCAGTGTGCCATTGCACACAGGTGTGCCCTGAGCAGGTGTGCCATGGACTTTTTTGAAAAACTATTCAGCATTCTGGATTGGCTCATGAATATTTGTGAGGTCATTGGGAGACTATATGGTGGTGTGCTGCAAAATAATTAAAGGGGTCAAGGTGTGCCACAGCAGAGGAAAGACTGGGAAACACTGGTCTAGAGAGTGAAGGAAGAACACCTCAAGGCCTCCCTGGCTCTGTGGTATTGTTTAAGAGACCAAACAGCAGTTGTGATGCATGGGCTGGGAAAGTGTATGCAGATGAGACCCCATTGCCAAGAGTGGTGCATGAGGGTCCAATCAACAGACCAGTGTAAGAGACAAGAAGTGAACTCACCACCTATCAACCAGTGACATTGACAAAGTGATGTCAAATGCACAAAGTAAAACTGAAGGGACAAAAAAGAAGAAACTTTTTTTAATTTTCTTCCCTTCTCGGATGCTGTTGTAATAGGAGGAATTAAAAAAAACAAACAAACAGGTGGCAATGTAATTAAACCATCTCTTTGAGAGGGTTGTTAAAGGTCAGAAAGGGAGACACTGGCACAGCCAGTCAAATCTCAAACTTTTAGGAACTGTTAGAACATGTTTCCTCTCATAGGCTGTTTTATGAAAGTTATCTGTTCTATAATAACAGATTGTACATTGCTAACCCTTGGACACCCTGCGCTTCCCTTGAAGACAGTTGAATTTATGGTTGACTAAATCAACCACAAAGAAAGAAAAAAATTAAGAATCTTGAAGCATACCTTACTGGGAAGTAGAAACATACTCAATCTGGTTTCTGTCCTCTTAAACCTCAGCAGAGCACTTGAATACTGAGAACAATGAGGCAGGAAAAAACTCTTTTAGATTATTGGGTTTCAGAAACCTTAGACTCCTATACTTAATTTAAAGAAAGACCTCATTATGATTGACCAGAGCTTTCTTTAAACGAGTGAGCAAGAAGTGAAAAGTCCTAAAATGGCCCATTACCAATCCTGTGAAAGACCCAAATCTCACTTTTATTATAGCACAAAATTTCACATTCCATTTTCATCTTATCTTTTTGGTAAGGTAGCTGTATTACACCTAAATGAACATATTGGGAAGATGCCCTAGAGTCAGCTAATATTTAATGTAAACCAGGGGTTCCCATGTCTTTTTGCCAGCATAGCTCCATTTTAATGAAGTTTCTCCTGCTAGGAACCCCCAAAAGTATGGAGGATGCCATTTTGAAGATCACATTATGTGATCTCTCTTATGGTGAATGAGACGTTGTGCTGCTTAGGGGATGCAATTTAGCTCTTCAAAATGGTGTCCTTGGCACAGTGTTGTGAGGAGCAAAATGGCATCTATCACACGCTAGAGATCACCATGACTCTATTTGCTAATGGTGCAATGCAGCCTCATTTGCTGTTGCCACCCATAAGTTGAGCACTGCTGACTTAAACTAATGCAGCACAATTCTCCTTTTTTTTTTATTGAATGAGCACATCTGTAGTCTTAATGTTCTCTCTGTAGGATACATTTCTTTAAGCTTTACTGGACTTTGATTAAATACCTCCCTGCCAGTTATAATTTGTAATGTTAAGAGTTTTCTTCCATGCTTTTTTTATTTAGCAGTACATTGTTTTCAAAGCTGTATTATTTATAAATTGCATATATATCCAAAGATTCCAAGGCCAGCAGGAGCCATTGTGATCCTCTAGTCTGACCTCCTGCATAACACAAGGCCATAAAACTTCACGTAAAATAATTCCTACAGTCTAGCTATATACGTACACTAGTTCTTTGTCCTTAGCCTCCTTGTTATCAGTGCTTTATGACTGTCAATCTTTCATTCTCTCCCACTGTGAAATAATACTTCTGGTTTTAATTCAGTTATTTTTAACTTTTAGATCATGTCCTCCACTTGCCCTGTTTAATTTATGTTCCAGGAGTCTTCTGGGACACTATCTTTCATATTATGCTGAAATACTGCAAGTAGTGCCAGGTTCTAATTTACAGAATGACGGACATATACTTTAGTAAGTCAATTGATTCTATTTAGGGATATCCAAGTAGCAAAATAACTGTGGATGCAGTCTTCCTCCTTCCTCCCCCCCCCCCCCCCGGTTAATATACAAGTTAGGACCCGAGGATCATTTAAAGCTGGATGTATCACAAGCTTCTTTACGTACTTTAGTCTTTTTCAGCAAAGCTTTTGTTATTGCTGTTTTGGATCTTACCTGAGTCACACTAAATAGTTTAAGATTCTTTTTTAATAGAGGCAGATATCTGCTTGATAATGAGGATTATCTTACTAAAATCATTTGTTGTTCTTGAACCAGTTTAGAACCCAGGCCTCCTGATGAAAGACTGCTGTGTTATTCACTAAGCTGAATATCTTTGGATAGCATGAACCCACATGCAACCTAGCAGTGAATGGCAAAAGGGAGGGATGGATGATGCTAAGTTTGCAAGTTGTTCATGTAAATCTTGGACTGGATATTATTTTTTTATTTATTTGTTTTTTTGTTTGCTACTGCCAAGAGGGCTATTCACATATGATGGTGTCTCCCAAAAATGAGGTATGTCTTTTCAGCAAAACAGGAGTATTTTAGATTTATTGTTTTTTTATTACATTTGTAATAACTGTTTACTAATTCTCATTATATATTAATATTACCCCACTGTGACCACATCACCAATCTTGCCACATTTCATAAGCCATATAGTATCAGGACTGGTCAGTACTCAAAGGACAGGCTTGTTAGCTTTAGTGAGTTAGTAACCTGAGTGATTTTCTTTCCTCCGTGTGAGAACTGAACCAATATCCCTGTATGGTATTTGGAGGCTTGTTAAGACACGTAGAAGAGTAGAGCTCTCTTAATCTTGTTGATCAGGTCACATTCCAATTTCTTTTATGTCATTCTGACTCCCTATTCTTCCTGGTCTCTAGCTGAAGATGGTAATCTTTGTTCCTAAAATCTGTTGTGTTGTTAACCATTCCACCCCAGAGATAGCTATATTTCAGTCATAAATAATTCCTGTACATCTAGTCTTTAAATCAGTAAAATGTTTTAGCATTGTTTTATTATTGTGTTCAAGTCTGGGTGCCACATTCTAGGAAAGATGGGGACAAAGTGGAGAGACTCCAGAGGAGATAAATGATAAAAAGTTTAGAAAGCCTGACCTATGAGTAAAAATTAAAAGTAATATGCATATATAGAAAAATATGTTCAGTCTTGAGATGAGAGAGCTGAAGGTTGAACTGATAACAGATTTCAAATGTGTTATAGGCTATTATAAAGAGGACTGTGATCAATTCTCCATGTTTGCTGAAGGTAGACAAGTAGAAAGGGACTTAATCAGCAGCAAAAGAGATATAGGTTAGATATGAGGATTGACTCTGTAACTAGAAATAATAGTTAAGTCTGGAATAGGCTTCAAAGGGACATTGTAGGTTCCTTATTACTGGATGTTTTGAAGACAAGGTTGGACAAACACCTGTCAATGCAGGAGGCTGGACCTCTCCCTACACTAGATTGCTTTGATTTGATTATTTTTATTAATACAAAGTGTGATATATTATAATGATTAATGCTCATAACTAATTTCTCCATGATAATATATCTGTGCTATTGCTAAACATACATGACTCAGATACTGCCTCATCTGAAGGTGAACAAAACAGTTACAGAAAAATCCTTTTCTGTACTCTTCACCATGTGAGTTCCTGTAAACCAAATTTAATTTTACATCCTTTTGTAAGCAATGAAAAGAGGGAACTGGAGAAACCTGCTGATAATAGATTTACACTAAATTATTAAAAATAAACATAGGTACTTGTTAGTACAGCCATTTCTATGGAGATAATAAAAGTTACATTTTTCAGGGGTGAGAACTTAAAAGTAGTTTTTAATGTAGTAATCTTATAGTGGCTCCTGAAAAATTTCAGATGAGCACTTGACCACTCAACTTATTATAATAGTGATATGAGTGGTACTATGTCATTAGCTTTACCTCTCCCTTTGATTATCAGAGAAACCAGTGTGCAGGAGACAATCTGCTATGGAGTCAGAGAAACCCTGGTAAGCCACTCTTTTTCAAATGCAGCAGTCTCATGGTGGAGTTTGTTAAAATGCAGTAAAAAGTCTTGTTTTCACTATTATTCTAATGTGCCAATCTGGGAGAGGAGGTGTTCAAATTTTGTGGACAGCCAGTTCTACGTGGAAAACTAGAAAATGACCCGCAGATCAACCGTGGTCTAGGTACCAAAGTCTGGGAACTGCTGCACTAGACTATTGTTGGACAAGTCCAACAGGGATACAAACAAAAACTAAGTGACTTTGTTCAACAAGTGACATGCCAATGGAAGTTATTCCACCTCGTTCTAATCTAAACCAGGTGATTTTACTACATTAGATCCAGCAACAGAAAATGTTACTCCAATACCACTGATCTTATTACTGGAACAGTTTAAAAACAAAATGGACACAAACTATTGAACTACAAACAGGAAATGATGGGATTCCAAAACTTGCCAGCAGCACGGCTTGGCTAACACTACCAGGGATTACTACTGTGCAACAATACAAGAAACAGGAACTGCCCTCAGAATCAAAGCATGTTTAAAGATAGTCACAGAATACAATAGTTAAGGTCATCATACTGGGTATGTCTACACTGGAGGCTTAAGTTGACTTAACCAGGCTTAAGTCTATTTAAACAACTCCAGGGTCACATTTGGAGTTCATTAAGTCAACATAAGTAGTTGCTCAAGTCAACTTAATAACTCTCCACCCTTAAAGTCAACTTTAAGGATTAAGTCGACTTTATTGAGTCTACTTAACAAAATATGGCCATTAAAGTTGACTCAGTAAAGTTGACTTAAGGCAGGAGAGCCATTAAGTTGACTTTATAAAGCTGACATCAGCCAGGGGACCCATTTAAAGTCGACTTTATTAAGTATAAATGTATAAAGTCAATATAAAGAAATGGGGACTCTCTAAGTCATCTTGATAAAGTTGACTTTAAGTTGACCTTATTAAGTCAACTTACCTGAGCCTGCTAGTGTAGGCATAGCCATTGAAATTAGCTTGTTCACGCTGGCACAGATATTTCTTTTATCAGTTACTTTTCAGGCTGCTAAATATACACACTTAAGGTACCCATCCTGCAAACACATGTAAGTTTAATAGGATAACAGCAAACATGGGGATAAACATTGGCAAGACCAAAGCGCTGGTATATGCAGTTGATGCAATAGGTTCCAGAGGGGTAGCTGTGCTAGTCTGTATATAGCAAAAACAATGAAAGTCCTGTGTCAGCTTAAAGACTAACAAATTTCTTTGGGCATAAGCTTTTGTGGGCTCCAACCCACTTCATCAGATGCAACTGATTATTCCTTCTGTGCAACAGATGTGCATGAAAGCTTATGCCCAAAGAAATTTGTTAGTCTTTAAGCTGACACAGGATTTTCATTGTTTTAGTATATGCAATGTGTCTGATTAAATGTTACTATAAGAACCTTTTACAGCAACTTTTCAATTTCATTTTTTAAAATCTGCTCATCCTATTTTATCCTTGTAAAATACTCTGTACCAGCTGAAACATGGCACCAACGCTGGAGAAATGACTCAATATTATTTAATATAGATAGATAGATAGATAGATAGATAGATAGATAGATAGATATAAAATATTGAGTTAAATAATACTGAGGTGTTTCTCCAGCATTGGTGCTATATTTCAGCTGATATGGAGAATTTTGCAAAGAGAAAATAGGATGAGCAGATTTTAAAAAATGAAAGTGAAAAGCTGCTGTAAAAGTAATAGTATAGTATATAGTAATATATATATACATATATATTTAAAACAGAGAATAAATGCATTTTTAATATGAGGATTTCACCGAAGTATAAATTACATATTATATGAATATCAAGAGGTACTACTTCCTTTTAATTCAAGGTTTAAAGACTATCAGAGCTATTAGATTATTGAAGCAGTTTTTCTGCTTTAATAAAGATTGTGAATATTTTACGTAATCCTTTTTAGAAGCCATAGGTAAATCAAACAACAAATATGTGGTCCTTTTGGAGCCACTAATATTTATTGGCTCAAATTACCATGCAATTCGCACTGTCTCCAAAAATGTGATATAGTGCATTACTGGAGATTGCACTAAAAACTGTAACTTCTCTGATACCTCGCTGCAGTTTCCAGATACTATGCCTCCACAGTACTCCACAGAAGCCTGTGAAAAAATTCAAATTCACTATCCTTAGCAATGCAAAGATGGTCCCAAAATAGTAGATAAAACATTCTTGTCTCAAATACTTGATCCTAACCTAATTTGAAGTTGGTAAAGGTGTTTATTTGCTAACCACTGTTGTGTGTTATGGATGTATAGGGTGAGCCACATTCAGGGGCCATGTGTAAGACGTGAACTTGTAAGGTCTGAGGCTTCGGTGGCGGTGGTGGTTTTTTGTTTTGTTTTTTTTCTTTTTGCTAATCTTAGGCCTTGTTCTTGGGCTAAGCAGTTACAGTCATATGAGACCAAGAGCTATGAAGCATGTGGTGAGCACATCTTCACATTCCTGAGACCATTTCAAAACAATGTAATATCAGGCTATTGAGAAGGTGATGTTATCCTGATGGTTCTTACCACCGCCAGATAAACAAATCCATTTTTAGATACTTAAAGAAAACTTAGCTAGACAACTTTTTGTCTGCAAAGGCATAATTTATCAACAGTTGCAATCCTAAAATCTACGCTTCTTACTGTTTTACCTTTATGGACCCCACTTTCCCATTGTGTATCTAATCTATTTCTGTCTCATTCTTTAATTGTTTCTGTCTGCTGCAATAACTAAGTGCCTTATTTAAATCAGTTAATGTGGTGGGATATGATAGGTTAAAAGACTGTTTCATAATGGGCCAGGTTTGGTGTTTTCTATTACTTTATTCTAAAACGACTGGTTAAGTACAGCTAAGCAGAACCCAAGTTTTAACTATATAAATGGGGGTCTAAAAGGAAGTTCTTCTGAACCTATTTCTAGGACACAGCCCCAGATCAGAGCTGTCAGATGTCAACACCTTGCCAGCCATACAGTGCAGAAGCTGCAGTCCCCAGATGATCTAATTCTGACTGGCCGCCAGAAGTTCATGTGCCTTATTGGGAGTGGTGAACACTGTATGCTTAGCATGTGTATTCTGTTTTGATACTTTTGGTAATAAATGAGGATTAAGGACATTACTGTGTAAGGCTTCTTCCTGGTAAAAGAACCCCCAAACCTGCAGAGAATTACAAACCAGAGCCATACAAATTAGAAATGGGCAGGTACTTCAAGAAAGCAGTTTACACCAGGAGCCTTACGGTCTGGGAAGCAGTGGTCCTGATCCCTAAGATGTGACTTGGGTGAGGGTAGGTGCCTTCCTCCAGGGCCATATGGATTGGGAAGGGGTGGGGGGTGCTTAACAAGGTTATGCCTTGAGCCCGAGGAATTTGGGTAAAGGCGGGGTACCCTAGTGTGTGGGTAAGAGCCTACACTCTAAAAACTGGGCATGTAGGTCTAAGTTCTTGTAAATTACACATTGAAGGGTCAATCACTTAGAACTGACCTTAGCTTGCTTCTGACTTCAGCATAATTTGTCCAAAAGGAATAACATACATAAATATGGTACATAAAGAAATGCGAGTAAAAACACAATAACATGTTAACTCAACACTTTTGCATCCCTGGATCGCAGCCATGTACTATACAAACACACTGTTCCTGCTGCTACTCCTGCAGAAGCAATGCATGAGTTAAGAGTCAGTCTGCCTCTGTCTACATCTCTGTAACTGTCCCCCTTTGCACTCCCTTCTGACTCCTTTGCTTTGTCAGGGATGATCACCTTGGTGGCCCAATCACTTCCTTTTCCCAATCCCAGCTCTCTGACTTCTTCCATGATACAAACCATTTACAGAATGCCTGCCTGATACCACAAATCTCTCAGCTTTGGCTCATTTAAATTGCTCTTAAAGCCCACATTTCCCCATTTCTGTCTACAAGAAATGGATTAATTAATCATTTAAAAAAGGATTTGTGATTGGTGGCTTCACCATCTTAAAGTAACCATTTTATTACCATAGCCTTTGTTATTAGTTGTTTGTCATTCTCATTAGTTTTGTCATAACTAAAATTAGATTGTAACCTCTTTGGGGCTGAAACTGTGGACTAAGGGCTGGGTTCTTGTAAAGCATTGAGGCACCTATCTGCTATTGAACTCAGTGGAAGCTCAGCATCTAAATGCCTTGAAGATTTTTACCTAAATTGTTTGCTGGCAGAACTCTATTGACTGTATGTTATTATCTGTATTAACGTAACACCTATGTTAATACATATGCTGCAGGTACTGACTTATGTTTTGGCCTCTGAATTTCCTAGCACATTTTTGGGTACTGTCTAAAGCGTAAAGCTTTTTTTAAAAAAGAATGATCATGGCTAGAAATCAAGCAAAAATCACTTAGTGTTCGGGGTAAATCTCCTGATAATTAAAATCTATGAGGTTGTTGAACAGTCTCCCAGGTGACACATGGAATCCCATTTTGGGGCCATTTTTTAAAAATAGGTTCTACAAAGCACACAGTAGAGAAAAATAATCTGTCAGAAGGAGAATGAATTAGATGACCGTAAGCTTTTTTCCTTCTCTAATTTCTAAGGCTCTTTGATCTTGTTGGCTGACATATTGATTGGCATCACTCAAATTAAAAGAAGTATGTTTGTCTGGAACTGTCTTGTTGAAATGTTGAAATAAAACAAGCCTGTTATAACTAGTGTCTCGCTGCTGTTTTGGTGCACCTTGTACCACTGCAGATTTTAAAGAAGCCTGCAGTGATCTCTTTCCCAAAATAAAATGTCTCTAATGGTCTGAATTTCAGAATAGTATCAATGCAATAATAGTTTTATAAATATGAAAGGCCCTGAAGTAAAGGTTTTCTCATTAGTCTGAACAGAGATATTTGGACCTCTGATTGTGTTGAAAGCTTGACAACTAGCATACTGGAAATGGATCATTAAGTATAACTTTTAAAATGGTGATCATCCTCTTATTCCATAAAAAGACTAGTTGTCATGCTAATAAGAATCTGAGGTGAGACCCCAGCCCTCATAAAGTCAATGGGGAAACACAAATAGACTGCAATGAAGCAAAGGTTTCACTCTCATGTTCAGCCAGCAAGAGGAATTATGTGGTATGGTATGACATGTCTTTGTTGCATGCTTAACTTCCTGTAAAAAAAAGCAAGGAGTCTGGTGACACTTAAAGACTAACAGATTTATTTATTGCATGAACTTGACAAAGTGGGATTTTCTCCCACGAAAGCTCATGTGATAAATAAATCTGTTAGTCTTTAAGTGCCACGAGACTCCTTGCTTTTCTAGATTAATATGGCTGCCCCTTTGGAACTTAACTTCATGTAGTGGCTTGTCACTTAGCGTAGTCACTGTTAAAAACCTTTGCCTTTGCAAACCTGAAATAGTCTATACTTGTGGAATATTATTATGATGTTTAGTTACAAAGGAAACCACAAAAACATCTTGTAAAGACTACCGTGCCATTCAGGAGTGTTTTAGTGGGCTGCCACTACTGCTAATTGTTGCTTTTATAAGACTTTGCAGGATATCTTCCTGTGGAAGGGGAGAAGAAAAGAGTAAATAAGCCAAATAGTCTAATGTCTTTAAGAAGCAATTTTATTAAATTTAAAAAAAATATTCCTCACTAACCTCCAATAATGGTGGACATAATGCATGTTGTATAAGAGCAAACCATTAAATCTTCTACTTCCCAGCTACACTACATCGCCTATGGTGCACCACAGCATTTGAGCAAGAGGAGAGATTATGGTGCATAACAGCTGTGATGCTTCTCCAGCCCAGAGGAGGCATGAGACACCAGAACTACAACTTGTAGGAGGCATTTCAGTAGCATATCCAAAGTGAAATTTTTAGTTTTCATCTGAATGTTTTGACTTTTGCCAAAAAGTTGAAATTTTCCACCAAACTCCCATATCCCCACTAGCTCTAATATTTGCCTCTTTCATAGGGGTGTTGTGATAACTAAGTAGCATATAAAGCACTTTGATATACCGGTAGGCCTAAAGAGTATAATTCCTGTCCCCCTTTTTTAAAAATGCCAGGCTGTTTCTTGCTTGACCTATTGGTACAGCAATGTGCCTGTTTGATATGTTTTACCTTACCAGGAGTTTCGACTGAGTCTCTCAAAAATTTGAAATGGTAAAGTCACCCAGTCTGAGATTTTTAATCTGTACATTTATTTGTAGTTCTAGCTCTGTTTTTGTCTTCTTAAATGTCCATCTTATCATTGTATACAACTCCTGCAACCATGGTTTGAGGAAAAATATGCTTGTCAAACTTTTCAGCAGATCCTTTGCAGTGTGGCATGTTGTATCATGCTGTGTTAGGGGAATAAAAAAATGTCCAAAACTTAAAAAAAGAAAAATGTTCTGCCACATTACTCACAGGAGAGACAATGCTGCTTCTATTATTTCACGTGCAGTGCACCAGCTGTGAGCTAATGCCCTGGCCCACCATGGTTAGCCAGCCATTCAATATGTCCTTGTTCTAAATAACATTCTAAAGAGCCATTTAAACACATGCAATGAGAATGACTTTTACAACTTGAATTCCAGTTGCCCTTGACACATCCACCTGGGCCTTTAGGGGACAATGAAATTTCCTGACCAAGTCAACCTAGCTAACTGCAACATAAGATGGTAATTCATGCTTAAAGGGACAAATTCATCAGTTCTTCTCTCCTGATAACTTTTTTCCACAGATGTAAACACAGAACAAACTCTTTCCTGCATATTTTGGTCACATTTTGTGGGCTGACCTGCAACTTTTATATACAGAACATAAAACAATAACTGTTGCTGACATTTTTGCAATCAAAAGCATAAAAACCCCAGTTAGATAAATAGATAACACTTAGATTAATATTACATAAGATGTCACCTGTTCATTTTTACATTAGGTTTTGGGGAGGGGCAGAGTCAGGAAAACTGAGTTAAGTTGAATATGAACAACTAACCTAATTGTTTGGGGTTTAAACAAATGAAGAACAAGGGCTGTCGCTCTCTTTTCACTACAGAGACATCACTAGGAGGTGTTAAGGACAAGTTTTCCCTTTTTAAGATAAGTAAATAACCAACCACAGAGGCTATGTAAACAACAGTTTCTGAGAAGAAGATGTACTGGTATACTGGCAACCCTGAGGCACTTGGGGTGGGACTCACAGAAGTACTTCAGCCCCTATGAGTATGGTTACACAGCAAAGTAAGACTGAGACCTTGTCTTCACTGATGATGCCACCATCTGATCAATCTCCCTAATTGACTGATCAGGTCTGTGAAGCCCTGCTCAGCAGATCAGGAAATTGATCCAGTAAGACTACCCCAGCAAGGAGTATAACAATGAGTCAGAGGGAAAGGGTTTCCCTCCAACTCAGCCTACTGAAGACACCATAGTAAGTGGGATTTAATCAATTGGAAGGAGATGCACAACGTACTTTAAGTACTTTGCATAGCTCCCTTTGACTATGCTACACTACGGGGCTCGGTTAAGCCAGCTTAATAAAGTCTTCTTAAAATAGACCTTATTAAGACAGCTTAGCACATCCACGCTCAAAATGCCAGGAGACTGCCCATGTCCACATTGGCAGCTTCTAGGTCATCCTAGGAGTGATGCATTGTGGGTACCTAGCCCACAGTGCCCCACAGCAGAGGTGCCCCACTATTCCAGCCAATCCTCTACTACAGGAAGAGGGTGACCACACCAGCCTCCATACTGTGGGTGGCAACAGGGAACCCAGGGAGGCCAAGGAGCCTGATGTAGCCCAGCGATGTGCCAGCGCAGCATCCCACACCCTCCCTGCATTGCCCTGACTCCTCTGGCTCTGGACCAGGTGCTGCAGGGCAACTGCCAGCGCAGGGGCAGGGTGCAGCAGTTGTTTAGACTCAACAACCGAGAAACAGCACATTGAAGTCAGATCACCTGTTATAATGGGGGAAAAAATCCATAGTCAAGATTTAATCCTGCTGTGACACAATTTAATCTAAAAAAAATGGCAACTTTCTTCTTTCTTTCTTTCTTTCTTTCTTTCTTTCTTTCTTTCTTTCTTTCTTTCTTTCTTTCCATATGCTGTTTCCCAGTGTTTGAATCTTAACAACTGCTTTGATGTGCTGTTAGACTGTGACCTGATCCTATGTCTTACACCCCCTGCATTTATTTCCTACCATTCTGTAAAGTCCCCCATCTTCAAACTGATGAAGTGGGATTTTTCTCCCATGAAAGGTCATCCAATAAATAAATTTGTTAGTCTTAAACAGTGCCTCTGGACTCCTTGTTGGTTTTACAACACTATCAAGGAGTCCTTTGAGAAGGGGTGACACACAGGGTTGGGGGGAGAGACAGGCAGGGTCAGGCTGAAAAGGGCAAGGGGGAGACGCACAGGGTTGGGCAGGGGGGAGACACACAGGTTTGGGCAGAGAAGGGGGAAAAACCAAGGAATGGGTTGCGAAGGGCAAGGGGGGGCGCGACACATGAGTTTGAGCAGAGAAGGAGTGAGACGGGCAGGGTTGGGCTGAGAATGGGGTAGACGTCTGGGGCTGGCTAAGAACAGGGGGGACATGGGGTCGCACTAAGAACAGGGGAGACATGCAGGGTTGGGCTAAGAACAGGGGAGACATGCAGGGGCAAGCTAAGAACAGGGGAGACATGCGGGTCTGGCTAAGAACAGGGGAGACATGCCGGGTCAGGCTGTGATATGGGGAGATGCTGGGTCGAGCTGCGATGTGGGGAGATGTGGGTCTGGCTGCAGTGCAGGGAGATGCTGAGGTCGGGCTGCCATACAGTGAGATGCCGGGTCAGGCTGATATGCTGGGGTCGGGCTGCAGTGCGGGAAGATGTTGGATTGGGCTGAAATGTGGGGAGATGTTGGAGTCGGGCTGAGATGCTGGGATCCAGCTGAGATGCTGGGGCCGGACTGAGAATGGGGGAAATGCTGGGGGTCGGTCTGTGATGCCTGGTTGGGCTCAGAATGGGAGAGATGCCGGATCAGGTCAGGGAACATGGGGAGTTTGGCTATGGTTTACACAGCTGGGAATGTTCCCACCTGTGTTGTGCCTTCTAGCCAGCCCCTACCCCTATGTTTTCTGTGGTTGGGAGGCCAGTTAAATCGACTTAAGTTAACTCCCCCTCCACATTCCCTTAAGTCAACTTAATAAAGGCGACTTAACTGTAAAGTTGCCTGTATAAGTGGAAGTTATAAAGTCGACTTTACCTGATGTCAAAGTTGATTTTATTGCCCTGCAATATAGACAGGGCTTTGTTTAAGTTGACTTAAGTTGACTTAAACACACTGTGTAGACATACTCTTTGATCACCACCAAAATTCCATAGCAGTGTAGACCAGGGCTGACACATATCTGTATGTTCTTTGGCTGTTAGCCCAGCACCTCCTGGGTGGCTGTGACCATGCTGCTCTTTTTAATATGCTGGCTCTGATCAAGTTAGCACATCTATGTGGGTTGGGAAGCACCTTCTCTGCTGTTGTGAGGATATACCTGAAATCTCAGTTTTGGGATCTGGTGCAGAAGGCCCCTGTTATACACTATAAGGACCCCTAAACTCATTCCATGCCCATATTTATAGGGTTAAAGTTCTTTAGGTAGCTAAGTGTCTGCCTCTGGGACTTCTGTGCACTGCAGGCCAGCACGTGTCTCCGGCCTAAAACCAGTATGATCCTCAAACCAGATAAGCATAGATGCTTAAGTCCAGGCTGGAGGAAGGCTCCTAACTCCCAGAATGGTGTGGAGCTAGGACAGACTGCTCACATCTGCAGTTGGCTGGTGTAGGTGGTGTGCTGCCTACCATGCCTATTTTGGAGGCTCACCCTTTGAGATATTGGTCTTTCTTCATGCATTGAGTAGGAAGCCTAGATGCCTAACCCAAGGTATGGATTCACAGAGACAGCAGAGCTCCTAAAAAAAAAGATAGGGCAAAGCCAGTTGCCGTGGACAAAAATTTAATGGTGTTCTATGGAAATTTCTTCAAAATCCTAATAAAGAATCCTTCTGGGTTTTTTAAAACCATTCTATAGCATTTTATAGTTTAGATATAATTAGCTTTTACAGGGAGTGGCAACCTTTGCTGGCCCCCATGCCAGCCCTGCCCACTGCACCCTCTGCAGGTGTTGGGGTGGGGCCAAAAGGGGGGGTAGGGCCAGGCCTCGGGTTCCTGGCCAGGACCCAAACTGGGACCTGGGCCAGCTCCTGCCGGGGTCAGCCTCTGGTTCCCGGCTCGGGCAGCAGCTCTGGGCAGGCCAACCCACCCTGCTCCCCTCCAGCAGCCCTGCCTAGCAGGGGGATGGAACCAGCAGGGGCCAGGAGCACTGTGCTGCAGCTTCTTTTTCCCTGCTGGTGATGCTCTCCAGCAGGGAAGCACAGCCAACAGGGGCCTGGAGCTGCAGCACTCATCTCTTGTGTCCCTAGGTCACGCTGGGGGGCAAGGCCAGCAGGGAGGCTGATTGGCACCATGTGTCTCTCAGGCTCGGTCCGCATGCCATTTTTGGCACGTGTGCCGGGGGCTGCCGATGCCTGATCTGGTATGTTCTAAACAATGACTTTAAACATGTGTGGAAAGATATATTTATTTATTAGTTGATTTTATAGACCTTTGCTGTAAGGAACAGATGAAATGGTTTCCAAAGGGGTAGCTGTGTTAGTCTGTGTACAGCAAAAGCAACAAGAGTCCTGTGGCATCTTATAGATGGAGTGATGGAAACAAAAATGGTAGCTGAAGTACACCAGACAAAAGGTGAAATATGGCATTTAAAAGGCAGTATTGCATTTAAAGCTCTCCGCTTCCAAACTTCAGAAGGAATACAAAGAGATCAAGGTGCCTGTCAACTAGAATAGTTGGTTTTGGTTCCTATATAGGAAAATAACTAGCAAGCGCAGGCTAGAAGAGAAGTGTTATAACCAGGTGCCCCTCTATTGATGCAACAAGCAAGCATGCTAGCTATTTTCATTAAATTCCTCATGGACCTATTTTTTCAGTTGAGATTTCAACTTATAATCCCCTAACTGATATGGTACATGTAGGCACCCTGTAATTTAGGGGCTTTGACTTCAAGTAAGAGGTTAACATTAAAGCAGTTCCTATGTGCTGTAAGTTCTTCCGCTGAGAGACTACAACTCCCATGATCTCTTGGGAAAGGGAGGGAGACCCTTCCTCCCCCCCCCCCCAGGGGACACAGAAGGTCTAGGGGCTCTCCATTTTTGGGGAGGGTGAACACATGGCTGATTCTGGAAGCTGCTGGTGACTGCTCTTGTGATGCCTGAGACTGCTCCTGGGGTTCCTGAGACTGCTAGAGGCTTACTCAAACAGAGAGCTTCAGAGGTTGGTGGCTTACTCAGCCCAAAGCAGGGTCTGAGCCTAGAGCTGGCTGAGCTAGACCTGCAGTGAGGATGTGAGTGTCTGTGTCCCCTCCTCCAGCTTGGAGCAGGGCTTGTAAAGAAGGGGAGTCTGCTGAGAGACTGACTGGGCCTGAGAAGCAGCAGCGTGGCAGTCCCTTTCAAAGGGGCCAGGACTACTAAAATTGGTTGGGCCCACTCCAGCTCTTCACCATCAGTCTGAGCGAATACACTAAGCCAGCAGAATGCTGCCTTCGACAGTCCTTCAAGCGCAGCCATGCAAGCAAGGGCTTGGGGTTCTGGACTCTAGGGGAATGTGCTTTCTGGAGGTGGGGTAAAAGGGCTGTTTAATGCTGGTTAGTTAAGTTTCCTTTAAACTGCAGTCTGTGTCTGTTCACTGATTTATTAACTTGCCCCTGTGTATTTAAATTAGTAGTGACATTCTGTTCCATCCTGTTATGATAAGTTTCCTTGCTAAGTAAAGGTTTGTTATCTACAATTTAGGTACACTGAAGATGTCGTATATACAATTAGTAAATTTTAATTAGACCCATGCCACAGATTATTAGTCTCAGCCACATGGGTTTAGTCCTGGAGGCTCCCAGAGCATGCCACTAAGCTTGTACAGGACCCAGACAGATGGAGGCACCGCCAAGTTCATTTCTTGCATAGCAAAGGGGCTGCAGCAGAGGCATGGATGAAGGATTCCCACTTAACCCACATCACCACTGGGAAACTCAGGATCTCCTGGCTGCAGAAGCATTGGTACCTATGCACATGTGAGTGTTGCCTTCGCCCAAGTAATCCAGGGAGAAAAGGGAGGGGGGGTTACATATATAATATATGTCTCCTTTCTTTGAGACTGCCTTTCTATCCCTGGTCAATTGATGAAATTTAAATTGGCTGGTTATTTTATTTAAAATAATGATCTCTTCGGGGCAGGGAAGGTATCTTATCTTGCGTGGAGCACTGTGACAGAATATACCCATTTTTACACCCTCCATACCCTTCTAATAGCATTTGTACTTGTAAGATATCACCTAAACATTCCCTTTTCTTGTCAGTTCTGTCCTTGCATAATGTGTGGCAACACTGTATGTGAAGTTATAAGATTTCCCTCTATCATGTTATTACCACATGTTCCAAACCTCACAGCCCTACCCCCCCCCCAAAAAAAGTTGGCAAATACCTCTGTCCTAAACAAAAGAATGTGTGTTTTCTTTAATTTGCATTTAAGCAGTAAACCAAGTCATCCTTCAGGAAGGGAAGACAAAAGAAGTTCAAACAGGTGAAAAAAACAGCAGGGGATATCCTTCCATATAGAGTGTGTCTCATGGGTTGCATTTGGAAATAATTTTCAAGGCTACTTACCTCCTTTATAAACTCCCCAAGGCAGCCCCATCTCTTTACCTGCCCATTGTGTTCACTGTATCTGAAGATACAAAGGAAACAGCCATTTGTCTCTTGGGCAGGGGTCCTGACTTAAGCAGTTTGGTCAATAAGGCTGCTGAAGGCACATGATAAGAAAACGTCACATTCAGTCTACAGGTAATTAAGTTAGGCACTAGTTCATATTTTATTTTTATTTTTCTTGCAGCCATTGCTGACTTGTACCTCATTACTTGTGCTCACTTAAAATTTCTTCATAGTTAATAAACTTATTCTACTGTTTTACCTAAGCCACTGTGTTCAAGCTGACATGTCCATGTAATTCCATTTAGAGTAACAAGTTGTGTGCATATTACTTCCTTAAAGGAATAATGGACGTAACATATTTGTACTGTCCAGGGGAGGGTTGGGTCTGTAGGATGCACATTTCTGCGGGTGGCAGGAACAGGGAACTGGTGGTGTGTTGGGAGTGCTCTGCAGCATAACCAAAGCTGGTCTGAGCCAATCTAGAAGATTGTACCCCATCCCAAGACACCGACAGTGGCCAATAGATAGATTCCTGCACAGATACAAATACGTGGATCTGTATCTGACCCGCACCCACAAGAAATGGTCCACAGATATCTGAGTTGTATTTGTGGATGCGGATATAATGCGGATATCCGCATATTTGCAGGGCTCTAGCTCTGTGCAGCTAAAAATATGTGAATCCATATCCAATCTGCATCCACAAGAAATGGTCTGCGGATATCCATGTTGTATCTGTGGATACGTATATAATGCAGATATCCGCGGATTTGCAGGACTCTCTCAATAGATCACAGTAATTAATGGCATGAAATGAATGTTTCATCTAAGACTGGGATATACAGCAATGTCTCCACTGTCAGAAGCAGCACCAACAGCATAGAATCAATTAGTCAAGTTTGAATGAACACCCGTAAAGACATGCTCAATTGAACTCTGAATGAGCTGGAGGTTGATTGTATAAGACCTACCCAGCAAGAGCATAGCGCTGATTCAACTGGAAGGTATTTGCCATTGAATCAGTGCTGTGGGAACCCCATAATAAATAGGCTGTAGGTAATCACAAGGAGATATGCAAGGGATTTTAAGTATTTTGCATAGCTCCCTTCAGTTGCCACCGAAATGATGTGGCAGTGAAGACCAGGGTTCAGTTGACTCTGCCTGCTATACAACTCATATGGCTCTGCCTGCTGTACAACTTCCCCCCCACCCCCAAACTGAGAATGGTCAAATTGTGTCACATCAAATAAGAATCAGCGTAAACTTTTGCCACTAACTCAAAGAGTTGGTAAAGACTGGGTAAAGATTCTTCCTTTTTTAAAAAAAATATTGTCATAATCTTTGTACACATATAAATGTTCTAATTCTAGTCAGGAAAGGAAGGGAATTCTGATCATAATGCTTAAATATAGGCTGTTGGAGCTGAGCCCTCATACAACACAAAGGCTGGAAACTCTAGTAATTCAGAGTTAATGATCCAATAGTCTCACAGACTCTGCAGCCATATCCCTGCTCAGCCTTTTCCTTCAGTCTCTTGGCTCCAGCTCACCTTACTCCACTTCCAAGAGACAGGACTTCCACCTAAGTATTTCCCCTATGAGAAACTGTTCCACAGCCTAGGATGTCTCACTTGGAACATTTCCTAACATTCAGCCCACATTTTTGCTCCCTTTTTCAGGATCCAACACTTAGGAATAACTGCAGATACCACTGTCAATATTTTATCCCTGTTCTCTGGGGCAGATTATGGATGAACCTGTTCTGCTCAATGAAGCCCACCTGCCACAATCCAGGTCCTTGCACCTGCTTTTGAAGCTCTCAGAGCTGGGGAGCTTCTTGGTCCCCAGACAAATCTAGGGCAGTCTTGTTACTTTCAATTATACCCAGATGCTCCATGGTACCAAAGCAACTGCTCGGACACTAGGGATCACCAGTTGGCAGAGGCACACTAGCTGTATCTCCATACCACATTCACTGGAATGCTAAGCTATATTACACTGTTCAACCATTCTGTGGCTCTGTGTATAACATATCTTACTTAATCTCACAACAGCCATTCCTAGCAGTCCGTAAAGGCTTTTATACTGAATACATTGGAGGGCTGGCTCTGTCTCTTTGGCTGTGTTCACACACAGGCATTATTTCGATACAAGTTGTGTTGAAACAACTTGTATCGAAATAATGCCTTATTTTGAAATAACTTAATTTGAATTAACAGTTTGTTAATTCGAATTATGGAAAAAAGCTCAAAGCGAAATAGCAGTTTCAGACAACAGTTATTTCAAAACAAGTCACTGTTGTTTCGAAACAACATGTTCAGACTGCATTGTTTTGAAACAACGTTGTTTCGTCCCCAAATGGGGTTTAAGTTGTTTCGAAACAACGCCGTTGTTTCGAAACAACGGGTGCCGTTGAGAGACAAACTTTGTGTCCAGTACATGCTTGATGCAGGAGCCTGCCTGATCCGCTAATAGCAGCCCTGCAATCTACTGCGTACAAAACAGTGCCAATGGGTGGGAAAGGATGGTGTGTGACTGGCATAGATGGCTCTATGGGAGCTTGGAATTTCCCCACTCTAAGTAGATTGCTGTGCACGACTACTGTAGGACTTGTCTACACTGGGGCTGGCGGTTGTAATTCGATCTAAAGCTACCGAATTACAGAAGGAGAAGGCACATGATCACAGCAAATTACTTGCTCAGTGTTCCCATTGCTCACGTTACTTCTTGAAATGTATTTCCCTGTGGGTAACAGACACAGGGACTCGTGGGGAGGCAGTTCTCCTCTGTTCGCTCCCCTTTGCCTCTTCCCTAAAGAAAAAAAAGGCAAGAAACACTTTGCTTGCTGTTTCTCTGCCAAAGCCACAGCAGACAGGCACAGTGCTCATGTAGAAAGAGGAAATAATCGAAAGCTTCCCCAGACTTCAAGCAATGGAGGGGCTACATTATCATGGCAAAGGGGACAGGAAAAAACAGAGAACTACTCCCTGACTACCTAAATTCAAACTGTAGATTTTTTGACCTCAGTGCTAGCCTCTTGCAGGGGTGGTGTTATCAAGTCAAATTACAGCTCCATTTTTTTCAAATGTACTTCTCTGACGGTGGAGATGCAGAGTGCAGAAGTTCGAGATAAAGCAACATTATGTCAAACTTCACTGTCAGTGCAGACTAGCCGTTAGTGATGGGCACTTGAGGCATTATGTCATAAGCACCTGCAATACATTAGGCAGCTTGAGTGGCATTTTAGAGTTTGCTGCTGTTGGATTTTATTACCCCTACTCCTGTAAATGTAATGCAACCTGTCTGGTAGGTTTAGCTTTGGGGGAGAGTGAAATATAGATAGTTGGACTTTATCACAATTCCTTTTTTGTTTTAATCCCCAAATGTGATAAGAGCCAGATACAAAGAACAAATTAATATACTCTTCTTGAAGTATTCGCCCATTTCTGGCTAATATATTTTCACCCGCAAGATGGACTTGTTCCTATTTATAATATAGTCATTTCATAGAAAATATCACACTGCATGTTTTGTTTGGAGTTGCTCGCACTACTTTGGAGGCATTGCGATGAACTCCACTGTAATAGCAGCTGAGTGAACATTCACAAAGAGCAACCATTAGCCATCTCAACATAAGGACATTAAACCATGTCAGAGCCTGCACAACCAATTATGGAGTACAGTATGTAATGTTTTACATATGACAACAAAGTTGAATCCATATTGAGGAAAAAATTATGTCTCCCTTAAAGAAACTAGATCAAAGGGTTAGTCTGTCACACCATTCTCAACACTTGATAATTAGCAGGTCAGAGCGTCAATAACTCTTTCAGTCCTTTTCCCATATAGAAATGATTCAGCACACGGTGTCCATCAGTAGGCTATTTTAGTGACTGCCAGGAACATGTTGAGAGACAAAGCCTCAGTCATCTGAGGAATGTACCAAAAAGAGCTCAGTCAAGCCCAATCTGGTATATAGCTGCTTCTTTAAATTTTCCTTCTGTTTCTCTTTCCCCAGGAGCCTGGTTGTGTTATCAGCAGGAGTTTGCAGCCCAAGAATCATTTTCTACTATAAACCTAATCTGAAATATTGCACAGTTCCCAGTC
Organism: Podocnemis expansa; assembly: GCA_007922195.1. Classification (NCBI taxonomy): domain Eukaryota; kingdom Metazoa; phylum Chordata; order Testudines; family Podocnemididae; genus Podocnemis; species Podocnemis expansa. Next base: position 45,755,248 of record ML681982.1, on the reverse strand, counting down.
AGTGTTTACAACAGAGACTGGGTCCCACTGGCTAGCTTCAACACACACAGGCTGTTCTGGCACATTGGGAAAAAGGAAAAGCTGAATCTTTACAACAGCTTTGATTTGCTGTTAATGTGACCTGATCCCATGAGTTACATTTCCCTGCATTTATTTCCTCCCATTCTGTAACTTCCCCCATCTACAAAGCAGTTGACGAAGTGGGATTTCCTCCCATGCAGTAAATTAATTTGTTAGTCTTTAAGTGCCACAGGACTCCTTGGGTATGTCCACACAAGGCTTTTATTTTGAAGCAACACTGGTTGTTTCTAAATAAAAGCCCCTATGTCCACACAACGTTTTCTTGTTTCTAAAGGAGGGAGCCCCTCCTTTCAAAACAAGAGCCCTCCTTTCAAAACAGCTTAAACCACTTTGGTTTCAAAAGGAGGGTTATTTCGAAACCAGTTGTTTCGAAACAATGCCGTTTAGACATTATTTCGAAACAAGGATTGTTTCAAAATAACAATGACCTTCATCCCAGCATCCTGGGAGGAAGGTCCCACCCCCCCAGCACCCTGGCCAGGGATCAGCACCCTGGTGGACTGCAGGGGGTTGGCGAGTGCCCCACCCGGCTTCCCCCCACTTCCCCTTGCTGGGAGCAGGGAGGGATGGGTGCCTCAGTCCCTTTGCCCCCCACTACCCTGGCAAGGGGAAGCGGGGGAAAGCTGGCTGGGGCACCCCTGGGGCTCTGACCCTGCCCGGGATCTGGGGGAGCTGCTGGCCCCGCAACCCGGTCAGGGGGGGCTGCAGCCCCAGTGGGGTGGCCACGCCATGGACGGCTCACCCTGCCACTGGGGCTGCTGCCAAGCCTGGCAGCAGGGCTGGCGGCACCCCACCCCGGGAATCCCCAGGCGCCCCGCTCCTCCTGGGGGCAGGGCCAGGGTTGCCCCGCCCTGGCAGGGGGATTCCTGGGATGGGGCGCCCCCCCAACCCCGCCCCAGGCAGGAGCAGGGAGCCCAGGGATTCCCGGGGCAGGGCACCCAGGGATTTCCAGGGCGGGGCGCCCCTGGCCCTGCCACCGGGCAGGAGCGGGGCGCCTGGGGATCTTGGGGGTTCCATGGCTCCCCAAGCCATTGACCAGAGGGCAAGCAGCTTGGGGCACCCCCGTGCTCTTTACAAGCCACCACCCGCTGGTGGCAACATGGCCCACAAGGGGCCATGTTACCACACTTCCCGGGGTGCCCGTCCCCTAACTCAAACTAGCAAGTCCACTGCGTGGACATGCTATTTCGATTCCCCCTTCTAATTGCTTTTTGGTTATTTCGAATTAAGTTGTTTTGAAATAAGGGCTTTATTTTGAAATGGCTTATTTTTGAGATAACTTATTCTGAAACACTGCCCTATGTGTGGACATAGCCCTTGTTTGTTTCCCTCGTCTCTGTAACAGAATTCTAAAAGTATACTACACTGTCCAGCCATTGTGCAACTATCTTATTTCAACTAACCTCAGTCATATCTGCAGAAATATTAAAAGAGTTTACAGTGAACACATTTGGTCTCTCTCTCTCTCTCTCTCTCTCTCTCTCTGTCCCC